>OX465580.1:21297740-22536181 GCA_950022655.1 Alentia gelatinosa | reverse complement strand
AGAGTATCAAAACCTTGGAATGATGACATGTTTCTTATATAAAGGACAGTAGTGTGATATATGTTAAAATTTAATTACTTGAATAGGGTTATTTTCGATCTGCTGATTAACTTTCTTGATAACTTCATCTTTTATTTTCTTTTAAATGTGCCATTTCATGCGTTAGTTTTAGTATATTTACAGTCCTCATCATTTGCTCCATATTTGGTCATTGGACAATCACTCAAAGAGTACGTTAGTAGAGGATAATGCCTTCTCACTGATGTTTCCTAAGAGATAATGATATTTCTATAAAAATATAAATATGTATGTATAAGTTTATGGCTTGCAGTACAGTAACACCCCGCTTAAGAGGCTGATGAATTTACTAGGCTACCGTGATTAATAATGACAACATAAAAATCAGTCGGTACCTGTACACAGTATTAATGTATTTGCGATACACGGATGCTTCCTGATGTTGCGACACACACGACTTTCTCATCAATATGTTAACCTTATCACAGGATAGTGGGTGTAAAGCGTGATGTTTCATAGTTCTTCAGAACAGCGACCAGGTCGGCAGAAAAAAGTGTCACGTTGCTCGCGAGTAGGTCTTTTTTCCTCACGCCTTTAATATATATCGAACTGAACCGTATCCATTACGTTTTTAACGTCAGCAGCGGTAAGTATACATGATTTATGTGTCCCTATTTACTCCGATTTAAGGTGTCTGTAATACAATCCGTCTCCCATTCATGAGTCTGATAGGTGATAGCGGATATCACTGGTTAAACATTAATTAATCACGCTGTAGCCGCTCAAGATCTGCCTTTAAGTGTGGAAGAGAATAAACAAGTGTTTTAATCTCGCGGTGAATCTAGGAAACAGAAGGCTCCGATTCGTAACGGCTTCCCTTTTGTGCGTTCCACGATTAGGAAAGCGAATGTTCTTTGTACTCTGATAAAGAAAATTGCTTTATTATCTTAGCACGGCTCAGAGAGTTATATTGTAAACCCTTTTATGGCGAGTTGTCTTCTCACAAAACACTTTGTTTCTTGCATAAAACCATTATTCTCTGCAAGAAGAGAGAGAGAGAGATAGCGGAAGCTAAGGGGACCAGAATGCACACACACATAACTCTATATGTTTACTAACCCTCCTTCCAGTCCTTTATTTCTACCTGCTCCTCTTTAAGAATGCTTCATTGTGCATCTGAATCACCAAGCTATATACACCTATACATTCATATGCAAGAGTATAAAGCGTGGGGAAGTGATTCTGATCAGGTGGAAGAGGTAGAAATAACCGTGGGAACGCATAACTATGGGCTATAAAACGCTATCTGCAGAGTCGTGTGATTCTTTAATGTTCAATATAGAGTAGAGGCATTGTGTGCTATGGTGGCTCCGCCTCACGACTGGCCTGCCTCCTGCTTGCCAAGTGTAGAATGATCCCCGGCGACGGGGGGACACTGATTGTCATCTCATCATAGTTCTTGTTAGCGGCCCTTGGTGGGACTGCCCTCACCTCCCACTGCCCTTTTCTCTATTTCCTGCAGCTCTATCGGCCGCTAGCTGCCCCCTGCAGAGAGACCATAATAGGGGCTTCTCTGCCACGCGCCCTCAGGCCACAGACGAGGCGAAGTGAAAACTTAACCCTCTCAGTTCTACTAGATGCCTTAAACCATTTCCACATGACCATATTGCATATTCTTCGAATTCAGGTAAAATTGAAGTTGAATGAAATCAGGTTGGCGACAACACAATAACGCAATCTTAACAGTGAGTTATAAAACCACTTTCGTAAGAATGAGAACCAGTCTGAACTATTTGATACGGTCATATGTCTGTCCAGAGTGGTATGTAATGATGTGGATGTAGGTACAACAGAGAAAACTGTTCATGTTAGGCACAGTACATTGAAAGAGTTACAAGACTGAACTTAGAGGTATTTGTTCGTCATGGTTAACTCTGTTAAGATACGCTATATAATATATTGTTGGGGCGAGGAATGGTGAGGCGGGAGGGAGTGATTGGGTATCTGTCTTCCTGCTTCTATCATCAAGATTTGGATTCAAGAGGAGTGTTGAATGTCATTAGTTTGTTGACATTTGAAAAAGGATCTGTAAAATACTAGTGGTGTCAATCACGATTGGTGAAAATTTGCTCGAATCGCTTCGTTAAAAGCTTTATAGATTTACGTCTTGTTTGCCAGAACAGTCTTCATTTTCTGCCGGCGACTTAACCACATATTTTACCAATTATTTATATATACATAAATTATATACATTAAGAAACAATGTAAATAAATTTGACAAAGATAGCTTACTGTAATCATAAGATGATGCAATATTACCCCCTATCCATACATCAAGAATTTATTGCAAAAACCTATTCAGAAGAAAGACGACTTCACCAAAGACGTCATGCTCAATTACTTTTATTTCCGCCTTCTCGAACGCATTTAAATGATTATGCAGTCTAAAACCTTCTCATTCAATCCATCAAGGTTGCGACAGTCAACTCTTAAATAAGTCAAAGAAATTGCCAATGTTTTAGTCGTAGGTTGATGGTTATTGGATAAGTACACCTATCATCGGGTAGAAATCGCTCTTCTTGCTTCAATTACTCCCCAACCGATAACTATTATTTACATCTTTATCAAGCAATAGGCAGATGACATGAATGTTTTGGGACGAGGCAAACGGATTTAGAGTGATGCCAATTGTGAAGTGTGAAAAAGAAGATGGTTATCGTGTTTCAATAGATCAAATCAAAATGGCTTCATTAATTATATTGCAAAATGAGCAGCCTTGGGTATTGAAAAGATAGTACGCGAAATATCTCACACTCTTTTTTTACTGATTCAGGTTCACTAAAGGGGAATTCACATGTAGGGACTAATGTAAATGAGACTGGTTTAAGTCACACTTTTTTCTCCAATCTCAGACAATTCTTCCCCAGTACAAAAATCTGATATCAGGATGCCATGTTTTTGATTTTCCCAGTTTCAAGGGGAAATGGCAGATTGGGAAGACACAACCGATACATATTTTCAATGAAAGTTACCGGGCCATTGTCGCCGATGTGAACGCCAACCCCGAGATTTGTGTATCCTTGATACTCGTGCATCTTCTCAAATAAAAGGCACCATGAATATGGGATGTAAAACAGATACTGGGTATGTGTGGGGCACTCAGCTAGCTATTTAGGACCCCCCCCCCTCCCCCAACAATGTGAACTGGGTCTTTATCTTAGCCTGGTATAAACATCCATTGCCTTAACATTAGGAACTTGTACTCAACAGGCCTGCGAGTATGTTACTTATACTCAATAGGTGATAAACAGATAAATATGGCTTGGCTAAGATAAAATCAGAAACATATTTGTGTTTGGTATGAGTCTCCGTTTGAGGCGCTTCAGAATACTCACTCGGTTATCGCCTTGTTCATATTACTGCGTGCTCAAAACTTGATGGCCAACATAGACACAGACGAAGCACTCAACAACTTTTCCTATTTCACCATAATACCTTCTTTTCAAAGTAGATACTGTCCACGAATGTCTTATTTTACACCGGCCAGAATATAGGACTCACTTAAGGACTCATAGTTCGAGATGAAAGATTGGCTACAAGAAAAGACAGAAGCAGGAAAAGAATTATCGTAAAACTGGATGGGTTTTGATATTGGCTCCCGTATTCGACGACTGGAGTTTGGCGTAGTGATTTCACGGGGCGGAGCCAATATCAAAACGAATAAGGTTTTGATTTTATCCTACCCCCCACTGAATGTAAAAATTATTAAATTAAACTCTAACAAGTAAGCATTCCAGGGTAAGGCTGCAATGTAGTAGCCTCTGCCATCTCGCTTGTCATCGAGGGCCCCTCGAAACTGCTGGAACTACTTTCGCAGATGCTGGGGTGCTGCACTATGATTGGTCCATATTTTACTCACATGATTAAAATATTGTAATAGACTAGTGGGTTACGAAACTCCGTATCCAGTTCATAGTTGAATACGGATTCACAATGTTAACCCTATGGGCTTTTATATTAGGGGTGGGATAATAAAGAAGAAACCAACAAGTTTTGGTTAAAGTCTTCATTCTCCACGAGTTTGATGATAAACGAGTTGCAGAATGACTTCTTTGACCAAAACGAGTTGCTTTCTGTATTTATCTCACCCCTGTACACACTAAAAGAATGGACAGCACACATGGAGAACGGACAGCAATACTTGTAGGGGCATGGAGAACGAGTTCCCAGTGTAAAGCCTATGGACATTTTTCCAGGGGTGAGATAAAGAGTTAGTCAGAAATAATATTTACAGTAGCTTTGAATAGTTAAAAGAAAATCATGGGGGCAAACAAAAACAGAAATAATGTATATGATATGATATTTGAGGGATATGTTGTATTTGCGTTTTTTAACAGGGATATATGATAATATCATTAGGCAATGCCATTCAAATATTAGCTCATCCGAACTCTATATAACTGGAGTATTTATATATGTTTAGAGGTGATAATTCAAAGTTCCTGAGGAAGGAGCCATAATTGCATGTATAGGCCAGTGCATATTTGCCAAACATTTAAAAGATATGTTATGGAACGTTGACACGTGAGATAAGGCTCTCTAAACAGCTATACACCTGTACTTTTATATTAGTCACACCTCTATACCTGCCCACAGCTGTGTCAAGGTAAGTCAATATTTGAGTAGACCCATATCCCAACAATCTCCAGCTCGCTCCTCGAGATCCATGGTCTACCTTCAGGGAGGTCCGCACTGACCTCCATGACCTTTGACCTTTGATGGGTCAGGGACGTATCAGTGACAATACCTGAAGGCTATGTCCCCCGGATCCGGGATCAAAAGGGCCGATCTACCCTGAGGCGGGCCCTGGTGTGGGAGAAAAATTGATTTATTGACCCATGTTTGATCTCGATCCTCTTCTCTGCCGTATTGACTGGGGATGTCCTATTGATCGGACTGGTATCTTGGATCTTTTCAAACTCCTCTCAGTGGCGTTTGAATCCTTTTAAGTCTGATTAAAACACCAGGACGCCCTCTGTAGAAAGTAAACCAATTGCCTTATTAGATTGTTTCTGTCTGTGCGTGATGGCATTGATGTGTCTTTCAAAACAAGCCACCTCTCCTGGAACAAAGGCGGTTTTCGTATTGCGAAGCTAGATTGAACTTTCTGATCAAAAACAAGGTCGTTATCGTGAGGAAAGCTTTGATGTTTAATGGAAAAGTTTATATTGCCGGAAATATGAGATAAAAGCCCATTCTTTTCCATCATAGTAGTTTGGGACTTCATAATTAACGCGTTAGTATCGCTCTACATTCATATTTAACAATGAAATGGGGGTAGTTTCAAAACATACTATGATTATATTTACATGATGTTTGCTCCGTCCGTAATTTCCTTCTGATATCATTCACTATTATCACTATTATATGTCTATAATGTGAACTGTATATTCTAAATGTAGAGTCTGGCTCTTATTTGTTTAATCAATAAAGTTATATTAATGCGTATTTGCGAATATTTAGCTTTAGAAATATTGAATGGCTCATTCGTTTCTCATATTTCGTACATCTTGATTATCAGGTTCTGCAGTATATTGACAAACTATTACTCATGCAGAGTTCAAATAAGTCTTTCTCTAGCCAGCTGCAATGCTGAAATAATGAGGCCACCGAACTGCCAGTAAGAGAGTATAGATTCTTCCAGCGGCTGGCAAGAAGAGGTGTTCAATGGGAATCCTAAGGACGGTAAAACCGCCCCGTTGGATCATTAGTTCAGCAGAAAACGGAGGCTCATTGAATTACACCATTAACGCCAATGGAAACAGAAGATCAATATCGCACAGCCATTCCCATCGATGGCTGGTTTAATCGTGCAGCGCCTCGGCAGTGAGATCCTAGTGGTGAAGCTGTTTGTTTTATGATGATGTTTCTCAGCAGTGCAGAGTCATGGCTGTGAGTGGAGTAGTGTAGAGGAGGAAGACATGGCTCCCCTTGTTCACAAGGCGTGAGTCAATGGTGAGCAGTTTCTGAAAGCTGGAGTAGCTTCTCTATTCTTACATCATGGCTGCAAATTAATGGGCATTTTCTAACTTGCTTTGATGTCATTTAAAATGGCCAGCTTATCATCAATAAAATCGTATTTAAACATAACATGTTATTCTCGTGTAGCTGCTCTCGTATTGATAATACCTATTACTGCTATCAGTTTATGTCGTGGAACTTTCCGGTCGGTTTTATAAAGACAATATTTCAACAGGATTTCTATTTTAATCAAGGGACATATAATCAAGAAGTATGATTAAACTTGAGTGTTTTTATGTCAAATGAGATTAATTGCGTTTAAATAGATGTGATATAAAACCTACCGAGATACAGTAAGTGAAAAAGTAGAAATCAGTTAGAGGTGTAGTCATGCCTCCGATCTTCTGGGACGAGGTAGAGCGAACTCGCGGAATATGTTTGAAAACATGATTTGTCGTATGGGATTGACAAAATAGTACTTCAAATACATGCAAAGTAAAACTGCACATGTTTTGGGTTGATTCTTTGTCTGTTAACTTCCTGAGCAAGAAGGCACCCGCCGACCCATAGACAATACTCTGAAAAAGTGTATAGGCAGAGGACTTGGTATCATCAGTCCACTCACACTGGGGGGGGGGGGGGGTTGTGGTGAGCCTGGTGGGAGGGAGGGGGGTCTCTACCAAGTGGTCAGTAGTCAGAAATTGAAGAGGGGAGTGGACACGGTGGTGTGGGCAGGGTGGTCGGGTGGTGAACCTTTTTTTATTTTCTTATCAGATACATACATGTATATACGACAAAACGTTTATAACATATACAACCGGCATATATATACCGCACGCAGTATATTCCTCTTAATATACCCTTGGCGGCAAATACAGCCATTACGCTTCCGTATAGACACATAACCTGTATTGTATACGCCACATACGTTGGCATGAAATGTTGATGTATATATATAAAACATGCCAATGTCCATCGGATACATGCATTTATGCAGTGGTGTATATATGAAATAAGTGGGGGTTTCATGTAGTGATAGTAATGTCGCAACAAAGTCTAGTCATTCCATTATGTCGCAAAGTGTGAAGTGAAGAGGTAGTTTGAACCGCAGGTCTGCGGATACCCTGATTTGAACAAAGGATGACTACAGAACACCAATACACTTGAGCAAGTGACTGACACACTGACCTCATATGCACCAAATCTGCTGAGATCAAGTATTTTGACAAAAAATATGATAAAAGTATTTTGAGGTATATAATATTAGGGAACCCGTCCCCATCTGCAGCGTTGGCTGTAAATTCATAAAATTCACCTTATAACTCTGTAATTCTGTCACTCAAAATAGGTTTCACTATATTTCCGTATACCTCCAGGACAGTTCTCTGAATATTCTATTCGATGTCCATGTAATGGGACTACCGCATATTACGAGCGACCATCGCTACGGGATCACTAACTACATTTTCTCATATTGCTTTACTACACAATCGAATGTACTCTTCTCTGCTCATATGGAGAACCTAAACAAAGTCTACCTGCAATTCTTTCTTTGCCATATAAACCTTCCTAATTCAGTGATAGCTCACGACAAACCTACTAGATACACAACCTGGGTAACAATTCCCATATAACCGTCCGTTTCATGCATGCCCTACTGGATTACTGCAGCATCCCAACAAACGCACACATGGCTGACTCCTAGCGGCGCAGTATGCTCAGAGAGCAGCTCGCAGTCCGGCCGGTGAGCGCCTCCCCAGCTGGGCCCAATCAGAGGGCATATCAGCATCCACGACCCCGATTCTGTCTGTGCTTTGATGGCGATAAACTCCGGGTGATACACGCGGAGGGCATGCACTGTACACCTCCCCAGGTGCGGCCATGAGATCCACGTCAACACTAGTCTCAACAAAAATAACTGTATATAGAGTGGTCCGTTGGCCATGACAGATGGCTATCCCCACACCCTAGTAGTTCTTTCTGCTCCTGCTGCTTCCCGTTCCTCATCTTGTCTGTCTGTGGAGTTTGCACGAACCCGCTTTGTCGGACAGGAAGCAGAGGGATGGATCATCTGTCATCAGGAAATGCCAGTCTGTGCAATATTGGAAGTGCCAGCGACCTAAATGCTACATGGTACATCATTACAGAGCATCAATCCCTCCTCCTCACTCCCATGCAGCTTCTATGCCAAGCATTCCTACTGCCGCTGAATATCCTACATATTACATATCTCTCCCTCTGTATAGGCCTATACATTTTAGATATGTGACCCTCCATTCTTCACTCAGAAATTCTAATACCTGTTGAAATGGTTTTTATTCCGCAAGGAATTGCTAGTTGCATGCTCTTGGACATTTAAAAGCAAGTTTCATATAAAAAGTATGGTCATAATCTTTCAATGTTAGACGGTCACTAGACCACAGTTCCTATTTTCTCAAAATTGTTTTTTCGGTCTCTCGATTGCTGGTTGTTCTTCCAATTACAGCCTTACGATTTGCAGATCAAAACACCGACATAAATCAATAGAGGTACATGTGTGTGAAAAATCCCCTATTATCGACCTTACTTCCCTCCCAGCACCATCAACGCCAAACACGCACAGTGCCATCAGCATCTCGTCGAATAGCAACCAGTCGGCAGGCCAAGCCAAGAGGTGGAGAAACTATAGGCCCTTTCCTAAATGGCCTTGTCTGTCTTAACTACTATTCGAGCACTATGGATTTAGGAATAACTCCCACGCTCCACTAATTCCAATCAGCAGGGCGCCTCTTCAGATTGAACTGTCCCGTCCAGACTAAAACGAGAACGCAGCAGGAATGATATAGCTTCTGAGCTTGCAGGGGTACAAAGCTGCCAGAGAAGACATATCGCGGATTTACCATTGATTTAAGATAAAAAATGTACCACAAAGCAATTTGCAAAATGTCTATAACATAGCAGGGATGATTGTGGTCGACTGTAATATGAAATCTGTAATATGACGCCCACATGTAAGCATTTCCTATTCTCATACGTGGAGTATGACACTAGATTAATTTAGTACCTATTAGATTGAGAGTAACCTAATGCGTGGCTGCGGGGTACATCTAGACTTTTAACTCAGTTCTATAATTCATACAAATGAAGAGATTAAAAATGACCATCCAACTTGTAAGTAAAAATGATGAAGGAATGAGATTGTGTTTGAATGCGTTCAGTTCACGTGGGAGGCCCTCGAGGATTGCAGCCATTTTGCGCGTAGGCGAGGCCAGACACAGCGAGTGAAGTTGAAAAAGTGGGAGAATAGAATAGCTTGAGCAGAATCCTTCTCGCAAAGCAGTTTTATTGTAAATCAATATTAGTATGACAACGGAGTTATATCATGCAGTCCGAGTTACCATACAGTACTTGAGTAATTTACTGGGCGTCATGCATGAATTTATCGTTATCTAATTTATTTCTATCCGTAAAAGGCATTTAGCTGAAGGTCAGACTCCCTTGCAAGATTATAAACCTCAGTCTAGATTGTGCCTTGCACATACATTTCACCCACGGTCACGCTCGACGAACAAAAGGGGTGCATTTGGTGGGAAGATACTTGCAAGTGCCATTCATCTATTACCATTAGTTGAAACATCAAAACAGTATCTATAATATGACATCCCCCCCCCCCCCCCCAAAGGAGCGAGGATATTATTAGCAGGTCGCACAGTGTATTAACTGTGGCACGATTGAAAGGCAAAATATCTAAATTGGAAGTCGAGGTATCTGTGAATTCACCACTGTGAATTTATTCGACGGCACTGTTTGATAGGAGACGTGCATAAATTACACGTACACCTAAAAGGAATTATAGATATTGCGGGAGGAAATTGCCAGAAAAACGTCCCGATGCCTAAATGCCTTTTGTCTGGCAATACAGGATGCTTTATCAGCCAGCAATAATTTACTACCCACTCCAAAAAGACTTCTGATAAGTTGTTTCCATCTGGGCCAGACGGAGATGCTGGAGTGGGTCTACTGTGCAAACTGACTCCTACTCACACTGTGTCAGCGGCTTCGTTCTGCCCACCTTTTATCTAAAAAAAATAAAGCCATACCCATCCGTCTGCAAACCGTTCCCTGGGCCTTATTACAGTCCTTAAAGTTCTTAAGGGACTTGACCGCAAATAAATATGATGTGCAAGGTATTTTGGAAGGAAACTTCCCACGTACAATGAAGTTGTCGGGAAAGCTATAGATGGCTGTAGAAATATGCAATGGTGGCTGAAGGTATTCTCCGATGCTTAATCACACTAAAAGACATAGTGAGGTGCCAGGTGGGGATTAGGAGGTGTTAGTGTATCTTCAGACGAAACACATCCTGATGCTCAAAGAAAATGGTATATATATGAGATAGTGGGAAGGTAATTCCAGAACATAACCTGAGAGAAAGTCCAGAAAGATACCTCTTCAAATCCAAGATGACATATATCAAGCAGGATTCATGGGATTGTAGTATGGATGGAGACAAATCTCCTCACTATAAAGGAGACACTAACATCTCATTTTATTATGATGTTGAGAAATTGTCGCAAATTTTATTCCCAGATTGAATTTTCCAGCAATTGCTATATGTGCAGGTAATGCCTGCGAGGAGCTTTCACTGGCTATAGTGTCGGGAATCACCAATCAAGAACCAAATTACATGTTCATACTGTAAAGGGGGTATCCCACTATCACGATTTGCGCCTCCGACACACTACGATAGCCTTATGACAAGCGTTCCAATGAAAAGAATAAAATCTGTCAGAAGGAACGGATCCATTGTGGAAGTAAAAGGGGTATCCCACTATCACGATTTGAGCCTCCGACACACTACGATAGCCTTACGACAAGCGTTCCGATGAAAAAATGAAATTTTTATCGGAAGGAACGGGTCTATCGTGAAAGCTAGACTCGCTCCTTTCGATAAAAATTTCATTTTTTTCATCGGAACGCTTGTCGTAAGGCTATCGTAGTGTATCGGAGGCTCAAATCGTGATAGTGGGATACGCCTTTTACGATGAGTACTACGACACACTCTGACAGTGCTACGATAGAAAGGCCGTGTCAAAATGGAACATGTTCGGTTTGTCAGAGTGTGTTGGAATCATTCTCTATAAGGTGTAGGCTATGCACCCCCCCCCCCCCCCCCCCGTTGATTTTTGGCCCGTAAAATAGCAATTGCCCTGGGAGCATCCCTAGAGAATTAAATATATATATATTTATTATATCTTTTTCCATATTTTTATAGAGATGTATATATGATCATCTATTTATCATATCTCGTTTATTTTTGTTATTTCTAATGGTATTTTGTATATATTCAGGAACTGATCCACAAGAAATGCCTGACATATTGAAATTATTTCATTTTTAGATATCAATGAATGATTTTTATTCTTTTAATAAGAATCTTTAACAAATAGTATTGATTGTTTGCCTGAGTTTTGCATTGGCGCACCTCTTGAATCGTAGCCTCTTTTGGTAACGTAGTCTTCTTTTTATTGCCGCTAAACCCGTTCCGACACACTTGGACACACTCCGACAAAGCCCTTCCGATAGCTCTACGATTGGAACATTTCTTATCGTAGCCCAATCGTAGAACTTTTCAAAGTGTGTCGGGACAGTGAGAGCTCGCTTTTAGTCTACTAACACCAACACCGTAATCTATGTAAATCACCACTTCAGGAAGCCCCTGTGTAAGGAGTAACCCCGTGTGAGTGGCAACTTTTACTCAGAACCGTTTGATTTCACCCCGAAATTTCACCCCGATTGGAACTTTCTTGTTGGCGCTTGTCATAGCCTTGTCGTGGTTGGTGGATGCTTCCCTTTACCAATCGCCATTTCAAGATGTTGAAATGTTGTAGACATCCTGCGATACAGATTTTCCATCGGGAAGAAATCGTAGCATAGACGCCTGTTTTGCATCGGTGGCTAATCGCAGAGACGTGATAAACTGTTCTGATGAGAGGTCACCTTCTACTGTGATTTAGTTTTATTACCGGGAGGTACATCGTAGGGCATATCGGAGTTTATTACCCACCTGATACAGAGTCTCCATACTAAGCCTATGGAGATTACAGATCGCTACTGAGTAGGATACGGAGCTGCGTCCCCTCCTAGGAGGATACGGATTTTTGAGATGAAAGTAGTCCCATTGAGATGAAAGTAGTCCCAAACATAACTTCTTAACTATGTTGAAAAGTTTTCTAACGATCATATTTATTGCTTAAATCTAGAAATAAGTGAGTTATAAATACAACATTACCATGATTTCAATCTGTGTGGCCGTATTCTCCTTGTAGTTGACGCGTAGTATTGCGTAGCGTCAACTACGCGGAGAATACGGCCACTCAGATCGAAATCATGGTAATATTGTGTATGTATCGGGAGCTCAGTGGACGCCGGCCCTAAACATGCACACAAGCATTTATTACTACACATGTATAACCGATAAGATATAGTGTGCCCTACCGTGTAATACATGCTACTCTAACAGACTTGACACCTAATGCACTGTGAATAGAAGTGACCCGCCAAGCTAGACTTCATGAATTGATACTTTCACGGGTTTTGCTTGGTAGTTTAACGTCCAAAAGGTTCTTCGACTTACCTTCACGGAACTATTATCTATCACAGCAGTCTCTCTAATTCTGATCAAATGGCTGCTAATATAAACAAAATAGATGTTTTCCGTAAATGGTAAATAGTCTCATTAGAAGTGTGTTTCACCGAATCTGATATCTAGTTCAATAATTGGAGATGGTCATATCAGTCTGCACAGGTTAAATCCTCAACGAAGCAGCCACAATTTTCATAACTCAAACACGGTTCTAGTGACAGCTAACCAATATTTGTATTGCAACCTTTGAAACGTGTCCAGATAACTCGAGGAGACATTTGAGATAGATAAATCAGACAATTAAAGTGGGCTTGCAATGGTAGTTAATCAGGTTACATTCAATATTGAGTTGGTTAATGACCAGTCGAAATTAAACCTCTTTCCCTCAAACCGTATTTCTGCGTGAGTGTTGAGTTTCCTCTTTTATGAATGCTATTAATCACCCACCCGTTTTGGGCGACACCAGCTGTGAACAAGTAGAACTGCAGGAGAGACCAACAGCTTCTACAGCTATCATAGAGAGCGTAAGGCCTGGCGTCCACCTACTACAATAGAAATTTAGACCTCCCGATATGGCACCGATACAAAAAGCAAATATCGGAGACATATCGTGAAGGTTCAAAATCGTAGAAATATGTCTAGACATGCCAATCCACCATGCATTGTATGGGGTTTTTATCGGTGTCTAATCGCAGCCATATCGTAGTCCGTGGACGCCGGGCCTACTGCTATGCATCATTGGCTACGATAGTAGAACATAACCTTCTTATTTAAAAATGGATTATGTTATGAACGAAGTGGTATTACTTTTTATCTTACTTTCGGGTCTTGTGACAAAAAAAATCAGCGATTCCGACATCTATTTTTATCAGGGAATCGTTCACCTATACCTAAAGGTGCATCTTTATGCAGGATATGAGGTTTATTGCCGAACAGTAGATTTTCAGAATTTCCAAATCAACATAATAAGGTTGTAGCGGCAAAGGGTAGAGAAAGGAGGAAATGGAAGAAAAAAACACGGTAAAGCACTCATACAGTGAGACAGCCACACACACACACACACACACACACACACACACACACACACACACACACACACACACACACACACACAATACACACACACAAATACACGAAGACGGAATGTGGGGGAGCTAGTTTTATTTCTCTTGGCGTCTCTATATCGAGCGGTCTTCTACTGGCGACTCCTTCATTGCCTAAATCATGCGACAATTCCGTGCACCTCTCCCTCTACGTAGACAGCCTCATCGAGCGCACCAGTAACATCAGACAGCCGCATGGCGTCATGTCACGGCATCTTTTCTTGCCGGGCCATTGGTTGCAGCGCGGCAGGGGCGGGTTGGTTAATGGGGTGTGTGTGACAGGACATCATAGACTTAGTTGAGGCTGAGGCTAGCGCCACCTTCGAGAGGAATATGAACTATTGTGATAAGAAAACGAAGTAGGGAAGGGAAAGGGTAGTTTAATGTCCCCCAGAAACACCCATGAATCGCCAGCAATTTGCTCGTCTCTTCCTCCTTAATACAAGACAGCACTTTAATTTTTATTTCCATGCAGTTTTCCAAAGGTGTTTATAAAAAGATGTAAAGAATTATGATCATCGCACTTTCTATAGTTATACGAAGGAGAAAAAGAGGCCCATCATACTACTATAGAGAATTCATTGTGAAGAAAAGTATTTCTGCTCAAAAAGGACTCTCTATACCATGACTTGTATACAACAGCTAGGTACAATATAGATACAATAGATTCTGGATCTACCTGAAAATGTATCAGCCATATCACATAGGGCTTAGCTGTAATACAGCGCATATAGTTATTCATCACACCCCTAATATTCTTTCCCACATATTTAACATTTGGAACTCGTATCCAACGCCTTTAGAGTATTTAGAAAAAACTACTCACTGGGGGAATATGTCACAAAGCTTAGCCAATTAGGTAATGTGAACAGTGGTTTAGGGTTAGAGCTCAATACCATCTCGTTTGAATCACTACATAATTCACCCAGCTCGCCTTGTGAATTACTATGACATTCAAACTCGATGGGATACGAGCTCTGACACTAAACATTCATATACTGTAAAAAGTTTCAGTAAAATATACAGACTACTAATATAATCGTGGATGGTATATCACTGTTATCTTATCTACGGGTCCATACCATATATTTGGTATCACAAAATGCTACGGATCTAACACTAAACATATTCAGGACCGTAATCCACAGAATCTACTGTCAGTTTACAGTATAGAACTGTAGATATGGATATATCAGATACACTTAAAATAACTCCAATATCAGCAACAAATCAAAGTAATGAATGAAATGCAGGACTTCATGAAAATGTGTAATAGATATTCATTTATCTCCTGCAAGGGTTCTGCCATTTAAACCACATTCATTCTCAAGCGTTTGTGACATTGATATTATTCAGCGGATTAAATACCACTTTCATAGAACATTTCGAAAATATAATTAGGATTGTCTTTATCCCACAATATCAAATGCAACCTTGTACTGTAACATTCGCAAGAGTATTCCTGTGATATAGTATGTACCGATAATATAAGAATCGAAAAACATAGATGCAGGTCTGAACCATTATCAAAAAACAGTTTATTACAGTTAAGATTTATGGTCTTAAATATATCACAGGTTGAAACAGTTTAGTACAGTTAAAATGTACGGTCAGAAATATACAGCTGTCTGCCTAATCAGATTTTGCCTCAAATTATGGTTGTTGGGGGTACCTTTGTTTATTTGAACCAATCCTCTCTACTGCTAGTCCTCAATTCAGAGTTTCAAGATGGAGATGCCCCAGGCCAAACCCTAATATGATCCATAGCTACGTGGATCCACCTGACGCATGCTG
This sequence comes from Alentia gelatinosa, assembly GCA_950022655.1. NCBI lineage: Eukaryota > Metazoa > Annelida > Polychaeta > Phyllodocida > Polynoidae > Alentia > Alentia gelatinosa. Next base: position 22,520,620 of record OX465580.1, on the reverse strand, counting down.
GGTGTGAGTCTGACGGCATCTCTAGATAAACACAGTTATCAGGGCGGGCTCACGCAGAGTTGAGCTGTGACATAACACATTGTCAGAGACTAGATATAGCCAATCAGGCCCCACGGCCAATTGGCCCCCGCCCCGTCGCCACCACGACTCTCGGTAATACGTATCTCTCTATCTGCAGCCCAACGTCCGGGAACCTATGAAAAATAGCCCAAGCTGATGGTTTTTCCCTCCATCATCGCTCACCCCCATCATGTTCAAATCACGCCCAATTCCCGCCAATCCTCGCGTGGCGTCAGCCGGTCCGCGAGGCAATTGACCCCAGGTCACGCTGCCGCCACATGTATTCCTCCGCCAGGGACTAGTTTTGGTGTGACGCTCCCTCCCGGGCAACCTCGGAGGGGAGTGGTGATTAGACCAGAGGGATTAACCCCGGATTAGTCGCACCAAACGATCCGGGGTGCCATGGGCGATGCATTGCAGATAAGCGGTAATAAGCGGGGTTCATTACTAAGAGGCTGATTAGTGGTTGACCTCCACAATAACACCCCTCATATTGTCCCGTTTCCAGCACGACACTTGGAAAATAAGGGAATAACTGTACTACCATGTTTTAAGTATTTTTCGTGGGTTTAGTAGAAGACTAATCATTCCCATTTGATACATCACAGCGATGCGTGATAGGATAGGATAGGACATATTCTAATAGGACATATTCTAACATACAACTTTGACATTAAACACGTAGTCTATATATAGTTGTTAAGGTACATGGAGATACTCTCAATTAAAGGTGAGGACAGTGAAGACTGAAAGTTAATATCATGAATGAATTTTTATCATGTGTCCCCGCCCATCACTTATTAAATCGTGTTTATGTTGTTATTGTAAAGAGATATCCTTCAATAACCAACATGGATAAGAGGATGCACCCAACTGAACCCAGAGAAACCATTATCCTATGAACAATATACGCGTTATCAATGAAAGGATGAACGATATCTGACACCCGTGGCGCTCATGCTCATCTATAAAAGGACTCCTGCGGTACAAGCGGTCCAGTAAGTATTTTTCATTGAGTCGTATAGTCACTCATAAGCTTTAGGCGCCCAACACTTAAGTATATATATGTAACCTGAAACTATTCTTCAAAAGCAAATCTCTTTTCCTTCACCTCTTCTAGAGTTGAGCAAATGCCGTTTCTATTATAGTCCAAATCTTTACCTTGGACTTTTCCTTCCGGATATTTGCAAATACATGTACGATAGCAATATTCAATATATTTAGAAATGTAGTTGAGAAATGCCGTGCACTGTACTTCATATTAAAATAATAAGTACTCTTATTTTGTACCACCTAATTATAATCTTTTGGGGTTGAGTCTAAATAGCCTGTCTTTCTTAAACTTCATTATTTTCGAGAAATAAATGGAATATTCAGAGTGAATGTAAATATTTCGATGGCTGGTCATACTGCTGCGAACTTTATAGGTGCGAAACCTTGATCTGATCCAATTTAGATAGGAGCCGGTGAACCCAGCCAACATCTGCTCTGACCTACGCAGGTTCTGCTCTCTGACGACGAGCCAGATCACTGGGTGCGGTTTGATCGGCCAAGCTTACGATAGGCTGCTGTGATCATATTTAATGTAAACACAGCTTACAACATGGTCAGGCTGGTGTGTGCCTTGGTTACCGATCCGTGAGCACCTAAATCATAGTGTGAGTCAGCTCTCATATGTTTTCCTTGTTGTTCATACGCATTTTATAGCTTAGCCTATTTGTATCTATTTGCTCTAGGCTCAGTACTCATTTTCTGGTGGAACCTGGAAGATGTCGCAAGTTTATCATCTCTTGATAAATCAGTTCTGTTAGCAGGTATAACTTTTTTGTTGCTGCTTGATAACCTTGGAACTGTACTGTATTCGATTTGAGGTAACATTCGCTATTATCTGATGAGAACAAACGTCTATTGGTGCATAAGCATGAGAAAGGCGATGGGTAGATATTTGTTATTTTGGGTCATACTAGAGATATGTCTGCGATAATTCCAACCATTCATCAATGATATAAATTGGGTACGAATTATCCCATTGGTACTAGATGTGAGAGCGGTAATTATAAGTGTCCATAATCCTGTTTAGAAAGTTAATCGCTGGAAGTTTCTGAGCTGCAGATAGCCAAGAGTTGGAAACTGATGTAGTGCCTATCATGGAGGTGGGGGTGCTGCTAATGTCAGGAGATATGACGGAGAGGTATGGCCATGTGGCAGTCCTTCAGCTGATATTGCTGCCATCGTTGTCGGATTCCCCCTGCGGTTCATTTTGCTGACACTAAGAATATGTCCTAGTCTTATGACACGATTGAAATCTTTCATGCAGCAGCTACGTCAGTCTACTCATATTGTCCGGTGAGGCATTCGCCGTCTCTGATATATATATATATATATATATATATATATATATATATATATATATATATATATAGCCACGACAATGACAAAACCCTATACTCTTTATCCTGGTATAAACAAGTACACATATAGTAGAGAACTTAAAAGGGAAATCAGTGCCTGTCTCCTTCCATCGGCTTACAACTATTGTGCACCATCTGCATCTTCATGCACACAGGTGTATCCTGGCTGGGTTTTTTTATAAACATTGGTATAGTCTTGTACAATAAAGAAAACACCGTATGAAGGGTTTTTGATGCGGTATGCTATTCCCAAAGAGGATATCGTGGTCTTTGGGCTTCCTATCCAACAAAGGAATCATTTTATTGATCTTCTGTATAGTAGTCTATGGCAAGACGGCGCATAATACTGCCAAAGTCACGATAAAATATTGTTTTTAGACATGAACAAAGACAGCGCCAGTAATTCTGTATACGTGTGCATTTGATATAAAATCCGTTGTTGAAGAACAGATCCACAAGCTTCGGTTAGGTTAGTGGCAGTTCTCTGAAGGCTTATCTTGCACAAATAGTCGGGGACCAACATTTAGTCACGTCCGTGCTTGAGTAGTTTTTGTATCAATAGATTGTAAATTATGATTATCTCTAGTGATAATGTGTCGCCCACTACTCCATGCCTTATCACTTACTTCTGATACAAACAACGCTCTCATGTAGGAATGAGTCTGAATTATTACAGTTTTTCGCCATTACATATACAATTTAGGGTCCCTTCTATTTTCTAAACGTCAGCTCAAGCAGGGAATTTTATACTAAAACCAGCATAAATCCAAACTGAATATATGGTCGTAACATTTAAATACTATTGTTTCGTACTTTTGTTCTTATCATATTTACAGAATTATCATATTTTCAGGAATATTGCGGTTAATTTCCGAGACTGCCAATTGAATAGTGATATCCAGTTCTTCCTGGACAATCATTTTAAACTCATAGACTTACAAGGTAATGACGTAACAGACTGCATTGTCATTTTATACAAAGGATGATTTACTCTGATATTCTGTAATCTTAACATGATCGAAAGAAAACAGAGTTTAAACTGTCTGTTAATTTTTCCTCGGTTTGACCATCAGCAGATATGTTAACTATAAAATATAACGATTCCAGGCTCCAGTCCTATCACAGTCAACTATAAATGAAATAAAAAAAGAAAGAATGATTCCGGAGCAATACACACAATTCATGATAGAGAGAAATATGGCCCACTTGCCTCACTGTCAGTAAGAAATATGGCCATGACAGAACATTCTGGGTCAGCCTGGCAGACAAGTATTGTTAATGCATTTTTCATCTGCGGTTATTGTTTCCGAGATTCTCGCCTCCATAAAGGGCACCAGACGGACATGTATAGGTTTTTGTATATTTTTAGAGAGGTGTTCGAAGCTGTATGTATGCAATATATATACATTAAGATGTTATTAGGGATTATTGGTTGCCAGAGACCCTAAACTTCCCAGTTACATACAATGAGAAGTTTGATCTGCATACAATCTGTGAAGGAATACGAATTCAGGGACTCGGGAAATACACGGCTCGTCGCCGTTAACACCATTTAAAGTCAGATTTTGGCACTTAGAGCTGGTCCAGCCAGGCTGTTACGCCCTGCTTTATTAATGGAGACAATTAAGGAGTCTTCCCTACTAGTTTTTCTCCGTTATAGAATTTTTTGATACACTACATGTATATAAAAAGATATTGCATCATTACTGGTATATTTTTTCCTGTATACTCATTCATTTTTCCATGTTTGGTCCAGATATGCAGTCAATGCCGTACCTGCCACACTGGACCCTAAATCATATTTCATTACTACTGTGAAATATGCATTGTTTACTATATACTGAGCATAGGTCAGTAAGCATAGGATTGATGTGCATATGGGTATAATAAATGCGTATACTGCTGGATTGTCTCTTCGAATAAGTTCCCTAAACCAACACTTGATATAACAGTAAACAAGAAATTCTATTGACCAACAAAAATAAAGACCACCAATAGAGAAAGAAATTCACTCGGCAGCTGCAGCAACCTAGACTCTTTGAAGACGAACCACTGCTTGTCTTACTTAAGGCTCCCTTACTGCACTGATGGGGAGATCTAAAAGACGCTTGGAGAGAAGAAGAATGGTCAGTTCTTTGATCTCCATGCCTGCTAGGCATCACTCTGGGTTGAGTGTAAGGAGAAACGGAACGATCAGATTGGTCTCCAGCTGGTGACTGACCTTTATCTCTGGTCTCCAGCCAGGTGTGGGGTAGAGGCGTGTGGTCCGTCTGTGAGGGTGATATATAGTGCTATCTAACATGGCTGAATGATGACTGTAACTATAATGCTATATCATAGTGACGTCATCCAAACTCACATAATTTCCGCCCACTGGCACCTGCTCTCTTACCATGGTCATGATAAAAATCACAGTGTAAACATTTATCCCAGCACTTATGGATTGATTATGCAGTTATTCATCTCGTTCCAAATATCTTCCTTGGCAAAAATGTTCCCGTGTCATACGGCAGACTTTCGGCTGGCGCAATGTATAAAATTTTTTCCTACTGTAGCACCGAAAGGCGCAAACGGAACGAAAAAATTATACCAGCAATGTATAAGTTTATTCGAAAATACCTGTTTTCTTGCCTTGTTACTCTTAATTCCTTTCTAAATTGTTTTATTTTGGGTTACACCACCCACTGATATGTATTTGGTAAATGACAAAACTGATAAGACTTAATCCTCTCTTATGGATATTGAGTATAAAAGTTCACAGAATTGAATCCCAAATTTCAACGTCTGTATCGGTCAAATTAGGAGTGAAGTGGTTCAGTGAATAGATGAGAAATTGGTAACATCGCGTCCCCCAATACCCCGTCTCCTTTTGTTCACAGGCAGTACTACCTACAGACCGTACTGGATGGTCCTCTTCTCCAAGTTCCCCCGAGCATTTCTTTTATCGATTGCCTACAAAGTGCCCATTTGGGGCGTGAAGCCAAAGGCATTGCCGGCTCCACCCAAACGGCCCTACAGCCCGCTTCCAGCCTCTTAGGTCCTTATCTGTTTGTATCTCTCCCTCTGTTATCATTATCGGTGCCCTTCTAAACCACCACCCCCATCTCTGAGAACGATTACAAATTGGAACTATGAGGGGTTCTTATCGCTCCCCTTGTTCGTTGGTCGGCGGGTTAGTGGGGGGTTTAGCTGGACGCTTTTAAAAAGTTGCACCCGATTGATTTAGGGGATTGGACCTAATAGGTGGAGGAGGTAAGTGGCTAGCCATCCCACCTCACCGCCACGCACACACCCACATTTCGTTCCATACCTAGGTACAGATCCCGGACCCCGTACACTGCACCCCGTGCGTCGCCTGGGAGGATCCAGATAAGGGCTGATAAAGTCTGATTGATGTGATAATGAAGTGGCAGCTTTGAACATGCCCCGGTGGAGGTCAAGCGGTGTCAACACAGGCCCCACCTGGCGATAAGGGGGTGAAGGAAAGAGGAATACGTTCTGAGCCTCGATCCAGCCGTTTTATCTACCAAAACGCCGAGCGCTCATGATCAGCCTTTATCAAAAAACGTTCTGTTTCACTAGCAAAAAGGCAAATATAGTTAAATGTACTCGCACAGCCCATAGATCTATAGTTAGGTTATAGTCATAACTAGCATTACCTTTAAATATGCATATGAACGACATTTTTATATACAATAAATTATACTCATCTACACACAAATGTCTGTGCATACATGATCATGTAATTCTTATGATGCCCGCTTGCCGTAAGTAGCGTAGAAATACCATTTTCTTGAATATATATATGTGAAGAGGAGCGAAATAGTTTCGTAATAGGGATTATCACAATTTCGTTTTCTTTAATCATGAAAAGCGTTTTACAACAGAATATTATCCGTCAGTGTGCACGACGATATTCCAAATTATTACCAGATGAAGACACCGACATAGACACGTGTTTCACTGGAATATACAAGTTGAACACAAGGTTTGCTAAAGGTAAATGAAGGCAATCAACATCATATATCAATGGCTAGTGACCTTAGGGTCCTAGACGTACAGGCTCCATGTAGCCAACGAGTATAGAGAATTGATCCAGCGTGGCTTGAAACTTCATCAGCGGGATAGTATAGTAGGTTCTTGAGTTGAAAGCAACGTTCCGGCATGGAGGTTCTATTGAGTACCAAAAACAACTTATGGTTCCGGAAAATCAGAAAACAATAACGAGTATGTCAAAAAATATGAAGGAAAATGCGGCAGTACAATCTATATCCATAGCAACTCTATATTTACATAATCTGAATATCCATGTTCCTCTCATATACATTTTTACTTCTTAATTAGGTTTCGTTAAAAGCCTAGCCCCTACTACTACCAGAAAAAAATAGAAGCCATAACTAACGGTTCTCCAGGTACCATTAGTGACAAGATATGCAGTAGGCTATAAAATGATGAGAAGTTCATGGGGGCTATAACGTGATGACGAAAGGGAACGGGAAGGAGTAGCGACACTGAGGCCTGCGGTTAGCCATGGAGATCAAAGCGGGACCGGTACTCTTGTCCGGGGCGTCTTTCATCTCGTCTCACTCTAAGCAATACGCATAGAAGTGGAAGCAAACACTTATTTCACTCCAATCAGTCGTCCCCGCTCAATTAACCACTATTACCTCTCGTATTGTCTTGTGTAGTATACTCAGGAAGACTCTGCCTATAGACTTGGTAGCATTGTCTGCTCAAGCATTATTTATTTTGATATATCATTTAGCTGTGGACTTTTTCGACTTTTAGATTAACATATGGACCTTCAGTGTTATATTCTTCTCTCTTATTACGTTTAGCCCGCAGAAATAGATAATTTTATTGCTAATTTCTTGTTACTCGGAGGTGCAAATAACATGTTATATCAAAGCCTATTAACTTCTCCCCTTGCTCTGGCATCTTACATTCTGGTCCTAGTTATGTCGTATTATATTCAAGAAGTATCACCTTATTAAATATCAGAAGTGGGAGAAGTGGAGGGAAGAAAACCGATCCGCCTACTAGGCCTACACCTCAGTTGACTGAGCATTTGCAAGGGGGGAACTGATATTCGTGTTACCATGCTTTTCCATCTTATTGTGTCCATCATCTTATTGTGTCCATTATCTTATTGATATAAGGGATCTTTTGCATGCAATTAGAAGACTTGGTCACAATTATATTTATTTGTAACTTTCGAACAATCTGAAGGTAAACGGGCACTATTATACCACCCCATCAAATTGCCCGCACTCTTTGGGATATTTATACATCCATTCTTGCACCTTAACAGTAGGGTGTAAATATGTATACACTAAACACCCTCTTGGGCAGGTATGCCCGGTAAGTAAGCAATTACTCAGCGTCCACAACTTACTTGAGTCGCACCGCACTGCCCTCTATCAGCCGGACCTGCATTTTGAAGTGAGCGGCGCGTCGAGCGATCAAAGCACCCTCTGGCGGTAACAAGCCACTTCCGTTTGTTCCATGACCCTGATCTCGCGGCAGACGCGCCTAACGAGATCAGGCGAGACCCTATGTCCTGCGGCGTAAGGTATGACGGGAAGGCTGACCTTACCCATGATCCAGAGCTGCCCAGAAGCCGTTATCTATGGATTGAGATTTCATATATCAGAGGCTATACATTCATCTAAAGGTTGATGGTTTTATTCACCCTGTTTGTTTATTATAGCATTGCTGGGGAAATATCCATGTGATCCAAGTAGATCTCCAGTAGACGGCAATCTATATTGCTCATATTATGTGGTTGCTTTGGTGGACTTGAGAAATACATAACTCATAAGTATTACATCATTGTGGGATTTTGATGAATTATCATCTTGCTTATTACAAAACACAAAATATGCGTATCAGTGCTACTCGTAGAAGGACAACTCTTTGATAACTTTGAATTACACGTTTTCACTGTGATCGGCAGAAAGTACATGAAGGCTAGCATTCTTCAGTGAGAATTCAGTTTTCTGTATTGTACATTTTCCCCGAAACCTAACCATACAGAACACTGAATTTCCCAATAAATTTCCGATATTCCACAGAATAAAACATTCATATTTTGACTCTGCTCTCGTTTGGGATCTAATGACTTGAAAGTTTATATAGAAAAGGATCTTTTGTAATCTCTTCACTATGCCATGACAACTATGCAATGTTTATAAATTCTGATGGTTTGTTTATTTAGCATTAGGTTTTCAAGTATTTATAACAGAAGATGCGTTGTCAATGCCATATAAATACATGTATGTATATCTGTGTCTCCCCTCCAGCCTTTCTCCCTGTATCATGTCTCACTATCGGACCTGTATCCTTATCACTCTCTTTCCTCTCTCTATGCTCCTACATCTATACTTCTCTCTAGCTTTCACTAATATTGCAGGTTGATATAAAAAGGCTGATATTGAATCAGCATTTTGATCGATGTGAACGGAATAATTCGGTGCAGAAATAGAGCATAGTGCTATTAGTCTAAATACCAACCTAATGGTTTCAGGGCCGCGTCTAGATGACGAACACTAGATGCATCATTGAGTGCGCGTCCTTTAAAATGAATTAGATTCTTGAAAGTATTGGTCTGTCGTTAAAGTAGAGAGTGCAGAAAATGTTCAATTGAAATATGATATCTGTATACGGAAATTCCGGAATGGGTGTGATTTGATGAAGAATCTTATGGCAAGAAAAGTAATATATGCTTTCATTTTTCCCTTGTGAGCCATCCAATAATTTGCAATTCACATGTATGTACCCTGCTGAATAATCTAGAGTCTTTATCTGTCTTCAAATGGCGAATAGAAGAAGCTTAGAACTGCCTATTGATATCAGCTCCTCGATGTGATATGACTCTATTATCTATATTGCAGTACTGTCAGTATATTCAAATACTCTTGCTTGGGATATTCATTGTTTCCGTGGAGAATACTGTACCATTTTGGAAAAAAAAAGTAGCCAAAACATAGGTATTTATCTAGATATGAGTTGCACTGCAAAGTTAAGAATGACATGATATATAGTAATATGTGATAGATAAGAAAGACAATTTTGTAGAAAATTCTTAAATTCTCCCTGATATGGCAAAATGTGTACACTTATAGATATTATTATATACCTATAGATGCACGAACATATGAAATGCTATCCGCCCCTAGGGGTGCAGTAATAAAGATTTTGTTCCCACTGATAATTAATATTTTGCACTAAGGTAGAATGATGTCATAAAAACGAGATCTCGTTAATCAACATGACAATCAAAATCAAAATCAAAATGGCGGATCGCATGTGTCACCTCAAAAATTTGATATCGCCTAAGACGTAAACAAGACGATTATTTCATCGTAAAATACCTGAGATACATATCAATGTTAGTGAAAAAATCTTACGATCAGTGAAATATCTCAATAATGCTCTGAAATCGTAAAACAACAATAATCCAGCGACTGATGGAATATAGGCGGGAAAACGTAAGTTTACAAACTTTTAGCGAACAGAAAGAACCAACAGACATGACGCATTTTTATTTGATTATTTTCTAAGATGTTAAAGTCAGTATAATTTTTTTTTTTAATTGAATTTTTTTTAGTGAACTATGACATGTTCCATCGCCACGAGTGGGTGCGGCTCCTAGCGATTGAGGGGAGGGGGATCAGTGTAAGCGACAGCTGGCCGTAAGGTTTGAGTGCTGGCATGGACTGTGGAAAAGTAGAGAGTCAACGATTTCGAAAGTGATTAAATTGGCGTTTTTAATCAAATTGGCATTTATGATTAATGAGAAATAAACATGTGCTGGATATATATGTGGACATTCCACAGGTATCTGCTATGTTAGATTTCCTTTTATACGCGCGGATATCTAAAACAGTTGGTCTTACCGACCTAGTTAACGTCCAGCAGAGGATACCTTAGCCATAAATCTGGTTTAAATCTCACAGAGTCTCAGCAGGCCTGTCCAGCCTGGGTGTACCCCAATCCATGAGTCAATGTCAACCCTCGATTCATTGCCTGTTCGTCTTTCCTTACCCGTCAGCAGTTGCCATAACTATAACAAGGGGGACTATGGTGCAAACGGAAGGAAGTAAGAAAGTAAAGCTCGAAGGTCAGACAGCTGGATACTAGACTGGTCATGTTTTGAGTGGTGTTCGGGCACAACCCCTTTTCATCTCAGAACAAAAAACCACAACAGATTTGCAGGTTTCACCATTCACAGAGCTGACCAACATTTGATGCTAGAACACAGATGGAGTTACAAAAGAGAGCCGATGTTTTAGAGTGAGGTGCCATTGGTTAACAGGTCACAAATAAATCCAGACGTGTTGCTATAATTCTTCCCGACAGCTCAGTTATATTTGATATTAGAGACAGTAGTTATGATCCCCACATGTTTCTGACACAGACTGTAGGCACTTTATCAGTTATACGCACGTGTGCACGTTCGTAACTCATGGCAACAGTTAGAAATAGGACTGAAATGTTCCCAATTGCGGGATGTCCTCAGATGTAGGTTTCGGGTTTACAAGGGGGTATGTGGGATGGTGGTTGCTGCTGAGTAGAACCACAAAACATGTGGTGCTTCAACAAACAGATGTTCAGAGGTCTCCCCTATACTCTATCCCTAGTGTGATAGCAGAATCTTTGCTTAGATATTTATGCTGAAGAGCGGATTAAGAACCTTAGCTATTGCGGTCTACTATCATTAAATGCATCTGCAGTACCCTGGCGCAGTGGATGTATTAGTCTCTGTCAACGATAGAGGAAATGTTTAAATCAAATGAGAAACGAAGGGTAAGGTGATGAATGTTCTTTGTAAAACACAAAAAGAAAAAGTCCCACTCTCTCCCCCTCCCCCAGATCACCGCAGCTGCAGGCTAACTTTTTTTATGTTGAGGTTGTATGGTCTGTATAATTCCCCGGTTATATTGACAAGGTCCGAGTAATTTAGATCTGTTGTGTAAGACTTGTGCATTAGTTTGAATTAGTAGAAATAAATCTAGGTATGTATGAGGTGAGTCGATGAGCAGGTATTATTTTTAGTCTTATTTTGATACCTTATTTATTCATATTATTTAGTTTTTCATCCTTTGATAGACCGTGGCATACGGAAATGACGATATATTTGTTAAGTCCTAAATGCAAAGAGCCCTGGCACCTTGTACAGCTAAATGGCGTCAATGTACATTGTATATGTCGAGAAATGTCAGTATGAAAGGTTCCTACTTTCAGATTAGTATATTAGTAAGTTAGAACAATATCTATCGAAGGGATACTATTGAGAATATCATGACATCAATGCATAGATAAAAAACACAACTAGAACCAAAAGATTGATTCATGGTAATTGGAGCTTTAATCAATATACATCAAATTACTCATGAAGTTCAAAGATATTCTAGTGAAAATGTTACTGCGAGCACCTCGCGTTCTGGCTCCATTTCTACAATATACAACATCTGCCCACCTTGGCCTGAACACACTATACCAAACACATTCCAACCTCTGCACTTTTTAAGTGGAAGGTTCTACTTTGATCTCCAACTGCTTTCGGACTGCCTCCCAAAATGATTATACGAATAGAATCGTGAAGGACATGAGGACCTGGAAAATGTGATAATCAAAGGACACCCCAGTGAATTTTGAATTCTACATCCAGAAAATGAACTGGATTAACATCAAAGAGGGCTGAAATCTGTTCCTTCATTTCATGGTTGAATTGGTCTGAGCGATTAAAACGGGGAAAAGTGCAAATAAAAGTAATAACTAATCAGCAGCCAACCTAAAAATTCGTTTTTCAGAATTATTTAAATGTGAGGTCATTTGAGGTTTTCTAGCATGAATTCCCGGCTGTCGAGATCTGGGTCCATCCGCAGATCAAGCGTAAACCACTGCGAATATCGGTTTAAAAAAAAGAATTATAAGGTTTGAGTTACATTCAGTCTATGGGTGATTTTCTGTAACCCACTTGTACCCTGTGCTGACCTGCATAAAGTGTCAATACTACACCATGGTTGTGGCGGAGTGATGTAAGATGAGGTCATAAGCGACTTTTTAAGCAATTTGAATTATTCTGATATTGTGATGCTATATATAATGTCCTGGAAAGGGGTGAGATTAATCCAGAACCGTACTCGAATCGTAAAATAAATATTACTTTGCTCATTTGGATGCACTGTAATCATCACTCGCCTTCACCTCAATGACGATGATTGCGCATCCAAACTCGTGGAGTATTGTTTATTTATATGATTCTCAATCCAATTCTTTATAAGTATGTGAGATGTTATTTCAGAGCAACATCTCCCACCGATAATTCTCAGACGCAATAATCAGGTACAATATGAAATAATAGCTCACATACCCGCCATATTTTGTTTGTGATTTCGGATATCGCTGCGTTTCTCGTTTGATATATCTCCTGGTAAGATGGCAGGGTATGACTGTGAGGCCCACGCTCAATAACCGGTAGGGTGTTACAGGACGGAACACCCATTCTCTACTATTTGTTTCGAAAATAGAATAAAGGTCAAACCACTTTCATTCATTTTTCGGTTACTTTTCTGCTTCTTATTTGCATATCAAGGAAGGAAACTAGAGCCATATTGTTATGACTCTACTGCTTTACCTTCTCCAACCCGAATATTAACAGGAAATGTATATGTTCACCTACAATTTTACTTGAATTGTCATAGAATTCAATATAAATGTTATCTATTTCCTGTCGTTCTGCTATCACTATGAATTTGCGTGACAGATACTGTTTCCGGGGCTTGAAAGCTGAGCTTTGCAGTGTAGTTTGAGCTGCCGAGTATGAATAAGTGGTGTGAGTGATTGACTTTCCCCTTTTTGTCTCCGACATCTTGAGACGTCGGAGACAATGGGAGGTTAACCATTGACAACTGCGGGTACTTAATTGTCTCACTTCAGTGGCCAGATGAAAAACTATCACGCCAACAGAGAGATAATGTCAGAGGATTGGGTAGCAAAAAGAGCGGGAAATGTTTGTCAAGCAGACGACAATTAAATGTCAAGACGAGTGGAACGTGTTTTCCCTCATTAAGATCTCAACACTATTTCCCTTCCATGGACATTGACTTCAATAAGGACACTGACGTTTACGTGATTAACAACAAAATTCAAGATAACAGTGACTGTTATCTTCGAGGATTTTCTATTGATGCTTGCAGTTTGTTGGTATGGTTGATATATGCTATGGTATGGCTGCTACACCAAACAACTGTCAAAACTCCCAAACATCGGTTATCTAATGTTTTCCCAGAATTGATTTCCTGATATGGTCTGTCAAAACTATCCAAATTAACTTAATGCACCGGAGGATAAAGATAAAGTTACCCCTACCTAACCTAACCGAAACAAATGTTTATGAGGGTTAATGACAATTAAATTGAATATTATAGTATTTAAGGAGATGGAAGTTGGTGAATGAATTATCCAAATTCAAAATAACAAAATCCATAAAGACGCAACTAAATTTGAACCATCGTAACTATCGTATGGAATAAATATCCAGTATGTTAGTCAGTTGAATGGATGTGGAAATTTTACCATGTACTTACATCTGTGATTAATCAGTGAAAACACAATGCGATATCCTACCATCACTTCAGTAATTACTAATGGTGGTAAAATTATTATTTGGCCTTTCGAAGAAATTCTATAACTACCATAAAGACAAATTAAACTACATGGATGATAGATAACCACTGTCATTCTCTCTGCACTAAAAATTGGCAATTTCTTGAATCAGATGTCAATAAAAGTAGACCGCGTAAAAATGGAACTGTTGCTGAGGACAGGCTAGAGACGGTTCACCGATGTGCCTCAGGGCGGAAGATGACGTTGATTATAGTTTTCTGAGGCAGGGGAGTGAGTGATGTCTTACTTTACCTATGCAGCCCATCTTCTACCGAGGTCCCACGGGAAATATTGACACCGATCTCTCTATCTGACTGTCTCAGTAGAGAATCAGTCCCTCACGGGCAGTGGGTTGTACTGACACAACAGATAACCTTGATGTTTATCCATGGATGGGAATCTCTCGCCCCCCATCACCCCAATACAGTTATGTTCTCCGAATGACAATTGGTCCATGCGTTGTTCTATAAGCCATCGGGAGCCATTGCATAACTCGATTATTATATTTCTAATGATTGCAAGAATGAAATCGACCTAGACTATTATAGTGAATTAAACTAATATCTAGAGACTATACGCTACATCACGATCTAACTACTTTTTCTGCAAGGTGTACGGTGAAACTACACTATGTTGCGTTAACACTCAAGCCGCTACTTTTCATGTATTGATATCTTAGAGACTGTAATCAAGACCTTCCCCAGAGTAAATATTCAATTAAGATAATCAAGCTGTTTACATGGCAGATGAATGGACATTTTACTTCAATCATTTCAATTGCCTGACGAAACCTGCTATGATTTCTCAGGATTAGTGAGGAAGCGACCCAAAATATATAAAATGCAATATCCATCTTCAATGAGAATGTCAATATTTTGAGTCCACATCATTATGGACCGATTTTTGGTCACCACCACTTGATGTGAATCGCCGCGTATAATTGTCTAGTGTAAACATCGGATAACTCACATCTTCAAGACAGACGTCGTAAGAACAGCGTCTATAACAGAATGTCTACAAGTCGCAACTCCTTGCAGGCGACGTAATGTATGATATACAAATAATCATAGTTTCTATGCGGTATTCTTAGACAGGTACAAAGTATAGCCATAGGCAAACAAAATGGTAACTGGAAGAGGATGATACAAAATACTTCATCACTTTTATTCTCGGCCAAAGGCAAAGCAACGGGGCAGCAAAGATCAAAACCAAAGTTATTGAAAAATGAGAAATGACTACAGAGATACCTAACACATGGTCCATATTATCTGATACCGGTATTTTTGCTTCCTCATTATTTCCTTGTTAAAATGTATCTCACCTTCCAATTACCTGAAGGTGATTCTATTACTGTTACCGCCTGCAGTATTGGTCAGGTATGTAGTACGACCTCAGGGGCGTTACATGTCTACCACATGTGTCAATCTACGTGCCTCTACCCTGGAGGAACTCCTCCCTACTATACATACTTGTCCCCAGGGAGTGCGGTACCAGGTGTAATAATATCTGTGAAAATTAAACCCCTGGGATCCATGTGCGATCGTATGTCAGGTATGGTGTATCTGGAAAAATATGTGGGCAACGCCTTCGTGATATGCCATAGGCTTCACCTGTGTATATCTTGGGAGTAAGGATGTATGTGTGTCAGGGTGT
The DNA here is from genome assembly GCA_950022655.1 of Alentia gelatinosa. Taxonomy (NCBI): domain Eukaryota; kingdom Metazoa; phylum Annelida; class Polychaeta; order Phyllodocida; family Polynoidae; genus Alentia; species Alentia gelatinosa. Next base: position 22,504,823 of record OX465580.1, on the reverse strand, counting down.
ATGCATCCATATCTTGTATTACTTAACTCAACATATTTCTGCATGTTTGTACGTAATTATTAATGCAACATATATACATGTGGGCTCTATATGTATAAATATGTACATGAATGTGAAGTCATTTCGCAAAAACAAATCCATTAGATATACATGTAACTATGAAATACATGAAATACACGACAGGGAAAATATTTGATAAAGCTCTATATTCATCAGGTGCTCATTCTGGAAGGGATTCATTCAAGAAAGCATCATAGGCTAAAGCTAATTAATATCCTGTAAACTCTGCTAAGTGCATCTATATGTTCCTTGGGGAAGGAGTGTTTGCTTAGTAAACTCTTACTGAAGAGTCACACTGAAAACCTGAGGTAGAAATACACACATGTTAATGCGGTCCCAGATGGCGAACCACCCACAGGGGTGGCTGTTAAATACCTGTACGTAAAGGATGGGAAGGTCGAGCTGCTCAGAGTGACTCCACAGCCTATCAGCAAATCTCTGGAGTTCCTTCAACTCTCATCAGCGTTAGGCTGCATAGCGGTAGTGTTTGGACAGCAGGTTGCTCGCAGAACTCAGACTCTCTCCGCCTGGCTCCTTTTCAGTGGCTCTTCATCACCTCAGTTCCCCTACCTTCCTTCCCTTCTCCTTTGTGTACCTTTGCTAAAGCCCCCACTGAGCCTGACCCCCTCGCACCACTTTATATTCCCCCATCCGAAACCAACCATCAACCACCCGACTGCCACCTGCAACCTGCCTCCCAATATACAATCCCCCCTCCCTCCCATCACACTGAGCATTCTCCGCCAGCCCCAACAAAGGATGGCAGTTTGAGCTAGATCCAACAGTGAGAATACAAGCGTGGCAACTATCTACTTGGTCAATTAGGATAACTTCACTACTGTCCCATAACGAACAAATTCAAGAAAAGAAGCATCAGTATCACCGCAAAGGAGTATGAAAATCAATACTCTATAAGGCGTGTGTATACATGGGATTTCTTGAAAATTGAGTCAATGTTTGTAAACTTGGATGAATAATATTAATTTTTCAAAATGGAAAAAAGTACGTGCACTAACCAGTGTACCGTTTATCATTATCCATAATTAATTCGATTTTAACCATTTATCATGCTGACGTCATATAACCCAATATAGACCATACCTGAAATACTTTTAAATGGCCAGTTGTATGCAACGAGCCGGCCATTGTAAATTGCACATGATACGTTTTGCATAAAAAAGAACTACCATCCCAAGGGAAAATCTATAACAAATGGACTCGATGAGTAGATTTCTGTGTGGCTTTAACAAAGCACTTCCTTAGTAAGTTAGTAATTAATTGGAATCCCATCCTTCATGAGATTTCTACTTATGAATGAGCTTAAACCGACCATGAGAAAATCCCTATAGAACTTACAATACCTGGATCTCGCAGCCTATATGAAACCCCTACCCTTTCCCAATCTAAATTACATTTTCATCAGACTAGCGCCATCATCTCACACTATTCATTAAATAAAATACATTTTATCCTTGCCAATAAATCTGGAAAACCCGAGAGACCTGCAATCACGTACATAGCCGGATGGCCACCTACCACCCGTCAATTTCTGCACGAACTCATCTCTGGATCTGAGAGAAATTAGATATCAAAATTACTTATAAGCCATTGAATACATTTACCTGTGAGATATTATGAGGAAACGACCTTACTGTTAACGAAAGGGTCTGCGTCCCTGCACATGAATAGCCTTAACCAAAATCAGTAAAGGATCTGCCCCTATAGCTGTACATGTCAGAATAAAACAGATACAAAAACTCTGAAATATAATTTGACATGTGAATGTTCTTATGTGATATATTATGCAATTTTGAAATAACACTTGGCCATTCTATACATGTTACAGGGCCCTGCCACCACCCCTCACTTACCACTGCTTGCAGTTATTCCTCGCCCACCACCTACCGCCACTCTAGGTCACTTGCCTACCACTACCTACATCTACTCACAAGCTCGTGATCCAAATTGGGCCCTTGCTGCTGTTTTTCTTACTGGTCATCAGCTGCTGCTTCCTATTTACTACAACTTGTTAAGTACAACAAGCAACCGGCTCTTGACTGAGCTGCTCCACGCTGAAACTTATCACCTGCTACCCACCTCTGTTGCATACTTCCCACCATCTTCAATCTACAACAATCGTCAATATGTGCCACCCACCGATCTGAATCCTCAGTTATTTAGCAGTAAAAACATAGGACGTTCAACACGAACAGCTGCAAGCTCTGTCTGTCTATCTGAGTGCGGGAGAAAAAGACTAGCCAAAGAAACTTTAGATCTCTTCGAATGGGATGGGTTCTTTCCCCGGGTGATTTCACCAGCAGTTTCACTGGCTGCTGTTTGTCGCCGAGAATTCGCTGTTGTAAGCAAAAGCGTTAAGATAGCAAAGGTTTCAGTATATTGGACAAATAATGAACTGAAGAGACTGCTCGACAAACCAACTTCATGGCCAACCGCCGACCTTAGAATATTAGGAACACCATAGTCTCTTTATCTATATGCTTTTTATTTCTGTATGTCACAGAATTCAAGTGTGCATCTGGGTACAGTTAGGGCAGTTTGTAAATAAGTCATTGTAACAAGAATGTCAGCTGACCAGTCCACCATTGGTCGACTTAAGAGTTTTTTTCGATCGGGAATTAATGGTTACGCACAAACTGAAAGCAAGGCAAATTCGCCTTACAGTCATGTCCCCAAAGCAGGTGAAGCCACCTGTAATCTAAAAGGAATTGCATCTGAATTCTCGGGCCGTTGTACTGTGGCCACTATGGCGGTAGAGGACAATCGGCGTAGTTTTATTTGCGGTTCCCGGCAAGGTGGAGGAAAGGGCAATGTATTCCAGAGATGGCATCACAAGGTCATTGCCGACAGTGTTCTCTGTGACGCCCCACTCACTGTAGGCGCCTTTATCTGACTCCCTGGAGTTGTGCTCACGGGAGCGCCAATAATGAGGTTTGTGAATGTATACAGAGAGCACCCCGGTCCCGACGCAAAGTAGTGCTGGTTTTTAACATTAGAGCGCTCTATACGGAGGCCAGCAGGGCACACCACGCAGCCCAATTCATTTCGCTTCGGATCTCTGTGGTTAAAGTATGGTAGGCGATGCCTACTCTGAACAGCAGCCAATATGGAAATGGGGTTGTATTTTTACCCACATTCAGAATGTTGTAAAAGAAGAAATAAAGATAGAGCCTACCAAGGTTATCTGGATGGGCGTAATCTGAAACACCAATTTCATTTCGGTTCCCTCGGCAGGCTCTCAATGGTTTTGCGCGTTTCAAATCTATTCCGAGTCAAATTGTGCCCTTGGAGGGAGAGCGCTTGTTTGTGATTAGCTTCGGGGATAATATGCGGTAGGCTAATCAGACTCTGACGCAGGGAAAACTCAAATGAAACTGAAAATGTAAGTGGGCGATGTTTCCATGATATTTAAACAAAGTTTAATTTCAGGCCACTCCATCCGCAATGACATCTAAACAAAGGCATAATTTCCGTATTTCCGTATTTCCTGGATGTTTATACACTGTTAGATGCACTGTCTCTCCTATATATTTTAGTTTATCATTGAAAAACTGCCAGATTTCCTTCTACTAGCCTGGGATAGATATCAGGAACGGTACATCCCGGAAAAGTATACACTATAGTTGATTGAGTGTGCACCATGCAATATATGATGTAACGTTCTACCAAGAAATGCACCGAAACTAAGCCAAATGTTCAAATATGTGTTTCAGATAATCATATTAAAAGGTGCAAAGAAAGCATTCTCATATGTCACCTCCAAGTCACCCTGTGATGTCAAAAAATAATATTTTATATGCAAAATCATATGTCTGCCCACCCCTTTTACATATGGTATTCCCAATTTATCCATTAAAAGGCTTTAGGAGCTACAGACTAAGTCCAACAGTAAGTTCTCAGAACGTAACATTATCCTACAGGAATCAGATGCGCACCAGAGCCAGCTTGAATTTCCGCGAAAGCCGAGCGGCAGAGTGGGATGGTTGCCGAGCGCTGCAATGCAGTACGCCCAGCATTGCGAGCGTTCGGCGTTCGAGGACACTATACCCTGGGGTAAAACGGGATGCCCTCCAGTGCTCCTCCCAGCAGCACATGGCTGATATTGAGTGACTAAATTGTCTGTTTTGATGGAAGGCCAGAGGGGGCCTCAGGTTGCCTGGGCGACAGCTGTTCCTCCAGTTCCCCACCTCTTCGTCCTCCGGGCTCCATCCCACCTCCAGTATCATCATCCCTTCCCCATCTCCCTCTCAGCACGTGCCTCTTATTGTCTACACGCTTACATAACAGACAGAGGCGGCAGACAGCAGCCGCGCACCTCACGCCCCAGGTTCACGGCGCCAATTCGCTCTAATGTGCTGTGTGCGGACCACACAGTAGCACCGGGAAGAGGGGTGGGTGTGCTTCAGGTATGCCCGTAAACAGGGCTCCCATGACGCGTATTTACCGTCCAATTTTAGACCTTGCTCCTCCCCCATTAGTGTGTTTATATAGGTGATGCGGAACAGGATATTGTATGCTATGGCTGCCACATTGCACTGCTAGGATTTCGGTATGAAAAATATGTTTAAAAACCTGACGATAAAAACCTGAATAACTTCCATCTGCGTGCGTTTTCATGGCGGGTATGACTAAAGCCCCAAACACTTTGAACCCCATCTCATTCTTTGAGTTGCTCCCTGTTATTTCTTTTTCTAGTGTTCCCTGTGGAGCTTCCTCACAGGATGTGAAATGGACGAGGCCAATACATAATAACACGCACACAAACACAGGCTCTCACCACATGTGTTTAATCCATTTTCAGGCTAAACTTTGGGTGATCCTGCCCATATGCTGGGGAGGCCCCACACTGCAGCCGCTGTAAATCCCCAGGTGTTGTAAATCCCCGGGGTAATTGAGATCGCGGAGCTGCAGTATTGAAGCCCGGCCCCTCCTCCTCGGTCTCCCGCCCGGTAAACACGGGGCGTGTTTGGTGAGGGGCGGGGCCCCCACGCCCGGAGGAACGGCATGATGGAGCAGGGCGCCGGGCTGTTAGTGTTCTCCAGGTGAGAGCCGGGCAGGCGTTAAATCAGTCAAAGGGCCTCCAGTGTAAGCGCCGTCGGGTCCACTTGTCTCTGCGTCCACAGAGCACACCTAATGGTCAGAGTGCTACCTCAGCGCACGTGCCCTCTCCCAGCACAGTCATGAACAGAGACATGCTATCTTATAATGGTGTGGGGAGTAGTTCACGTTACGTGTCCACTCCGACCAAGGCATGGTATGAAACATATCTTATAATGGTATACGGAGTCAGTTCACTGCATAAATGTATGTGGTGAGACATGTTATTTAATACTGGAGAAAGGAGTTGTCACCTGGGAACCACCAGTTTGCCCTCAATGGTAAACTAAACACCAGGTGCAGTTTACAATGAATCTCGACTCCTGGCAGTTCATTAATTGGTGCTATTGAATTGCAAAAGGGACAAACAATCTGGATGTATAGAAACTCTCCTAGAACAGTCACGTAAAGAGATTCTTTCCCCAAATAATTGTTATATATGATATCAAATAAAGAATTAAACTTTTGAGATATATGGAGGCTATATTGTGCTGAACATAATCAACAAGCAACGTTTCGGAATTTGGTATGTTTATTTTATTTCAACTTAGCAAAGTTCCCCGAAAACGCATACACAATGCTTTGAGATTAGCTTTTTTTAAATACTTTAAGTAGAAGAAACAATGTCTAAGTATTGTACTTTAGGTAATAAGAAATATCGGTCGAATTTAGCCATAATTCCATCCAAGTTGCGCCACTGCGTACTTGTATGTATAGTCAAGGAAACTATAAAATATGTTGCGCCACAGCGTTAAGTATATGCTAATAGATATTCAGATAACATCTCGTCTAAAATGAAATACTCTGATAAAGTTATAGTGAGTATATGAGATGTCGTCCAATTCTGTTCGTGTACATATCAACCCTTTTTTTTTTTTTTACAAGGAATCGGGTTTAACAAGGAAATAATGCAGCAATATTGATTAAGGTTTCACAGACTGTAGATATAACATCATATGTAATATCTTTGTTCTAGATAAATGAAATATTTATGATTATGTATTATATCACGTGATTATACCCTCGAATTATAAGTTCTCTGCACTATGTGCCTGTCCCCTAGCGGGATACACCAACACCAGCACCCGTCCTGAAGTGGGTGACTCGGCCGCAGGCAGTTGTCGTTAAAGGGTTTAGTTCTTATTCGCACTGTGATGTGCCCCTAACCTTTGCCACTGCGTAATAAAAGAACTTATATTCAATCCCGTTGCATTAAATAACGAAACCTGGTTCCTGTGACGGAATGGCATGTGCTATATATTTTGTACATATATATTTTCAGTGAAGTCCATGCCATAACCATTTTTACAAGGACATTTTGAACGGAATGACCATCCTGTCGGCTGGCAACATACATGTGCATAACTACACCCATTGTCCATGTACAGAATAAACACGTTGACGGCAAGGTGCTTCTACCAGATGTAGAAACCACATCACACTCAGGGAGCGGTCATCAATTGTAAAGCCTTGTGATAGATCTAGCACAGGGCCAAGTGAGTCTTTCGTCTGGCTAGTAAGCGAAATTCCCGATGGTGGCGCTGCGGTGACGGATTACATGACGTCACACCTCACTTCCGCCCGCGTCCGTCATGCGCAATGATCAGAGCGCCACCTCGTGGCCACCGCTGACCTTACGGTGCTTTGGCCACTGGAAAATGGCTACCGGGGCCAGAGAGTTGCGATAACACATGTGGAGTCAACGAGTGGAAAATTATCTGCTTTTTGGTTTTAGGGGAGAGGGGAGAGAAAAGCGGGTTGCGTTGGGGCATCTGTGATCTGAAGGCAGCTGTGATGTGGTGGCATGCCCTCTCGCTACCCAACAAATTGGGAGTGATGTATTTCCAACGCCAGCGCCTCTTGCGACATATGGGCCACAAAAAAATACATTGAAGGTTAAAAAAGAGAAATTTGCTGTTCAGGCTTCGGAGCTCAAATGGCACGACGGAAAGCAATCTGATCGGATTTCCTACCTTTGACTCGGATGGAATTTGTGTCGCTATTAGGAAGATCAAAGGATTGCTGGGCGGTCGATGTGCTTAGCTATGTAACTGTCACGTGGGCATCAGGCGGGGATGATGGCTCCCTCTGGCGAAGTGCAGAGTGACATCTCGGTGCCCGGAATACCCTAAACACTGTGTTTTGACATCTCATAGGTCTCTTTTTTTAAGACACGCTAGTTTTGTGCTAAACAGCATGCCTCAAAAGCATTGCTGAATATTTGTTGGAAAGGGAAGATACGAGGAAGGGTGTAATTTGAAGTGTTGCCAAAGAAATACATCTTCAAATATATTGGCCAGTTCACATATATTTACAAGAGCTATTCGTGAGAAACGTTGCTTTCTCTTGCAGAGAATATAGTTCCAGGCCAAAACTACATTTGGTTGTGATAATTGACAATATCAAGAAATTAACTGTACGCATACATTTATCTGTGCTGATGTACAAGCCTTGGAGTTCTTGAAAGGGCTCTAGTCTCTATCAAAGCGTCATAATCACATATTCATGAATGTACATTCAAGAGATGCTGGGCAAAACAAGAATATTACAGAATATCTCCCAAAATTGGCATGCATTGCTTTGTTGACTGAAGCGTCTGTACCTACCATCAGATATTACCCAACGCTCGCCCCAGGGCATTGTGCTCATTGGGGCTACTGGCTCCCTATACCCGGGTTGAAATTTAAACCGTCTGTGAAAATTGGCGTCGTCAGTTCGTCGTCAGTTCGTCGTTGCCCATCAAAGCTGACGACGCGCGCTCCTTTGAAGTGGCCACGGCGTCCGGGACGCCCTACGTCATTACAGAGCAGCGCAGCCCTCTAGCGGCAACTAACTGGCAGCGCCATCTTTATTCCATTAAGGCGATGAAAAATAATTGATGATTTATGGAGATAATCTCACTGAAGGATGGCTTGTGCGAACATAAAACTTGAGGGAGTCTTTGAAAAGGAGGAGCCTCCTTTGGAATGTTTGGGCAAAGCCTAGTTAGGCTAATGGAGTCGCCAGACTTGCGTCTGAAGTGAACACTTAGGTCGTACTTTTAAGTTTAGGAAACTGGGATTAAATATTCTAAGATGCGAGGGCGTTTATCAGAAGAAATTACAAAGTAGTTTGGACTGGGGAATTTATGTGACTAGAAACACAGTGTAAACGCGAAGGAATGTTGTTGGGGGAAATTCTTTATAATAGAGTAACAAATTCTTCAGTACATGGACTTCACGCTTCCGTCATACCTTTTTGTGATGTGGTTATATAGACGTTATAATCTCAGCGATATATCGCTGGTTTATCTCTTCTTCAAGCCTTCATAAGAGATAAACATGCACTAAATTAACTGACAAAGTGGGTCTTACCTTTCTTACATTTGCATTTTAATAAATGTTAACATGCCAGAATGTTATGCCATATACATAAGCAGTTGATATATATGTGTTTGAATGATAGTCTACATGGTCGATACACGTAGGTTAGTGAATGGGTAGAACGTAAGTGAAGCTATCAAATCAAGGGGATATGCACTATAATCTCTATTCGTGTATGGCAATATTTTCCTAGCGCATTGTACTGATTTAGAAGATACTACTCGAGTCCATTAATCCTATATGGATAGACTTTATACAGGTATGTCAAACACTCCAATCACAGCAACACAACCTACTTATCTCGCCAATGCAGATAGAGACCAAGAACAGGACAACTGGGCACATCCCATAAATTTCTACAAATCCCCCTGGACTGCTTTGATTGAGATCTTTCAATCGTGATTTGAGTACGAGGCTCGGTGGACCTAACACACAATGCATGCTTAAGGCTTGATTAATGATACCATTAAATATCACACCGAAGATCCAGAGCAACCGCCAGCCACAAAGAGACTCAGGTGGTTATAGTGTTACAGGAGCCGGTGATGTATGATCCGGTTTGCCGACAAAACGCTTCGGCACCGCCTCCAGACGTGAGCTGTCAAATGGCGTTCTTAACAACCGTAACGACAGCGCTGCCACCTGGTGGGAGGGTTCTCAAAGGGCCCCTGTCGAATTCCTCTGTGTCCAAACAGGAATATACCAATTAAAGGTCACATACGTGCGGGGCCACCAAACCAGTCATTAGCGCAACCGTGTCGGATTGATGGAAGAGGATCTGGATATCTGTTCAGTGCATGGGGTTGGGAATCATGGGAAAACAACGAAAAATTTGAAAATTTGTGTGAGGATAAGAAAACTAAATGTTTCTTAGCAGTAGCAAGAAACGATTTTTAATCTGATGGGAATGATTTTCAGGACATGTGTTGGTACTGGTGATATATTGAAAATGTCTATTTATGCATCGAGTTGTTCATGTATGTTACTGGATATCAAAAACGATGACAATAGATTATTCTATATCAAAGATATGGCCTGTAATCCATATACCATATGTGAAAGGAAACTTTTGCATGCGTTCCCATTCAGTGGTAATTAACAATATAATACTCTACAATATACATGTAACCAATGTGATACAACTTATAGTTCAAATCAATTTTGAAAATGTAAAAGGCACCGGCTGCTTACAGGAGCATAGTTGTGAAAATATTTTGGAAGTAGATAGACATTGCTCTAGGTGCAAAGAATCGTCTATTATAATTATATCTATTATTAAAGAGTGAAATCTAATTTCCGGACCAAAACTCAGACCACCATGTTGGCGCGTTTCCTGTTCGGTTACTCTCCACAGTGCAATGTGATAACAGAGAATTTATTAGAGGCTATTGAAGCGCAGTGACATTTAAATTTCCTTTTCCTAATGACAGGAGCAAATACGACAAACGTTTGAACTAATGAAAACGGGCACCGTCAGTGCTGAATCATGAATAAAGAGGTAAAAAGTGAGAAAAATTCTATGGAGGAAAGAAAGCGCACTCGATCGCTGTTCCTGGCATTGAGCCTGAGTTGGGGATGTTTGAGTTTCACGTGAACTTTTCAGCAACATTTATGTGCCAGGAGAGATGTGTACTCTATACCCTACAGGTCTACCCACCGCAAGGCACCACAAACCGCGTCCGCTGGCCCTCCCCCGCCGCCGACTGTGGATGGCCCCAGGGAGGGTGCGGACACCACCACACGCCGAGCAACCCCTCCCTGTCGGTACCACCCACCCGCTCTCCCCGAGAGACTTCGGTTCAGACCAGGTGAGCGGGCCGCTTGTCAGTTCTAGCATTGAACCTTCGGAATCCTAAAGAACTGGATCCGTAAAAAAACTCGACCCGTAACGAACTCGACCCGTTTTAAGACTCGACCTGTAACGAACTCGACCCGTTTTAAATCTTCCCAACTCAAGTACGTATCTCATTACAGCCGTGGACAATTACTATATTTAGTAGTATGTTATCTTAGCTTTCAAATTTGGCCTTCTCTGGGAAGAAAACAAACAGAAAACTTTTTCCCTAAGCATTGTCTTAACCGTAAACGTAACCCTAGCCCTAACCTTTATCCTACACCTAAACATAACTGGACTTATTTTCTATATCCACTGGTTTATTTTTCTAAAAGCTAACTAGTCAGACGTTTCCTCCTATATGAAAATGTCTTATTCATAAGTATCTGAAACGGGTTGAGTTCTCCAATTGATTTATCCAAAACGAGTAGAGTTCTCCTGGCAACTACGGGTCGAGTTCGTTTCGCGTCGAGTTCTCCAGTAAACAAACTTCGAGTAGACGTGATGTTGACCCCTTCTGAAAAGATACAATATTGAATGCATGCATGGTTGGATGACAGTCTACCCATCGTTGAATGGCTGGACTGATTTATTACTGAATTGATAATTGATTTATGATGAGAAATAAGGGTAACACACAACCCGAGCAGCTGGAAAACGTCTGGGGAATGCAGTTATACACGTTGCAATGTTCTGTAATTGCTTCACTCATCGCCAAAAAGTGAACAGAAAATAGAATTAGAAATTGTGAGTGAAATAAAACGAAAACTATTGCCCTCCTCGTCGGGGAATTGAACCCGGTCTCCCTTGTGGTAGATGGGGATACCAACCACTATACTATCGAGGAATATCTTTCCTCAATAATATTTTTCTTGCAATATATTGCAGGAACAATTCTCACAAATATTTCTTAGGAATTCTAGCACTATATAGGGGATTGATTTCTATTACGTCCCTGTATTACTATTTGATAATCTTTTTGAAAATCTAACCTTCTTTAAAGAGAATCTCGCTTGATTACATGTTTATATTCTGCACAAATTTTGGGTGATTGTTTATCTCGTAAAAGGAAACTTACTCACTTATTTTTAAAACCATGAATAGAAGTAGCGTTCTTGCAGACGGGGAAACAGGGATACTCACTACAATACTATCGAGGAAGTTTCACGTATCGGACATTACATTCATATGATATTATGAATTAGGCAGTTTTGAAAAGAAATTCTTCCTTGAATAAGTCATACAGACTTAATCACGACAAAAAAAGAAACTATGAATGAACAGTTGTAAACATTTCGTATGCCGGACTTGTGGCATGTCGAGGAACAGGTATACTGCTGCCGCCTAGCGGGAGTCCCGAGAGCCGGAGGGGACACTCACGAGACCTGCTGGTTGCTGACAGCTCCTGACAACAGACGTAATTAGGGAGGGTTCCTGACTGGTACTAGCGGTCCAGTAGGCCTGAACAAAGAGACAGAATGGCAGGAGAGTAACAACAAAATGTCCGAAAGTCCTGTTTAGCGCGTATCATCCTTCCTGTCATAGTTACCCTACGTTGTCAAAGTACTTCTGGTCTTCACATTCAGCCAAACCACCTGATATGTCTTCTTCTCGAGAGGCAGCCAAGCCGAATACATATAATCGTATGTAACTATTAGCTCATTTATTCCATCTTTTGCTATTGTTTGAGATTGTTTTATTATTGTTACATTTAAGCATCTTGCATCTAAAGAGTATGTGTTGAGGCAAGGCAGCAATTACATTACCACCAGAACAAACGTTGTAAATATAGATGATTCATAAAAGAGTATCACTACAACTAAAGAAGCACTCCAGCAAATGAGCGTTGGAAGGCCAATGTTCTAAAGTCCAATATAGATGCTGCTAGTGTGGGAACTATAAACCAACGCTGAATAGAGAGGGTGCTGCTAATGGTGCTACAGACGAATACTGCCCGACAAAAAAGATAATCATTCACCAGCCTTGACTAAACAAAAGACGATCCTCGTGGTATCTATGCATATTCAACGAGCGAACCTGGTAGACGGCCTAAGAGTGTCTTTAAAAAGGGCATTCAACTAGAGTACCCCAATTGGGATCCTCGCCCGTTTTATGTCGTTGCTAATGGCATTACGCTTAAAAAAAGGCATTGGCTGCAGGTACTTAATTGACCTTTCGCTGTGGTAATCAGTAGATTTTGATACCACAGACGGTGTTGGGTAATTAGTAGTATACATAAATCCCCGCGATGCCCTGGAGTATGTCAGACTGTACTGCTGAATAAGGATGATGAATGGACTTATTATGACCCCCGACAAGAAGATTAAACTTTGTTATGTTTTATTGGTTATCAGCCACGTTCCCGGAGGAGCATTTCATGCCAGTGTTTTATCTCAGTGATGATCAATAAATTAACAAATTAAACCCTCAGTCATTTCCAATGGACCCACAAACAACTTCTCGATCAGATGACGAGACAGCTGTGGCCTTTTTGTAGGGAAAGGGGAAACATGATACACTGTCGTTAATGAAGTCGTCCTCTGGGTTCCACTCTTTTTACATTCGCGAATTAATACAAAATGGCTTCTTTTTCGAGGCCCAAGAAAAAAACTATCCATGCACTCATCTCGTTGCTCAGAGGAGGTATTGGTAGATGATTGCTAAGTTGAAGCCGTTTATCCACGTTTTATTTCTGGTGGGTATGAACATATAGCATTTAGAAAGACGTATAGTACGGTCAATGTGATTACGTGGCAGGGCATATATGCAGGGCTTTGGTCCCACTGACTTTTTATTATCAATTCAGAATGATCTAAGCAAGTGCAACTCAACAGCTTCCCAAGTTAGTTTGATGATTGGCCTTATTAGGTGATGCAGAAGCTATCATTAATTAAAGTCCGTTTTTCCTTTTATACGGAAGCGTAATGGCTGTATTTGTCGCAAAGGATATATGAAAAGAAATATCCTGGTCGCCACATGTAGACGCAGGTCGTATACACATTATATTTGGCGTATATATGTATATTGATTAAAAAATGAGAAAAGGTTCAAGGGAAAGGTACATAGCACACTTCAATTACTGTCCTATATATATATTGTCCTGTTAAGGTCCTGCCATGGTTACATGTCTGTATTATATTCTGTGTTACTTATTAAACATGTAAATATTAATGCCTATACTCCCTTAATATTGATTATGTGTACTGCTTCAAAACTCTGTGATAGCATTCAACAAACAATGTCTAATTTTATATTTTATCAGTTATCTAACAACTAGCTACATAAAAAAACACCAACTGCAGGTGAATGTTACCTTTTGATCTGAATAAAAAGAAGTTGAAAATTCTCTCCAATATTTAGATGGTATCTACTTTGGGTCTGTTAAAAGTATGAAATTGAAACTTTCCATCTCAATTATGTAAGACATGTGCCTTCTATTAGAAGCATTCATTTTTTTATGAGAACATTCTAATTACCTTTTTTGTGGTGATTTTTAGGGGCCAAAGTAGGCTGGTTTCAGTCCCTGTACCCCTCCACCTACCCCACCCCTCCTTGCCACGATACAGAGACTGGTAAAATCTGTAATGGTGTCTGGTTTCTGGTGTGATGTAGTGCCACGCATGCCCGGCACTCTCATTGGAGAGGTCCTAGCAACTTATTAAAAAATCTGCTAGGATGACCTCTATCTAGTAGATATCCCCCAATCAGAAATCTCTCTTTCTAGTTGTTTGAAACTGGAAATTCTTGAATTAAGGAGGGAGAGGGGGTAGATGATTAAACTCAGATTATTGAGATACTATTTTCCAGACACAATTAGTTTTTGTAGGCATATCTATTCATCAGATTGATAAAAACTCAGATGAATGAATGGGGTGGGGGAAGGGAGGGATAAAAATGGGGAAAAAGAAACTAGTTCTGAAGGAAGGCTGCAGGAAATGTTTCCTCAGATAGTAATTAGGGCATAAGGCCAAGTAACTAAGGGAATGATCAATATTAACCCTATCAGTCCGAGTAATGCCTTGAGGCACTCCCAGGCAGGGGACGATGAATGCCTTGAGGCATTCCCATGCAGGGGACGATGAATGCCTCCAGGCATCTTTTGGGGCCATTACTGAAGACGGTATTCTATGTGACAAAATTCATAGACTTTCTTAATTTTTTCAAAATAATTGAAAAACACTATAGGCATCATTGGTAGCCCATGGCTGTAGGGTCAGGGGCGGTCATTGCTCCACCTGACGCACTCCCCTCCTACTAGCGCTCCCTGCGCACCCCCTCGTGTAGGCCACATGAACCACTCGGTCACGTGGCGCGCACTACACTCGCTTCTTCCCATTCTGCTGCTGTTCTTCACAACGTACGGATGTACTCTAAAATTTCTCCTTTTTGGCCTTCATCGCTCGCCATCCCGTATACTCCACGAGTAACGGACCGAGCCGTACGAGGACAACTACGGGTTATTTGAACGAACAGACAGAGTGAGAAAAATGCCGAAGACACGGGCGACACCGGGCCCATCGCAAGCGCAAGAAGGGGACCAGGTCTCAGACTCGACCGTGAGGGCCAGCGAGGACCAGGTGGAATCCGTATCCCAGGTGGGAAGCGTAAAATCCACGAGGATGACGGCCGTAGAGACAAGCCTCGCACAAATGAGAGCCGATATCAGCGGCGTGTTGAAAGCCATCGCAGAACTCACCAGGGCGAAGTCCCCGGACCGAGGTCCCAGGGCGCCCACGGCACGGTCGGCAGCCGCACGGAGGACAGAGGACTGGGCCGAGGACCAGGCCTCCTGAGTACTCCCGCAGCCGAGACAGCTCAGAGACCGCTACGCCCCGGACGCCTACGTACAACGGGAGCTGGACCGGGAGACGATAAGACACGACCGTACGGCCGGTAAGCTTTATTCTGACCTCAATATTGCTCGCCTTACTTCAAAGCCGTACATGTTCTCAGAAATTGGAGTTGAGAGGAAGTTTGGGACCGATGGAGTACGTCAGCGCCTTCATCGGACTCTTAAGCAACCACCGTGCCGTGGACCCAGGGGACCGAGACCACATGTTTAAACATCTGCACCAAGTCTCGGTCGACGCACAGTCACGCCCGTGGGCCGGGGTACGTAGGTGGTCGCAGTACGTGTTTTACCAGATCGAGACGGGCCGACTTGCAAGGAGTGATTATAGCCTGATCCAAGAAGAACGAGTGCGACTGGCCATGACGACCGGGACGACCCAGGCTAGACCGGACGCGGGGAAAGGAGGCTCTAAGGATCTGCCATGCCGGCAGTTTAACTCGGACCGGGAGTGCCGCCACCAGAGCAGCCACGAGGACGGGCCGGTAAAATGGTTGCACATCTGCTCGTACTGTGATTCCGTTGGGAAGCAGTGCGGGCATTTGCTCCACGCGTGTAACCGCAAGCTAGGGTACACAATGGGCTATGATGCACAGCCGGCTCCTCCTGCAGACCCCCGCCAGGCGGGACCGGCCGGATACACCCCCCAGGCCGAACACACGCTGCGGGCGGTAGACCCGAGGCAGGAAGTGGTACACCAACACACACCGCCAGCACCCGCAAAAAACGGTTACGGTGCGCCCCACGAGTGATCGGAGCGCACCCCAAAACCAGATGCTCACGTGCACACACCCCTGAGCCCGGGGTCGCTGCGTACAGAGCACGTGAGATCACACAGAACGTGACCCCGGATGCTTACGTAACGCCCCCCAATAAACCGCGGGCCAGGACGTGGGCACAGGTGGTGAGCGAGCCCGGACCGGATACGGGCTCAACGGCTGCGCCCCCCCGGGGCACGTAGAGCGGGCAGGGCAAGGCACGTGACGTCAGCCCCCACGTGACGGGGAGCGCACGTGGACCCTACAATAACAATAACACAAACACCACGTGGCGGGCGGCCATGCCAGTGGGCGTCGCCCTCCAGCCTGAGAGAGGTGTTAGTGTTACCGCGCCCCATCGAATACAACAGAGTAACACTCTGGACTTCGATACACACCGCACCGGAGTCATTCCCACCGGATTCCGGACGGATCCGGAGGCCCTCGTCCATCACCGCCGTGCGGAATGGCCGTCTCTACATGAGGACGCGCCCGCGGCGCACGGGCACATCTACAGGGCCGTTCGGGTGCCCGGCTGCCGAACGCCATGAGCGCTAAGATCACGCTGCCCATCGATCTGAATCTACGGGCATGGGAGGCGTACCTCACGGGTATGGAGGGTAAGGCCAAGCTCCTCGGATTCATCCGGTACGGCTTTCCCCTCGGCTACCTCGGGCTGGCCACCGATACTCGGGATATACCGAATTATCCTAGCGCCACGGCTTACCCTGTAGAGGTGAGCGATTTTGTGAAAAAGGAGCTAGGGTTCTCAAACCTCCTCGGGCCTTTCTCGGAGGCGCCGTTCGGCCTGTGGTGCCACGTTTCCCCCCTCATGTCGTGGGAGAAGCGTGATTCCAGAGCGCGGAGAGTTATCACAGACATGACTTTTCCTAAGGAGCGGAGCGTTAATGCATACATATTGAAAAACGCAGTGTACGGCGAGGGAGCACAGCCTCCCTACGGTTGACAGCTTCGTCTCCCGCCTGGTGGCCTCGGGGACTGGGAGCTACATGGCGAACATCGACATCTCGAGGGCATACAAGAATTTCCACTGCGACCCCCTCGACTGGCCGCTGCTGTGCTTCTCGTGGGACGGCGGGTACTACTGTGATACGGCGATGGCGTTCGGTGCCCGCGCGTCCTCATATCACATGCAGTGCGTGGCGGACACGATAGTGGAGATTCTTGCCCTCAGGGGGGTCGAGGCCGCCATGTACCTCGATGACCTCATCATCCTCTCCCCCTCAAAAGAAAAGGCTGCATCGGACTTCGCTACAGCTCGCAGCCTCTTCCGGGAGCTTGGCCTGCCCGAGGCCCGAGACAAGGCGCAGGCCCCATCGCAGACGGTGCGCTGGCTGGGGATACAAATCGATGCCGCCGAGATGACCCTCACCATCCCCGAGGACAAGCTGGAGGAGGTCCGACAGCACGTCACGGCCGTGGCCCGCAAACGATCACTGACGAAGAGGCAACTACAATCCATCCTCGGGCGGATCCTCCAAGTCTCCCGATGCGTCTGCCCCGCGAGGCCCTTCGTCAGTAAGTTGCTCGAGGCACTACGGGCGATGGAGGGATACTACATAAATGTATCCTCCGAGATGCGCCAGGACTTCGACTGGTTCTCCCAGTTCGCGGAGGGGTGGAACGGCCGTGCCCTGATCCCCCGGGGACCGCCCACAAAGTGTATAACGGTGGACGCATGCCTGACTGGGGTCGGGGGCACCGACAGCCGACGCGCTTACTCAGGACAGGTGTGCCCGCTAGACGACCCTGTGGACTGTATATCGGAGTTGGAGGCACTGAACACCATTTATGTCTTAAATACCTTCCTGACCGACCGAGACCGAGGCACACGGGTCGAGGTGTTTTGTGACAACATGGGCACTGTCAAGGCACTGACGTCGGGCCGGGCACGAAACAAAGTCCTCGCCGAGTGCGCCCGCCAAGCCTGGATGGTGCAAGCGAAACTACAGGTCGAGCTGGTTTACACTCACGTCCCGGGAGTGCAAAACTCGGTCGCGGACGCACTCAGTCGGTCCCACCTCTCCTCAACAGACTATCGAACTGCGACGTATTACATGTCATTCCATAATCTTGTCTCTGTGGTACCGTGTAATCACGCCTCATTCGTCCCTATTCTTGGGCTTTCATGCAGATCCGGCGCTACGCTATCTCCAGCAGAGGGCATCTGTGCGACAGACCGCAGCTCGTGCCCCAGGCACGGTCGCAAACCAGCGAAGCTCCGTGTCAACCTACCTCGCGTTCTGCCGGAGGATGGGGACGGACCCGCAGGCACCGTCCGTGAGTTTTGTAACGGCCTACCTGGAGTACGTCACAGACCACGCCCCCTCACCAGCGACCGTGGCGAATCATCTGTGCCACCTACGGTCGCACCTACGGCTCTCCAGCGGGAATGTGGCAGCGACCGAGGACGTACGGGTGAAGAGGGCCCTGGACGCAATGAAGAGGGACAAGACATATCAACCGAACATCAAGCCCCCGATCCCGATGCAGGTACTAAGGGACGTCCTGGCCGGCCTCGCCCCTCGACCGGACACTGAGAGCGGCGTTCCTGATACTGTTTTACACCGCACTCCGCCCCAAAGACCTACACCCTACACAGCCTGAGAAAGACCGCCGCTACCCAGGCCTTCCAGGCCGGGGTACCAGAACTATCGATTCAACGTTACGGGGGGTGGCGCTCAAACGCTCA
The DNA here is from genome assembly GCA_950022655.1 of Alentia gelatinosa. NCBI lineage: Eukaryota > Metazoa > Annelida > Polychaeta > Phyllodocida > Polynoidae > Alentia > Alentia gelatinosa. The sequence goes on along the minus strand of OX465580.1, from coordinate 22,486,132 downwards.
CAGGAACTACATCCTGGACGCAAATGCCACTGAGGTGAACAAATCACTCATCAACTCCATCAACAAGTGATTTATGAACTTTTTTCCCCATTTCATGGTATTTTTGGGTTATTTTATACATATTATACAAATACATATACATATTACTTCATAATACTCGTATACCTATACCATAATTGACACCTGTCAATTACCATATGTATTCTTCCATATGTATCTTCTTATCATATATCATATTTACCAATATGCATATCTTTGTATCATATTTACCAATATGTACTACCTTATCATATCATATTTACCAATATGAATATTCTTATCATATCATATCTACCAATATGGATATGCTTATCCATTACGATATTTTTACCAATGTATAAATATCTCACGTCTAATTGGTTATTCATAAAATTAAAATAAATTTTATTTATCCCACTCTAGACTCTCTTCTCTTGTGTTCAGGGTACAGGGTAATGATTCAGTATGAGTGTTCTATATGGAACTAAGACAAGGCATATCAAATGCTGAATAATTTCCGGTTCCATTGTCATAAGGACATCGTCCCCTTGGGGTATATTGCTTCATATCTGTTGGACTTGGCATGTAGGCCTCCTGCAAGGTGGTCGGACTGAAAGTGTTAAGGGGAAATAAAATTAGCTTCATGGTATTATTTTGTAAAACCCAGACTTCATAGGCTGGTCTCCCAGTCCAAAGTTCAGCCACAGGCAGGATCTATTGCTCTGATAACATAGCATCCAGGGAACTGGAGGGGAGGGGGGACTGGTAAAAGGAAGTGTAAAGCTACAGGGAGCGGCTGCGGTTACACTAGGGAGTGGAAATTGTGATGTTTTCCTTCCTGAATAGGATCTGCATATGTTTGGATATGGAAAAGGATATGGGGCTATAAGTAACTAAAATATAACATACAGTCTGTAGTGTGTTTTCACTTCCCATTTTTTAAATTTCTGCGAAAATGTTCAAGCTGTAAAACAATATACACCACTTTTGGTAATCTATAGATAGAATTATGTTATCTGTATTCTAATATTCTTAAACTATATATTCAGATGTGATATTTCTCACTGTAACCCCTTGGAATATTCTGAATTGGTCATTTTAACATTCTAGATTGGGCCAAAGGTCAGATATAGAAGTTGAATGGACAAATAAAATAGGTTTACTTTATTGTGCCATGGTGTTTAAAATACATTTAAAGAATTAAATTTTTCATCAAAAAGAATGATATTGGTTGCCATGGAAACCGAAAATGTAGAAGATAGACTACAGATAGATTCTACTTATCATATGAGAATACAATCCCAGGTTTCAAAAGAATCTAACAAGGCAGCACAAAATAATAAACTTCTGAACTTGACACGTTTCTTTACTAGATAACCCCATGGGAGACACTTCCTCTCTTGCTAGATATTGGATGAAAATGTTGTGTTGAGTATTTCAGTTTCTTTAGCAAACTAAGGCTTCAAAGTGGTGTGCATCGGCAGTAGATTGTCTGAACTTAGTATCCTGACCATTATAGCCAAGATATAGACAGTATTATCAAATGACTGCCATTTCCAAGAAAAAAAAAGAAATTCAAAAAAATTACATCGGTTGCCATGGCAACCGAAAAAGCCTACAGATAGAATTTACATATCATATAAGTAAAGAAGCCCAAGTTTCAAAAGAATCTAACACAGCATTATGAAATAACAAACTTCCAAACTAGACACATTTTTTTACCAGATAACCCCATGGGAGGCTGGTAAGGAAAGGGTTAAGCAATATGGCGCCACCCGAGGATATTTTAGGTCGCCAATTAAATGTATCTGGATACATTTAATCAGTGGCAGACTGCAGTTTCACACTCTCAATTCTTCAGTGGTCAACTCATGAAAAAGAGAGCCTTTCCCTATGTGATGATGATTTCTACCATAACCCTATTCACACATATAGGAACCCCATCAGTTTGTCTATTGGAAATATGTACTCAGCTGTAGCTTAGGAAGGGATTATCTTCAGGTTTCTCTGTGAGATGGAAATCATACTCCCCCAACCAATGATGTAAATGGTCTGTTGATGGGTTTGATAATTGTGCACTAGGATAAATCCCCAAGTGCACCACCTGCCAACTTTTGTACAGTGCCCATTTCATGGGCAGGTTGAACTCATAAATGTGTTTCATCATATACTTGGAGGAGGAACATGTGGAACACCACCAGAATAGACTAGGGTAGATGAGATTTATGCTTGATCAAAGTTCAGTACTGCATATGATTGGTTGGTCTAAAATGACAATTACTGCAGTAAAGTATTGTGAAGTATCAATAGCTTTTCAGTGATCTAGTAAATCGGGAGTTTTGTCCCATGTAATATCTCCCACTAAATTAATGGTGTATTACAGTAGCTTAGTCAAAGATGTAATAACTGTTATGTTATGCTAAATAAGACAAAAATGGGGGGGGGGGGGGTTCGGAAAGTGTGACATAATATTTTGGGGGGTGGTATGAAATGTGTGACAAAGTGTGACAGGGAGGTGGGGGGTCCTAAATATGCCCTAAAAAAGCGTGACATAATTTATGGACAGCCCCTAAGCCTTGGATTCTACATGGCCAAGCCCACCTTGATCGAGCCTAAGATGTACGCTGGGCAGTAGTGGTCAATATGTCATGTTACAGTATCTCTTCCACCTTAATTATGGCTCAATTATCCATGTTATCACCCGATTAAGTTTTAAAGAGTAACCTCAAACACAACCACTATGCTGAAGTGCCGTGTCAAATACACCTCACAATAATCTTAGCATCGCATCCCCTCAAAATATACGCTACAGCATTGCGAAGCCCTGCGGGTGTACGGATGGAACAGATGACGGTAGGAGGCTGATCTATGGTGCGAGAGTGGGGAGGTGGGAGGTGGGAGGTGGAAGTTGGAGGGAGATTATGGTAGGAGGAAATGGGGCTTCTCTGTATAAAATCAGGGCACAGCACGTGGCTTCAAATCTGGCTTCCCATATGTACGCAGTCGTACGTCAGTGAAGCCATGTTAGCATGGACTACGGGTAATTGATGTGAATATCTATTTTTGATTTCGCTACATTCTGACAGGGAGAAAACCCAGCCTGTTCCCATGACGGTATCGATTCACTAACGGGAGGCATCCATGTTACAGAGTGCAGTATATGAAATTGTGTCGTAGTATGTCAGTGGACATGGTGTTTGGAATGTTCAATAGATGCATTGTAGCCAACCAGTATTAAAGAGAAACAGGTTTTAACAGTTGAATTATCTTTCGAAAGAAGAACTAAGAAATATCGTAACCTTCTAATCGCTAATTTCTCAATAGGTTACCTTCACGTACAAATAAAAATACGGGAAATAAAGCCGTCGAGGGTAGCTACATGTACATAATACAAAGGGATTGTCAAATTTTAAGTATATATATATATATATGTATGAAATGCAATCGCATTGGGATGAAGTGTCGTATAGTACGGCTTGGGTCATTACAGGGGTCTGAGTTATGTGCCTCATCGCTTGTAGCAACTTTTCCACGCCGTTATTTGTGACTATTGACCTGCCGAGAACTTACTCTTTAATTGAATTCGAACTCGCCAAAGCTGCCCAGTTGCCTCTCCTTCTGTCTCCTCGCACCAGTTTCAAGTCGAGGCGTCACCGCTGCGCCGGAACCGGAAGCCTCTAGGTTCTGGGCACGCAAGGTGCCGCGACTTCAGAGTTGACTTCAGCGGAAGTGACCCAGCACCGTGAAGTGAGGCCTTCGCACACGAGAACAGTCGAGGTCTGACAAGACTTGAACGAAGCCAATTCCTCTTGACAAAAAAGTATGATTTAAAACCCCACTTTTCAAGAAAATTCAGCCAGGTAGGACACAGATACGGCTTGAGGTGTAATTGCGCACGCGGAAGGGATTTCGGCAGAATAAGGTCAATTGTACCAAAGATAGAAGGCTAGCATGATTAAAGTAAATGCATAATGGATAGGTTTTTCAATACTTATAAGGCACGGGGATTTCGAGGCAAAAATAACAGAATTTTGGTGTAGCGATGGGAGCCAAAACTATCAAATGGATAATAACAGGAATATTCTTATGCAAAATAAATGCCTTATTATCTTAATCCCAGAAAAGTAGTTGATATACAATAATGTAGAGAATCCTAATTTGAAGAAACTATGCTCCGATTGATTTTTTCGGGGTTGTTGTTTTAGGTAAATTAGAATGCAGATGCCTCTGGTGACCTGAGCAATGAATGAAATTGATCAACCTAACCAGGGGGCCCTTTGATATTTTGGAACAGGGAGAAGGATAAGGACAATGATATGAGCGTTCGTGGGAGGAAAATGACAATGATGGGAGAGCCATCACATTGAATATGTGTTGTCCATATTGTATTGTCTTTCTCCTAACTTCAATCCTTCGGAGGGACAGTTCATGATGCAAACCAAGCCATGATGTTTCCTTCATCTCCACATCTCCATCAGCTGTTATGCATCAATTTATCGGTAGGACACAATACTGTGGTGCTTGATTGATAATACCTGAAACTCCTTCCTTATCCAACGGTCTGAATAGGTGACTAGACTAGTGTTGATCCCTGCTTAACGTTCCCTTCCCAACTCCCAGCTACGTCAATATATAATAGGTCCATGGCTGCAAAGTTAGCAGATATCTATAGGCAGGTCCATGGTATCGCAAACGGAAATCACACCTTCCACACCAGGCAGCAGGGACTCCACGCTCTATCACACCCCTCAGAAAACAATCATTGAGAACATCAGAACATGATTAGGCTCGCATTATCTATTTGTAAGCATGAAGAAACTTTAGTAGAAATCTCCATTAGCATTGATGGGGCCATTCATCGGTCTTATTTCTTAGTTTAAATGTATTCATTATTACCCTCTGTTTTCTATATAACATATTTCGAATCAGTCCATTCATTTGTAATTTATAGTTTTGTATGAAAGCATATATGAACAATCAAGATGTCTGAAGCTCCAACTATACTTCATCGCATGCCAATATAACATGGCATAGGTCATCTGACACGGAACACTGAGGGGCCATTGCTCGGTTTGCAGGCCGTGAATCAATGTGTGTCCTTCAGCACAGCAGGGCATTTGTGGGGCGTGCCAACTCCAGCAATTTGCGATTAGAAATCGGGGCAATTCGTGTGAGGCTTGGAATAGGCCACGTTGCGGCATCCTGCCTTTTTGGATCCCGAGGGCTTACGGAGCCAATACCTCTGCCCTCGAGTACAACACTCTGAGGTCAACAGCTTAAATAATCCCCACGCCTGCCCCACACCTGGGCCCTAGGGGCCTGACCTTGAAGTTAACCTTGGGAAGAATCTCCATCACCTTTCGCTGGTGTCGTGTTGCTCGCCTTGTCCACCCATTTATCACGCCGACCCCAGCGAATACCATGCCCACAGGGCACCAGTCAAAGTAGCTTTGCTGTAATTTCACGGAAGGGGAGTTCGATTACACGAAGTGGGTGGTAGACATATTTCTGTTTAGATATCCTGGTTTTGATCTAGTATTGTAGCCGGTCAGTCATCGCTAATCTCTAGGTCTGTAAACTATCCGATTGTGTGGTTTATAATCCAGATTTACCACACCAGCGTCAGCATGATGATTTTAGAAGGAGTTCTCCCAATCTTGGAACGTATTTGCTATTATAGGAAACAATATCTACTTCAAGCATGCATGATATCATGCGTCATCAGAATCACACACCCATTGAAGTCTGACAAACCTAACTCTTTTTCAGATTATTTGGTTCACTACACAGCACGAAACTAACCACTTTATATATGTATAGGCCCGGCGTAAAGAGGTATGCTTTTGTGTATACAAAGTCGTCCTATTCCCTGTGTGTACATACGCCTCAGCTGTAGGCGCCTGATTCATATATATGCCTGATTCATATATACGTCTGATCCTGTTGTATTTACACCACTATCCATTACTTCCGATCTCTGCCACTTGGGGACACCACTGGTAGCATATTTTATTTTCCATTAACCATCCAAGCCTGTATTATATGAAAAATGCAATCTTACATTACCAATTTATTTTATAAATCCTTTATAAAACCTGATGGAGTATAAATTGATTAATTACACATATTAAACCCTGCATTATATTGGGGTTTTTTTTTACCGTGTTTCTAATAGATTTGATTTTAAAACACCATGTAGACCTATGTGTGGTCAGTCTAGGTCTAGCATATAAGGGCCCTGTTCGAACTTATAGTTCGAATCCTGAAATCATCTTACCCCCGCCTCACCCCGCCCCTCACCCCCGCCTAACCCTTGGCTGGTATTCTCCTGTGTACATGGATGTATGAGGGGTTCCCATTGACATGACCTATACCTCTACCAACACGGGTGGCGGGGGCTGCCGGGAGGTGTCGAGACGTGTCGGAAGGTGTCGGGCGTCGCCCCTGTGTGTGTGGACTCCCGACACCCTACACTCACTCAACCAACACGGAAGCCCTCGCACACGACCCACGCCTCCCCCAGTGTGTGTGGAATGATTCTTTTTTCATTTTTTTTCATCATGTATAGGCCCAGCGTATATATATTGCACAGAGTATATTTCCTCTCGCATACGCCAGGTGTGAAATACAGCCAAGACGCATCCATATACAAAAGGAAACGGTTTTGTATATGCCTTATATGCTGGTGTGGATTATAGGTGTATACAAAGGAAAACAAATCAATATTCAGCCGATATGTGTGCTGCCGCGATAGCGCATGTATGAATAAAGTGGTAAGTTTCGTGCAGTGCTAATGATTCATTCTGTGCTTGCAGTGCTGGGAAAGATGTATGATGTTTGTGTGTTCCTAATGGTCTATCACCGACAAATTGATATTTTTTATAATATATCTAGAGGGTATTTCACTAAGATACAAGGGGACTGGAATTAGACTCAGATAATTTAGAATTCAAATCAATTAGAAACATAATTCAATTTGAATTCAGAAGGTTATATTATTTTCCTGTCCTACTACGAATATATTCCCCTTGTTAGTAGAAATGTCGCCTTGGAATGAGATGTTTCATGTCATGAAATGTGTGTTATCAAAGGAAATCCAGACGCTTTACAACAATTGAACAAATGGAACTGGTTAGATTTATTTTATTGAAGTTCTAAACATTGAGTCTAGTTTTACAATTGTTATATATGCATCAGCAACATGTGTATAAATTATTCTCCTTTTCTTATCATATAACAGATATATGGCAATCAGCAAATTTCGGCAAAAAGAGATACCCTCAATTCAAAATATTTCCTGTTTTATTTTACCTAAATGGTGTTTGCTTTCATTCACGTTTACACGCTATATAGATCGTAATCAATACATTAGATAAAGATAAGTTGAAAAAGAAGTACAACTCATACTACTGCCCAAATGATGTTTTGCGAATAGCTTTATGAAACAGCAATTAATTTACGTCAGATAGAAATGTATTCTTCAGTAGAAGCAGATTTCCAGACAGGTATCTTCTGACCAAATATATTCGATCGAGACAAATAGAGAGGCAGGCAGAAACATATGAAAATAAAATACGGTTTCTGGGTCTACATTCTCCATCAAGCCCTGCAGCTCTACCCCTCCCATATAAACGACGCTCAGTAATTCTTTTGTACTATCACGGCCATGCTAGTCCTACACTTGAGTTACCATTTGGCCATCTCGATCCATCCCACGTCCTCTATCAAAGCCTGCACCCACCAATCCTATGCATAACTCAGGCTCGCCTTCCGCAGGGGGTTAGAAACAAAACCCGACTTATCTCAATGCCCTTTTGCCCACACTCGCTTCATCTTCCTCCTGCGACACCCTCGACCCCTGCCAGCACCCACATATCATGGCTTACATTTTCATAACCCTTGACCCTGATACAGATATCTACCTTGCAAAAGCTTGAAAAAAAGTGTCTGTATGGCCCCATACACAGGAGATACGATCCACATCCCAGAACCACCCACCAACCTCGCTAACATTACCAGTACCCCCTACCAACGCCCCTCCCTACAGACACGACATGGGGATATAGCCTTGCCTGGATCCCGGTAAAGCCAGGCCGTGATGTACATCCAGGATCCGTGGGCCCCCACCTAGCCACCACCCATAGCTCTAGGTGTGGTTCAAGGATCAACTAGGGATCCAAAAGATCGATGAGTCGAGATCCAGGGGGATGTAGACTGAGACAAACGGTGACTGTCTCGGAGCTGCTCGGAGCTGCATGGTAGCCAGGACACTAGGAAGGTTAGACTTGGAAACAGCTCGGAATGCCCCCAGGGCTTAGCCTATGATGAGTAGCTCACACTACGAAGCTCAATCGTCATCTGAAGCTTTAGTTTGGGAAATAGAGAAAGCCGAGTGGAGCAGGGCACGAGATGCTTCTGGTGTGTTGAAAGTAGGAGGCTCGTATAGGAATTAGAAACATACAGTGGGCGGGGACGGATGGCTGGGGAGGTGAAAGTACGACACCGCGGAGATAAAGAAAGGTGGATGAAAAAAGTGGCTTGGGGTAAACATTTCAGTAGGAGTGTGGAGCTAAAAACTAGTGAGGATGGGAGAGGAGGAAGAAAAAATACATGGGGAGTGGAAATGCCCGTGTCTGCTATGTGGTGATGGAGGAGGAAGTGAGGCGCATGGAGAAGAGTTATACGATGCTAGTCGTCGGCGGGTGACATACCCTGAGGCCTTCACCTCTCCGTCACCAGCGAAATGCCACCCATCCTCTCGGCGAAGGTCGAGGTGAGAGTAGATGGGGTCGGCACAGATACCGAAACTAGTTGTTCACAATGAAGCCTGTGGTTCTGTTGTACGGCATGTTTGGTCTACAGTTAAAGGTTGGTGAGGTTGGCTTGGCTTGATACAAGGTGTTGGACGGGCTGGGATTTCATGATCATCCCAAGAGGCGCCTGTCTCTCTCCATCTTCAGCCACCCTATCACTTCCATCCCTGCTCGACCGCCGTCTTATGTGACTGATGGAGGCGAGGCTGAAAGGATATTTTGTATTCCTTTCAGGGCATACCCTGCATGTAGCCTCGTTATTTCTGCAATGTTACTTGGATTAGAAGTAATCTTTGTGGCATGAAGGAATTAGCTTATCTTAGGTAATATTGAAACTAAATTATGTTATCGTGATCAGATTTGTAGACTGAGATCCTTTGTAGATAGTTCTCATTTAAAAGAACGTTTGCATTTGGCAAATTAATCAACCCTTAAAGGGCGAACGATGCCTTGAAGAATCAACCATCCCAGGGCGAGTGATGCCATTAGGCATCAACCGACCTAGGCCGAATGATGCAAATAATGGAGCAATATTAATACAATTTTCGGAGGTTGTAGGTATAACACCATAATTAGCATTTTATTCAAAAGAAGTAAATTATTCAGGATAGTATATCATATTCTGTGATTAAACACTAAAATCATGGGTCTTGAGCACCCGTCTTTAAAATGACCTTGCGAAGAAATGATACATGGGTTGTACATTTGTAGGCCTCTATCATAACCCAAATTTCAAATTTATTTCTTTTGATTTACCCTAAGCTGAACCTTATTGAGTTTCATAGATTATAGGTTGATCTTATTTCAACTTCTAATTGTTACATTTAATGTAAATGCTTACATAATTCTATCCTTATGAATTCACCAGAATCACCTTATCTTTTTGATCAAAAGTCTAAGCCTTCACGATTCCGATGATATAGAAAAGTCAATTTGTGTATTTGAAAATTCAATTTGGACAGGTAGACTACAAAGAAATATGCACATGTCACTATAACTTATCAGCTTTGCAAATTTCTTCTAATAGTTTCAGGCTTGCAATCTCTCATAATTTCCGGATGTGAGAGCGAGAGGAGTACGCAGCTAGAAGGAACATGTGGTTCCCTAATAGAAACTATCTGAGATACAATAAGAAGTGACATATGCTTTCCTAACCTTCGGGGAGTACGAAGCCTGTAAATGCATACAGTCCTAACTGACGTTGAAGGTGAATCTAACACAGGTTTGAAGCGGATTACAGACGACATGGGGGAATATCAAGCTTATATTACGAGGGGATCGTGTCACAATGAGTGCATATAAACTAGCCGTTCATGACCGTTTCCCACTAACGTTTCCTGTCATAATCAATTGGCCATTGAGTGGTTTATCTTAGTATCTTTGTCTAGGTTTTACGGGCTCATTTTGAGGCAAATCCATAAGAAGATATTCCGGCGAATTGCCATATCTGATACATGGCATCCCACCCGTGAGGTTTTGATGGTACATACGAAATAGATTTCTGTTGTACCATAGAATTAAACAGGCTACTTTCTTTTATTTCAGTGCCCCAAACTTAAAAAATAAATATATCAGGTTAACTTAAGTCAGTAATCGTATTTAGCTGATTACAAAGCCTTTTGCTATATGAAGGCTTGTTCTATCAAAAATACACCTTCCTTTCTGTTGCTGTTGCATGGGTCCCATCCATGACCTGCACGTGTAAAAGAAATCCCCTCAATGTAAGTCCACATTACCGCACTCAACGCCCAGCTGCTCACATGTGCTCCGACCTGCTCACACAGCAGGCTTTATTGTGCTACCTGCCGGGAACCAGCTCCCTGTTTACCGCTACCTGTAAGTGCCATATCTTAAAGGACCCGCTGGGTACCAGCTGCATGGGAGCCGAGCAGCTCAGATAATGTAAAAATGATGTAGACAGTGCATCACCAACATTTTAACGGGTGTTCTTTTCGTTCATTAACTTATCATGTGGCGGTGTATTTTTGCTTTGCTTTGTTGCTCAGTTAGCGTGGACGTTTTGGTTGTCAATGCACATGTTCTCGTCATAACCTGTTTATAAAACAGGCAGCTGGTCACGTGAGTAATGTGGGACACGCGTCGTTTGTTTTTAGAATAAGGAACACAGTGAGCAGTGTTCAGTCGCCATGCCAGCTCTCAGTGAACGTCCACATGACTCGCGATGATATGCAGGCCGTGTTATTCATCAACTCAACCTGACAGGAATGTGTGAAGAGCATCTCGTGATCCTGATGAGTGACTGCTCACCCAGCAAGCTTACTGGAATGCCTCTTCACCAACACCTTCCGACACCTCCCGAAAAATACCATTTATTACTATGTAAAGTCGGGGTAGGATACTAACACATGTTTCCGCTTTACATTTTAGTATTACAAGTGCCCCGACAACGATGGGAACTCGACCCGAACTCAAGGAGAAATATGAGGTATGCCAAGGGAACCCTGGGGATAAGCATATATATACGTATGTATATATCAATATATCAATATATATATATATAAGCATACATAAATAAAATTGCGGAATTTAGAGATAGGGGTGGCCATGATACTGAGACTGGGAAGTGGGTCATCGGCTTCATAACTGTATCTTAGCGGATGTAACTTATGCAGATTATTACAGAGATATAGGTACCCCCCTGCTAGTGAACATGGATGTCATCTATATATCTGTGCGTACGCAATAAAAAGAGAATATCTCAGCGTTTCTGCCCGTGTCCTGGCCTGTGGTTGTCGGCACTACCAGGCCGGTGACGAGATTTATTGGGGAACTGGTTGGAAGTAAAACCCGGCAGAGGGCGGGACTTTCACGCTCGCCGCTCCCGACACATCAAATCGTTTCTCAAAAGCAGTGGTCCAGAGAAAGAGATGGATACACACCGAGAAACTAGAACAGCATTACCTGATTTAGCTATAAAACCACAGGCAGTTATAGACACAAATTAGGCAATAACATAGAGGCAATAAGTAAGCAGATTAGAGATGATGTTATCTCTCAATAACAACAAGAGTATACCAACAATCTTATATCGTTGGTCAGTAAAACCTTGCTTCTACGCCTTACTATTGTCTGCACAGATATGTAACTTTTCCTTAATTGTAGTTTATTGCTGGAATATCTCAAGATATCTTTAGAAATATTTGTTCAGTGTCAACGAACATCGTCGAAATGGGGTTTGTTGTGAGTTGCATCTGCCTTCCATCAGTGCACCTTCTTTTAAGTACACTCTTGCAATCTGCTACATATAAAGTTTGATGTTTATAACCATCATCTTTCATATATTTGTAACATATTGGACCTCTGTTTAATAGGCAGTATCAAAACTGTAGAGAATTTTAAGATACACTTTTGATGTAAGACCCAGTCTTATGCTGCTCTCAAAAATGTTAAGACGCTGAGGAACGTGTGCCTGTTAGGTCTCTGGGTCTGCTCAGGTATAACGAGGGAATGGGGAGGCGGAGTTCCGAAGAAGTTTGAAGCTGCAGGAACTTGAAATATTCACGCCTCCCACTCTCCAACCATTGGGATGTTTGCATATATTTCCATGATTTCACTCCCAGATTCCGCTGGGAGAGTGTTCAGAACTAGGCTAAGAAAGACGAATGAAGCGACTCAGTTGTCATGCGCGACTACGTCTGTGTTTATCCCAATAACGGATGTCTATCCAAATTTCCCTAACCATCCTTTACACTCAAGGTCGTTGGTACTTCATCATGTATGCACAAGGTAAATCCCCGAGGCGTACACAGTAGATCCGAAATCGTCTGGTGCGCCATGGTAAGTGGATATTGGAAATTGGGCAATTAAATACTTATTCCTCGGATAATCTTCCGATCTCTAGAGGCATGATGTTGCATTGCCACTTGAGATGTAGGAATGCGTAAAGCTACACTGCCGAAAGGGGAATTACTGCTGACGTAAACATCATTCCCTCATCTATACTAGAACATTTCGCAGCCTCTTAATGCGATGCCCCGTCAGCTATTCAATATTGGATCGGTCCTATACATAACCCTATCTTTACAGATTCCTAATGTGACATTTCCTTTTCCTGTGTTGCCGGAGATAAACACTAAGGTCCATATTCCAATGCTGTAAATTGGTTTAAGAAGTTCTCAGGTATTATACATCTAAAGTTATGGATCACTCCAACCGATGACATTGGTCATACAAACTCTGGCCACTGGCACAACTCCAAACCCCTTCTAAGTGAAAGCATTTATGTCCCTTCAGTCTAAATGGGGACGTCTACAAATTTTCTTTTTTTCAATAGGCAATTATTTCGCTTGCAAATCGCACGCGCGCTAACATAGCATACTCATACGGACTCAAGAGGTTCATATGATATTTCATGGTCACATTCAGCTGGAGATAAGTATAAGTAATCTACACTGCACAAAGGCAATACAAAATTGATGATATCGACTTTCCATGTTGCCTCCCAACTCCTCCACGTAATTCAGTTTGGTAAGTTGTACACAGTTACAGAAATAGTTGATAATCTCATAGCAGTTGAAATCTCCATAGGAAAGGGAACAGTAAATCAGCTAATAGAAAAGAAAAGATTTTGCTTTCTAATTTCCTTTCCTAGATTTGTTATTCCATGTTTATTCCTAGTTTCTTTGTGCCCTAGCAATCTACCTTACCAGCTGGAGAAAAGTATGCTAATGACTTGAAAACTAATAACCGTTTTGATCTAAAACATTTATTATGACTTCAGTAACTCAATAACTTAGGCCTGCCAACTAAGATGAAACTGCCTGGACCTGTATTTCTGTATCCTAGGAATGCGAACTGCTTCCTTCTCTAGATTAAATATGTCTGCAACTTCGCCATCCGAGAACTGAAATTGGAAACAGGGGTCCATCCCCGGGGCTTCTTGCAAATAGAGACACATACGCTGGAACTGCTGAAGCTCACCTCATTAGACACTCAGTACCTTGATACACACGTCTTTCTACACACAAACGGTGTAACACATATCACCTAAACACACACCGGCTCAAGGCGTGGCTTTCCCGACATTTCCATCAGGTGCAGACAAGTAGACTCATCCGTCATTTTTACCACATCTTCATTTTATCTTTTTTCGAGTAACTTACTTTCACTTCAAAGGCCTCCAGGCGTCATCCAGTGTTGAGAAAGGAATCATTTCCTCGTAATACGCTGAGACAAGAAGCATTTCGAGGCGGTGACTGTACATCATTCTTCTCACAACGCTTACACTATACAGACATGTGCAGGCAGCTCTGTCTAGGCGTTGTATTAGATGAATGGAGAATCTTCATCATTTTGGTTAGAAGCTTTTTATAACTGATGTCGTATAGTCACCAAATGCTTTGATGTCACCATTTAGATATATGTAGGTTCACCTAGTTGGCATTAACTGATGGACAGTTCATTCCTGGATCTGAAGGACGCAACTGACATTCAGTTGCTATCATTTAGGCTATTTTCTTAATTGATCGTAATTCACAAACATGGTACTCAAAGTTTGAAGAGCTTTTGTTTTATGTTAACCGAGATTATTGATACCCCTTGGCAATATCAATAAAGACAACATATTAAAAGGGACCAGGATCCGGTAATCTTATTTGTACCATGACCTTTGGAATATTAGTTACATTTCTCCGTCCTACTTGCAGTTAGACAATCATATAATTCCTATGTACAAATCAAGGAATCAAATTAAATGTCACAAATTATATGAAAAACAAACTAATTCATAGAACTAATGGTTCGGTGTCGGTTCTGTATATATGAATGACAACCAATCACCATAATGTAGGCTAGAAGTAAATCTTAAGCAAGAGAGGAAATACGAAGGAGCGTTCAATAGAAAAATATCATTTGAATGATTAAAATTGCATCATCCATGGTATTCGTGAAGAAAATACGTGAGCTATAGAAAATGTATCTTATCTCTGCTGTGTAAGGGATGTGCATAATAGATATCATCATATACCTATGGCTGTATATCCTATACATACTGCCCGCTCCTACACAGGCAGTATTTTTACTATATACCCATGCCGTATATATACTGTAAATACGCACCGTTTTGGCATATGACGTAAAAATACTGTACGGACCACTGGTCCGTACACTAAAATACGGACCACCTAGCCATACACCTTTATTACAATATTTGTTGTTAAGAAAAATGAAATTGATTTTTTTTTAAATTTCGGGTATATAGTAAATATATAACGTCCAACCATGCTTGTACAAGTCACAGAACTCGATGCTAGTTTACGGTTTGTACGGAACTCGGCATAAATGCCTCGGTCCGTACAAACGGTAAATTAGCATCTCGTTCTGTGACTTGTACAGCATGGTCAGGACGTTCTATATGAATACTCTTACGCGATGTTGGTGGCATATTAGGAGAATTCGCCCTAACTGTGGCCGAACTATGTCTTAGTTCGAGGTCACCTGTGGCGGACGTTCGCCCCTCTGCCTGCGGCGTCGGGGTGAACGTCCGCCACAGGTGACCGAGAACTAAGACATTGTTCTGGCCACAGTCAGGGCGTTTTCTTATCATTACATACCTTAATTCGATAAAAAAAAAAGCCATTTATTGAGTCGTCGAGTGACAATCCCTCCATGTTGACACTGTCTGCTACTAACCGGAAGTCCACTCACAGGATGTGCCCATTGTGCAGGTGCCTCCTCTCCGAGTCATAGTCTTAGACGCACTCGGCAGCGGAATGTGGCGAGCGACTACGATTGGAGAATGATTGTAACCTATATAATTTTGCGCACGCGCAATGGCCACGTCCGGCCTGTCTATGCGCCGCCCCTGTCGGACCAAGGCGAGTTGTTATTATTGATCGATTTCACACATTTGAACAATTTAAACTGTTGTATGTGCAAGCCACACCTTGGCTACCTCGATGAATGGTCATTACCCACTTCTAGATGTTACGGGGGCGTGTATCACGAGGTTAAAGTTGCAATTCTACGTCGTCCACCATGTTGTATTTGGTCGCGATGCCCTCGGATATGCACGTCTATCGAATAGCAGACTCTAGGCTAGAGGCACGATATAAGATTGCAGTGCGACGAAGCACACCATAGTGCGCCGTAGTCGCAATATACTATACCCCTGTGAGCGGGTCGTATTTGAGTGACATTCGTACCTAGGTATGTTATAATGGATATGTGATCATATGTAGCGTACAGGATACGTGACATTGGCGTCGGCCTGTCACCGGTGGCCGCTCTCCACTCGTATCCACCGCTATATACACATGTTTACCAAATAGCAGAGACTATGATTAGGAGAGTGGGGAGGTAATTGACCTTTTTCAGGCATGGGCAG
This sequence comes from Alentia gelatinosa, assembly GCA_950022655.1. Taxonomy (NCBI): domain Eukaryota; kingdom Metazoa; phylum Annelida; class Polychaeta; order Phyllodocida; family Polynoidae; genus Alentia; species Alentia gelatinosa. Next base: position 22,469,956 of record OX465580.1, on the reverse strand, counting down.
TGACACATTGGGCATGTTGAACTTCCGGTTCGTCCTGTAAAGTTAGAGAGTTCGGAGACGTGTTACAAACCCCCATGAAGGGTAAGAATGCGTAATAAGAAAATATTGAGGTATACAACATGGGGCATTAACCTGATGCAGTTTAAATAGGTAAAATATGCCAAAATAATCGCTAAAAGCAAGTTCCTTTGATGAGATCCGCAAAATATATTGAAGTTCTGCTTGTCTTAATTGGCGGCGCCACCGTCCGTCAGTCGCCGTAACTTGGCAATGCTGGAGTACAAGTGAACTTGTTATTGATTGATTTCGCATTTTCTAGCTTTTTAAACTGTATTACGTGAAAGCCCCACGTTTCTCTGTATAGTAAATTGCTCATTTAAATGGAAATACATTATTTGCGTGAACATGCAAGATACATATAAACAACATCACCAAAGAAGCTATTCATAACGATTATCACGAGCATGATAATTAATATTACTTTGTAGAGTTGAGGTAATATAATGATCTCTACTCAAGGGATAGGCCTATATTTGTTCATGTTGCACCGCTCTTTGCAACACCCTGACATACCAGCTTCTGGTCATGCCAGCTGCCACAGTAAAATACACTTTATAGATTATATATGAGTTTTATTAGTGGTGATATATGTTTATGTAACAGCCTTCATGTCTATCCTGATGATAGAAATATCTATGCCTGATGTTCCACCGATGAATAAATGCTAAATGATATGATGATCCTATAATAGGATTAGAGGAAACTCTGGCCTCCCCATATTCAATTAACATAGTAAAACGGCTGGTAGCAGGATTCCACGGGGACTACATTTTCTCCAATCCAATATTATCTCATGATGTACACTTATAGGTTGTGTAAAGGAAAGTTCTCCCATGGACTACAAGATAGTTAAAAGACATCGTCTGTTCCCCGCAATCCCACCAGTCTGATAAAGACGCCCCTTTAATATCTAAGTGATTATCTTAATTATTTGGACAGGGAGCCGTTGAATGGCTTGGTCTGATTTTCAGAAAAAAAGCATCATCTTTGATGATGGAATATTGACATAGACATAGATATAGATATAGATCAACGCTGCAAATGGATCATTTGGTATTAGTTGTAAAATATAAATTAGAAATGATTGTGTTGTACTTTTATTTGGATCTCTCGTGCTCCCCACATGATAAGCTGTTTATACACAGTTGCCCATCTGCCTACTTATCTGCAGAGACCCCCATACTTACATATAACTTGCGCCCCTCCTATTTTCACACACAGGAGCGAGCATGAAATGATATACACTCCTTGACAATCTTATATCATACCCTGGCCTTAGATTACTGCCAATTACTTGATTTACATCGCCACATCCTAATCCCCTGATAATCCCTGTACATTCTCCTAGGTGAAAAGATACATCTCCTGTCTCAATGTCTATGAGGATTTGCATATCTAATAGTTAATCCTGTCTCGCAGGCCGTGCCTCTCGTGTTAGATGTTGGCTAATCTGCGTCGGTTCTCTACGGCAGGGGACAAGAAGGCTACTGCATAATGTATGTGCTGCCTGAGGAGGTGCAACTGAGCCATGCATTAGCACGGGGTGAGGTGCTCAGAGTGAGCTAGGGCGGGAAGATTTCTTGAGAGAAGATATACAGGTATTTCATTTAATGAGAAACAGGGGCCAGTCCTGTTGTTCCTGTCATGTTTTCATGTTGACAAGGGCCACCTCTTTATATGTAGGCCTACATATCTTTCACTCTTCATTTTTCAATATACATCCCTTTTGTCATTTGCAACCTGGAACTCGATTTAAAAGAAAAACCTTTAATATATATACGTATGACATGTTCATCGTTTGACTTCATCAGGTCATTTTTCACTTTTCTTCCACTGTGAATAATCAAATTCTATACGATTGTTTACTTGTTTGGGTAGTTTAACGTTCATTTTTTTCAATTAGACCTATGGGTGTCGTCAAGCCTATTGAATAGCGCTTAATTCGCGAATGTGTTTGCAGTTGCATTATCAAGAAATGCAGTTATTGATTACTTGTAACCATCCAGGAATGCAAAGAATTCTCAGTGATTCCCATACCTTTTATCACCTTAATATATGAAGACAGAAATTGCATGTTGTTTAGGAATGCATGTTGTTTATATCCTTGCCACTTGTGAGGTAAATGGGCTTACACTAACAGACACTGGCGTGAATATGTAAACGCAGATGTTATGTGACTATGCCTGACTCCCTTAGTTTGTCCATATTTTTCCTAACTGACTTTTTTAAGGTCTTTCTCCAGCTCCTCTGCCCATTTTTCCTGTTTGCTAACACAATTCCCCGCATCGCTAGCACAACTTGACCATGTTGCAGTGACCTTAAGACCAACTGATGCCACCTTCCCGCCCAAAGTAATAGCAGACGACTCTCAATCAAACGTGTACCTCGACCCAGCGTTTCAACACTTGTCGTTTTCCGTGGACCCTAACGTCCGAAAGGTCATACTACCCTACTTCCGGGGTGCGGTAATAGAAAAAAGCTGTGTGTACGCTTTATACATAATTTGGCTTTAAACTGTATGTGATGAATATTGAAGCTAGGAACAGTTGACTCAGACATTCAATAAGGCTACTACGGGTATAAGTCATGCGTGCTTACATGGTTTCATTATAAAGACATTTAAATAGAGTTATGGGAAGAATCAGGTCGAATATTCCTGACATCTTGCAGTTTTGATTATATGTCTAGTTAAATGTTCATGTATAACAGAACTCTATTACCGGAGTCCATTAATACCCCGATGCCTTTTCGTGTAATAAGAGGCGTAGGTGACTGCGCTGCTACATACTAAATCTCAATATTACATATAATCCAGTCAATATGTCGACATGCATAAAATTCTCCCGAGACCATGCGACAATGCGACCGTGCGAATACATGCGACCGTGAAAACACATGCGGAAATATTCAATGGTTTTAATATTGTCGCATGACGGTCACACGTGCATGCGAATTCCCATATGCGACCGATAAATTTGCCTTTGTGGTAAAGTGATTATGATCGGGGAACAACACCCTGATTGACTAAAGACAGATATTTAGGCTAAAGGTAAATCTACTGATGTTGTAAAAATCATATGACGAGGCTAATATTGTGTGTGAAATACGTCAATTATGAATTCATTACTTTGCAAATTTAAAATGACATATGTTTTAGAACATTAGTTTTGCATCATGTCTTCTTTTTACCATAGCATGAGGCTCCGTCTTTTACTGATCCCCTTTTTAAATCCACACAACCTATTGCCCTAAATGAAAAGTGGAGAAGCAGTGGACAAATCTGGGTAGACTTTGGAGAAGCAAAGTAATAGATTATAATAATTATCCCGATAATTTCAGCCTTTTGGTGCACCAAATTATCAACCTTGTTAAATGGGATTGAACAGCTGTCTCATATGTTGCCATCTTATATCTTGGTCCTTGTTGTATTTTTTTAATCTATGTTTGAATTCAGCATCAACGTTGATTATATTTGATACTGACCCTGATTAAGCTGTTGCCAAGTAAGTTTTTGAACAAAGAATAATGTAATTGGAATGGGAAGAATGTTTCGGTCCTGTTGTCCCTCCCATCATCAAGCTCCCGCGTCTACTCCACCTTCACCCTGGTTCGCTAAGTTCAACACTCTTCACCTATGATACCCTACTCTACCAGCCCCCATTACCCGCCCACCTGGCGTGGTGACCGGGCCGACCCCTGCGCCGCCTGGCGAGTGATCACCGTGTCAGGACGCGTAGGGATCAGAGGCAGGAGTGGGATACGTAAATGGTCCCTCCAGGCGAATGGATACGTTATACCCACCAGTGGTTAACCGTCCCTAGAGACTCTGCAGCCATAGGTGTGGTCTGTCTTGACATGAGCCTCTGCCTCAGAACCACAGGTAAACTGAGTGAGTTGTGAGCCGTTGTAACTACATCGTAGTTCCTTGTGTCCTTGTCGCTGTGGGCGGGAGCCAGCTGCCTTTGTGTATGCATACGCATTTCTTGCCTCTTTAACTGCCTATAGCTCTATATGTGTGTAAAGAAAAAGTTATGGAAATTTGTCAAAGGTCATAGGGTATTATGTACACAGGAAATGTGCCACTTACTTAAATGCACCTTAACATCATAAAGTATCATCCCTATATTTCCTTTACATATTACCTATACCTCGTTATCCAAAGCAACATTGATATAATCCGTGCGAAAATCGATTTTCAATAAAGATATCCTGATAAGAATAGAAAAGCTACATTCATGACGATACAAAAAGGAAGTTTTTGTGCAATGATTCCTTTTTCAATTAAAATAGTAAGCGAAGCCACCAATATCTCTTGTATCATGTCTCGGTTTCATTGTTTGGATTAATAGCTTCCACTTCCTATATCCTTTGATTAATTATATATGTACACTCTCTCGATAACAGTTCCTCATAGATCTGAGGTTGTACACAACATCATTTTAACAAATTCGTCTCTTAGTGTCGTCACTGGGCAATTTATTAACATGATTAGCTCTAAAACGCTGGAGCTATAAGATGACTTGGATACTGAGGAGGCCTAAAGCGTAGCAGGCTGTGGTAGCGGTAAGGTAATGAGAGCTAATAGAAGCTATGGTGAATTTGGGTTCGAGTATGGGAGGCGTGGGCGTAGGTGAGCTCAGCGGGTAGGGTAAGGAAGCAGAATCTCTATCAGAGCATGGGCTTCAAGGTGAGTAGTATAGATAAGGGATAGGGAGATAGGTGGCAATGATCCAAATGGTAAAGGGGTGATATGGACTGTTAGTCTGATGGTTAATGATAGCGAATAGATGGTGGTACATATATATGTATGTAATATGACTAAAGAGACAAGCAGCCTTTGATTAGGGGGTGTAAAGATGATAAACGGGCTCAATAGTTGGACTAATGGGAGGAAGCAAAGGTTGAGAATGGTTACTATTCATGAGGGAAGACCAAGAATGAAAATACAGAGCATCATGATGCATGAATTTGAGGTTTGGATAAAAAAAACACGATGCGGGGTGAGGGGTGATGAGGGGTTGCTACTTGACGCTCAGGGTAACGAGATGGGTTTGTGGGTGATGTGAACTGTAGGATAGAGAGTGAAGAGCGCTATTGATGGAGTAGGAGCTTGATTGATGGCTAGTATGATTGACAAGGTGTTTGGGTGTGATAGAAGTCGTGACTGGTGAGGGCTACACCCTTAAACTGGTTTACGTCAAACTCCTAGTGAGAGCCTGTTAGCTGGGGTGGATTGACAAGAACACGGCAGGCACTAGCTTGACGTCAGAAGGATCTACCTTTCTTGGGATTTTCCTTTATGGTAAGTGTCTCTCACAAACATGTCATGTCGCATGAAAAATTCAACTCTGTTAAAACAGCTGTATTGTAAACATCCGAGCTACCCGATATATGAGTCTTTTATTTGGGTTTAGTTATGGTGTCTTATACCACGGGTATTTTTCACAGGATCGGGACAAAAATGGCTTATTATCAAGATGTAATTTGACGAAGCACCCATTAGAAAAATAGATAAATATTCCGAAATTTTATTTTGGTCCAACACATGGAAGGAAATTTCTATCGCAAGCAGTTGTAATTCGATGTATTTGACGTTCTAGTTTGATTATTTGTTCATTAGAAACTGTTATCAATTAACGCTTCGAAACCCTTGGCCACCGTTCAGAGGGGATTAAGATTTTATGAGTCCCGCTTATAAGAAGTAATAAGTTGCATTGTTTGAGTTAATTAGGTCGTTTATCTAATTGCCGCAGCGACCTACTGGAAGATTGGATTCAAGATCAATTGGACTTGCTTATTTTAGCTATCACACATATCTAAATTGGGATGATTACTGCTACTACTGAGGCAAATTTATGTTTCAACCTGTGCTAATATGGTTTAGCTCCCTGTGTTCTCCTTTAGTCATCGTTTAAAGACACATCAAAGTAGCAGAGCTCTACAATTCTCTTGACAATTGTTTAATCATATATACATTGTAAAAGATATTCATACATGAAAGAAAAGACAGTGATACAATGCTATTACGTAGGGAAACAAATATACTGCGCGGTTGTTAGATCATTACATTGTATTGAGATCCAACATCTATATAGTGTGTCACTGGAGGCGGTATGACAGGAAAAACAATTGGAGAACAGGTCTAATATAGTTACCTTATGTTTACTTTAGAGGGCAAAACATAGGGGCAAGGAATAGACCCACAAAACCTGCTTCGCAGCAGAATGTCTTTGTACAGTGAAGTGATAAAAGAAAACGCTGATTAACAAAAATCAAATTCTCAGTAAAATACGCTCAGAGATGCCTTGCTAAGATTTTATAAATACGTTGACACACAGCACCTGCATCCGGTATTTGTCTTAAACATGTATTGCAACTTTTATTGAGCGTGGGCTCCACGCCCATATATACTCTCCCTAACGGTTAGAATGGTTAGATAGACATTGAGCTTGCTGCAAAAAAAAATAACCCTTCCATCTGCGTGCTGACACTGTGAAGAGCAGAGGGCCAGTGTCCCAGTGTCTTAGAGGCATGCCCAGCTGACCATGACAAATCACTGGACCAAATACCTCACGTACCCATTGGTATACTGATATACTTGGATCCCAGAGAGGCTGTTATAGAAATGGTAAGTTTACTGTCAGTGGGTTACTGAAAATGATCCAGAGACTGAATATAACCCAAACGTTTTAATTGTTATCTTTATAAATCCATGCTTATTCATTCGTGATGACCATACCATTTGCTCCTAGTCTATCAAAATACCGACGAGTCTGATACATGTATATATATATATATATATATATATATATATATATATATATATATATATATATATATATATATATATATATATATATACAGCACACTACCTTTACATGTGATGGAAAACTGTCAAATACATGAACTGTTTTCTAGGAACGCAAATAGATACTATAGGGAAAACAGTCAGATGGTTAGGTTCTTGATACTTTAGTAAAATGAAAATCTGAAAGTTTTCTAGATCTTGCCCAAGCTGAACTGAGTACAGTTAGGGAACCTTTAGAGGCACATCTAAGCCACCAAGGCAGTGGCCCTCCAGTACACCGCTCCTCATCTCACCTCACCTCACCTCCTCCAGGGACCTCTTCTCGCCACCTGGGGGTTCGGGTAGAGGTAGCCCACCCCAGCAGGTATGTCTGGAGTTAATTGCCCTCTCGATTTCCGCCTTTGGATATGCGAAGATGGTGGAGAAGGATGGGGTTTATATGGTGGGGCGTTTTACCATCTACTCTAGTCTGGAGCAAGGGTATTGCACAAAAGATTCTGTCTTATAATAGGTATCATAAGTTGTATCGATGAAAGGACAAGGCTATATTTCAGTACATACAAAAGATACATCCTAGTATACAAACAGAAAATATTAGCAGGTTTGAAGTTTTTTCTCCACAGGAGGCTCTAATTTTCATGGTATTTTAATGTTCAAGCCTAATTCTGGGTAATTCCTTGTACGTGGAGGGCATGGAATTCCACGCAGGTCCTGTTGTAGACGTACCTTTTATCAAAACAGTCAGTGACCAGAGTATACTTGGTACACCTCCCATAAATAGTGTAGTCTTTGATTATATGTGTACAGGATGGGATGAAAGCATATTGGTCTACCTGTGCTAAATAAGAAGAAAATATCCGAGGTTATATCATATTACCTTATCTTGATTGTCCATCATATTCTATATCAGCAGCCGAGTTTTGTGCAGATATTACAAGGTATGTATCGTGTTAGCCACTGGCCGTTACCATACAAATACCCTCATAACGTGAATGGTATTTGAATTTGAAAAATTCAGCTATGGCAAAAATGCTGATACAAATATTCAATCGAATTTCAGTTATCTGAAATCTAATTTCCTCGATGCAAAGCTCTTGGAATCCGATTTCAGACGTCTTAAATGAAATTAAGAGAATGTCCTGTCACTGGAGGGAAAAAGCATAAATATCGAAAGGTAATGTGTACATCTGAAAATCGCATTAGCAACGACCTTTATATCGATTTGTAATGCCTGTAATAGACTTAATATCTAAGCTCACTAAATCCATCTTCCTGCTGGGGATAACATGTGTAGGCCCATGTATCATTTGTATGGACATTTTGAATCTTTCAAATTGATACACAAGGAGGCAGTTCCGATAAGTTGAATCGAAACGCAATGGTCTCTATGTAAAGTTCATATATTTAATATTTAAACATACTTCTTATATAATGCATTATAATACTTCTTATATAATGCATTATAAATAACATGAATCGGGTAAGGGAAGATAGTTGGTTTGGCATGATGACGACCTATATAGAGGCCCCCGACGACCCTACAGACAAACACACACACACGTCCCCACCACACACAGCTAAACACACACGTGCCGAATCCTCTGGGGCAACCTCCATGCAGAGGTCATCCGGTGCAGATGATCCAACTGATAGGCCTTCTGACATTTCGCGAAGCTCTCAACGTAGGATCAATCTGAGCGATAATTGAGGTTGTCATGTGGCTGGACCCGGCCTGTATGTTGTCATTCCATAAAGACACTATGGTTCCAAGCAGCACGAGATCAGACTCTTTCTTGAAGATACTAAACATGGTGAGCGTGGATCTTTGCGTAGCGGTTTATCAGCGTAGTAAAAGAGTTTTGATCTAGTCTTTAAAACAACATAAGACACGGCGCAGAACCGATCTGTATGCAGCGGAATGTCTAGACTAATTCCCGCGTCCTTGGAGGCATGGGCAGACGACTTTTAGCTTACTTGATATTCGTTTTCTCTGAAAATGTCTACAGTGCGAGCCCGCATAAATCTTACGCCCTGTGGGTGTTTTTAGGCTGTGGACTATTTTTCCCCCAAACTGATGAGATCTACAAATCACTTTCCCGCGGCCAGAGAGGAAAAACGGTTGATTGTGACACTTCCATTTGCATGCTGTCTCGGCGTCGATTTTCCCGCTCCTTTTTATACCAGTAGTGCCATTGGTATTTTTGCTAATGTTGTCATGGCATGAAGATAACGCGTACCCTCCGCAATATTTCACAACTTCTATAACAGAGCAATTGGGATATCCTTCTATTTGATATTCTCCCCGACAAACAAGAATTACTAAATGAAGACATGGCTAGTGTGGCTGAATAAAATCTGTCCCCACCAAAATAAAAACAAGGAACAGGTATAATTCAGTCATACTCATGTTGTCTCCTTATAGTTACATACCAGGAAATGATTTTTTTATCTTCAAATCTCACGAAAGATATTTCACAGATAAGTTAGCCGCGATCTTCCAATGTATCGAACGGCAACATACAATGTGATTCATTTGGGTGTTATACACCTTCCCACAAAAAAAACGAATGGAAGAATGATAATGGTCACATGGTACAAGGGAAGGTATGTATACATATTCCTATATTATACCTATGAGCGAACAACCTATGATTACTTAACGCTGGAATAACTTTTGTTTACTATATACCTACTGCCGTAAGTGACGTAATTACTACACGCTGCTCCCCATGATGTACTGCACATCTGTGCAGTATATCAGGGTTCATTTCACGGTCATAACGGATATGATTACGAGGTCGATATTCAAAAATGGCCGCCGGTGTCTCCGCTTCGACATCGGTAACGTTAACGTTAGAGTACATAAAGAAGACTTATTGAAATACTGTGAAATCAATAATACATGAATGAATCACAGAAAAACTTCGAAGTACAGTAATAAAAACCTGAATAAATATGGTAAAAACCCTGAAAACAGGAGTGCAATGAGAGAACAACTGCTATGTTTTCTTCCCGACGTTTTCCCGCTGGTTCCTCGCTGGTTTGCAAGTGACAACAAGTTGTAAAGTTCCTAGGCTATACCCATTAGCGGTTCTGCTCCTAGCGGTCGATATACGTTAAATAAGGTTGGAGTCAACGCATAGATGTTGTAGGTAACAGAATCCAGGTAAGACTGAATGCTCTTTATTCTGGGCCCCGGGTTTATATACCATCGAAGCGCCTTTGTCTCCAGGTGGGGGACGCTTATACGGGCGGTCGTGTTAGGCGCCAGTTAGCGTCACCTTTGTAACAACGAGCGCGCCCGCATCTCCAGGAAGTCGGGTTAACAAACAACCGCCGGCCAAAGCCGGGTTCAAAGGGGGGGATTATAGCTACAGCAGGAAGGACCAATTAGCCTGGCCAGTGTCGGCCATCTTGGATTTGGAGGAAAGAATTCAGAATAGATTTAATATATATAATATAATTAATAATGCTGCTTTTTCAACGCAAAACTACCACAAAGTTAGAATTATCGACTGCAGATCTTTACAAACGTCCCTCACTCTGAGTTCGAAGAGCAACGGAGAACTTAAAAAGAAAAGAAAAAGATGTGCAGTCGCTAAATCCAGCCTAACCGCCTTGCTCCGTCTCAGAGCAGTCGTGCGGCTGCTGAGACCAGCGCGGGAACGGTTAGTTCGTCGAGCGAACGCGGAGGCGCCACCAGCGCGCGCTCACGATCTCTCGACCAATGAAAAGGCAGCAATTCCCAACTTCCGGTCACCACCCAGAAACAACAAAATGGCAGCGCCCACATCTCGGCGTGCTAAACAAACGGGTCTTACGCAAACAATGGCGGCCATCGGATCTTCAAACAAGGTAGGTTTAACTATTAACACATATAGATCACGCGGGTAAAGAGTAACAGAGATGATAACAGAAATACAGGTTATATTTTGAGAAAAATGTCACTGCGGCCCGCTCGGCGTCAGAGCTCCGACCGTGTCCGGGTTATAGGTACTCGGCTGTACAACCAGTCGCGAGTGTAGAAAATGGCCAGCGAATGTCTTTATAAAATATAAATGCATAGTCCATTTTGATATAAAGCTGGGATACGAATGTCTGTATCCTGTTGCTTCAGGATGTTGGTTATGAATGAAAAAAAGGGGTAGATCACAGAGATCTCACAGTGTATGGCGAGCGGTCTTCGGCGTCAGTGTCTCTTGGTTGACTCGCTCGCCAATCGTAGGGGTGGAGTCAATCGCGCTAAAACACACTTTAGCACGATTGATACGATTGTTACTCTTGTAGAGGTATAAACACGTAGGATTGGCCTGTCAAGTGCAGAACACACCTTTGTTCGTTGCTGACAGGTCGACCGCGACGGAACTCCGCGTCCCGGGCCACCGAAGTGCGACAGCTGGCGGCCCGAGCGTAGGCGCCAGCCCGAGACCGCCGCCCACGCGAAGCACTTCGCGGGAGGATCGGAGCCCGTCATGTCTAAACAAGGTTAAAAAGAGATGTAGAAAAATATTTACGAGTAACACGTACTCAGTCCACACGTAGTTTTACACGTTTTCCCTCCGTAAACGATAAAACCACAATTTCACAAATCTCAGGCTCCTCACCAGCTTACATCCTGGCAGCCATTTTGATAATAAAGATAAAATCGCCGTGAAAGGCATGACATATAAAAGTAGCAGCGGGGTGCTTAACGATAAAAATAGACAATTTGGCGCCGCTGAGGGCGGTAAACATTACGATAAAAATGGATAAGGCGGTAAATGACACAAAAAGGACGAGCTCCCGTAATCTTGATAAAGATTGTAGAATTATGCTGTGGCCGTATTATATACATATATGTACAGGGTTATACATATAAAAATGGGTGTTTTCAGCGTGGATCTGATCACTTTGTCAAGGCCTGGACATCGCCATTCTACGTATAGACTGCAGCTAGCGCCCGGTTTCTGGTGACAACGGGAGATCAAGCCGCGCCACCTCTATCCACCTGACATTCGTCTGCCCCTACCCGAGTCTACTCAAGTTACCGAGGAGTGGTGAGATAACACTGTGGCCTAAACATAATAAATCGTAGAGCCCTCCCGATTAACCCCGATTTATAGAAATTTTCAGCGGCCTAAAATATCGGCCCATCTCCAGCTATTGCATACCTGACCGATAGTAACTCACTGTATCACTATTTGTAGTCTAATTTAGGGTCTAGAAATCAATATAAACGATATTTCTCGTTATTTAATTAAATTTTATGGTTAATTCCCGAGTAATACTTACTATTCGCACGCGGCTGGTATGCACTAGATGATTATAATTTCTTAAATTTTTGGTTTGTAACTAACATTTCTACCTGTCTCAGATCCACCTTGATACTAACCATGTCGCCTCGTTGGGCTCTTCCAAAAGGACATAAAATAACATTTGAAAATACATAATAATATTAAACAATTCTGGCCAATAGACTAAGGAACCGACATTAATTAAGAGAATCATTTTAGAATTAAGTAATACTTAGCGCAGGGCTGTGATTGTAGTATGGTCGGTTCCTTATAAAATATAAAGCATAGCATATTATATATAGGCAGGAGCTCGTCAATATAAATAATAGGTGTCATTGATATACATTGTAAATTGAAAAAGAAAATAATGTCTTGCTGCGTGGCCACGTTATGTATAGGAACAACCCAGACATATAGTCGTGCAGCGTGGCCACCTTAAGTATATAAGACTCGTGCAGCGTGGTTATTAAAAAATAGGGGGTTGTGAAGCAGCTGAGAGTGGTTCTTTCTAGAAAATTGCAAAAATTTCACCCGGTGCCAGGGGATACGTAGGCATCATACGTACTTCACTCCCCCAACACTCTAAATTTTGGCAATACTCAAATTACTCTAAAAATAACTCAACCACTCTCGGCGTGCCCACCCAAGAAGAAAAATTAGCGCGGCAAAGCACGGTAAGTAACATGTTTGATATATGTAAAAAAAATTGTTTTCAGACTAGTAGGGCAGGCCCCATCATGGACTCCTCCCTGGGCGCATAGGCCCTTAAAAATCGTTCCTACGATAAACGATAAAAACACAAACGATATCGTACACACACGATATTTAGACAAACACACACAGACGATTTAGGCTGAGCTAGGCTGCAGACCTCTCGTGCTCCTCGTGCCTCTTCAAAATCGTCGTTTCTCCACATAATCATCCTTCGGCCAAAGGGTCTGGGGCGAAGGGGCTGGCCGAGTGGCCACAAGGCCAGCCTTTGACCACCAGACACAGGACCAAGGTCACTTCGAATAACCAAGGCCCTTACCGATGGTTGAGCAACATTAAAAAAAAACTCGTGGGTCTCAGCGAGGCTGCAAGCACCCCACGGGTTTCACCATGCTATCGGTCTTAATCATTCCAGTCTCACAATCGTGGGTCAATTCCTTTTCGTCAACGTGTCATACATAAAAAAAAAGTGTTACACGGGGGGAAGCCGGGGATATATATCTTGGGGGCGTAAGTCCGCGAAGGAACCTGCTAACCGCTCCAGGGTTGGGCGTAAGCGGAGGGGGGGTATGGGGGCGGTCGAGGTTTCTGTTCGTATAGGGATTACGGGTAGGGATTGGGGGGAGGATTCCGTCGGGGGATCTTCGTTCACGATGGTGGGGGCAGGGAGGGACAGAAAAGGGGATGCTGGTGCTGCCTGTAGGCTCTGTAGGCTGATCTCTTCGCGTGGGCGGTCCTCTTCAGCCGACCTCGGCGGACTCCGCACGCAGATCAACCTACAACACCAGCGAGTTACGGGGATACAACAAAGCTTTTTGTATCGCAAGCAACAGACCGTCAGGAGGATGAGGAATATTAGGAGGGATATGGAGGAAGTGGAGATGAAGGGTACAGAGGATAAGATAGAGGCTGGGGAACGTAAGCCCTGTAGGCGGCTTACTTCCATCACGGGCAGGACCACGCGGGGGAGGAGTTTGAGAGGTTCGGAAAAGGTGGGAGGAAGGGTGCGGGGCCAGGATATATTGAGGGGGGAAAGCTGAAGGGGGCGCCGGAAGTGGAAATTGAGGGTATGGTGCCCAGCCGCGATGCCGTGTAGGCGCCACCCACGCGACTCCAGCGAACATCCTGGGGGTAGGTCGACGAGGGTGGGGCCGTTGACGAGCAGGTTCACGGGTGGGCGGCCGGTGCAGAGGCGTAGCACGGAGGTCGACTGGTAGGCGACTACCACAGCTTGTCGGCCTCCGGCCTCCGGCCTTGACACTACGGCCGTCGCGTTGTTCCGGGCAGTGATGGCGATGTGGCACGAGGTCGGCTTGGTCCCTACGCAGACATCAGGGACGAAGGATGTGGAGGACGACGAGCTCACGGCCAAACGGGGCCTACCCTGGACCGTCCGCAAGTGGGACGCGTCCAGCTGCACGGGGAAGTACTGCAGCTTGTACACCAGGTAGGCCTCGCTCGTGAGCCCGGGAACAACAACACGGTAGATCAACTCCCGTCCCTCCTCCCAGATGGGGTCGATGTCCACGTAGTTGTAGTACCACATCGCCGGTAGGGTGTGGAATCCGGCGTCTCGGAGGCGGCGGAAGACCTGGAGCAGGTGTTCTCGGGGGAGAATGTCCTCGGTCAGTTGGCCCCGCTCCAGCTCCATCCGTTGATTATGGAATTGCACTCGTTGATGCTCGTGTTGGCGCACCGTCTCCTCCAAGATCCGTAGGCCCAGCTCGATCTGCCGGGCCATCCAGACCTTGTTCATCTTTTCGTCGGCCCCGACCGCGATCGTACCTCCGGCTTCCGCGAGGTGGATCGCGCGGGCGGCCTGCCTGTTTATTGTGGCAATGTTATCGGCATTCTGTAGAACGCCTCCACGAGTGGCGTTTACTACTGATACCATCTGCTCCAAGTGGTGGGCTATTTGCTGCTGCTGGACCAGCGTGTCGCGTGCGACTCCTCGCAATGATGCGACGTCGCGGTCAGTCGCCAGTCCAAACAGAGCCTTTCCAGCCCACCCCACAGTCCAGGCGGCCGCGACCGCACGCGCACGACCGTCCGTGTAGACCAACACGCCATCATCCGAGAACAGGTCCGCGTCGAGGAAGGGGGCGTATAAGCATAGCAGAAATACGGGCATCCACATGATGATAACACACAGTTGGGTCTACTCACCGGTTTTTAGAGGTGTTGGGGGCGACAATGCTGGGCGACGGCTGCAATGCACAGTCGCTTCTCCGCTTGTATCTCGGCCTCGTCCGGTGGCTGGAGGGTTTGGCGTTTCGCAGTCTCTGCTTCCAACGACCGGGTGAATGAGCGCGTGATACGGGTGAAGTGACTGAGCGGGGCCGCCGCCCGTCTTTTAAGGTCGTCCCGCGTCGCGGGGGTGGGTCGGCCCGAGAGCGGGAGGGAAGTGACCGGACCACGCACCAGTGGGGGGGGAGGGGGTGTCTCGGGTTCAGCCGCACGTTTACGATCTCGGCTGGCATCAGGGGGATTAGGGACATGTGGTACGGGAGAGATGGGGTGGATTACCGGTATGGGGGTGTTAGCTCGAGGAGTGGGGGCGGCCGAGGGAGCAAGGGAGTTGGGACACGTAGGGGGGAGTGGGGGTAGGTCGAGGGCCATGTTGTTGGAGGAGTTAGGCCGGGTCGGGACATCTGTGGGAGTTGATTGCATGGGAGTTGCAGAGGGGGGACGGGGTGCGTCGTTGCCGGGGATTAGCTGCATGGGGGACGCGGGCCGGGTTGGTGGGGTAATTGGGGTTTGAGGATTAGCGTTTACAGCTGGTACGCTGGGGTTGGGTATCCAAGCAACGCGCGTCTGGGGCGGCCGGCCGCGTGGTCGTGGTGTGGACGGAGCCATCGCAGTCGGGGGGGCGCGTCCGCTGGGCTCGGGTTAAGCGTGGGCGTAAGCCCTCCCAGTCGAGGCCCGGATCGGCCACCTTGACATGACTGCGATTAACCGTCCGCCGTTTGTTTGTTGGGCCCACCACGTGCACCACGTTGCCGGATGCCCACGTCACGAGGTATCCGGGGTCCCAGCGGGGGTCCAGCGGTCCGGGCTCGTGGACCCGTAGGAACACTTTGGTGCCGGGTTCTAGGGGGAGGGCGTTGGCTTGTTTGTTTAGGCGATTAACGTTAGCCTGCCTCGCTACCTCCGCGTTGTGGGCGGCCTCCTTCAAATCGCGCGAGTGCTCGTCCACACGGAGGGCGAGGCGGGCCGACGAATCCCCTAGCGGGCGATCTCGGAGGTGGGAAAAGGGGGGAGGAGGGCAACGACCAAAAAGGAGGTAGTAGGGGGAAAAGCCTGTGACGTCACTGGGGGTCGTCCGGTGGGCGAGGAGTACATCCCCGAGGTGGTCCTCCCACTCGCAAGCCCGGGCGTTTACCACCTTACGCAACATATCCTTTAGAGTGCGGTGAAAACGCTCTACACGTCCGTTGGCTTGCGGGTGGTAGGGGGTGGTGTGTCGCACCTCGGTCCCGAGCTGTCGCAGGTAGCCCTCCACTGTCGCGTTTTTGAACTCTAATCCGTTGTCCGTTAACACGACAGAGGGGGGGCCGTAGCGGGGAATGTACTCCCGGGATAGGGAGGTATAAACCGATTCAGCGGTCTTATCTTTGAGGGGGAAACAATCTACATAGCCAGTGGCGTGGTCTATGATTGATAATAGATAACGAGCGCCGCTGCGACTCATGGGGAGGGGGCCGGTCAGATCCATTGCGACGACTTCTCCCGGGTTTTCGGCGACAGGCATAGGGGCTGGGGTTGGGCGTTCTGCACGGACGCGATTGGCTCCGCAGGGGGCGCATCGTGCGAGAACGGAGAATACCTGTCGCTTCATACCTGGCCATTTAAAATGGTCGTGAAGCCGTCGCAAAGTTTTCCTCATTCCTTGGTGGCAGACCTGTAGATGGGCGGTCTGGACTAAGTTGGCGCGAATCTCCGACGGGGGGACGAGGCGAGGGTAAGCCGCGAGACCCGAGGGCGGTTTGAGGGTAAAGAGGAGGCCATTACTGACCAGATAATCCTCCTGTTCCTCGAGACCGTACCGGAACTCAGGCATCGCTGCTTGTCGCACTTTCACCTCCGCCTCCGTCAACCCGTACGCTTCCCACGGCAACTCCCGCTCTTCCTGGACCGAGGCGATCTGTGCGACCTCCAGCGGCAGCTCGGCCGGTGAATCGGACCGGAGGCGCGAGAGCATATCCGCCCACACATTTTTGGCACCGGCGAAGTACACGATGGGTGCGGCGTATTCCGCAAGGAGTACGGCCCACCGTTGTACTCGCGTATTCTTCATTTCGGCCAAAAATAAGCTTTTGAGGGGCTTGTGGTCGCACAAAATCTGGAAGGTCGCACCGTACAAATACGCCCGTAAGCGCGTAAGCGCAAAGACTATCGCGTAGGCCTCCTTCTCGATGACAGGGTATCGGCGTTGCACCTCCGTAAACTGACGTGAGAGAAAGTGTACGGGTCGCTCGATACCCTGGTCATCTTCTTGTACCAAGATGGCGCCGAGGCAATAATCTGAGGCGTCGGTGTACAGTTTGTACGGGCGACCGGGGTCCGGGTACGCGAGGGTCACCGTGTTCACGAGGGCGTCGCGCAACTCCTGCCACGCGGTCTGGCACTCGGGATCCCAATGAAAGAGGGTGTATTTCTTTGTCAGTGCGACGAGGGGTCGGACAATATCGGCATATCTGGGTATGAGCTGCCGATAATAATTGGCCGACCCTAGCAGCCGTCGCACCGCCTTTACGTCCTCTGGTGGTACCATGTCGCGTATGGCTTCCACTTTGTCGGGATCCGAGGAGACGCCGTCCGCGCTGACCACATAGCCAAGGAGTTTCACGCGGTCGACCCCGAAGTGGCACTTCGATTCCTTGACCACGAGGCCGTATGAACGAAGGGCCTCGAGGACGGCCGCGATGTGGTGGTGGTGTTCTTCCTCGGTCCGGCTGTAGATCACGAGGTCGTCGAGATAGACCATAACGAACTTACGCAGCGGGGTGATAACCTTATTCATAAGCCTCTGGAAGGCAGCTGGCGCATTGCACAAGCCAAACTGCATCCGCTTAAACTGAAAAAGGCCCCGATGCGTTGCTACGGCCGTCTTCTCGACGCTGTCAGGATGCATCGGTACCTGCCAGTATCCGGACTTTAAATCCAGGGTCGAGAACACTTTCGCACCACCTAGATTATCAACAATGTCCTGGATACGAGGCAGGGGGTATGCATCGCGACGAGTAACTGCGTTCAGCCCTCGGTAATCTACACAGAACCGGACCGAGCCGTCTTTCTTAGGGACGAGGGTGAGGGGCGAGGCCCAGGGGGAGGAACTGGGCTCGATTATGCCTTCCGCGAGCATCTTGTCCAGCTCGCGGTCGACGACCTCGCGCTTGGCGAGGGGAAGTCTGTACGGTCGTTGATTGATGGGGGGGTGATCGCCCGTATCGATCCTCATGTAGACCTCCGTAGTGCACGTGAGGGGGCGGCCGGTGACCGGGAACACATCGGGGTATTGCCGTTTCCAATACTCGGCCTCGTATACCAGCTGACCGATGCGTCCCTTGCGTCGCACCGACCGTCGCACCGCATGGCGACGACCACAGAGGGTTACAGATTTATCAGGGGAAGCATAGTCCACGATCGCGTGAGTAGACTCCAACGCGTCGTCCCCTAATAAAAGATCGTGGGACATATCACCCACCACATTAAAGTCGCACGGCCGCCCGTACAGCTTCAGGTTAACCGCCTCGCGGACGGAGATGCGTGGCCGGTGAGGGATTTAAGTCGCGCCGGGGGTCTCGTACTCTTACCCACCGCGCCCACCTGTCGCAAGGCATCCGCCGCGGGGACGGACACTAGGGAGCAACACGCACCCGAGTCGACGAGGGCCTGCAGTGCCACGCCTCGAAGCTCGAGGTCAATGCAGGGTCGTCGGTCGGACGCGCGTTTTAGTTTCCCTGGGTCGCGGCGGCTACGACTTGATCCTGGGAGTGGGCCAACGACCGTGCCGCGTCCCGGGAGGCCTTCAGACTGGGGCATCCAGCCACATAATGGCCTCGTTGGTTGCAGGCATAGCAGATGATGTCGCTGAGGGGCGTCATCCGCCGGCCGGAGTTACGCTGCCCCGGCGCGACGGCTGCTACGGTGGAGGCGACGGTTGGAGGCGGCGGAGCTGGGACGGGCGCGGGGGTCGGTGCGAACACAATCGTGGATTGTGGTGGCGCTGCTGCGGGCATCACGGCCGCGACTGTGTGGCCCTTGTTCCCCTTCTTCGCTTTCAACTCCCCCTGTATTGATTTTATTGCCTGCTGCATCTCCTCCATCTGTCGCTGGTGGGCGGTTGGCGCGGGGTGGTTGGCGGGGCGGGCGGCCGTGGTCCTCGAGCCGACCGCGCCCACCTCCATGGCCTCCTCGATGCGAGTGTCGTCCGAGTGAGCCTCCTTCTCCACCGCCACCGCAGGGGGCCTCGCGACAGGGTACTGACGAACTGTCGCATCGTCGGCCGTAGCACAAAGGGGGAGGCGAGTTCCTGGGCCGAGTAGGCCTTCTTGGCCGCCAACCAGAAGCGCTGCGCGTACTCGGGGGCGGTCTCGTGGGCCGTCTGAGAGAAGTGCCCGAGTGCCGCGCGTAGACTCTCTATTTCCTCCATGCCGAGGAGCGTTGAAGTTATCTTTCGTTCGACGGCCTCGAAGTCGGTGACGCCGTCCTCGAAACAATCGTAGATTATCGACTTGAGGCGCCCCGCTGAGTAGGCCAGGGCTTCCGAGATCAGCTTCTCGTCGGGGGCCTTGGAGACGAAGCGCGCCTGTCGCACATCGTTCAACCACGTGCGGAGGGCGGCTTTATCTTGACCGTCGACGGTCGGCAGCGCCCGAAACAACCGGATGAGCTGCTTGACCGAGGCCAACTCGTGGGTCTCGGGCCGCGACCGGGGGGCGGAGTCGATAATGATCGCGCGGGCCTCGGCGAGCTGTCGCGCCGCCTCGGCGAGCTCCAGGGCGTGCTGCTGGGACTCCAAAGCGTGTTGTTGGGCCCGCTGCTCGGCCTGCCGCGTGAACTCGACGCGAAGCCGCTGCTCTAGCTCGTAAACAGCGACATCTTTTACCTCCTTGCAGGTCTGGGCCAGGTACTGCTTCCATAGCTTGGCCAGTAGCTCCGTGTTGGCGACAGTAAAGTCGGTCGGAATACTCCCCGCCAACTTCCCAGCGTTGAGCCACACCTGGAAATCCTCGGGCAACACACTGGGTTCGGCCATCCTCCCGAATTGCGTTAATAACTACACACGTTATATACGGCAATTACCTATATGGCACGAACTGTTGCGATTCCCATGTGCGACAGCTGCTGGTCCGCTCGGTCCGACTGTCGCTAACACAGAACTACCGGCATGCAAGTACCTTCCACGCCTACATTAAAACGTTACAGCATAACAGAATGTCACTTCCCTGTTCGCGTCCGTGCCTATGGAGTCGGTCCTTCCGTGGTCATTCGTAGCTCGACCGGCAATCTGTCCTCGAATCAAACACTAAAAGTGTCTCGTCGTGGTCGCCAATGTAAAGTTCCTAGGCTATACCCATTAGCGGTTCTGCTCCTAGCGGTCGATATACGTTAAATAAGGTTGGAGTCAACGCATAGATGTTGTAGGTAACAGAATCCAGGTAAGACTGAATGCTCTTTATTCTGGGCCCCGGGTTTATATACCATCGAAGCGCCTTTGTCTCCAGGTGGGGGACGCTTATACGGGCGGTCGTGTTAGGCGCCAGTTAGCGTCACCTTTGTAACAACGAGCGCGCCCGCATCTCCAGGAAGTCGGGTTAACAAACAACCGCCGGCCAAAGCCGGGTTCAAAGGGGGGGATTATAGCTACAGCAGGAAGGACCAATCAGCCTGGCCAGTGTCGGCCATCTTGGATTTGGAGGAAAGAATTCAGAATAGATTTAATATATATAATATAATTAATAATGCTGCTTTTTCAACGCAAAACTACCACAAAGTTAGAATTATCGACTGCAGATCTTTACAAAGTGTTGCTATGCAGGTTGCTATGTGTGTTGCTATGCGACAATGTCACATCCGCATTCCACGATCGAAGCGAAAGCTAGGGTTCACATTGATCGTTCTGTGCCCAAATTGGATTTTAAATGGCTCTTACAACTTAAATAAGGTAAGGATATGAATGTTTTGGAGGCATATAGTAAAGATAAAACGTTGTACCTGTAAACGTAAACATTTCGATCCTCACTCGGGCCCCTAGCCCGTTTACAACTCGGTGTAAACACCTCGTTGTAAACGTGCTAGGGCCCGAGTTCGGATCGAAATGTTTACGTTTACAGGAACATCGTTTTATTACTTTACTGCCCAGGTTGAAGTTACTGCCCAGGCTGACGTTTACTGCCCAGGTTGACGTTCAGAGACGTTCGGTTTTTATCGATATTAGCCGACAATTTAAGGTATATAGGAATAGGGAAACCATGTACCAGTGGAAATAAGTCAAAGTTACTCAGTAAGGCTTGGAAAAATTACTGCCCGCGGCTATGCCTTGGGCAGTAATTTTTCCAAGCCTTACCTCATAACTTTGACTTATTCCCACCGGAACATAGTTTCCCTCTATTCCTTCTTCACTCAACGATGAACAGAATCTGTACTTCTGATCCTGAAAACTGAAACATATATTTACATATACACATATACAAGACATATTTCCTTGTATTTTTGGGTGCAACGGAGGATGACAATGGGTGACTGCACAAAAACCACCATTTTATTCATATATACGCCATCGCGGAAGTGCATGTATCTAGAGAATACATGTGGACGTTGGATTGTTCGTGGTCCTTGACCTGATTTTACGGCCTGAGCTCGTAGAGCGAAGGACGTAAAATCAGGCCAAGGACCAAGTACAATCCAACGTCCAATGAAGCCTAGACTGTTTTCTTTTTATTACATATCCTCAAAACGGTTGAAATAGTTCAATATTTACCTAAACAGCATTGTCAAAGACAGCGGGCAAAGCATCGTGTACTCGTACCGTGGTCTTCACGGCCACGTTCACTCGCTCCCGCATAGTACGTGGAATGCGGCTGTGATGTTGTCGCATAGCAACATGCATAGCAATCCGCATAGTAACATTTGTCGCATTGAAACGTCACTAGCGTCACTCTCCTTGACGACCTTGTGACGTCAATGGTTTGTTTTCATTTTGTGAGTTGACTGCCGACAATATCTGGCGCTATGATAAGCCCATTTTATTTACATTTTAAACATCATACCTTGATGTTTTATTTTTATTAATGTATTTATGTACCACATTCTAGGGTTTGATTGTGTATATTTACGGTCGATACTTAAAGGTTGCCTTACATATTTTTTTTACTGGTTCCTATGTGAAATATGCGGTCGGGAACAAGTTAACTGCTTCCTGTTTCGCGCACCCGGTGCCCGTACACTGAATTTCGTGGACATACATATAATATCTAAATAATACTTACATACAGTATAGGCGTTAGTTTCGTGCACGGGTATGTAATAATGGCTGAATATTGACTTGTTTTCATATATATACGCCATCACGGAAGTGCATGTATTGGCTGAATATTGACTTGTTTTCATATATATATATATACGCCCAGGCCTTATACGGACGCGTCTTGGCTGTATTTCACACCAGGCGTATATGTGAGGAAATACCCTCTGCCCCCGCCGCCTCCCGCCTGTTATAGTTTATCCCATTATCAGAGGCCAATATTTGAGTAGTCAACTATTTAGATAATGTTGGGATGACTGGAGTTGATAGACACTAAATGAAACGGTTCATACGGGATACAAGACGAATCTACTGTTTGTGTTCAGATATCTAGTATTTTTTACAAATGAAAAATACTATGCAAGATAGCATTGTATCAAAACCCCATGTGTTGAGGCTGACATGGTTGTATACAGTTGAATTTGTAATATCCACGTATGACCTGACGAACATTATATCTTTCCGATAATATCACGTTACAAAAAGAGATAATGTATGTAAACAAAAAACTCATACATATGAACAGACGAATTATTCAATAAAAAATCCAAACTTCTTGCAACGGATATACGGGTATTGGATAGGCCTATCCTCATTTTTATAATGATAAACTATGTTCCGTATTTTGGCGCTGTCAGAGACTTTGGTTTCACCAGTACAATCATTGCCACTGGAATAAAACCGTACTTTCAATTGTTATCCTTTATTCATGCTCAATGTCTGGCATTATATAGGAAAGATAATGATCGCTTTGGTCATACAGTCACTAGAGGCATATTTAAAAGAATAAACGAGGACAATCAAAAGAATACAGATGCATGGTCTAAAATACTCTGGATGATTTACATATGTATTATATATATATATATATATATATATATATATATATATATATATATATATATATATATATATATATATATATATATATATATATTGTAACGGTAATACGGACGACTCGGACAATGGAATACTATTCCATGCAAATAGTGCTTTATTCAATTAGCCTACGGTTCACAATCAATCTAACGCGGGCTGGTAGGCTCGGCCTACTGTACTCTAGGTCGCACCCTAGCTGTGGTGTCAAAGGCTGCCAGAACCGGAATGCCACATCCAGCGGGCGCTCACTCTTTTATAGCAGCCAGATGACGTTACAGCCTCAACCGGAGTAACAGAGGACCGGAGTACCAGAGGACCAGAGGACTGGTGGACCGGAGGACCGAGGGACCGGAGGACCGGAGGACTGGAGGACCGGTGGACCGGAGGACCGGAGAACTGGAGGAACCATCGGCTGGAGAACCGGAGTATCTGTTGCCCAGGGGCCCGTCCTGCCGGTGGAATGAGATTCCTTCACTGGAGGGCCAGAGTGGCCGGAGGGCTGGAGTGGCCGGAGGGCTGGAGTGGCCGGAGGGCTGGAGTGGTCTGTCATGTCCGAGAGACTGGGTGGGGACGGAGGCCTAGTGACCTTCCCGCCGGTCCACTAGGCAGTGCAGTCTCCGATGACAGAAGCTCTCTGTCTGCGTGCTCCCTCCCCCTCTCTCTGCTACACTATATATATATATATATATATATATATATATATATATATATATATATATATATATATATATGTATATATATATATGTATATATATATATATGTATATAACTAACAAATGAAATCACTTGTATTACTAACTCCATTACTTACTTCTCTCCTGTCACCACATGCAGTTATCGCTATGCATGATGCGGTATCCAGGGCTTCGTTTCACATTATCGTGAGTTAGCTGTGTTAGCTCGTAACGATTTCTGCTCATTTCTCAGAGCTCTATCCAGCAGCTCAGAAGCCTTACCCATTGTTGGATTGAGGAATCTTTTAAGATTAAAGATTCCTCAATCCAACAATGGGTTAAGCCCTTTTATAGTACTATTATTGTGGCCAAATCTAATCGTCTCTTCTTAATTATGACAGTAACAGCCACTTCTTTATACAATTATTAAATATTTAAGAATGGTAAAACAACTTAAAAATTGATAATACAGTGACAAACACTCGATGTAAATGTCTAAAGGACATCGTGTTGCAATACCGGGACGACCATCGCTATAAAAAACCACCAATAACTTTATAAAGATATAAGTGTTTGGCTGGTTATAGGGTGAAAATAGCGTGTTAATCTGTGGCCCATATTTACTCCCCGAAGCCATAACATGAAGCCATCTTATCTTAAAGTGCCGGATATAGAAGCCACATGCGAAGTCTCTTAGAAAGCAGACACTCTCCAGATGATGCATAATGACCTCGGCAAACTGCCGGATGTGGCCGTTACATAGGCGAACAAGCCCCCAGGAACCTGGTCAAGATAACTCCAGCAGAATCCCCATGGTAATTCCCCTGTATCTCTAACCCGACAACAACCATACCCAAAGGAAGATAATCATCCTTTGCTCTCATCTCTGCAATGGCGGTAGATAGTAATCCTATAAAGCTTTATTACTTAACTTACTTTTATATTTAGGATATTGGTTTTGGCATACCCTAGTTTGTATGTTGAATTATAGGAGAACAATATTGACTACACTGTATTTAATTTCCTTTATTGAGATAACTCGAAAATATTGCCTTCCACGGATGGGCATGCTTGGGTTCGCTGGCCAATATTCATAGATTCCTCCGCTGTGGACCTGTTATTGATATCATACTGTTATGATATTTCCTGTTTCATTGGTTAAAAATCCATGGCTTTCTTTTCTTGAGACAAGCTCAGCAACATATTTTTGGAAATTGCGGAGAGGGAATGCCAGTGCACCAGGGTATGGTTTACCAAAACTTCATAGGCCGGGTTCAAGTGATATATTTCTATTGGTTGAATTGTCTTGATTAACCTTATCGAGTACATCCTTAACGCCTGAGCAAAGGGTATCGTGTACTGATCATTTTGGGGATCATATCAACGGGGTCAGGAGGCAATAGACAATCCGGATGGAGCAAAGATACGGATGAAGACGGTGATAGATACACGATTTATCATTACAGAGAATATTTCTTGCTGGGTGTCTCACTCCCATGATGCAGACGTGGTTGCACACACGGAGTAACCCAGACTGGATATAAATAGAACAGGCTTGAGTCCAAGGGTTGCAGAGTGATTAATTATTCTGGTTAATATTTCTTGCTGGGTGTCTCACTCCCATGATACAGACGTGGTTGCACACACGGAGTAACCCAGACTGGATATAAATAGAACAGGCTTGAGTCCAAGGGTTGCAGAGTGATTAATTATTCTGGTTAATATTTCTTGCTGGGTGTCTCACTCCCATGATACAGACGTGGTTGCACACACGGAGTAACCCAGACTGGATATAAATAGAACAGGCTTGAGTCCAAGGGTTGCTGAGTGATTAATTATTCTGGTTAATATTTCTTGCTGGGTGTCTCACTCCCATGATACAGACGTGGTTGCACACACGGAGTAACCCAGACTGGATATAAATAGAACAGGCTTGAGTCCAAGGGTTGCTGAGTGATTAATTATTCTGGTTAATATTTCTTGCTGGGTGTCTCACTCCCATGATACAGACGTGGTTGCACACACGGAGTAACCCAGACTGGATATAAATAGAACAGGCTTGAGTCCAAGGGTTGCAGAGTGATTAATTATTCTGGTTAATATTTCTTGCTGGGTGTCTCACTCCCATGATACAGACGTGGTTGCACACACGGAGTAACCCAGACTGGATATAAATAGAACAGGCTTGAGTCCAAGGGTTGCTGAGTGATTAATTATTCTGGTTTTTACCTATGGTATACCACGCTCTTCCAGTGGAAATGGATATAGCACTTGCTCCCAGTGATAGTAGCTTCTGATCAGCAAACAGCAACAAAACGATGGCGTAGGCAGTGACTCTAAATGAATAAACACAGACGACCAGGACCTTTACCCAGACCCCCTCGATCTCATTATCTGCCGATGATTAATGAGTCCACCACATGAAGCGCTGGATATCGCCTTCTACACTTGACGTCTCTCATATTACCACTAACTCCTGTAGCCACCTGCTGAGATGAGATTAGTAGAAGGGGGCGGGGAATGATTCCACTGGACCCTTCCGAGTATTATGAGAATATGACCCTCTCCGATATTTTATGTGGAACGCACGCTCCCCAGCGCTCCACTTGGAGGTGCCCCTGCCTGTCCAATCCACCCCCAATTCCCCATTCCTCCCCTATATCCCGCCCCTCCTATCC
Source organism: Alentia gelatinosa (assembly GCA_950022655.1). NCBI lineage: Eukaryota > Metazoa > Annelida > Polychaeta > Phyllodocida > Polynoidae > Alentia > Alentia gelatinosa. The sequence goes on along the minus strand of OX465580.1, from coordinate 22,443,344 downwards.
AACAAGGCAATACGCCCTCCTGGGATAATCCACCCTGGAACTCTTTGCCTAGCGTCACTCCAGCTAGTTCCACCGTCCGCCCCATTCCTCAGACACCTTCCCAGAATTCCTCCACCCAGATGGGCTCCCCACGTGACCGGAACTAATTAGGAGGATGGTCAGCAGGGAGCAGTTTGGAAGTGGGTAGGGGACCAGGAATGTATATCGGTAGTGTTTTTTTACCCCAGCTCCACCAGGAGATACGAGCTCCAGATATAAGGGAAGTTACCGTTATCGGTGCCAGGAACGGGGACAGTCTCCGGGCTAGACACGCAAGTCAAGTGATATTCCGTGCGAGTAATGGATGGACCATACGCATGGGTATAAGCGATGGAAAGACAACCAAGAGAGGCTACTAATATCAGAGCGACTTTATTTCTAGGCTCGATGCTAAAATACGGGCAGTAAGCAGAATCGTAATATCATTAATATAAAAATGAGAACCATTTTGAAGGATAAAACTGTCGAACAAGATATATATGCCACAAAATCGAAGCAAATAGTATGTTCTCCAGTAATGAATGAGCGTGGAATTTGAAAGAAAAATTGAAAGATTTGGCTTATATCTATAGTATCTTTTATCCACAACTTTCTTTATTGCTTATATATATAATTTTTCCATAGTTCATAATGTTCGCCTCCTTCCAATACATCATTTCAGTTAACCAATAAAGCGGGCTGGCTGTCAGTGCTGTTCCACTGGTTTCTGTAGGCACCCATAGAGTACAATGCTGTAATTTTTATCAGCTGGACAATAAGGGCCGGCGTCCACTGGGTTTCCGATTTGCTCCGATATGCCCTACGATTCACCTCCTGATAAAAATAAAAATCGCATCGGAAGGTCACGTGTCATCAGGGCAGTCGACCACGCCTCTGCCATTAGGCTCTGCCAAAAAATAGGGTCTACAATTTTGTCCCACTGAAAAACTTGTATTGTAGGGTGTCTACGACATTTCAACATGTTGAAATGGCAGTGGCCAATCAGGAGCATCGCAGAGTATTCTGCCAGGAAAATCGTGGAACTAAATAGAGGATACAGAGGCCCATATACACTGTGATTAGTGATTTTCGATTAGGTTTAGATGTCTCAAATCAATATTCTATTAGTTGGATTTCGAAACGAGCTTTTAGTGTCTCAAAAAGATATATAATTTTCTTTCATGTATATTGGAAAAAACATCCACAACCCTACAATATTTCCTGAATTTTAGTGCATTACATGATTAAAAATAGAAATGCTACCTCAAGACCTGCATTAACGTATAGGGTAGGCCCTATATCATGAGGTGTATTGGAACAGTGTTCACCTCTTTTAGTGGTTAACCCCCTGCGATGAGTGGTGATGTGGGTTGTCTAAACATTTGTCTCCGACATTGCACCTTCCCAATATGTCTCTGATTTTACTTTTTGTTTCGGAGTTATATCGGGAAGTCTAAATTACTATCGTAATAGATGGACGCCTGGCATTACTATATCAACTTACATCCCTTTTTGATTCAGCATTTAACGTTCTTCTCATATATTTTCGTAGGAAATCGATAGGATCAGAGAGTAGGGATAGTTTCCAACATGATATTCTTGGTCAGTTTTTTTAATCACTGATAGTTGGTGTGTCACGTAAAATTGGTTGTAATCTGTTCCATGTTGACGCTGGGGCGTGCCCAATATTCCCTTTATGAACTTGTAACTTTCTTCATTGCAATCTAAGAGTTCTGTTGTGTTTTACAAGTTCTTGGTGACCAATTTCCAGTGAAGGTATCGATAAGCAAGTTTTAACAAGTGAGTTTTTCCTCCCTCTTCCAGATAAGGCATATTGGCGATACTTAGTATCGTTTCCACATGTACTCTTTTATCCGAATTGTAGAGCAACCATAAACATTTATCTTGGAGAATTTGTAGTTTATCCAACAGGTTTCTAGTCGTTAAGTCTATCGGTGATTTTATGGAACCCAATTGTTACTAGTCAACTTGCGATTTCTACTACTGCCTTTCAAATATCCAAATTTATAAAGTACCAGTTGGTTAATCAGGTATTTTGGTCCCTGGTAATTGGTCATTGCCAGCTGGGCACGTCTCTAAACACTGGGTGCCTACACCTTTAACAATGTCATAGAGTTGGCACGCAGATAGTGGAGGGATAGTTTTCGCAGCACACTGAAGGTCTATATAGCCTCTCCCTAACCAACGAGTAGAGACTCGTTGCCCTAACCTTGGCAGTGTATCTGAGCGCGTGGCCCACGCTCTAAAACGTTATGAATTTTAGAAGAGATGGCACTTTTGGAGGTGATGGAGAATCATATATGTCTTTATCTTTTGCCAACACTACACTTTCTTTAGATGTTCATCGTCAAACTGATCAGACGGAAATTGTTCATGCTCTACAGCATTTGTCTTCTAATCATTTCCGTATTATTGTATTGCAAACCTAGTGATAGTAGCCTAGAACCGCTTTGGATAAAGCTAATACAAACATCCATGAAACCTTCGGCTATCGTTCTGTAAAATTCCTGAACAAAACAGGCCAGACCGATTTGGAAAGTGCACAAGATTTATTACAGAGCGAAATGCGCACGCGCCTAACTGTGTCAGGGCTGCGCAGACGCAATGACCGATTATCTCTAGTTTTCCTGCTGCCCCGCCAGGTGGGGCGAGTAGTGGAAAGCCGGGAAGCGGTAGGGGACCACTGCTTTATCTAGACGGATGACAACACGCTATGCTTCCCTGCCCGCCCGCTAGGGGGACGACCCCTGCCAACGCCAGTAGGGGCGACGTGTCGTAGATCAACCAGAGACGTCCTCGTAGTGTCGTATATTACCGTCACGTGACGTAGATCACGCCACACCGGGCGGAAATGGTGTTAGGTGATCCATGACGGCGTGTCTATAATGTCAGTTTCTGTACGACCCACTAGGGGGCGGCGGTAATGGTCAGCCTCCCCTGGTGTGAGTTCTGGTAAACGCCTCACGCCCTATTTTAAGTGGGTTGTCAGTTGCCTAGCCCCTGGCTTAGTGTGCACCAGAGAATATACATGTAGTCAGGGGACGGCACTAAATGAAACAACCATAATGTTAGGAAAATTACATCTCTCGCTCAAATCTCAGAGCTGGTGGAGGGAAATGAGAATTTTACATTTATCCATTTCGAAATGGCTAGCAACTGAATATAATCTTAACCAAATGCAATGCATTATGATCTAATGACGGTATTATGAATATTGTCCTACTGAAAAAGCCATCACTACTTGAGATGAATTGGAATCCAAAGTATCTTTTAAGCTATATTGGTCTATTCCTCCAAAGCCCAACATAGGCCGTATTAGTCTGATGTCATCCTACCCGCCCAGTGGAGGATTCTCCCAGTTCCTGGTGCTAAACATTGGGATATCAGCGATCGGCGAACCCAAAAATCTTGAATTCTTTAGATCTGCACAAAATTTAACTGTAATATGACATTAAAACAGATACATCAACATAATAACTTTCTTCTGTCTGCACATATAAGTGTCGACACACTATCGGAAACTTGAAGAACAACTTGACACAGCCATTGAGACTAGACTACAAGGTTAGCACTAAAGTTATGAAACATAATATAGGTTTGGCCTTAGTATTTATTGCCAGAGAACTTACCAATTTGTCAGTCACAGATTAGTTCAAAAACATGCCACCTATTTGATGTAATCTTACCTTTCTTTACTCCTGTTAGTTTATCAATCAAAACATTCATTATTGAAAAGCAGTAGATTAGCTACGATACATCGTGAATGTGGCGCTTTGTGAAGTTTGGGATTCCTTGGCACCAAAATGATAGCAGGAAACTCCCAGTGCAGGGAACTTTGAGTGCACTTTGCCTACGAGATAAAACGGATGAATAGATTTGGATGTAATACATGTGCTTTATAGTTTTAATGTAATGGATTAAAACAAATATCAAGACCATAATACCATAGCAGGTCAAGACAAGTGCACATGTAGTTAGTTATAAAGGGCTACAATTATTAGATGTGGCTATGCTGCTGAGCTAACCTTTTTTTCTCAAGTTTGTACCCTTTCCCTGCTTCACAATTTGCTTATCAGACACGCTTCTTATACTCTACAAGATATCTCAGTTTGCCTTCCGTCATGTTGATATGTCACCTATGCCTTCAAACCCAGGCAAATACCAGCAACCTAAGTGTGCGTCACAGACCGAGCAGACTGTTACAATGCGCAGTGGGCAGGTTGATGAAAGGCTGCCATGCTTGTAGGGTTAAATAAACTCAGTGTTACATATTAATACCCCTGTTATCTAGACGGAACCTGGTTGCCTGCCCGCGCCAGGCATCTGCCCCATAGATCACCCTGTCGCCGGCAGGGGGTGTGTTGGCTCCTGGGGCTCACGGGGCGGAAAATTGTCCGGATGGATGTGGGTGTGAGGAGCGATGTTTTCTGCACAGGTGTGACAGGTAGAGAGCATCCCCCGCCATCCTCCATCATCCACTGCCTTAGAGCTGCTCGCCCCACCCCTACTTTACACCAACCCCCACTCGGAAACCCCATCTCACGGAGTTAGGAAAATCAAATGTGCGTGTTCATGTACCTTTATGAGTTTCTCTTTCTGAAGGCGTTCCATATTTTATAGGTGGTGGGACCTTCTTCAATTAACAATCGTATTGTTCAGTTAGCTATCAAACGCTGTATTCATGCTTGATGGGGATTTGTGAAACAGCTCAATGGCAGGTAGTATTCAATGAAGTCCTCTGTTATCATTTCATATAAAACAAAGACCTTTCTAATGCTTCAGTTTCTATGTATGCCGAGTAGTAGAAGAAGTCATATTTCATCATTTGAGTGATTTTATTTATTGTCTCTCATTGGTATTGCTAACTTCCCACAGTCTAATTCCAATATTGGATCATGTTTTCGAGTAACGTACTTTATCTTCCTTTGCAGACATACGCATACTAAACATAACCTTTTGATATATTTTATGGTTACACCGAAAGCATGAATATCACTCAATAACCTGCTCGTGCTGCAATGCGTCAATGAAAGCTGTCATTGTATAAAACGTGCTACACGTTTCCTGAAACAACAAACATTAATCACCGATACAACTACTAACGGCTTTTGACAGCCCTTTCACCAATCCACTCTCTCTTCGCCATAGTTTCAGGCTGTGATTACAGACGAAGAATCTTACAAGGGTCAAGAACGTCGGTAATGAACCGAACACAACCGGGACAGACAACCTGATGTTATTGCCTTTCAACTGCAGTGGGCGCCACTCGTCACCACCTCGCATGATGTCATCACTGCCGCCTGGAGGCTGACGCAGTGATGCCACCACGTGGAATGTTGCCGTTTTCTTGTGTTGTGAACGATTGACTGCTGCCCTGCGATACTCGTGAAGACAAATCTACACGTTGAGTTGTCCGTTGGAGGGCGGAGGTTGTGTCAATATTAGACATTGGGGACAAACCCAACTGTCACCTGACCGATGAGGTGATGACAGACGTCACACAGCGGGGTAACCTTTGCCCAGTAATGTCAGGAGAAACTGTGGATTCCTCGACTTTAGGAAAAGGGTTAGCACAAAGCAGGTGATCATGAAATTTTGGATTAGAACTAGAGACTTCTTCGATTCGTATTTGGCTACCACCTACTACATATAAGTTCCACTCCCCCTTCCCCCTACAATTTCTAACTGTTGGGCCCCCTAACAGGTGAACGAGAAACCATCGTAAACTCATGGTTATCATTTAGCATGACACAAGTGCTTGAGCTGAGCATCTGCGATCAGAACTCTATGGATTTACACCAGCGAAAGGGTGAGATCACATTGCTTTTTCTCAAGGAAAGGAGATCAGAGAACTACTATTGAAAATTAAGTTTTCAGTATGGAAAGAAAGAAATCCTAAGGATAGAAGTACATTTGAGTAGAGAAATACAAAAAATATATAGGCGGTTTGAGTTTATTACTACAAAAGAATCCCGCTCTCGTGGCCCTTCAGTCTCCAGGCCCAGGTCTGGTTCATTCTGTCTCTATGTGCGGGAGAAGCTCCAAGCAGTTCCAACCAGAATCATAGTTTTTCAGATATTGTATGATGTTGCTCTTAAGTGTCGTTACTCATGATAATTTTCAGGTCCTTGATTTTGGTTGTTTGCAGATTAACTTGTACATGCCTTTTCACCAATAGTTTACTTATGAAGTAAATTATTTTTTGTACGCCCAATATACGTTGCCTAAAGGTAAGAGTGGTAATATACGCTTCCAGCGGACTGCAAAAATACTTTCCCTTCACTATCTGCATGCTACTCACTATGATGCTGGCAAAGGAGCAGGGTGCCAATGTCTCAGTGTATTAGAAGGGTGCCCAACTTACCATGACCAATCACTCAAGACCGAAATACTTGATTGACCTACTGTTGCTTGACATATTTGGACCCTAGACTCATGCAATTGGAGAAATTGCAAGTTCACTGGATGCAAGTGGGTGACAGAAAACTATCCATATACTGAATCTAATACAAACCTTTTAATTGCTATTCATCTATAATTGCATGCTCATTCATCATTGATGTGATGAACGTACTATTTGCTCCTAGTATATACATATACATGTGTCAAATCATTTGTGACCTGCAGCATTGTACAGTGATGTCTAAACAAACAATGAAATTGATTTAGGTACGTGGCTACAAATATGGCAGTTGTCCAAGTTTCCTACTAGTTCTTCTGTGCCACTCCCTGGAACGGTCTGTTCAACACCCGATCGGTGCTGCAACCTGCAGGCACTTATCGTTACTACTGGACATATCTTACCTCTGCAGGATGCTAAATATGAGGTCTTATATAGTTGACTTTATAGTTTTAATGATCTTCTTTGTATGATATTGGCATCCTAGTCCTCAAATAATGAGGTGATCTATATGCCACGGTGCACCTTTTCTTTATCATGATGTTGACATAAGTATACTTGTTTCCTACAAGGAGTCAGCCGTCCGTACATATAGTCCAGGGTTTTTATATGATAGACAGTAATATCATAACATACAAATTGACTTTCTACAAAACGTTAAACAGGACGTACAATAAAACAAATATTTGATTATTTTTTAGTTAAAGTGTATAACCTAACATTTCTTTATATGTTTCTCCATTTATTTAGTTTGGGTGTATAACGGAAATTTGTCCCATGGTTTAATTCCAACATGCATTGGCGAAATCTTTTGAGCGTTTCTCGTTTCAATAGCTTGTTTCTCCATATAGTTATTTTGGTAATTATTCCACTTAATTAAAGATAGAATATGACAAGATATTCGATAATCAAGGGTCTCAATTTACAGTTATATTATAATTCATCTATATTCATATCTGTAGATAGTTTCCTACAACTACGCTAAATCCTTTATTTACTCATGTTTGGTAACCCCCATTAAATGATAGCCTATATTTGAATATAGTAGCACTGTAAGCGACATTTGTTTTATCATTCTAAGCTTGGCGTCCTAAGTGATAAAAAACAGATTTCCCGGAGTTTCTTCTGTTCAACTTACTGTCTGTCAAATTCTAGATATTGATGTTTCTACAGATTCCGCGCTTAGTGAGACAGCCACCTCCGTCATTAAAGACAAATGCGGGTAGGTATCGAAGCGCCCCTGGTTCTATTGAATTAACACTGCTGTTGTTTTCTGGTTTCATGCAAATGTAGCAGTTGCCCATAGACACCAATAGATAAGCATCTACCTTCTTCAGATAAAAATGTAGATAGAAATTAGCATGGCGACATAGTATTTTTTAGCATTTCTTATTTGTACATGTTACCAACTATCATAATCCAGAATTATTTGAAGATAGGAATAGAATATCAGTGTCATTTAGAAAAAAGTCAAAATATTGCATTTTCCCATAGACACCAATAGTTAAGCACTTATATTTTCAGATGGCCCTCCCATAGAAGTCAGCATCGTAAAATGCCATTTCTTTGCATTTTCTAATTGCTGATATATGGAACTCATATTATCCTAAGTTATTTGCAAAACTCAATAGAATTCAGAAATCGCCCAATTACCAGCATTTGTCTTTAAACTATCTTGTTCAGCTATCAAACTTTGGTTTGCAGACGGGTTTATATATACGTGGTCTTTATTTTTAATTAAGAATTTGATAGAAATTTATTATTCATATTGATATAATCCCTATAACAGGGATCGACACAAATCTTTCCATACTCATTGACGCTTGTTCCTCACATTATTGAATATGCATATATCGGTATTCAGAACCGTACAGAATCGTACACGACTACACAACTCCGACTTCAGCCACAACGGCACCGTCAGTGTTTCCAAACACATGCTCCCACTGGCGGTTCGGAAAAGAACTAATCTGAGAGTCGAACTCGAGTGAAGTTTCTGAAGACTGCACCCCGCTCATGAAAGCTGCTGAATTCAAGACGTTTACTAGTTTCCACCTCTGCGCTATTTAGCGGCAGCATCGGATTTATGTTGCCGGCATAATATAATGTACATATGTAATGTAAATTACCGGGAAAATGCCCGTCAGCATACACTTCCCTCTGTTATCCAGAATAATATGTACCATTTGGCTTAGATAAGAACATGCATTCAATATAATAAAGGATATAACTTTGTACATTTTGTTTTATTCATAGTTAGTCGAATACAAGTCTGTTGATTCCTATACAATCCGATAACTTTTCTTAATAGAAATACACATATCCTTCTCCCTGAATTAAATGATAGACCCTTATAGAATCAAAAGACAGTTTAATTAAGCGCATGTTTAATAAAAGTAATTATATTAACAAAGTCTTTTTATCTGATACTAGATTTATACTACTGACTACTATGATCAGACGCAATTAGATCTATTATAAACACTGAAAATACCAATGGGCATATATAAACATTACATTAATATTGCTAAATTCTGTAGTACATTCATTCTTGCTTTTACGACATCTATATACTTAATATGTGACTTATGTTTTGATTTGCCTCTTCTCATTTTCACATAGGTATAGTTCTGCGCCATGTATACAAAATGTCATATTAGGGGCACCTCAGAATGATACATTAAAGGGCTGGTTTCACCAACACGATGGATTTGCTGCGGTATATCTTGTTATATCTCATAGTGTCGTGATATGTCGTACCCCCTTTGTCACGATATGTGTACTTGTTCACGATGCTGCGTGTATACCGCGACACCTCAAGATGCATCGCGGCAAATATGCACGCAATTATTCAAAGCCTATCAATGATTAGCAAGACAACGAAATTATGACTAATCTCTCAACATCTTGTGTGTTGGTGGGACCAGCACTTTATCGAGTGCTTTAATTCGACGTCTCAATACCACATTCACACCAACTACCTATCATTACAATTTACTTATCTGATCAAATCTCATTTTAACTAGCCCAGATGGGCGTTTGTAACGAAAGTAATAAACCAATAATATAGGAATTACCGTTGAATGAATAGAGCTATGACAACCAGAACCAATAGTATTGGGCACGTATATTCCCCGGTACTAATTCTGACCTGGATCTTATTGCCCATGTTGGTACAGAGTACACGATGTACTCCATTACGAACATGTAGTCCTTTAGCCCGTCCACGGACGAAAGCAAACGGTTCCACCTCAGCCCAGGGACTGTTGAGGGGTAGGTGGACAGTGTCTATTGGCGCATCTCTCTCCTCTGGGGTTGAACTGGAGAAACGCACTGGAATTTTTAACGACGAATACCAATAACTGCCGGTCAGCTTAGTGTAGAACGTATGCTCAGATTTGTTGTAGAACAACCCGGCATCCAGGAACTGACCCATGCGCATGCGCAATCGCGCTGGAGTCGTCGCACTACTTCCGCTTCCGGGGACGAGCGTGAAATTAAGATCGCCAAAACCCGGATGGTGGTAAACTCCGACCATGTCAGCCATGTTCCCCGGCGGAATATCGTCTGCAAGATCAGCTGGTGCTCGGCTGGCCACTGGTTTGGTCTCTTTCCAAGGCTCTGGGAAGGAACACGCCGTGGTGGTGTTGAGCCACGGTGTGTCTCGAGTGAACACGTCGGTCAGGTACTGGAGGATATTGATTAGCGCCCACGATGTGGCACTCTTAGGGGGTCCGCTACACACGATGGCCAGCCCAAGGTCAAGGTCAGGATAGAACCACACCTGGCTCTTGTAGGTGGTCAATCCTCCGGAGTGCCAGATCCGTTTGTAACCTGTGGGAAGGACAAATAGCAAACACATGTATCACCTATCAACTCCTAATAAAAGATTGATTTGCAAATTTTTCTTGTGGTCACTAGGCCTAGTTGTCAGTGATACTCTGAGTTCTCTTGATAGCAAGACAATTTCTTTTTGGGACTCAACATACGCCTTGTTTCCGAATTCTCACATAATAGAAGATCAGGTAAGGCATATACACACAGGATGAGATCTTCAATTTACTAACAATTTCATATCTTAATCATTGGCCTTTCGTAACATTTAGAACCATTCTGTACCATTTCATCTCCAGCATATACAGTGTAAACTAGAAAGTTATCTCCTGTTTACGCGCATGTAATGGCTGTAATGGTGCGCGCGCATACACACGTAAATACGCGCGCGAATACAGTCGTATTTACATATATATGAAAAATACAAAAAGGTCTACCCACAGACCCACAGACCCACTGAAGCATATATATACGCCTTGACCTACCCAGATGACTGGCCACCCGGCTGCCTTGTGGCCGGGCCGCCCTGCCCTCCAATTGCTTGGAAAGGAGACATATATGTACTCTATTTTACTCTACTTGAGGTGTAGGTCCATTATATACGTGTATAGAGGTGTAGATTAAACAGACGCAAACTCAAGATCGCATCCCGTGATACTAAAACTTCCCACAGATGGATTTGGGCATGGGAAGTATAATTTACAAACGGACATGTGTCATTTTCACCTTACATTTTCTTCATGTTTCACCAGTCTTAATTTGTTGAAAATATGTACTTTTATGGGAATATTACTCTTGATGTAAACGCCATATGATAGGGCCTACAATTGCCTTGTGATATTCCCTGCTGCAATAGGTTTAGGTCTGTTGGGTAAGATGGTTGTTGAAAAGTAATGCACTCCTACATGGCAGATAACCAGTAGTCTTAAAAAAATAGGCTTGCACTTCACAGCCATGGCACTGCCAGGTGTTACGGTTCCTCACTATCTCCCCAGTGTGCACATGTGCAGTTAAGATTGCGCAATGAGATTGTAGAGTTTTTATGCCACAATTACCACACAATATATGCAAATTTCTTAATTTCGCAAAAGCAGATTATACGATCCCATATGAAAATGAGAGCTCCCCTTATGTGTGTGAATTGCAAGAACTAGAACCATGGAAATTGAAATCCCCCCTCCCCCGGCAAATATCCTGAAATTGAATACCCCACTCCGCAGGCAAATACCCTGAGATAATATAAAGAGACGTCACGAGTTTGAGTCTGAGTTTATTTATGCCACGCATTTTGTTGGCTCCATAATTTTACGAGTCGAAGACGAGTGACATTATGGAGCAAACAAAATGAGTGACATAAGTGAACTCAAACTCAAACGAGTGGCTTCTGGATTTTATCCTACCCCGTTTCTACATTTTTTCAGTATTAGAAAGTAATGGCATAAACAACACTTTATGTCACACCCAGTGACATAAACAAATCCCATGTTAAGCCTATGGCGTTTTTTATTAGGGGTAGGATGATAACTAAACCACCCCTCTATTTGCTCATCCCCCCTGCCGTTAATGATGAACACTCGCTAACCCACCTCTGTAGACATTGGTCATCCATCCCATGTCGTATGCCAGATGAACGTCATCCACAGGGAAGGTAGGACTTAGCAGGTCCCGGTCTGACATGGGGGCAGGTGAGGGCATCTCCTCTCGGTACGTTTCCTCCAGCAGGTTAGCTGCCACCAGGTGGCCTCCACCCGGAAGTCGTCCCCTGCGCAGGTGCAGCTGAAGCCACTTGGACATATCGAGAACGGTAGAGAGCATTGAGCCGGCCGGGTCAGCAGCGTGCACCTGTCTAAAAACAAATCCAGGTACAAGGATCTAGGATAATGCGTGATTACCTGACCTATATAAGAAGGTATATGCATTCAGAAATATTTCTATTAATCTGATTATAATACAAATTGGGAATTCTTTTCAATATTCAAGGTTATATAAGATACAAGGTAATATTACGTAACATATACACAATATCAGATGGTTCAGATACAAGCAGAGGTAATCTTCGAGGATCAGATGCGTTGAAATATTAAAGTGGACGAGAGGATATTACGTAGAGTCTGGTTGGAGGATATTCCGAACGCATTTATCGGAAACCAGTTAAAGTTATACTTATCGATCATCATTCATCGTTCATAAATACCATGCTCCAACATTTCCAAAGATGCGAATCTCGATTGAATGCACCTTACAAGAAATGTATAGTTCCGCCATCTTTCATATGTGTACTTTTTATATACTTTGGGTTTTTTTTTCAATTGAACTATCAGTATAATTTTTATTTTCGTATTTCACAAGTTTCTAGTAATATTAAAGCAGTTTATCAGTTTGCTATGAAGTCCTGATTTAGGAGCTTGATGACATTTTAGGGACTTTGTCTCTGTAAGCTCATCCCTCACGAGAAGGAGATTATAATCTCCTGCTTGCAAATTACACAGACCCAATGCGTTCTCTATGTAATCTCCGTAATCGGTGGTTGATGAAATTCAGTATCCGCACACACCTGAGAGATTCACAATCTTTGAGATCATGAAAAAATACATGGCTATCATGCTTCCTGATCATATCATACATCTCAACATAAACTACTAAATAACTTCATGATCATGCAACTCTATATTTCCCAAATATAAGGATGATATTTGCAATCTCCAAGCCTACTTAACTTCGATCGGAAAAGGAAACATAACATGTAAATAGGATTATATGGTCTGTTTTTTGGTTGTTTGGTTTGATTTTACGTCAAGTCAACCATTAGAGGTCCTTTCAAAACTTTCTCAAGATTCTTTTACACCACTAGGGTGGTGATCGAATCTATGTGATGAATTCAGGTAGAAATCTCACCCCTACACATTTACCGAGGTGAGAGTTCTTTTACTTCCCACACCACATACACATGGTATGAGAAGGATGGCCTTTGTTATACAGACTTATAACTCACCATATATACTTTAAAATTATCCATAACCTGTCTCTTAGTTGAAAATTAGCTTTGTCTAACATTCTGGGAATCAGACTCATGGATTGATGAATCAACTAGCAAGGAAATGATGCCTCTAAGACCCTCAGACATTGGCACCCTGCTCCTTATGCAATAGCACAGCGAATAACACCCAGATAGTAAAGGGATAGATTTTTCTAAGCCTGCTGAAAGTGTATGTGACCACTGTAGCCTTTCCTGGGTAATGATATAGGGCGTGCGAGCACGCTCTAAAAATATGGATTTTAGATTCAAGATACTTTGTTTCTCCATATGATATGATCCATCAGTATTACAGAAGTATCTGGTAGCGTCGACGATTAACTAGGCAGATAATTATGTAGTGTATAATGCCATTTCCTGTTGATAATAGCTTTTTTCCTTGCTTAATTTCATAACATGTCGGCAATATGATGTGATCTACTGAGTAACCAAAGGTTAGATGTTGATTGATATGAGATATGCCCATTGGATAATGTTGCTGTAGGGTGGCCATTCAGACATCGGACAATTGACTCAAACTGGTTACCTCTTTCCAAGCAATTCTAATTCATCAACATGGAACGAAATAGAAAATGGATTTGAAGTTCAAGATCCCCGTCGTCTATCCATATGATTTGATCCATCAGTATTACAGAAGTATCTGGTAGCAGTCTAAGGCGCTGGTTTAAGGCACCAGTCTCTTCGAAGGCGTGGGTTCGAATCCCACCACTGCCAGCTATTTTTTCTGTTAAGAATTGAATTCATCTTGTGCAGCTTGATAATACTTTAGGGTCAGTATTTGTGTATACTTGGACACTTCCATGCTATTTTAAACAGGAGTTTATGACATACAGCTGGTATGTCACATGGCAAACAACAATTTGCCTTGATTGTTGTTTGATGACTTAATTATCAATATATCTATACACCATTATTACTATTTTCTGTTGGTTACATTTTTTCCTTCCTTCATTTCGCAACACATGTGTGCCCTACTGTTAGCAATATGATGTAATCTGGTGAGAAACATAAGGTAAGATGTGGATCGACATGAGAAGTGCCCATCAGGTAGTGTGGCCGAGCGGTCTAAGGCGCTGATTTTAGGCACCAGTCTCATTGATCAGTAATTTTCTGTCGCTTCCAAAGAATATGTACTTTCACAACATTGAACAAAAGAACTAACAGCAAATGGTATGTTCATCATTGATGAATGAGCTTGCAATTTTAAATGAATATAACAACTATTAGGTTTGGGTTATATTCAGTATATGGATCGTTTTCTGTAACCCACTTGCTCCCAGTCAACTTGCAATTTCTCTAACTGCCTGAGTTTAGGATCAAAACATATGAAGCTTCAGTGGGTTAATGAGGTATTTCTGTCATGTGTGATGGGTCATGGTCATCTGGGCATGTGACCATTGTAACCTTTCATTGGTAATGATATAGGGTGTGCTAGCACGCTCTAAAAGTATGGATCTTAGATTCCAGGTTCTTTGTTTCTAGATGAGAAAAGATCCAAAGGTGTGATAGAAGTATCTGGTAGCGTGGCCGAGCGGTCTAAGGCGCTGGTTTAAGGCACCAGTCTCTTCGGAGGCGTGGGTTCGAATCCAACAGCTGCCAGCTATTTTTTCTGTTAAGAATTGAATTCATCTTGTGCAGCTTGATAATACTTTAGGGTCAGAATTTGTCTATACTTGGACACTTCCATGCTATTTCAAACAGGAGTTTATGACATACAGCTGGTATGTCACATGGCAAACAACAATTTGCCTTGATTGTTGTTTGATGACTTAATTATCAATATATCTATACACCATTATTACTATTTTCTGTTGGTTACATTTTTTTCCTTCCTTAATTTCGCAACACATGTGTGCCCTACTGTTAGCAATATGATGTAATCTGATGAGAAACATAAGGTTAGATGTGGATCGACATGAGAAGTGCCCATCAGGTAGTGTGGCCGAGCGGTCTAAGGCGCTGGTTTTAGGCACCAGTCTCATTGAGGCGTGGGTTCGAATCCCACCACTGCCAGAAATTTTCTATCGCTTCCAAAAAATATGTACTTTCACAACATTGAACAAAAGAACTAGCAGCAAATGGTATGTTCATCATTGATGAATGAGCTTGCAATTTTAAATGAATATAACAACTATTAGGTTTGGGTTATATTCAGTATATGGATCGTTTTCTGTAACCCATTTGCTCCCAGTCAACTTGCAATTTCTCTAACTGCCTGAGTTTAGGATCAAAACATATCAAGCTTCATTGGTCAATGAGGTATTTCGGTCATGTGTGATCGGTCAAGGTAAGCTGGGCATGCCTGTAAGACCCTCAGACGCTGGTACACTGCTCCTTATCCAATAGCACAGCAAATAGCACCCAAAGAGTAAGGGGAAAGATTTTTCTAAGCCTGCTGAAAGTGGATGTGACCATTGTAACCTTTCATTGGTAATGATATAGGGTGTGCTAGCACGCTCTGAAAATATGGATTTTAGATTCCAGGTTCTTTGTTTCTAGATGAGAAAAGATCCAAAGGTATGATAGAAGCATCTGGTAGCGTGGCCGAGCGGTCAAAGGCGCTGGTTTAAGGCACCAGTCTCTTCGGAGGCGTGGGTTCGAATCCCACCGCTGCCAGCTATTTTTTCTGTTAAGAATTGAATTCATCTTGTACAGCTTGATAATACTTTAGGGTCAGTATTTGTGTATACTTGGACACTTCCATGTTATTTAAAACAGGAGTTTATGACATACAGCTGGTATGTCACATGGCAAACAACAATTTGCCTTGATTGTTGTTTGATGACTTAATTATCAATATATCTATACACCATTATTACTATTTTCTGTTGGTTACATTTTTTTCCTTCCTTCATTTCGCAACACATGTGTGCCCTACTGTTAGCAATATGATGTAATCTGGTGAGAAACATGACGTAAGATGTGGATCGACATGAGAAGTGCCCATCAGGTAGTGTGGCAGAGCGGTCTAAGGCACCGGTTTTAGGCACCAGTCTCATTGAGGCGTGGGTTCGAATCCCACCACTGCCAGAAATTTTCTGTCGTTTCCAAAGAATATGTACTTTCACAACATTGAACAAAAGAACTAGCAGCAAATGGTATGTTCATCATTGATGAATGAGCTTGCAATTTTAAATGAATATAACAACTATTAGGTTTGGGTTATATTCAGTATATGGATCGTTTTCTGTAACCCATTTGCTCCCAGTCAACTTGCAATTTCTCTAACTGCCTGAGTTTATTCTCAAAACATATGAAGCTTCAGTGGGTCAATGAGGTATTTCGGTCATGTGTGATCGGTCATGGTCAGCTGGGCATGCCTGTAAGACCCTCAGACGCTGGTACACTGCTCCTTATCCAATAGCACAGCAAATAGCACCCAAAGAGTAAGGGGAAAGATTTTTCTAAGCCTGCTGAAAGTGGATGTGACCATTGTAACCTTTCATTGGTAATGATATAGGGTGTGCTAGCACGCTCTGAAAATATGGATTTTAGATTCCAGGTTCTTTGTTTCTAGATGAGAAAAGATCCAAAGGTATGATAGAAGCATCTGGTAGCGTGGCCGAGCGGTCTAAGGCGCTGGTTTAAGGCACCAGTCTCTTCGGAGGCGTGGGTTCGAATCCAACAGCTGCCAGCTATTTTTTCTGTTAAGAATTGAATTCATCTTGTACAGCTTGATAATACTTTAGGGTCAGTATTTGTCTATACTTGGACACTTCCATGCTATTTCAAACAGGAGTTTATGACATACAGCTGGTATGTCACATGGCAAACAACAATTTGCCTTGATTGTTGTTTGATGACTTAATTATCAATATATCTATACACCATTATTACTATTTTCTGTTGGTTACATTTTTTCCTTGCTTAATTTCGCAACACATGTGTGCCCTACTGTTAGCAATATGATGTAATCTGGTGAGAAACATAAGGTTAGATGTGGATCGACATGAGAAGTGCCCATCAGGTAGTGTGGCCGAGCGGTCTAAGGCGCTGGTTTTAGGCACCAGTCTCATTGAGGCGTGGGTTCGAATCCCACCACTGCCAGAAATTTTCTGTCGCCTCCAAAGAATATGTACTTTCACAACATTGAACAAAAGAACTAGCAGCAAATGGTATGTTCATCATTGATGAATGAGCTTGCAATTTTAAATGAATATAACAACTATTAGGTTTGGGTTATATTAAGTATATGGATCGTTTTCTGTAACCCACTTGCTCCCAGTCAACTTGCAATTTCTCTAACTGCCTGAGTTTATTCTCAAAACATATGAAGCTTCAGTGGGTCAATGAGGTATTTCGGTCCTGTGTGATCTGTCATGGTAAGCTGGGCATGCCTGTAAGACCCTCAGACGCTGCTACACCGCTCCTTATCCAATAGCACAGCAAATAGCACCCAAAGAGTAAGGGGAAAGATTTTTCTAAGCCTGCTGAAAGTGGATGTGACCATTGTAACCTTTCATTGGTAATGATATAGGGTGTGCTAGCACGCTCTGAAAATATGGATTTTAGATTCCAGGTTCTTTGTTTCTAGATGAGAAAAGATCCAAAGGTATGATAGAAGCATCTGGTAGCGTGGCCGAGCGGTCTAAGGCGCTGGTTTAAGGCACCAGTCTCTTCGGAGGCGTGGGTTCGAATCCCACCGCTGCCAGCTATTTTTTCTGTTAAGAATTGAATTCATCTTGTACAGCTTGATAATACTTTAGGGTCAGTATTTGTGTATACTTGGACACTTCCATGTTATTTAAAACAGGAGTTTATGACATACAGCTGGTATGTCACATGGCAAACAACAATTTGCCTTGATTGGCGTTTGATGACTTAATTATCAATATATCTATACACCATTATTACTATTTTCTGTTTGTTACATTTTTTTCCTTCCTTCATTTCGCAACACATGTGTGCCCTACTGTTAGCAATATGATGTAATCTGGTGAGAAACATGACGTAAGATGTGGATCGACATGAGAAGTGCCCATCAGGTAGTGTGGCAGAGCGGTCTAAGGCACAGGTTTTAGGCACCAGTCTCATTGAGGCGTGGGTTCGAATCCCACCACTGCCAGAAATTTTCTGTCGTTTCCAAAGAATATGTACTTTCACAACATTGAACAAAAGAACTAGCAGCAAATGGTATGTTCATCATTGATGAATGAGCTTGCAATTTTAAATGAATATAACAACTATTAGGTTTGGGTTATATTCAGTATATGGATCGTTTTCTGTAACCCATTTGCTCCCAGTCAACTTGCACTTTCTCTAACTGCCTGAGTTTAGGATCAAAACATATGAAGCTTCAGTGGGTCAATGAGGTATTTCGGTCATGTGTGATCGGTCATGGTCAGCTGGGCATGCCTGTAAGACCCTCAGACGCTGGTACACTGCTCCTTATCCAATAGCACAGCAAATAGCACCCAAAGAGTAAGGGGAAAGATTTTTCTAAGCCTACTGAAAGTGGATGTGACCATTGTAACCTTTCATTGGTAATGATATAGGGTGTGCTAGCACGCTCTGAAAATATGGATTTTAGATTCCAGGTTCTTTGTTTCTAGATGAGAAAAGATCCAAAGGTGTGATAGAAGCATCTGGTAGCGTGGCCGAGCGGTCTAAGGCGCTGGTTTAAGGCACCAGTCTCTTAGGAGGCGTGGGTTCGAATCCCACTGCTGCCAGCTATTTTTTCTGTTAAGAATTGAATTCATCTTGTGCAGCTTGATAATACTTTAGGGTCAGTATTTGTGTATACTTGGACACTTCCATGCTATTTCAAACAAGAGTTTATGACATACAGCTGGTATGTCACATGGCAAACAACAATTTGCCTTGATTGTTGTTTGATGACTTAATTATCAATATATCTATACACCATTATTACTATTTTCTGTTGGTTACATTTTTTCCTTACTTCATTTCGCAACACATGTGTGCCCTACTGTTAGCAATATGATGTAATCTGGTGAGAAACATAAGCTTACTGCCCATCAGGTAGTGTGGCCGAGCGGTCTAAGGCGCTTGTTTTAGGCACCAGTCTCATTGAGGCGTGGGTTCGAATCCCACCACTGCCAGGAATTTTTTCTGTTAAGAATTGAATTCATCTTGTGCAGCTTGATAATACTTTAGGGTCAGTATTTGTGTATACTCAGACACTTCCATGCTATTTCAAACAGGAGTTTATGACATACAGCTGGTATGTCACATGGCAAACAACAATTTGCCTTGATTGTTGTTTGATGACTTAATTGTCAATATATCTATACACCATTATTACTATTTTCTGTAGGTTACATTTTTTCCTTGCTTAATTTCGCAACACATGTGTGCCCTACTGTTAGCAATATGATGTAATCTGGTGAGAAACATAAGGTTAGATGTGGATCGACATGAGAAGTGCCCAATAGGTAGTGTGGCCAAGCGGTCTAAGGCGCTGGTTTTAGGCACCAGTCTCATTGAGGTGTGGGTTCGAATCCCACCACTGCCAGAAATTTTCTGTCGCTTCCAAAGAATATGTACTTTCACAACATTGAACAAAAGAACTAGCAGCAAATGGTTTGTTCATCATTGATGAATGAGCTTGCAATTTTAAATGAATATAACAACTATTAGGTTTGGGTTATATATATTCAGTATATGGATCGTTTTCTGTAACCCACTTGCTCCCAGTCAACTTGCAATTTCTCTAACTGCCTGAGTTTATTCTCAAAACATATGAAGCTTCAGTTGGTCAATGAGGTATTTCTGTCATGTGTGATCGGTCATGGTCAGCTGGGCATGCCTGTAAGACCCTCAGACGCTGGTACACTGCTCCTTATCCAATAGCACAGCAAATAGCACCCAAAGAGTAAGGGGAAAGATTTTTCTAAGCCTGCTGAAAGTGGATGTGACCATTGTAACCTTTCATTGGTAATGATATAGGGTGTGCTAGCACGCTCTGAAAATATGGATTTTAGATTCCAGGTTCTTTGTTTCTAGATGAGAAAAGAGCCAAAGGTATGATAGAAGCATCTGGTAGCGTGGCCGAGCGGTCTAAGGCGCTGGTTTAAGGCACCAGTCTCTTCGGAGGCGTGGGTTCGAATCCCACCGCTGCCAGCTATTTTTTCTGTTAAGAATTGAATTCATCTTGTGCAGCTTGATAATACTTTAGGGTCAGTATTTGTGTATACTTGGACACTTCCATGCTATTTCAAACAGGAGTTTATGACATACAACTGGTATGTCACATGGCAAACAACAATTTGCCTTGATTGTTGTTTGATGACTTAATTATCAATATATCTATACACCATTATTACTATTTTCTGTTGGTTACATTTTTTTCCTTCCTTAATTTCGCAACACATGTGTGCCCTACTGTTAGCAATATGATGTAATCTGGTGAGAAACATAAGGTAAGATGTGGATCGACATGAGAAGTGCCCATCAGGTAGTGTGGCCTAGCGGTCTAAGGCGCTGGTTTTAGGCACCAGTCTCATTGAGGCGTGGGTTCGAATCCCACTACTGCCAGAAATTTTCTGTCGTTTCCAAAGAATATGTACTTTCACAACATTGAACAAAAGAACTAGCAGCAAATGGTTTGTTCATCATTGATGAATGAGCTTGCAATTTTAAATGAATATAACAACTATTAGGTTTGGGTTATATTCAGTATATGGATCGTTTTCTGTAACCCACTTGCTCCCAGTCAACTTGCAATTTCTCTAACTGCCTGAGTTTATTCTCAAAACATATGAAGCTTCAGTGGGTCAATGAGGTATTTCTGTCATGTGTGATCGGTCATGGTCAGCTGGGCATGCCTGTAAGACCCTCAGACGCTGGTACTCCGCTCCTTATCCAATAGCACAGCAAATAGCACCGAAAGAATAAGGGGAAAGATTTTTCTAAGCCTGCTGAAAGTGGATGTGACCATTGTAACCTTTCATTAGTAATGATATAGGGTGTGCTAGCAAGCTCTGAAAATATGAATTTTAGATTCCAGGTTCTTTGTTTCTAGATGAGAAAAGATCCAAAGGTGTAATAGAAGCATCTGGTAGCGTGGCCGAGCGGTCTAAGGCGCTGGTTTAAGGCACCAGTCTCTTTGGAGGCGTGGGTTCGAATCCCACTGCTGCCAGCTATTTTTTCTGTTAAGAATTGAATTCATCTTGTGCAGCTTCATAATACTTTAGGGTCAGTATTTGTGTATACTTGGACACTTCCATGCTATTTCAAACAGGAGTTTATGACATACAGCTGGTATGTCACATGGCAAACAACAATTTGCCTTGATTGTTGTTTGATGACTTAATTATCAATATATCTATACACCATTATTACTATTTTCTGTTGGTTACATTTTTTCCTTACTTCATTTCGCAACACATGTGTGCCCTACTGTTAGCAATATGATGTAATCTGGTGAGAAACATAAGCTTACTGCCCATCAGGTAGTGTGGCCGAGCGGTCTAAGGCGCTTGTTTTAGGCACCAGTCTCATTGAGGCGTGGGTTCGAATCCCACCACTGCCAGGAATTTTTTCTGTTAAGAATTGAATTCATCTTGTGCAGCTTGATAATACTTTAGGGTCAGTATTTGTGTATACTCAGACACTTCCATGCTATTTCAAACAGGAGTTTATGACATACAGCTGGTATGTCACATGGCAAACAACAATTTGCCTTGATTGTTGTTTGATGACTTAATTGTCAATATATCTATACACCATTATTACTATTTTCTGTAGGTTACATTTTTTCCTTGCTTAATTTCGCAACACATGTGTGCCCTACTGTTAGCAATATGATGTAATCTGGTGAGAAACATAAGGTTAGATGTGGATCGACATGAGAAGTGCCCAATAGGTAGTGTGGCCAAGCGGTCTAAGGCGCTGGTTTTAGGCACCAGTCTCATTGAGGTGTGGGTTCGAATCCCACCACTGCCAGAAATTTTCTGTCGCTTCCAAAGAATATGTACTTTCACAACATTGAACAAAAGAACTAGCAGCAAATGGTTTGTTCATCATTGATGAATGAGCTTGCAATTTTAAATGAATATAACAACTATTAGGTTTGGGTTATATATATTCAGTATATGGATCGTTTTCTGTAACCCACTTGCTCCCAGTCAACTTGCAATTTCTCTAACTGCCTGAGTTTATTCTCAAAACATATGAAGCTTCAGTTGGTCAATGAGGTATTTCTGTCATGTGTGATCGGTCATGGTCAGCTGGGCATGCCTGTAAGACCCTCAGACGCTGGTACACTGCTCCTTATCCAATAGCACAGCAAATAGCACCCAAAGAGTAAGGGGAAAGATTTTTCTAAGCCTGCTGAAAGTGGATGTGACCATTGTAACCTTTCATTGGTCATGATATAGGGTGTGCTAGCACGCTCTGAAAATATGGATTTTAGATTCCAGGTTCTTTGTTTCTAGATGAGAAAAGAGCCAAAGGTATGATAGAAGCATCTGGTAGCGTGGCCGAGCGGTCTAAGGCGCTGGTTTAAGGCACCAGTCTCTTCGGAGGCGTGGGTTCGAATCCCACCGCTGCCAGCTATTTTTTCTGTTAAGAATTGAATTCATCTTGTGCAGCTTGATAATACTTTAGGGTCAGTATTTGTGTATACTTGGACACTTCCATGCTATTTCAAACAGGAGTTTATGACATACAACTGGTATGTCACATGGCAAACAACAATTTGCCTTGATTGTTGTTTGATGACTTAATTATCAATATATCTATACACCATTATTACTATTTTCTGTTGGTTACATTTTTTTCCTTCCTTAATTTCGCAACACATGTGTGCCCTACTGTTAGCAATATGATGTAATCTGGTGAGAAACATAAGGTAAGATGTGGATCGACATGAGAAGTGCCCATCAGGTAGTGTGGCCTAGCGGTCTAAGGCGCTGGTTTTAGGCACCAGTCTCATTGAGGCGTGGGTTCGAATCCCACTACTGCCAGAAATTTTCTGTCGTTTCCAAAGAATATGTACTTTCACAACATTGAACAAAAGAACTAGCAGCAAATGGTTTGTTCATCATTGATGAATGAGCTTGCAATTTTAAATGAATATAACAACTATTAGGTTTGGGTTATATTCAGTATATGGATCGTTTTCTGTAACCCACTTGCTCCCAGTCAACTTGCAATTTCTCTAACTGCCTGAGTTTATTCTCAAAACATATGAAGCTTCAGTGGGTCAATGAGGTATTTCTGTCATGTGTGATCGGTCATGGTCAGCTGGGCATGCCTGTAAGACCCTCAGACGCTGGTACTCCGCTCCTTATCCAATAGCACAGCAAATAGCACCGAAAGAATAAGGGGAAAGATTTTTCTAAGCCTGCTGAAAGTGGATGTGACCATTGTAACCTTTCATTAGTAATGATATAGGGTGTGCTAGCAAGCTCTGAAAATATGAATTTTAGATTCCAGGTTCTTTGTTTCTAGATGAGAAAAGATCCAAAGGTGTAATAGAAGCATCTGGTAGCGTGGCCGAGCGGTCTAAGGCGCTGGTTTAAGGCACCAGTCTCTTTGGAGGCGTGGGTTCGAATCCCACTGCTGCCAGCTATTTTTTCTGTTAAGAATTGAATTCATCTTGTGCAGCTTCATAATACTTTAGGGTCAGTATTTGTGTATACTTGGACACTTCCATGCTATTTCAAACAGGAGTTTATGACATACAGCTGGTATGTCACATGGCAAACAACAATTTGCCTTGATTGTTGTTTGATGACTTAATTGTCAATATATCTATACACCATTATTACTATTTTCTGTTGGTTACATTTTTTCCTTGCTTAATTTCGCAACACATGTGTGCCCTACTGTTAGCAATATGATGTAATCTGGTGAGAAACATAAGGTTAGATATGGATCGACATGAGAAGTGCCCATCAGGTAGTGTGGCCGAGCGGTCTAAGGCGCTGGTTTTAGGCACCAGTCTCATTGAGGCGTGGGTTCGAATCCCACCACTGCCAGAAATTTTCTGTCGCTTCCAAAGAATATGTACTTTCACAACATTGAACAAAAGAACTAGCAGCAAATGGTTTGTTCATCATTGATGAATGAGCTTCCAATTTTAAATGAATATAACAACTATTAGGTTTGGGTTATATTCAGTATATGGATCGTTTTCTGTAACCCACTTGCTCCCAGTCAACTTGCAATTTCTCTAACTGCCTGAGTTTATTCTCAAAACATATGAAGCTTCAGTTGGTCAATGAGGTATTTCTGTCATGTGTGATCGGTCATGGTCAGCTGGGCATGCCTGTAAGACCCTCAGACGCTGGTACTCCGCTCCTTATCCAATAGCACAGCAAATAGCACCGAAAGAATAAGTGGAAAGATTTTTCTAAGCCTACTGAAAGTGGATGTGACCATTGTAACCTTTCATTGGTAATGATATAGGGTGTGCTAGCAAGCTCTGAAAATATGGATTTTAGATTCCAGGTTCTTTGTTTCTAGATGAGAAAAGATCCAAAGGTGTGATAGAAGCATCTGGTAGCGTGGCCGAGCGGTCTAAGGCGCTGGTTTAAGGCACCAGTCTCTTCGGAGGCGTGGGTTCGAATCCCACCGCTGCCAGCTATTTTTTCTGTTAAGAATTGAATTCATCTTGTGCAGCTTGATAATACTTTAGGGTCAGTATTTGTGTATACTTGGACACTTCCATGCTATTTCAAACAGGAGTTTATGACATACAGCTGGTATGTCACATGGCAAACAACAATTTGCCTTGATTGTTGTTTGATGACTTAATTGTCAATATATCTATACACCATTATTACTATTTTCTGTTGGTTACATATTTTCCTTGCTTAATTTCGCAACACATGTGTGCCCTACTGTTAGCAATATGATGTAATCTGGTGAGAAACATAAGGTTAGATGTGGATCGACATGAGAAGTGCCCATCAGGTAGTGTGGCCGAGCGGTCTAAGGCGCTGGTTTTAGGCACCAGTCTCATTGAGGCGTGGGTTCGAATCCCACCACTGCCAGAAATTTTCTGTCGCTTCCAAAGAATATGTACTTTCACAACATTGAACAAAAGAACTAGCAGCAAATGGTTTGTTCATCATTGATGAATGAGCTTGCAATTTTAAATGAATATAACAACTATTAGGTTTGGGTTATATTCAGTATATGGATCGTTTTCTGTAACCCACTTGCTCCCAGTCAACTTGCAATTTCTCTAACTGCCTGAGTTTATTCTCAAAACATATGAAGCTTCAGTGGGTCAATGAGGTATTTCGGTCCTGTGTGATCGGTCATGGTCAGCTGGGCATGCCTGTAAGACCCTCAGACGCTGGTACACTGCTCCTTATCCAATAGCACAGCAAATAGCACCCAAAGAGTAAGGGGAAAGATTTTTCTAAGCCTGCTGAAAGTGGATGTGACCATTGTAACCTTTCATTGGTAATGATGTAGGGTGTGCTAGCACGCTCTGAAAATATGGATTTTAGATTCCAGGCTCTTTGTTTCTAGATGAGAAAAGATCCAAAGGTATGATAGAAGCATCTGGTAGCATGGCCGAGCGGTCTAAGGCGCTGGTTTAAGGCACCAGTCTCTTCGGAGGCGTGGGTTCGAATCCCACCGCTGCCAGCTATTTTTTCTGTTAAGAATCGAATTCATCTTGTGCAGCTTGATAATACTTTAGGGTCAGTATTTGTGTATACTTGGACACTTCCATGCTATTTCAAACAGGAGTTTATGACATACAGCTGGTATGTCACATGGCAAACAACAATTTGCCTTGATTGTTGTTTGATGACTTAATTATCAATATATCTATACACCATTATTACTATTTTCTTTTGGTTACATTTTTTTCCTTCCTTAATTTCGCAACACATGTGTGCCCTATTGTTAGCAATATGATGTAATCTGGTGAGAAACATAAGGTAAGATGTGGATCGACATGAGAAGTGCCCATCAGGTAGTGTGGCCGAGCGGTCTAAGGCGCTGGTTTTAGGCACCAGTCTCATTGAGGCGTGGGTTCGAATCCCACCACTGCCAGAAATTTTCTGTCGTTTCCAAAGAATATGTACTTTCACAACATTAAACAAAAGAACTAGCAGCAAATGGTTTGTTCATCATTGATGAATGAGCTTGCAATTTTAAATGAATATAACAACTATTAGGTTTGGGTTATATTCAGTATATGGATCGTTCTCTGTAACCCACTTGCTCCCAGTCAACTTGCAATTTCTCCAACTGCCTGATAATAGGATCAAAACATATGAAGCTTCAGTGGGTCAATGAGGTATTTCTGTCATGTGTGATCTGTCATGGTCAGCTGGGCATGCCTGTAAGACCCTCAGACGCTGGTACACTGCTCCTTATCCAATAGCACAGCAAATAGCACCGAAAGAATAAGTGGAAAGATTTTTCTAAGCCTACTGAAAGTGGATGTGACCATTGTAACCTTTCATTGGTAATGATATAGGGTGTGCTAGCAAGCTCTGAAAATATGGATTTTAGATTCCAGGTTCTTTGTTTCTAGATGAGAAAAGATCCAAAGGTGTGATAGAAGCATCTGGTAGCGTGGCCGAGCGGTCTAAGGCGCTGGTTTAAGGCACCAGTCTCTTCGGAGGCGTGGGTTTGAATCCCACCGCTGCCAGCTTTTTTTTCTGTTAAGAATTGAATTCATCTTGTGCAGCTTGATAATACTTTAGGGTCAGTATTTGTGTATACTTGGACACTTCCATGCTATTTCAAACAGGAGTTTATGACATACAGCTGGTATGTCACATGGCAAACAACAATTTGCCTTGATTGTTGTTTGATGACTTAATTGTCAATATATCTATACACCATTATTACTATTTTCTGTTGGTTACATTTTTTCCTTGCTTAATTTCGCAACACATGTGTGCCCTACTGTTAGCAATATGATGTAATCTGGTGAGAAACATAAGGTTAGATGTGGATCGACATGAGAAGTGCCCATCAGGTAGTGTGGCCGAGCGGTCTAAGGCGCTGGTTTTAGGCACCAGTCTCATTGAGGCGTGGGTTCGAATCCCACCACTGCCAGAAATTTTCTGTCGCTTCCAAAGAATATGTACTTTCACAACATTGAACAAAAGAACTAGCAGCAAATGGTTTGTTCATCATTGATGAATGAGCTTGCAATTTTAAATGAATATAACAACTATTAGGTTTGGGTTATATTCAGTATATGGATCGTTTTCTGTAACCCACTTGCTCCCAGTCAACTTGCAATTTCTCTAACTGCCTGAGTTTATTCTCAAAACATATGAAGCTTCAGTGGGTCAATGAGGTATTTCTGTCATGTGTGATCGGTCATGGTCAGCTGGGCATGCCTGTAAGACCCTCAGACGCTGGTACACTGCTCCTTATCCAATAGCACAGCAAATAGCACCGAAAGAATAAGTGGAAAGATTTTTCTAAGCCTACTGAAAGTGGATGTGACCATTGTAACCTTTCATTGGTAATGATATAGGGTGTGCTAGCAAGCTCTGAAAATATGGATTTTAGATTCCAGGTTCTTTGTTTCTAGATGAGAAAAGATCCAAAGGTGTGATAGAAGCATCTGGTAGCGTGGCCGAGCGGTCTAAGGCGCTGGTTTAAGGCACCAGTCTCTTCGGAGGTGTGGGTTTGAATCCCACCGCTGCCAGCTATTTTTTCTGTTAAGAATTGAATTCATCTTGTGCAGCTTGATAATACTTTAGGGTCAGTATTTGTGTATACTTGGACACTTCCATGCTATTTCAAACAGGAGTTTATGACATACAGCTGGTATGTCACATGGCAAACAACAATTTGCCTTGATTGTTGTTTGATGACTTAATTATCAATATATCTATACACCATTATTACTATTTTCTGTTGGTTACATTTTTTCCTTGCTTAATTTCGCAACACATGTGTGCCCTACTGTTAGCAATATGATGTAATCTGGTGAGAAACATAAGGTTAGATGTGGATCGACATGAGAAGTCCCCATCAGGTAGTGTGGCCGAGCGGTCTAAGGCGCTGGTTTTAGGCACCAGTCTCATTGAGGCGTGGGTTCGAATCCCACCACTGCCAGAAATTTTCTGTCGCTTCCAAAGAATATGTACTCTTACAACATTGAACAAAAGAACTAGCAGCAAATGGTTTGTTCATCATTGATGAATGAGCTTGCAATTTTAAATGAATATAACAACTATTAGGTTTGGGTTATATTCAGTATATGGATCGTTTTCTGTAACCCACTTGCTCCCAGTCAACTTGCAATTTCTCTAACTGCCTGAGTTTATTCTCAAAACATATGAAGCTTCAGTGGGTCAATGAGGTATTTCGATCATGTGTGATCGGTCATGGTCAGCTGGGCATGCCTGTAAGACCCTCAGACGCTGGTACACTGCTCCTTATCCAATAACACAGCAAATAGCACCCAAAGAGTAAGGGGAAAGATTTTTCTAAGCCTGCTGAAAGTGGATGTGATCATTGTAACCTTTCATTGGTAATGATATAGGGTGTGCTAGCAAGCTCTGAAAATATGGATTTTAGATTCCAGGTTCTTTGTTTCTAGATGAGAAAAGATCCAAAGGTGTGATAGAAGCATCTGGTAGCGTGGCCGAGCGGTCTAAGGGGCTGGTTTAAGGCACCAGTCTCTTCGGAGGCGTGGGTTCGAATCCCACCGCTGCCAGCTATTTTTTCTGTTAAGAATTGAATTCATCTTGTGCAGCTTGATAATACTTTAGGGTCAGTATTTGTGTATACTTGGACACTTCCATGCTATTTCAAACAGGAGTTTATGACATACAGCTGGTATGTCACATGGCAAACAACAATTTGCCTTGATTGTTGTTTGATGACTTAATTGTCAATATATCTATACACCATTATTACTATTTTCTGTTGGTTACATTTTTTTCCTTGCTTAATTTCGCAACACATGTGTGCCCTACTGTTAGCAATATGATGTAATCTGGTGAGAAACATAAGGTTAGATGTGGATCGACATGAGAAGTGCCCATCAGGTAGTGTGGCCGAGCGGTCTAAGGCACTGGTTTTAGGCACCAGTCTCATTGAGGCGTGGGTTCGAATCCCACCACTGCCAGAAATTTTCTGTCGCTTCCAAAGAATATGTACTTTCACAACATTGAACAAAAGAACTAGCAGCAAATGGTTTGTTCATCATTGATGAATGAGCTTGCAATTTTAAATGAATATAACAACTATTAGGTTTGGGTTATATTCAGTATATGGATCGTTTTCTGTAACCCACTTGCTCCCAGTCAACTTGCAATTTCTCTAACTGCCTGAGTTTATTCTCAAAAGATATGAAGCTTCAGTGGGTCAATGAGGTATTTCGATCATTTGTGATCGGTCATGGTCAGCTGGGCATGCCTGTAAGACCCTCAGACGCTGGTACTCCGCTCCTTATCCAATAGCACAACAAATAGCACCGAAAGAATAAGTGGAAAGATTTTTCTAAGCCTACTGAAAGTGGATGTGACCATTGTAACCTTTCATTGGTAATGATATAGGGTGTGCTAGCAAGCTCTGAAAATATGGATTTTAGATTCCAGGTTCTTTGTTTCTAGATGAGAAAAGATCCAAAGGTGTGATAGAAGCATCTGGTAGCGTGGCCGAGCGGTCTAAGGCGCTGGTTTAAGGCACCAGTCTCTTCGGAGGCGTGGGTTGAATCCCACCGCTGCCAGCTATTTTTTCTGTTAAGAATTGAATTCATCTTGTGCAGCTTGATAATACTTTAGGGTCAGTATTTGTGTATACTTGGACACTTCCATGCTATTTCAAACAGGAGTTTATGACATACAGCTGGTATGTCACATGGCAAACAACAATTTGCCTTGATTGTTGTTTGATGACTTAATTGTCAATATATCTATACACCATTATTACTATTTTCTGTTGGTTACATTTTTTTCCTTGCTTAATTTCGCAACACATGTGTGCCCTACTGTTAGCAATATGATGTAATCTGGTGAGAAACATAAGGTTAGATGTGGATCGACATGAGAAGTGCCCATCAGGTAGTGTGGCCGAGCGGTCTAAGGCACTGGTTTTAGGCACCAGTCTCATTGAGGCGTGGGTTCGAATCCCACCACTGCCAGAAATTTTCTGTCGCTTCCAAAGAATATGTACTTTCACAACATTGAACAAAAGAACTAGCAGCAAATGGTTTGTTCATCATTGATGAATGAGCTTGCAATTTTAAATGAATATAACAACTATTAGGTTTGGGTTATATTCAGTATATGGATCGTTTTCTGTAACCCACTTGCTCCCAGTCAACTTGCAATTTCTCTAACTGCCTGAGTTTATTCTCAAAAGATATGAAGCTTCAGTGGGTCAATGAGGTATTTCGATCATTTGTGATCGGTCATGGTCAGCTGGGCATGCCTGTAAGACCCTCAGACGCTGGTACACTGCTCCTTATCCAATAACACAGCAAATAGCACCCAAAGAGTAAGGGGAAAGATTTTTCTAAGCCTGCTGAAAGTGGATGTGACCATTGTAACCTTTCATTGGTAATGATATAGGGTGTGCTAGCACGCTCTGAAAATATGGATTTTAGATTCCAGGTTCTTTGTTTCTAGATGAGAAAAGATCCAAAGGTATGAAAGAAGCATCTGGTAGCGTGGCCGAGCGGTCTAAGGCGCTGGTTTAAGGCACCAGTCTCTTCGGAGGCGTGGGTTCGAATCCCACCGCTGCCAGCTATTTTTTCTGTTAAGAATTGAATTCATCTTGTGCAGCTTGATAATACTTTAGGGTCAGTATTTGTGTATACTTGGACACTTCCATGCTATTTCAAACAGGAGTTTATGACATACAGCTGGTATGTCACATGGCAAACAACAATTTGCCTTGATTGTTGTTTGATGACTTAATTGTCAATATATCTATACACCATTATTACTATTTTCTGTTGGTTACATTTTTTTCCTTGCTTAATTTCGCAACACATGTGTGCCCTACTGTTAGCAATATGATGTAATCTGGTGAGAAACATAAGGTTAGATGTGGATCGACATGAGAAGTGCCCATCAGGTAGTGTGGCCGAGCGGTCTAAGGCGCTGGTTTTAGGCACCAGTCTCATTGAGGCGTGGGTTCGAATCCCACCACTGCCAGAAATTTTCTGTCGTTTCCAAAGAATATGTACTTTCACAACATTAAACAAAAGAACTAGCAGCAAATGGTTTGTTCATCATTGATGAATGAGCTTGCAATTTTAAATGAATATAACAACTATTAGGTTTGGGTTATATTCAGTATATGGATCGTTCTCTGTAACCCACTTGCTCCCAGTCAACTTGCAATTTCTCCAACTGCC
This sequence comes from Alentia gelatinosa, assembly GCA_950022655.1. NCBI lineage: Eukaryota > Metazoa > Annelida > Polychaeta > Phyllodocida > Polynoidae > Alentia > Alentia gelatinosa. The sequence goes on along the minus strand of OX465580.1, from coordinate 22,411,766 downwards.
TGATAATAGGATCAAAACATATGAAGCTTCAGTGGGTCAATGAGGTATTTCTGTCATGTGTGATCTGTCATGGTCAGCTGGGCATGCCTGTAAGACCCTCAGACGCTGGTACACTGCTCCTTATCCAATAGCACAGCAAATAGCACCGAAAGAATAAGTGGAAAGATTTTTCTAAGCCTACTGAAAGTGGATGTGACCATTGTAACCTTTCATTGGTAATGATATAGGGTGTGCTAGCAAGCTCTGAAAATATGGATTTTAGATTCCAGGTTCTTTGTTTCTAGATGAGAAAAGATCCAAAGGTGTGATAGAAGCATCTGGTAGCGTGGCCGAGCGGTCTAAGGCGCTGGTTTAAGGCACCAGTCTCTTCGGAGGCGTGGGTTTGAATCCCACCGCTGCCAGCTTTTTTTTCTGTTAAGAATTGAATTCATCTTGTGCAGCTTGATAATACTTTAGGGTCAGTATTTGTGTATACTTGGACACTTCCATGCTATTTCAAACAGGAGTTTATGACATACAGCTGGTATGTCACATGGCAAACAACAATTTGCCTTGATTGTTGTTTGATGACTTAATTGTCAATATATCTATACACCATTATTACTATTTTCTGTTGGTTACATTTTTTCCTTGCTTAATTTCGCAACACATGTGTGCCCTACTGTTAGCAATATGATGTAATCTGGTGAGAAACATAAGGTTAGATGTGGATCGACATGAGAAGTGCCCATCAGGTAGTGTGGCCGAGCGGTCTAAGGCGCTGGTTTTAGGCACCAGTCTCATTGAGGCGTGGGTTCGAATCCCACCACTGCCAGAAATTTTCTGTCGCTTCCAAAGAATATGTACTTTCACAACATTGAACAAAAGAACTAGCAGCAAATGGTTTGTTCATCATTGATGAATGAGCTTGCAATTTTAAATGAATATAACAACTATTAGGTTTGGGTTATATTCAGTATATGGATCGTTTTCTGTAACCCACTTGCTCCCAGTCAACTTGCAATTTCTCTAACTGCCTGAGTTTATTCTCAAAACATATGAAGCTTCAGTGGGTCAATGAGGTATTTCTGTCATGTGTGATCGGTCATGGTCAGCTGGGCATGCCTGTAAGACCCTCAGACGCTGGTACACTGCTCCTTATCCAATAGCACAGCAAATAGCACCGAAAGAATAAGTGGAAAGATTTTTCTAAGCCTACTGAAAGTGGATGTGACCATTGTAACCTTTCATTGGTAATGATATAGGGTGTGCTAGCAAGCTCTGAAAATATGGATTTTAGATTCCAGGTTCTTTGTTTCTAGATGAGAAAAGATCCAAAGGTGTGATAGAAGCATCTGGTAGCGTGGCCGAGCGGTCTAAGGCGCTGGTTTAAGGCACCAGTCTCTTCGGAGGTGTGGGTTTGAATCCCACCGCTGCCAGCTATTTTTTCTGTTAAGAATTGAATTCATCTTGTGCAGCTTGATAATACTTTAGGGTCAGTATTTGTGTATACTTGGACACTTCCATGCTATTTCAAACAGGAGTTTATGACATACAGCTGGTATGTCACATGGCAAACAACAATTTGCCTTGATTGTTGTTTGATGACTTAATTATCAATATATCTATACACCATTATTACTATTTTCTGTTGGTTACATTTTTTCCTTGCTTAATTTCGCAACACATGTGTGCCCTACTGTTAGCAATATGATGTAATCTGGTGAGAAACATAAGGTTAGATGTGGATCGACATGAGAAGTCCCCATCAGGTAGTGTGGCCGAGCGGTCTAAGGCGCTGGTTTTAGGCACCAGTCTCATTGAGGCGTGGGTTCGAATCCCACCACTGCCAGAAATTTTCTGTCGCTTCCAAAGAATATGTACTCTTACAACATTGAACAAAAGAACTAGCAGCAAATGGTTTGTTCATCATTGATGAATGAGCTTGCAATTTTAAATGAATATAACAACTATTAGGTTTGGGTTATATTCAGTATATGGATCGTTTTCTGTAACCCACTTGCTCCCAGTCAACTTGCAATTTCTCTAACTGCCTGAGTTTATTCTCAAAACATATGAAGCTTCAGTGGGTCAATGAGGTATTTCGATCATGTGTGATCGGTCATGGTCAGCTGGGCATGCCTGTAAGACCCTCAGACGCTGGTACACTGCTCCTTATCCAATAACACAGCAAATAGCACCCAAAGAGTAAGGGGAAAGATTTTTCTAAGCCTGCTGAAAGTGGATGTGATCATTGTAACCTTTCATTGGTAATGATATAGGGTGTGCTAGCAAGCTCTGAAAATATGGATTTTAGATTCCAGGTTCTTTGTTTCTAGATGAGAAAAGATCCAAAGGTGTGATAGAAGCATCTGGTAGCGTGGCCGAGCGGTCTAAGGGGCTGGTTTAAGGCACCAGTCTCTTCGGAGGCGTGGGTTCGAATCCCACCGCTGCCAGCTATTTTTTCTGTTAAGAATTGAATTCATCTTGTGCAGCTTGATAATACTTTAGGGTCAGTATTTGTGTATACTTGGACACTTCCATGCTATTTCAAACAGGAGTTTATGACATACAGCTGGTATGTCACATGGCAAACAACAATTTGCCTTGATTGTTGTTTGATGACTTAATTGTCAATATATCTATACACCATTATTACTATTTTCTGTTGGTTACATTTTTTTCCTTGCTTAATTTCGCAACACATGTGTGCCCTACTGTTAGCAATATGATGTAATCTGGTGAGAAACATAAGGTTAGATGTGGATCGACATGAGAAGTGCCCATCAGGTAGTGTGGCCGAGCGGTCTAAGGCACTGGTTTTAGGCACCAGTCTCATTGAGGCGTGGGTTCGAATCCCACCACTGCCAGAAATTTTCTGTCGCTTCCAAAGAATATGTACTTTCACAACATTGAACAAAAGAACTAGCAGCAAATGGTTTGTTCATCATTGATGAATGAGCTTGCAATTTTAAATGAATATAACAACTATTAGGTTTGGGTTATATTCAGTATATGGATCGTTTTCTGTAACCCACTTGCTCCCAGTCAACTTGCAATTTCTCTAACTGCCTGAGTTTATTCTCAAAAGATATGAAGCTTCAGTGGGTCAATGAGGTATTTCGATCATTTGTGATCGGTCATGGTCAGCTGGGCATGCCTGTAAGACCCTCAGACGCTGGTACACTGCTCCTTATCCAATAACACAGCAAATAGCACCCAAAGAGTAAGGGGAAAGATTTTTCTAAGCCTGCTGAAAGTGGATGTGACCATTGTAACCTTTCATTGGTAATGATATAGGGTGTGCTAGCACGCTCTGAAAATATGGATTTTAGATTCCAGGTTCTTTGTTTCTAGATGAGAAAAGATCCAAAGGTATGAAAGAAGCATCTGGTAGCGTGGCCGAGCGGTCTAAGGCGCTGGTTTAAGGCACCAGTCTCTTCGGAGGCGTGGGTTCGAATCCCACCGCTGCCAGCTATTTTTTCTGTTAAGAATTGAATTCATCTTGTGCAGCTTGATAATACTTTAGGGTCAGTATTTGTGTATACTTGGACACTTCCATGCTATTTCAAACAGGAGTTTATGACATACAGCTGGTATGTCACATGGCAAACAACAATTTGCCTTGATTGTTGTTTGATGACTTAATTGTCAATATATCTATACACCATTATTACTATTTTCTGTTGGTTACATTTTTTTCCTTGCTTAATTTCGCAACACATGTGTGCCCTACTGTTAGCAATATGATGTAATCTGGTGAGAAACATAAGGTTAGATGTGGATCGACATGAGAAGTGCCCATCAGGTAGTGTGGCCGAGCGGTCTAAGGCGCTGGTTTTAGGCACCAGTCTCATTGAGGCGTGGGTTCGAATCCCACCACTGCCAGAAATTTTCTGTCGCTTCCAAAGAATATGTACTTTCACAACATTGAACAAAAGAACTAGCAGCAAATGGTTTGTTCATCATTGATGAATGAGCTTGCAATTTTAAATGAATATAACAACTATTAGGTTTGGGTTATATTCAGTATATGGATCGTTTTCTGTAACCCACTTGCTCCCAGTCAACTTGCAATTTCTCTAACTGCCTGAGTTTATTCTCAAAACATATGAAGCTTCAGTGGGTCAATGAGGTATTTCTGTCATGTGTGATCGGTCATGGTCAGCTGGGCATGCCTGTAAGACCCTCAGACGCTGGTACTCCGCTCCTTATCCAATAGCACAGCAAATAGCACCGAAAGAATAAGTGGAAAGATTTTTCTAAGCCTACTGAAAGTGGATGTGACCATTGTAACCTTTCATTGGTAATGATATAGGGTGTGCTAGCAAGCTCTGAAAATATGGATTTTAGATTCCAGGTTCTTTGTTTCTAGATGAGAAAAGATCCAAAGGTGTGATAGAAGCATCTGGTAGCGTGGCCGAGCGGTCTAAGGCGCTGGTTTAAGGCACCAGTCTCTTCGGAGGCGTGGGTTCGAATCCCACCGCTGCCAGCTATTTTTTCTGTTAAGAATTGAATTCATCTTGTGCAGCTTGATAATACTTTAGGGTCAGTATTTGTGTATACTTGGACACTTCCATGCTATTTCAAACAGGAGTTTATGACATACAGCTGGTATGTCACATGGCAAACAACAATTTGCCTTGATTGTTGTTTGATGACTTAATTATCAATATATCTATACACCATTATTACTATTTTCTGTTGGTTACATTTTTTCCTTGCTTAATTTCGCAACACATGTGTGCCCTACTGTTAGCAATATGATGTAATCTGGTGAGAAACATAAGGTTAGATGTGGATTGACATGAGAAGTGCCCATCAGGTAGTGTGGCCGAGCGGTCTAAGGCGCTGGTTTTAGGCACCAGTCTCATTGAGGCGTGGGTTCGAATCCCACCACTGCCAGAAATTTTCTGTCGCTTCCAAAGAATATGTACTCTTACAACATTGAACAAAAGAACTAGCAGCAAATGGTTTGTTCATCATTGATGAATGAGCTTGCAATTTTAAATGAATATAACAACTATTAGGTTTGGGTTATATTCAGTATATGGATCGTTTTCTGTAACCCACTTGCTCCCAGTCAACTTGCAATTTCTCTAACTGCCTGAGTTTATTCTCAAAACATATGAAGCTTCAGTGGGTCAATGAGGTATTTCTGTCATGTGTGATCGGTCATGGTCAGCTGGGCATGCCTGTAAGACCCTCAGACGCTGGTACTCCGCTCCTTATCCAATAGCACAACAAATAGCACCGAAAGAATAAGTGGAAAGATTTTTCTAAGCCTACTGAAAGTGGATGTGACCATTGTAACCTTTCATTGGTAATGATATAGGGTGTGCTAGCAAGCTCTGAAAATATGGATTTTAGATTCCAGGTTCTTTGTTTCTAGATGAGAAAAGATCCAAAGGTGTGATAGAAGCATCTGGTAGCGTGGCCGAGCGGTCTAAGGCGCTGGTTTAAGGCACCAGTCTCTTCGGAGGCGTGGGTTGAATCCCACCGCTGCCAGCTATTTTTTCTGTTAAGAATTGAATTCATCTTGTGCAGCTTGATAATACTTTAGGGTCAGTATTTGTGTATACTTGGACACTTCCATGCTATTTCAAACAGGAGTTTATGACATACAGCTGGTATGTCACATGGCAAACAACAATTTGCCTTGATTGTTGTTTGATGACTTAATTGTCAATATATCTATACACCATTATTACTATTTTCTGTTGGTTACATTTTTTTCCTTCCTTAATTTCGCAACACATGTGTGCCCTACTGTTAGCAATATGATGTAATCTGGTGAGAAACATAAGGTTAGATGTGGATCGACATGAGAAGTGCCCATCAGGTAGTGTGGCCGAGCGGTCTAAGGCGCTGGTTTTAGGCACCAGTCTCATTGAGGCGTGGGTTCGAATCCCACCACTGCCAGAAATTTTCTGTCGCTTCCAAAGAATATGTACTTTCACAACATTGAACAAAAGAACTAGCAGCAAATGGTTTGTTCATCATTGATGAATGAGCTTGCAATTTTAAATGAATATAACAACTATTAGGTTTGGGTTATATTCAGTATATGGATCGTTTTCTGTAACCCACTTGCTCCCAGTCAACTTGCAATTTCTCTAACTGCCTGGGTTTATTCTCAAAACATATGAAGCTTCAGTGGGTCAATGAGGTATTTCTGTCTTGTGTGATCGGTCATGGTCAGCTGGGCATGCCTGTAAGACCCTCAGACGCTGGTACTCCGCTCCTTATCCAATAGCACAGCAAAAAGCACCGAAAGAATAAGTGGAAAGATTTTTCTAAGCCTACTGAAAGTGGATGTGACCATTGTAACCTTTCATTGGTAATGATATAGGGTGTGCTAGCAAGCTCTGAAAATATGGATTTTAGATTCCAGGTTCTTTGTTTCTAGATGAGAAAAGATCCAAAGGTATGATAGAAGCATCTGGTAGCGTGGCCGAGCGGTCTTAGGCGCTGGTTTAAGGCACCAGTCTCTTCGGAGGCATGGGTTCGAATCCCACCGCTGCCAGCTTTTTTTTCTGTTAAGAATTGAATTCATCTTGTGCAGCTTGATAATACTTTAGGGTCAGTATTTGTGTATACTTGGACACTTCCATGCTATTTCAAACAGGAGTTTATGACATACAGCTGGTATGTCACATGGCAAACAACAATTTGCCTTGATTGTTGTTTGATGACTTAATTGTCAATATATCTATACACCATTATTACTATTTTCTGTTGGTTACATTTTTTTCCTTCCTTAATTTCGCAACACATGTGTGCCCTACTGTTAGCAATATGATGTAATCTGGTGAGAAACATAAGGTTAGATGTGGATCGACATGAGAAGTGCCCATCAGGTAGTGTGGCCGAGCGGTCTAAGGCGCTGGTTTTAGGCACCAGTCTCATTGAGGCGTGGGTTCGAATCCCACCACTGCCAGAAATTTTCTGTCGCTTCCAAAGAATATGTACTTTCACAACATTGAACAAAAGAACTAGCAGCAAATGGTTTGTTCATCATTGATGAATGAGCTTGCAATTTTAAATGAATATAACAACTATTAGGTTTGGGTTATATTCAGTATATGGATCGTTTTCTGTAACCCACTTGCTCCCAGTCAACTTGCAATTTCTCTAACTGCCTGAGTTTATTCTCAAAACATATGAAGCTTCAGTGGGTCAATGAGGTATTTCTGTCATGTGTGATCGGTCATGGTCAGCTGGGCATGCCTGTAAGACCCTCAGACGCTGGTACTCCGCTCCTTATCCAATAGCACAGCAAATAGCACCGAAAGAATAAGTGGAAAGATTTTTCTAAGCCTACTGAAAGTGGATGTGACCATTGTAACCTTTCATTGGTAATGATATAGGGTGTGCTAGCAAGCTCTGAAAATATGGATTTTAGATTCCAGGTTCTTTGTTTCTAGATGAGAAAAGATCCAAAGGTGTGATAGAAGCGTCTGGTAGCGTGGCCGAGCGGTCTAAGGCGCTGGTTTAAGGCACCAGTCTCTTCGGAGGCGTGGGTGTGAATCCCACCGCTGCCAGCTATTTTTTCTGTTAAGAATTGAATTCATCTTGTGCAGCTTGATAATACTTTAGGGTCAGTATTTGTGTATACTTGGACACTTCCATGCTATTTCAAACAGGAGTTTATGACATACAGCTGGTATGTCACATGGCAAACAACAATTTGCCTTGATTGTTGTTTGATGACTTAATTGTCAATATATCTATACACCATTATTACTATTTTCTGTTGGTTACATTTTTTTCCTTCCTTAATTTCGCAACACATGTGTGCCCTACTGTTAGCAATATGATGTAATCTGGTGAGAAACATAAGGTAAGATGTGGATCGACATGAGAAGTGCCCATCAGGTAGTGTGGCCGAGCGGTCTAAGGCGCTGGTTTTAGGCACCAGTCTCATTGAGGCGTGGGTTCGAATCCCACCACTGCCAGAAATTTTCTGTCGCTTCCAAAGAATATGTACTCTTACAACATTGAACAAAAGAACTAGCAGCAAATGGTTTGTTCATCATTGATGAATGATCTTGCAATTTTAAATGAATATAACAACTATTAGGTTTGGGTTATATTCAGTATATGGATCGTTTTCTGTAACCCACTTGCTCCCAGTCAACTTGCAATTTCTCTAACTGCCTGAGTTTATTCTCAAAACATATGAAGCTTCAGTGGGTCAATGAGGTATTTCTGTCATGTGTGATCGGTCATGGTCAGCTGGGCATGCCTGTAAGACCCTCAGACGCTGGTACTCCGCTCCTTATCCAATAGCACAGCAAATAGCACCGAAAGAATAAGTGGAAAGATTTTTCTAAGCCTACTGAAAGTGGATGTGACCATTGTAACCTTTCATTGGTAATGATATAGGGTGTGCTAGCAAGCTCTGAAAATATGGATTTTAGATTCCAGGTTCTTTGTTTCTAGATGAGAAAAGATCCAAAGGTGTGATAGAAGCATCTGGTAGCGTGGCCGAGCGGTCTAAGGCGCTGGTTTAAGGCACCAGTCTCTTCGGAGGCGTGGGTTCGAATCCCACCGCTGCCAGCTATTTTTTCTGTTAAGAATTGAATTCATCTTGTGCAGCTTGATAATACTTTAGGGTCAGTATTTGTGTATACTTGGACACTTCCATGCTATTTCAAACAGGAGTTTATGACATACAGCTGGTATGTCACATGGCAAACAACAATTTGCCTTGATTGTTGTTTGATGACTTAATTATCAATATATCTATACACCATTATTACTATTTTCTGTTGGTTACATTTTTTCCTTGCTTAATTTCGCAACACATGTGTGCCCTACTGTTAGCAATATGATGTAATCTGGTGAGAAACATAAGGTTAGATGTGGATCGACATGAGAAGTGCCCATCAGGTAGTGTGGCCGAGCGGTCTAAGGCGCTGGTTTTAGGCACCAGTCTCATTGAGGCGTGGGTTCGAATCCCACCACTGCCAGAAATTTTCTGTCGCTTCCAAAGAATATGTACTCTTACAACATTGAACAAAAGAACTAGCAGCAAATGGTTTGTTCATCATTGATGAATGAGCTTGCAATTTTAAATGAATATAACAACTATTAGGTTTGGGTTATATTCAGTATATGGATCGTTTTCTGTAACCCACTTGCTCCCAGTCAACTTGCAATTTCTCTAACTGCCTGAGTTTATTCTCAAAACATATGAAGCTTCAGTGGGTCAATGAGGTATTTCTGTCATGTGTGATCGGTCATGGTCAGCTGGGCATGCCTGTAAGACCCTCAGACGCTGGTACTCCGCTCCTTATCCAATAGCACAACAAATAGCACCGAAAGAATAAGTGGAAAGATTTTTCTAAGCCTACTGAAAGTGGATGTGACCATTGTAACCTTTCATTGGTAATGATATAGGGTGTGCTAGCAAGCTCTGAAAATATGGATTTTAGATTCCAGGTTCTTTGTTTCTAGATGAGAAAAGATCCAAAGGTGTGATAGAAGCATCTGGTAGCGTGGCCGAGCGGTCTAAGGCGCTGGTTTAAGGCACCAGTCTCTTCGGAGGCGTGGGTTGAATCCCACCGCTGCCAGCTATTTTTTCTGTTAAGAATTGAATTCATCTTGTGCAGCTTGATAATACTTTAGGGTCAGTATTTGTGTATACTTGGACACTTCCATGCTATTTCAAACAGGAGTTTATGACATACAGCTGGTATGTCACATGGCAAACAACAATTTGCCTTGATTGTTGTTTGATGACTTAATTGTCAATATATCTATACACCATTATTACTATTTTCTGTTGGTTACATTTTTTTCCTTCCTTAATTTCGCAACACATGTGTGCCCTACTGTTAGCAATATGATGTAATCTGGTGAGAAACATAAGGTTAGATGTGGATCGACATGAGAAGTGCCCATCAGGTAGTGTGGCCGAGCGGTCTAAGGCGCTGGTTTTAGGCACCAGTCTCATTGAGGCGTGGGTTCGAATCCCACCACTGCCAGAAATTTTCTGTCGCTTCCAAAGAATATGTACTTTCACAACATTGAACAAAAGAACTAGCAGCAAATGGTTTGTTCATCATTGATGAATGAGCTTGCAATTTTAAATGAATATAACAACTATTAGGTTTGGGTTATATTCAGTATATGGATCGTTTTCTGTAACCCACTTGCTCCCAGTCAACTTGCAATTTCTCTAACTGCCTGGGTTTATTCTCAAAACATATGAAGCTTCAGTGGGTCAATGAGGTATTTCTGTCTTGTGTGATCGGTCATGGTCAGCTGGGCATGCCTGTAAGACCCTCAGACGCTGGTACTCCGCTCCTTATCCAATAGCACAGCAAAAAGCACCGAAAGAATAAGTGGAAAGATTTTTCTAAGCCTACTGAAAGTGGATGTGACCATTGTAACCTTTCATTGGTAATGATATAGGGTGTGCTAGCAAGCTCTGAAAATATGGATTTTAGATTCCAGGTTCTTTGTTTCTAGATGAGAAAAGATCCAAAGGTATGATAGAAGCATCTGGTAGCGTGGCCGAGCGGTCTAAGGCGCTGGTTTAAGGCACCAGTCTCTTCGGAGGCATGGGTTCGAATCCCACCGCTGCCAGCTTTTTTTTCTGTTAAGAATTGAATTCATCTTGTGCAGCTTGATAATACTTTAGGGTCAGTATTTGTGTATACTTGGACACTTCCATGCTATTTCAAACAGGAGTTTATGACATACAGCTGGTATGTCACATGGCAAACAACAATTTGCCTTGATTGTTGTTTGATGACTTAATTGTCAATATATCTATACACCATTATTACTATTTTCTGTTGGTTACATTTTTTTCCTTCCTTAATTTCGCAACACATGTGTGCCCTACTGTTAGCAATATGATGTAATCTGGTGAGAAACATAAGGTTAGATGTGGATCGACATGAGAAGTGCCCATCAGGTAGTGTGGCCGAGCGGTCTAAGGCGCTGGTTTTAGGCACCAGTCTCATTGAGGCGTGGGTTCGAATCCCACCACTGCCAGAAATTTTCTGTCGCTTCCAAAGAATATGTACTTTCACAACATTGAACAAAAGAACTAGCAGCAAATGGTTTGTTCATCATTGATGAATGAGCTTGCAATTTTAAATGAATATAACAACTATTAGGTTTGGGTTATATTCAGTATATGGATCGTTTTCTGTAACCCACTTGCTCCCAGTCAACTTGCAATTTCTCTAACTGCCTGAGTTTATTCTCAAAACATATGAAGCTTCAGTGGGTCAATGAGGTATTTCTGTCATGTGTGATCGGTCATGGTCAGCTGGGCATGCCTGTAAGACCCTCAGACGCTGGTACTCCGCTCCTTATCCAATAGCACAGCAAATAGCACCGAAAGAATAAGTGGAAAGATTTTTCTAAGCCTACTGAAAGTGGATGTGACCATTGTAACCTTTCATTGGTAATGATATAGGGTGTGCTAGCAAGCTCTGAAAATATGGATTTTAGATTCCAGGTTCTTTGTTTCTAGATGAGAAAAGATCCAAAGGTATGATAGAAGCATCTGGTAGCGTGGCCGAGCGGTCTAAGGCGCTGGTTTAAGGCACCAGTCTCTTCAGAGGCGTGGGTTCGAATCCCACAGCTGCCAGCTATTTTTTCTGTTAAGAATTGAATTCATCTTGTGCAGCTTGATAATACTTTAGGGTCAGTATTTGTGTATACTTGGACACTTCCATGCTATTTCAAACAGGAGTTTATGACATACAGCTGGTATGTCACATGGCAAACAACAATTTGCCTTGATTGTTGTTTGATGACTTAATTGTCAATATATCTATACACCATTATTACTATTTTCTGTTGGTTACATTTTTTTCCTTCCTTAATTTCGCAACACATGTGTGCCCTACTGTTAGCAATATGATGTAATCTGGTGAGAAACATAAGGTTAGATGTGGATCGACATGAGAAGTGCCCATCAGGTAGTGTGGCCGAGCGGTCTAAGGCGCTGGTTTTAGGCACCAGTCTCATTGAGGCGTGGGTTCGAATCCCACCACTGCCAGAAATTTTCTGTCGCTTCCAAAGAATATGTACTTTCACAACATTGAACAAAAGAACTAGCAGCAAATGGTTTGTTCATCATTGATGAATGAGCTTGCAATTTTAAATGAATATAACAACTATTAGGTTTGGGTTATATTCAGTATATGGATCGTTTTCTGTAACCCACTTGCTCCCAGTCAACTTGCAATTTCTCTAACTGCCTGAGTTTATTCTCAAAACATATGAAGCTTCAGTGGGTCAATGAGGTATTTCTGTCATGTGTGATCGGTCATGGTCAGCTGGGCATGCCTGTAAGACCCTCAGACGCTGGTACTCCGCTCCTTATCCAATAGCACAGCAAATAGCACCGAAAGAATAAGTGGAAAGATTTTTCTAAGCCTACTGAAAGTGGATGTGACCATTGTAACCTTTCATTGGTAATGATATAGGGTGTGCTAGCAAGCTCTGAAAATATGGATTTTAGATTCCAGGTTCTTTGTTTCTAGATGAGAAAAGATCCAAAGGTGTGATAGAAGCGTCTGGTAGCGTGGCCGAGCGGTCTAAGGCGCTGGTTTAAGGCACCAGTCTCTTCGGAGGCGTGGGTGTGAATCCCACCGCTGCCAGCTATTTTTTCTGTTAAGAATTGAATTCATCTTGTGCAGCTTGATAATACTTTAGGGTCAGTATTTGTGTATACTTGGACACTTCCATGCTATTTCAAACAGGAGTTTATGACATACAGCTGGTATGTCACATGGCAAACAACAATTTGCCTTGATTGTTGTTTGATGACTTAATTGTCAATATATCTATACACCATTATTACTATTTTCTGTTGGTTACATTTTTTTCCTTGCTTAATTTCGCAACACATGTGTGCCCTACTGTTAGCAATATGATGTAATCTGGTGAGAAACATAAGGTAAGATGTGGATCGACATGAGAAGTGCCCATCAGGTAGTGTGGCCGAGCGGTCTAAGGCGCTGGTTTTAGGCACCAGTCTCATTGAGGCGTGGGTTCGAATCCCACCACTGCCAGAAATTTTCTGTCGTTTCCAAAGAATATGTACTTTCACAACATTAAACAAAAGAACTAGCAGCAAATGGTTTGTTCATCATTGATGAATGAGCTTGCAATTTTAAATGAATATAACAACTATTAGGTTTGGGTTATATTCAGTATATGGATCGTTTTCTGTAACCCACTTGCTCCCAGTCAACTTGCAATTTCTCTAACTGCCTGAGTTTATTCTCAAAACATATGAAGCTTCAGTGGGTCAATGAGGTATTTCTGTCATGTGAGATCGGTCATGGTCAGCTGGGCATGCCTGTAAGACCCTCAGACGCTGGTACACCGCTCCTTATCCAATAGCACAGCAAATAGCACCCAAAGAGTAAGGGGAAAGATTTTTCTAAGCCTACTGAAAGTGGATGTGACCATTGTAACCTTTCATTGGTAATGATATAGGGTGTGCTAGCACGCTCTGAAAATATGGATTTTAGATTCCAGGTTCTTTGTTTCTAGATGAGAAAAGATCCAAAGGTGTGATAGAAGCATCTGGTAGCGTGGCCGAGCGGTCTAAGGCGCTGGTTTAAGGCACCAGTCTCTTCAGAGGCGTGGGTTCGAATCCCACCGCTGCCAGCTATTTTTTCTGTTAAGAATTGAATTCATCTTGTGCAGCTTGATAATACTTTAGGGTCAGTATTTGTGTATACTTGGACACTTCCATGCTATTTCAAACAGGAGTTTATGACATACAGCTGGTATGTCACATGGCAAACAACAATTTGCCTTGATTGTTGTTTGATGACTTAATTGTCAATATATCTATACACCATTATTACTATTTTCTGTTGGTTACATTTTTTCCTTGCTTAATTTCGCAACACATGTGTGCCCTACTGTTAGCAATATGATGTAATCTGGTGAGAAACATAAGGTAAGATGTGGATCGACATGAGAAGTGCCCATCAGGTAGTGTGGCCGAGCGGTCTAAGGCGCTGGTTTTAGGCACCAGTCTCATTGAGGCGTGGGTTCGAATCCCACCACTGCCAGAAATTTTCTGTCGCTTCCAAAGAATATGTACTTTCACAACATTAAACAAAAGAACTAGCAGCAAATGGTTTGTTCATCATTGATGAATGAGCTCGAATTTTAAATGAATATAACAACTATTAGGTATGGGTTATATTCAGTATATGGATCGTTTTCTGTAACCCACTTGCTCCCAGTCAACTTGCAATTTCTCTAACTGCCTGAGTTTATTCTCAAAACATATGAAGCTTCAGTGGGTCAATGAGGTATTTCGGTCATGTGTGATCGGTCATGGTCAGCTGGGCATGCCTGTAAGACCCTCAGACGCTGGTACACTGCTCCTTATCCAATAGCACAGCAAATAGCACCCAAAGAGTAAGGGGAAAGATTTTTCTAAGCCTGCTGGAAGTGGATGTGACCATTGTAACCTTTCATTGGTAATGATATAGGGTGTGCTAGCACGCTCTGAAAATATGGATTTTAGATTCCAGGTTCTTTGTTTCTAGATGAGAAAAGATCCAAAGGTGTGATAGAAGCATCTGGTAGCGTGGCCGAGCGGTCTAAGGCGCTGGTTTAAGGCACCAGTCTCTTCGGAGGCGTGGGTTCGAATCCCACCGCTGCCAGCTATTTTTTCTGTTAAGAATTGAATTCATCTTGTGCAGCTTGATAATACTTTAGGGTCAGTATTTGTGTATACTTGGACACTTCCATGCTATTTCAAACAGGAGTTTATGACATACAGCTGGTATGTCACATGGCAAACAACAATTTGCCTTGATTGTTGTTTGATGACTTAATTGTCAATATATCTATACACCATTATTACTATTTTCTGTTGGCTACATTTTTTTCCTTGCTTAATTTCGCAACACATGTGTGCCCTACTGTTAGCAATATGATGTAATCTGGTGAGAAACATAAGGTAAGATGTGGATCGACATGAGAAGTGCCCATCAGGTAGTGTGGCCGAGCGGTCTAAGGCGCTGGTTTTAGGCACCAGTCTCATTGAGGCGTGGGTTCGAATCCCACCACTGCCAGAAATTTTCTGTCGCTTCCAAAGAATATGTACTTTCACAACATTGAACAAAAGAACTAGCAGCAAATGGTTTGTTCATCATTGATGAATGAGCTTGCAATTTTAAATGAATATAACAACTATTAGGTTTGGGTTATATTCAGTATATGGATCGTTTTCTGTAACCCACTTGCTCCCAGTCAACTTGCAATTTCTCTAACTGCCTGATAATAGGATCAAAACATATGAAGCTTCAGTGGGTCAATGAGGTATTTCGGTCATGTGTGATCGGTCATGGTCAGCTGGGCATGCCTGTAAGACCCTCAGACGCTGGTACACCGCTCCTTATCCAATAGCACAGCAAATAGCACCCAAAGAGTAAGGGGAAAGATTTTTCTAAGCCTACTGAAAGTGGATGTGACCATTGTAACCTTTCATTGGTAATGATATAGGGTGTGCTAGCACGCTCTGAAAATATGGATTTTAGATTCCAGGTTCTTTGTTTCTAGATGAGACAAGATCCAAAGGTGTGATAGAAGCATCTGGTAGCGTGGCCGAGCGGTCTAAGGCGCTGGTTTAAGGCACCAGTCTCTTCGGAGGCGTGGGTTCGAATCCCACCGCTGCCAGCTATTTTTTCTGTTAAGAATTGAATTCATCTTGTGCAGCTTGATAATACTTTAGGGTCAGTATTTGTGTATACTTGGACACTTCCATGCTATTTCAAACAGGAGTTTATGACATACAGCTGGTATGTCACATGGCAAACAACAATTTGCCTTGATTGTTGTTTGATGACTTAATTGTCAATATATCTATACACCATTATTACTATTTTCTGTTGGTTACATTTTTTCCTTCCTTAATTTCGCAACACATGTGTGCCCTACTGTTAGCAATATGATGTAATCTGGTGAGAAACATAAGGTAAGATGTGGATCGACATGAGAAGTGCCCATCAGGTAGTGTGGCCGAGCGGTCTAAGGCGCTGGTTTTAGGCACCAGTCTCATTGAGGCATGGGTTCGAATCCCACCACTGCCAGAAATTTTCTGTCGCTTCCAAAGAATATGTACTTTCACAACATTGAACAAAAGAACTAGCAGCAAATGGTTTGTTCATCATTGATGAATGAGCTTGCAATTTTAAATGAATATAACAACTATTAGGTTTGGGTTATATTCAGTATATGGATCGTTTTCTGTAACCCACTTGCTCCCAGTCAACTTGCAATTTCTCTAACTGCCTGATAATAGGATCAAAACATATGAAGCTTCAGTGGGTCAATGAGGTATTTCGGTCATGTGTGATCGGTCATGGTCAGCTGGGCATGCCTGTAAGACCCTCAGACGCTGGTACACTGCTCCTTATCCAATAGCACAGCAAATAGCACCGAAAGAATAAGTGGAAAGATTTTTCTAAGCCTACTGAAAGTGGATGTGACCATTGTAACCTTTCATTGGTAATGATATAGGGTGTGCTAGCAAGCTCTGAAAATATGGATTTTAGATTCCAGGTTCTTTGTTTCTAGATAAGAAAAGATCCAAAGGTGTGATAGAAGCATCTGGTAGCGTGGCCGAGCGGTCTAAGGCGCTGGTTTAAGGCACCAGTCTCTTCGGAGGCGTGGGTTCGAATCCCACCGCTGCCAGCTATTTTTTCTGTTAAGAATTGAATTCATCTTGTGCAGCTTGATAATACTTTAGGGTCAGTATTTGTGTATACTTGGACACTTCCATGCTATTTCAAACAGGAGTTTATGACATACAGCTGGTATGTCACATGGCAAACAACAATTTGCCTTGATTGTTGTTTGATGACTTAATTGTCAATATATCTATACACCATTATTACTATTTTCTGTTGGTTACATTTTTTTCCTTGCTTAATTTCGCAACACATGTGTGCCCTACTGTTAGCAATATGATGTAATCTGGTGAGAAACATAAGGTAAGATGTGGATCGACATGAGAAGTGCCCATCAGGTAGTGTGGCCGAGCGGTCTAAGGCGCTGGTTTTAGGCACCAGTCTCATTGAGGCGTGGGTTCGAATCCCACCACTGCCAGAAATTTTCTGTCGTTTCCAAAGAATATGTACTTTCACAACATTAAACAAAAGAACTAGCAGCAAATGGTTTGTTCATCATTGATGAATGAGCTTGCAATTTTAAATGAATATAACAACTATTAGGTATGGGTTATATTCAGTATATGGATCGTTTTCTGTAACCCACTTGCTCCCAGTCAACTTGCAATTTCTCTAACTGCCTGAGTTTATTCTCAAAACATATGAAGCTTCAGTGGGTCAATGAGGTATTTCGGTCATGTGTGATCGGTCATGGTCAGCTGGGCATGCCTGTAAGACCCTCAGACGCTGGTACACTGCTCCTTATCCAATAGCACAGCAAATAGCACCCAAAGAGTAAGGGGAAAGATTTTTCTAAGCCTGCTGGAAGTGGATGTGACCATTGTAACCTTTCATTGGTAATGATATAGGGTGTGCTAGCACGCTCTGAAAATATGGATTTTAGATTCCAGGTTCTTTGTTTCTAGATGAGAAAAGATCCAAAGGTGTGATAGAAGCATCTGGTAGCGTGGCCGAGCGGTCTAAGGCGCTGGTTTAAGGCACCAGTCTCTTCGGAGGCGTGGGTTCGAATCCCACCGCTGCCAGCTATTTTTTCTGTTAAGAATTGAATTCATCTTGTGCAGCTTGATAATACTTTAGGGTCAGTATTTGTGTATACTTGGACACTTCCATGCTATTTCAAACAGGAGTTTATGACATACAGCTGGTATGTCACATGGCAAACAACAATTTGCCTTGATTGTTGTTTGATGACTTAATTGTCAATATATCTATACACCATTATTACTATTTTCTGTTGGTTACATTTTTTTCCTTGCTTAATTTCGCAACACATGTGTGCCCTACTGTTAGCAATATGATGTAATCTGGTGAGAAACATAAGGTAAGATGTGGATCGACATGAGAAGTGCCCATCAGGTAGTGTGGCCGAGCGGTCTAAGGCGCTGGTTTTAGGCACCAGTCTCATTGAGGCGTGGGTTCGAATCCCACCACTGCCAGAAATTTTCTGTCGCTTCCAAAGAATATGTACTTTCACAACATTAAACAAAAGAACTAGCAGCAAATGGTTTGTTCATCATTGATGAATGAGCTCGAATTTTAAATGAATATAACAACTATTAGGTATGGGTTATATTCAGTATATGGATCGTTTTCTGTAACCCACTTGCTCCCAGTCAACTTGCAATTTCTCTAACTGCCTGAGTTTATTCTCAAAACATATGAAGCTTCAGTGGGTCAATGAGGTATTTCGGTCATGTGTGATCGGTCATGGTCAGCTGGGCATGCCTGTAAGACCCTCAGACGCTGGTACACTGCTCCTTATCCAATAGCACAGCAAATAGCACCCAAAGAGTAAGGGGAAAGATTTTTCTAAGCCTGCTGGAAGTGGATGTGACCATTGTAACCTTTCATTGGTAATGATATAGGGTGTGCTAGCACGCTCTGAAAATATGGATTTTAGATTCCAGGTTCTTTGTTTCTAGATGAGAAAAGATCCAAAGGTGTGATAGAAGCATCTGGTAGCGTGGCCGAGCAGTCTAAGGCGCTGGTTTAAGGCACCAGTCTCTTCGGAGGCGTGGGTTCGAATCCCACCGCTGCCAGCTATTTTTTCTGTTAAGAATTGAATTCATCTTGTGCAGCTTGATAATACTTTAGGGTCAGTATTTGTGTATACTTGGACACTTCCATGCTATTTCAAACAGGAGTTTATGACATACAGCTGGTATGTCACATGGCAAACAACAATTTGCCTTGATTGTTGTTTGATGACTTAATTGTCAATATATCTATACACCATTATTACTATTTTCTGTTGGTTACATTTTTTTCCTTGCTTAATTTCGCAACACATGTGTGCCCTACTGTTAGCAATATGATGTAATCTGGTGAGAAACATAAGGTAAGATGTGGATCGACATGAGAAGTGCCCATCAGGTAGTGTGGCCGAGCGGTCTAAGGCGCTGGTTTTAGGCACCAGTCTCATTGAGGCGTGGGTTCGAATCCCACCACTGCCAGAAATTTTCTGTCGCTTCCAAAGAATATGTACTTTCACAACATTAAACAAAAGAACTAGCAGCAAATGGTTTGTTCATCATTGATGAATGAGCTCGAATTTTAAATGAATATAACAACTATTAGGTATGGGTTATATTCAGTATATGGATCGTTTTCTGTAACCCACTTGCTCCCAGTCAACTTGCAATTTCTCTAACTGCCTGAGTTTATTCTCAAAACATATGAAGCTTCAGTGGGTCAATGAGGTATTTCGGTCATGTGTGATCGGTCATGGTCAGCTGGGCATGCCTGTAAGACCCTCAGACGCTGGTACACTGCTCCTTATCCAATAGCACAGCAAATAGCACCCAAAGAGTAAGGGGAAAGATTTTTCTAAGCCTGCTGGAAGTGGATGTGACCATTGTAACCTTTCATTGGTAATGATATAGGGTGTGCTAGCACGCTCTGAAAATATGGATTTTAGATTCCAGGTTCTTTGTTTCTAGATGAGAAAAGATCCAAAGGTATGATAGAAGCATCTGGTAGCGTGGCCGAGCGGTCTAAGGTGCTGGTTTAAGGCACCAGTCTCTTCGGAGGCGTGGGTTCGAATCCCACCGCTGCCAGCTATTTTTTCTGTTAAGAATTGAATTCATCTTGTGCAGCTTGATAATACTTTAGGGTCAGTATTTGTGTATACTTGGACACTTCCATGCTATTTCAAACAGGAGTTTATAACATACAGCTGGTATGTCACATGGCAAACAACAATTTGCCTTGATTGTTGTTTGATGACTTAATTGTCAATATATCTATACACCATTATTACTATTTTCTGTTGGTTACATTTTTTTCCTTCCTTAATTTCGCAACACATGTGTGCCCTACTGTTAGCAATATGATGTAATCTGGTGAGAAACATAAGGTAAGATGTGGATCGACATGAGAAGTGCCCATCAGGTAGTGTGGCCGAGGGGTCTAAGGCGCTGGTTTTAGGCACCAGTCTCATTGAGGCGTGGGTTCGAATCCCACCACTGCCAGAAATTTTCTGTCGCTTCCAAAGAATATGTACTTTCACAACATTGAACAAAAGAACTAGCAGCAAATGGTTTGTTCATCATTGATGAATGAGCTTGCAATTTTAAATGAATATAACAACTATTAGGTTTGGGTTATATTCAGTATATGGATCGTTTTCTGTAACCCACTTGCTCCCAGTCAACTTGCAATTTCTCTAACTGCCTGAGTTTATTCTCAAAACATATGAAGCTTCAGTGGGTCAATGAGGTATTTCTGTCATGTGTGATCGGTCATGGTCAGCTGGGCATGCCTGTAAGACCCTCAGACGCTGGTACACTGCTCCTTATCCAATAGCACAGCAAATAGCACCCAAAGAGTAAGGGGAAAGATTTTTCTAAGCCTGCTGAAAGTGGATGTGACCATTGTAACCTTTCATTGGTAATGATATAGGGTGTGCTAGCACGCTCTGAAAATATGGATTTTAGATTCCAGGTTCTTTGTTTCTAGATGAGAAAAGATCCAAAGGTATGATAGAAGCATCTGGTAGCGTGGCCGAGCGGTCTAAGGCGCTGGTTTAAGGCACCAGTCTCTTCGGAGGCGTGGGTTCGAATCCCACCGCTGCCAGCTATTTTTTCTGTTAAGAATTGAATTCATCTTGTGCAGCTTGATAATACTTTAGGGCCAGTATTTGTGTATACTTGGACACTTCCATGCTATTTCAAACAGGAGTTTATGACATACAGCTGGTATGTCACATGGCAAACAACAATTTGCCTTGATTGTTGTTTGATGACTTAATTATCAAAATATCTATACACCATTATTACTATTTTCTGTTGGTTACATTTTTTTCCTTCCTTAATTTCGCAACACATGTGTGCCCTACTGTTAGCAATATGATGTAATCTGGTGAGAAACATAAGGTAAGATGTGGATCGACATGAGAAGTGCCCATCAGGTAGTGTGGCCGAGCGGTCTAAGGCGCTGGTTTTAGGCACCAGTCTCATTGAGGCGTGGGTTCGAATCCCACCACTGCCAGAAATTTTCTGTCGTTTCCAAAGAATATGTACTTTCACAACATTAAACAAAAGAACTAGCAGCAAATGGTTTGTTCATCATTGATGAATGAGCTTGCAATTTTAAATGAATATAACAACTATTAGGTTTGGGTTATATTCAGTATATGGATCGTTTTCTGTAACCCACTTGCTCCCAGTCAACTTGCAATTTCTCTAACTGCCTGATAATAGGATCAAAACATATGAAGCTTCAGTGGGTCAATGAGGTATTTCTGTCATGTGTGATCGGTCATGGTCAGCTGGGCATGCCTGTAAGACCCTCAGACGCTGGTACTCCGCTCCTTATCCAATAGCACAGCAAATAGCACCGAAAGAATAAGTGGAAAGATTTTTCTAAGCCTGCTGAAAGTGGATGTGACCATTGTAACCTTTCATTGGTAATGATATAGGGTGTGCTAGCAAGCTCTGAAAATATGGATTTTAGATTCCAGGTTCTTTGTTTCTAGATGAGAAAAGATCCAAAGGTATGATAGAAGCATGTGGTAGCGTGGCCGAGCGGTCTAAGGCGCTGGTTTAAGGCACCAGTCTCTTCGGAGGCGTGGGTTCGAATCCCACCGCTGCCAGCTATTTTTTCTGTTAAGAATTGAATTCATCTTGTGCAGCTTGATAATACTTTAGGGTCAGTATTTGTGTATACTTGGACACTTCCATGCTATTTCAAACAGGAGTTTATGACATACAGCTGGTATGTCACATGGCAAACAACAATTTGCCTTGATTGTTGTTTGATGACTTAATTATCAATATATCTATACACCATTATTACTATTTTCTGTTGGTTACATTTTTTCCTTGCTTAATTTCGCAACACATGTGTGCCCTACTGTTAGCAATATGATGTAATCTGGTGAGAAACATAAGGTTAGATGTGGATCGACATGAGAAGTGCCCATCAGGTAGTGTGGCCGAGGGGTCTAAGGCGCTGGTTTTAGGCACCAGTCTCATTGAGGCGTGGGTTCGAATCCCACCACTGCCAGAAATTTTCTGTCGCTTCCAAAGAATATGTACTTTCACAACATTGAACAAAAGAACTAGCAGCAAATGGTTTGTTCATCATTGATGAATGAGCTTGCAATTTTAAATGAATATAACAACTATTAGGTTTGGGTTATATTCAGTATATGGATCGTTTTCTGTAACCCATTTGCTCCCAGTCAACTTGCACTTTCTCTAACTGCCTGAGTTTAGGATCAAAACATATGAAGCTTCAGTGGGTCAATGAGGTATTTCGGTCATGTGTGATCGGTCATGGTCAGCTGGGCATGCCTGTAAGACCCTCAGACGCTGGTACACTGCTCCTTATCCAATAGCACAGCAAATAGCACCCAAAGAGTAAGGGGAAAGATTTTTCTAAGCCTACTGAAAGTGGATGTGACCATTGTAACCTTTCATTGGTAATGATATAGGGTGTGCTAGCACGCTCTGAAAATATGGATTTTAGATTCCAGGTTCTTTGTTTCTAGATGAGAAAAGATCCAAAGGTGTGATGGAAGCATCTGGTAGCGTGGCCGAGCGGTCTAAGGCGCTGGTTTAAGGCACCAGTCTCTTAGGAGGCGTGGGTTCGAATCCCACTGCTGCCAGCTATTTTTTCTGTTAAGAATTGAATTCATCTTGTGCAGCTTGATAATACTTTAGGGTCAGTATTTGTGTATACTTGGACACTTCCATGCTATTTCAAACAAGAGTTTATGACATACAGCTGGTATGTCACATGGCAAACAACAATTTGCCTTGATTGTTGTTTGATGACTTAATTATCAATATATCTATACACCATTATTACTATTTTCTGTTGGTTACATTTTTTCCTTACTTCATTTCGCAACACATGTGTGCCCTACTGTTAGCAATATGATGTAATCTGGTGAGAAACATAAGCTTACTGCCCATCAGGTAGTGTGGCCGAGCGGTCTAAGGCGCTTGTTTTAGGCACCAGTCTCATTGAGGCGTGGGTTCGAATCCCACCACTGCCAGGAATTTTTTCTGTTAAGAATTGAATTCATCTTGTGCAGCTTGATAATACTTTAGGGTCAGTATTTGTGTATACTCAGACACTTCCATGCTATTTCAAACAGGAGTTTATGACATACAGCTGGTATGTCACATGGCAAACAACAATTTGCCTTGATTGTTGTTTGATGACTTAATTGTCAATATATCTATACACCATTATTACTATTTTCTGTAGGTTACATTTTTTCCTTGCTTAATTTCGCAACACATGTGTGCCCTACTGTTAGCAATATGATGTAATCTGGTGAGAAACATAAGGTTAGATGTGGATCGACATGAGAAGTGCCCAATAGGTAGTGTGGCCAAGCGGTCTAGGGCGCTGGTTTTAGGCACCAGTCTCATTGAGGTGTGGGTTCGAATCCCACCACTGCCAGAAATTTTCTGTCGCTTCCAAAGAATATGTACTTTCACAACATTGAACAAAAGAACTAGCAGCAAATGGTTTGTTCATCATTGATGAATGAGCTTGCAATTTTAAATGAATATAACAACTATTAGGTTTGGGTTATATATATTCAGTATATGGATCGTTTTCTGTAACCCACTTGCTCCCAGTCAACTTGCAATTTCTCTAACTGCCTGAGTTTATTCTCAAAACATATGAAGCTTCAGTTGGTCAATGAGGTATTTCTGTCATGTGTGATCGGTCATGGTCAGCTGGGCATGCCTGTAAGACCCTCAGACGCTGGTACACTGCTCCTTATCCAATAGCACAGCAAATAGCACCCAAAGAGTAAGGGGAAAGATTTTTCTAAGCCTGCTGAAAGTGGATGTGACCATTGTAACCTTTCATTGGTAATGATATAGGGTGTGCTAGCACGCTCTGAAAATATGGATTTTAGATTCCAGGTTCTTTGTTTCTAGATGAGAAAAGAGCCAAAGGTATGATAGAAGCATCTGGTAGCGTGGCCGAGCGGTCTAAGGCGCTGGTTTAAGGCACCAGTCTCTTCGGAGGCGTGGGTTCGAATCCCACCGCTGCCAGCTATTTTTTCTGTTAAGAATTGAATTCATCTTGTGCAGCTTGATAATACTTTAGGGTCAGTATTTGTGTATACTTGGACACTTCCATGCTATTTCAAACAGGAGTTTATGACATACAACTGGTATGTCACATGGCAAACAACAATTTGCCTTGATTGTTGTTTGATGACTTAATTATCAATATATCTATACACCATTATTACTATTTTCTGTTGGTTACATTTTTTTCCTTCCTTAATTTCGCAACACATGTGTGCCCTACTGTTAGCAATATGATGTAATCTGGTGAGAAACATAAGGTAAGATGTGGATCGACATGAGAAGTGCCCATCAGGTAGTGTGGCCTAGCGGTCTAAGGCGCTGGTTTTAGGCACCAGTCTCATTGAGGCGTGGGTTCGAATCCCACTACTGCCAGAAATTTTCTGTCGTTTCCAAAGAATATGTACTTTCACAACATTGAACAAAAGAACTAGCAGCAAATGGTTTGTTCATCATTGATGAATGAGCTTGCAATTTTAAATGAATATAACAACTATTAGGTTTGGGTTATATTCAGTATATGGATCGTTTTCTGTAACCCACTTGCTCCCAGTCAACTTGCAATTTCTCTAACTGCCTGAGTTTATTCTCAAAACATATGAAGCTTCAGTGGGTCAATGAGGTATTTCTGTCATGTGTGATCGGTCATGGTCAGCTGGGCATGCCTGTAAGACCCTCAGACGCTGGTACTCCGCTCCTTATCCAATAGCACAGCAAATAGCACCGAAAGAATAAGGGGAAAGATTTTTCTAAGCCTGCTGAAAGTGGATGTGACCATTGTAACCTTTCATTAGTAATGATATAGGGTGTGCTAGCAAGCTCTGAAAATATGAATTTTAGATTCCAGGTTCTTTGTTTCTAGATGAGAAAAGATCCAAAGGTGTAATAGAAGCATCTGGTAGCGTGGCCGAGCGGTCTAAGGCGCTGGTTTAAGGCACCAGTCTCTTTGGAGGCGTGGGTTCGAATCCCACTGCTGCCAGCTATTTTTTCTGTTAAGAATTGAATTCATCTTGTGCAGCTTCATAATACTTTAGGGTCAGTATTTGTGTATACTTGGACACTTCCATGCTATTTCAAACAGGAGTTTATGACATACAGCTGGTATGTCACATGGCAAACAACAATTTGCCTTGATTGTTGTTTGATGACTTAATTATCAATATATCTATACACCATTATTACTATTTTCTGTTGGTTACATTTTTTCCTTACTTCATTTCGCAACACATGTGTGCCCTACTGTTAGCAATATGATGTAATCTGGTGAGAAACATAAGCTTACTGCCCATCAGGTAGTGTGGCCGAGCGGTCTAAGGCGCTTGTTTTAGGCACCAGTCTCATTGAGGCGTGGGTTCGAATCCCACCACTGCCAGGAATTTTTTCTGTTAAGAATTGAATTCATCTTGTGCAGCTTGATAATACTTTAGGGTCAGTATTTGTGTATACTCAGACACTTCCATGCTATTTCAAACAGGAGTTTATGACATACAGCTGGTATGTCACATGGCAAACAACAATTTGCCTTGATTGTTGTTTGATGACTTAATTGTCAATATATCTATACACCATTATTACTATTTTCTGTAGGTTACATTTTTTCCTTGCTTAATTTCGCAACACATGTGTGCCCTACTGTTAGCAATATGATGTAATCTGGT
This sequence comes from Alentia gelatinosa, assembly GCA_950022655.1. NCBI lineage: Eukaryota > Metazoa > Annelida > Polychaeta > Phyllodocida > Polynoidae > Alentia > Alentia gelatinosa. The sequence continues at coordinate 22,385,870 of OX465580.1, read as the reverse complement.
GAGAAACATAAGGTTAGATGTGGATCGACATGAGAAGTGCCCAATAGGTAGTGTGGCCAAGCGGTCTAAGGCGCTGGTTTTAGGCACCAGTCTCATTGAGGTGTGGGTTCGAATCCCACCACTGCCAGAAATTTTCTGTCGCTTCCAAAGAATATGTACTTTCACAACATTGAACAAAAGAACTAGCAGCAAATGGTTTGTTCATCATTGATGAATGAGCTTGCAATTTTAAATGAATATAACAACTATTAGGTTTGGGTTATATATATTCAGTATATGGATCGTTTTCTGTAACCCACTTGCTCCCAGTCAACTTGCAATTTCTCTAACTGCCTGAGTTTATTCTCAAAACATATGAAGCTTCAGTTGGTCAATGAGGTATTTCTGTCATGTGTGATCGGTCATGGTCAGCTGGGCATGCCTGTAAGACCCTCAGACGCTGGTACACTGCTCCTTATCCAATAGCACAGCAAATAGCACCCAAAGAGTAAGGGGAAAGATTTTTCTAAGCCTGCTGAAAGTGGATGTGACCATTGTAACCTTTCATTGGTCATGATATAGGGTGTGCTAGCACGCTCTGAAAATATGGATTTTAGATTCCAGGTTCTTTGTTTCTAGATGAGAAAAGAGCCAAAGGTATGATAGAAGCATCTGGTAGCGTGGCCGAGCGGTCTAAGGCGCTGGTTTAAGGCACCAGTCTCTTCGGAGGCGTGGGTTCGAATCCCACCGCTGCCAGCTATTTTTTCTGTTAAGAATTGAATTCATCTTGTGCAGCTTGATAATACTTTAGGGTCAGTATTTGTGTATACTTGGACACTTCCATGCTATTTCAAACAGGAGTTTATGACATACAACTGGTATGTCACATGGCAAACAACAATTTGCCTTGATTGTTGTTTGATGACTTAATTATCAATATATCTATACACCATTATTACTATTTTCTGTTGGTTACATTTTTTTCCTTCCTTAATTTCGCAACACATGTGTGCCCTACTGTTAGCAATATGATGTAATCTGGTGAGAAACATAAGGTAAGATGTGGATCGACATGAGAAGTGCCCATCAGGTAGTGTGGCCTAGCGGTCTAAGGCGCTGGTTTAAGGCACCAGTCTCATTGAGGCGTGGGTTCGAATCCCACCGCTGCCAGCTATTTTTTCTGTTAAGAATTGAATTCATCTTGTGCAGCTTGATAATACTTTAGGGTCAGTATTTGTGTATACTTGGACACTTCCATGCTATTTCAAACAGGAGTTTATGACATACAGCTGGTATGTCACATGGCAAACAACAATTTGCCTTGATTGTTGTTTGATGACTTAATTATCAATATATCTATACACCATTATTACTATTTTCTGTTGGTTACATTTTTTTCCTTCCTTAATTTCGCAACACATGTGTGCCCTACTGTTAGCAATATGATGTAATCTGGTGAGAAACATAAGGTAAGATGTGGATCGACATGAGAAGTGCCCATCAGGTAGTGTGGCCTAGCGGTCTAAGGCGCTGGTTTTAGGCACCAGTCTCATTGAGGCGTGGGTTCGAATCCCACTACTGCCAGAAATTTTCTGTCGTTTCCAAAGAATATGTACTTTCACAACATTGAACAAAAGAACTAGTAGCAAATGGTTTGTTCATCATTGATGAATGAGCTTGCAATTTTAAATGAATATAACAACTATTAGGTTTGGGTTATATTCAGTATATGGATCGTTTTCTGTAACCCACTTGCTCCCAGTCAACTTGCAATTTCTCTAACTGCCTGAGTTTATTCTCAAAACATATGAAGCTTCAGTGGGTCAATGAGGTATTTCTGTCATGTGTGATCGGTCATGGTCAGCTGGGCATGCCTGTAAGACCCTCAGACGCTGGTACTCCGCTCCTTATCCAATAGCACAGCAAATAGCACCGAAAGAATAAGGGGAAAGATTTTTCTAAGCCTGCTGAAAGTGGATGTGACCATTGTAACCTTTCATTAGTAATGATATAGGGTGTGCTAGCAAGCTCTGAAAATATGAATTTTAGATTCCAGGTTCTTTGTTTCTAGATGAGAAAAGATCCAAAGGTGTAATAGAAGCATCTGGTAGCGTGGCCGAGCGGTCTAAGGCGCTGGTTTAAGGCACCAGTCTCTTTGGAGGCGTGGGTTCGAATCCCACTGCTGCCAGCTATTTTTTCTGTTAAGAATTGAATTCATCTTGTGCAGCTTCATAATACTTTAGGGTCAGTATTTGTGTATACTTGGACACTTCCATGCTATTTCAAACAGGAGTTTATGACATACAGCTGGTATGTCACATGGCAAACAACAATTTGCCTTGATTGTTGTTTGATGACTTAATTGTCAATATATCTATACACCATTATTACTATTTTCTGTTGGTTACATTTTTTCCTTGCTTAATTTCGCAACACATGTGTGCCCTACTGTTAGCAATATGATGTAATCTGGTGAGAAACATAAGGTTAGATATGGATCGACATGAGAAGTGCCCATCAGGTAGTGTGGCCGAGCGGTCTAAGGCGCTGGTTTTAGGCACCAGTCTCATTGAGGCGTGGGTTCGAATCCCACCACTGCCAGAAATTTTCTGTCGCTTCCAAAGAATATGTACTTTCACAACATTGAACAAAAGAACTAGCAGCAAATGGTTTGTTCATCATTGATGAATGAGCTTCCAATTTTAAATGAATATAACAACTATTAGGTTTGGGTTATATTCAGTATATGGATCGTTTTCTGTAACCCACTTGCTCCCAGTCAACTTGCAATTTCTCTAACTGCCTGAGTTTATTCTCAAAACATATGAAGCTTCAGTTGGTCAATGAGGTATTTCTGTCATGTGTGATCGGTCATGGTCAGCTGGGCATGCCTGTAAGACCCTCAGACGCTGGTACTCCGCTCCTTATCCAATAGCACAGCAAATAGCACCGAAAGAATAAGTGGAAAGATTTTTCTAAGCCTACTGAAAGTGGATGTGACCATTGTAACCTTTCATTGGTAATGATATAGGGTGTGCTAGCAAGCTCTGAAAATATGGATTTTAGATTCCAGGTTCTTTGTTTCTAGATGAGAAAAGATCCAAAGGTGTGATAGAAGCATCTGGTAGCGTGGCCGAGCGGTCTAAGGCGCTGGTTTAAGGCACCAGTCTCTTCGGAGGCGTGGGTTCGAATCCCACCGCTGCCAGCTATTTTTTCTGTTAAGAATTGAATTCATCTTGTGCAGCTTGATAATACTTTAGGGTCAGTATTTGTGTATACTTGGACACTTCCATGCTATTTCAAACAGGAGTTTATGACATACAGCTGGTATGTCACATGGCAAACAACAATTTGCCTTGATTGTTGTTTGATGACTTAATTGTCAATATATCTATACACCATTATTACTATTTTCTGTTGGTTACATATTTTCCTTGCTTAATTTCGCAACACATGTGTGCCCTACTGTTAGCAATATGATGTAATCTGGTGAGAAACATAAGGTTAGATGTGGATCGACATGAGAAGTGCCCATCAGGTAGTGTGGCCGAGCGGTCTAAGGCGCTGGTTTTAGGCACCAGTCTCATTGAGGCGTGGGTTCGAATCCCACCACTGCCAGAAATTTTCTGTCGCTTCCAAAGAATATGTACTTTCACAACATTGAACAAAAGAACTAGCAGCAAATGGTTTGTTCATCATTGATGAATGAGCTTGCAATTTTAAATGAATATAACAACTATTAGGTTTGGGTTATATTCAGTATATGGATCGTTTTCTGTAACCCACTTGCTCCCAGTCAACTTGCAATTTCTCTAACTGCCTGAGTTTATTCTCAAAACATATGAAGCTTCAGTGGGTCAATGAGGTATTTCGGTCCTGTGTGATCGGTCATGGTCAGCTGGGCATGCCTGTAAGACCCTCAGACGCTGGTACACTGCTCCTTATCCAATAGCACAGCAAATAGCACCCAAAGAGTAAGGGGAAAGATTTTTCTAAGCCTGCTGAAAGTGGATGTGACCATTGTAACCTTTCATTGGTAATGATGTAGGGTGTGCTAGCACGCTCTGAAAATATGGATTTTAGATTCCAGGCTCTTTGTTTCTAGATGAGAAAAGATCCAAAGGTATGATAGAAGCATCTGGTAGCATGGCCGAGCGGTCTAAGGCGCTGGTTTAAGGCACCAGTCTCTTCGGAGGCGTGGGTTCGAATCCCACCGCTGCCAGCTATTTTTTCTGTTAAGAATCGAATTCATCTTGTGCAGCTTGATAATACTTTAGGGTCAGTATTTGTGTATACTTGGACACTTCCATGCTATTTCAAACAGGAGTTTATGACATACAGCTGGTATGTCACATGGCAAACAACAATTTGCCTTGATTGTTGTTTGATGACTTAATTATCAATATATCTATACACCATTATTACTATTTTCTTTTGGTTACATTTTTTTCCTTCCTTAATTTCGCAACACATGTGTGCCCTATTGTTAGCAATATGATGTAATCTGGTGAGAAACATAAGGTAAGATGTGGATCGACATGAGAAGTGCCCATCAGGTAGTGTGGCCGAGCGGTCTAAGGCGCTGGTTTTAGGCACCAGTCTCATTGAGGCGTGGGTTCGAATCCCACCACTGCCAGAAATTTTCTGTCGTTTCCAAAGAATATGTACTTTCACAACATTAAACAAAAGAACTAGCAGCAAATGGTTTGTTCATCATTGATGAATGAGCTTGCAATTTTAAATGAATATAACAACTATTAGGTTTGGGTTATATTCAGTATATGGATCGTTCTCTGTAACCCACTTGCTCCCAGTCAACTTGCAATTTCTCCAACTGCCTGATAATAGGATCAAAACATATGAAGCTTCAGTGGGTCAATGAGGTATTTCTGTCATGTGTGATCTGTCATGGTCAGCTGGGCATGCCTGTAAGACCCTCAGACGCTGGTACACTGCTCCTTATCCAATAGCACAGCAAATAGCACCGAAAGAATAAGTGGAAAGATTTTTCTAAGCCTACTGAAAGTGGATGTGACCATTGTAACCTTTCATTGGTAATGATATAGGGTGTGCTAGCAAGCTCTGAAAATATGGATTTTAGATTCCAGGTTCTTTGTTTCTAGATGAGAAAAGATCCAAAGGTGTGATAGAAGCATCTGGTAGCGTGGCCGAGCGGTCTAAGGCGCTGGTTTAAGGCACCAGTCTCTTCGGAGGCGTGGGTTTGAATCCCACCGCTGCCAGCTTTTTTTTCTGTTAAGAATTGAATTCATCTTGTGCAGCTTGATAATACTTTAGGGTCAGTATTTGTGTATACTTGGACACTTCCATGCTATTTCAAACAGGAGTTTATGACATACAGCTGGTATGTCACATGGCAAACAACAATTTGCCTTGATTGTTGTTTGATGACTTAATTGTCAATATATCTATACACCATTATTACTATTTTCTGTTGGTTACATTTTTTCCTTGCTTAATTTCGCAACACATGTGTGCCCTACTGTTAGCAATATGATGTAATCTGGTGAGAAACATAAGGTTAGATGTGGATCGACATGAGAAGTGCCCATCAGGTAGTGTGGCCGAGCGGTCTAAGGCGCTGGTTTTAGGCACCAGTCTCATTGAGGCGTGGGTTCGAATCCCACCACTGCCAGAAATTTTCTGTCGCTTCCAAAGAATATGTACTTTCACAACATTGAACAAAAGAACTAGCAGCAAATGGTTTGTTCATCATTGATGAATGAGCTTGCAATTTTAAATGAATATAACAACTATTAGGTTTGGGTTATATTCAGTATATGGATCGTTTTCTGTAACCCACTTGCTCCCAGTCAACTTGCAATTTCTCTAACTGCCTGAGTTTATTCTCAAAACATATGAAGCTTCAGTGGGTCAATGAGGTATTTCTGTCATGTGTGATCGGTCATGGTCAGCTGGGCATGCCTGTAAGACCCTCAGACGCTGGTACACTGCTCCTTATCCAATAGCACAGCAAATAGCACCGAAAGAATAAGTGGAAAGATTTTTCTAAGCCTACTGAAAGTGGATGTGACCATTGTAACCTTTCATTGGTAATGATATAGGGTGTGCTAGCAAGCTCTGAAAATATGGATTTTAGATTCCAGGTTCTTTGTTTCTAGATGAGAAAAGATCCAAAGGTGTGATAGAAGCATCTGGTAGCGTGGCCGAGCGGTCTAAGGCGCTGGTTTAAGGCACCAGTCTCTTCGGAGGTGTGGGTTTGAATCCCACCGCTGCCAGCTATTTTTTCTGTTAAGAATTGAATTCATCTTGTGCAGCTTGATAATACTTTAGGGTCAGTATTTGTGTATACTTGGACACTTCCATGCTATTTCAAACAGGAGTTTATGACATACAGCTGGTATGTCACATGGCAAACAACAATTTGCCTTGATTGTTGTTTGATGACTTAATTATCAATATATCTATACACCATTATTACTATTTTCTGTTGGTTACATTTTTTCCTTGCTTAATTTCGCAACACATGTGTGCCCTACTGTTAGCAATATGATGTAATCTGGTGAGAAACATAAGGTTAGATGTGGATCGACATGAGAAGTCCCCATCAGGTAGTGTGGCCGAGCGGTCTAAGGCGCTGGTTTTAGGCACCAGTCTCATTGAGGCGTGGGTTCGAATCCCACCACTGCCAGAAATTTTCTGTCGCTTCCAAAGAATATGTACTCTTACAACATTGAACAAAAGAACTAGCAGCAAATGGTTTGTTCATCATTGATGAATGAGCTTGCAATTTTAAATGAATATAACAACTATTAGGTTTGGGTTATATTCAGTATATGGATCGTTTTCTGTAACCCACTTGCTCCCAGTCAACTTGCAATTTCTCTAACTGCCTGAGTTTATTCTCAAAACATATGAAGCTTCAGTGGGTCAATGAGGTATTTCGATCATGTGTGATCGGTCATGGTCAGCTGGGCATGCCTGTAAGACCCTCAGACGCTGGTACACTGCTCCTTATCCAATAACACAGCAAATAGCACCCAAAGAGTAAGGGGAAAGATTTTTCTAAGCCTGCTGAAAGTGGATGTGATCATTGTAACCTTTCATTGGTAATGATATAGGGTGTGCTAGCAAGCTCTGAAAATATGGATTTTAGATTCCAGGTTCTTTGTTTCTAGATGAGAAAAGATCCAAAGGTGTGATAGAAGCATCTGGTAGCGTGGCCGAGCGGTCTAAGGGGCTGGTTTAAGGCACCAGTCTCTTCGGAGGCGTGGGTTCGAATCCCACCGCTGCCAGCTATTTTTTCTGTTAAGAATTGAATTCATCTTGTGCAGCTTGATAATACTTTAGGGTCAGTATTTGTGTATACTTGGACACTTCCATGCTATTTCAAACAGGAGTTTATGACATACAGCTGGTATGTCACATGGCAAACAACAATTTGCCTTGATTGTTGTTTGATGACTTAATTGTCAATATATCTATACACCATTATTACTATTTTCTGTTGGTTACATTTTTTTCCTTGCTTAATTTCGCAACACATGTGTGCCCTACTGTTAGCAATATGATGTAATCTGGTGAGAAACATAAGGTTAGATGTGGATCGACATGAGAAGTGCCCATCAGGTAGTGTGGCCGAGCGGTCTAAGGCACTGGTTTTAGGCACCAGTCTCATTGAGGCGTGGGTTCGAATCCCACCACTGCCAGAAATTTTCTGTCGCTTCCAAAGAATATGTACTTTCACAACATTGAACAAAAGAACTAGCAGCAAATGGTTTGTTCATCATTGATGAATGAGCTTGCAATTTTAAATGAATATAACAACTATTAGGTTTGGGTTATATTCAGTATATGGATCGTTTTCTGTAACCCACTTGCTCCCAGTCAACTTGCAATTTCTCTAACTGCCTGAGTTTATTCTCAAAAGATATGAAGCTTCAGTGGGTCAATGAGGTATTTCGATCATTTGTGATCGGTCATGGTCAGCTGGGCATGCCTGTAAGACCCTCAGACGCTGGTACACTGCTCCTTATCCAATAACACAGCAAATAGCACCCAAAGAGTAAGGGGAAAGATTTTTCTAAGCCTGCTGAAAGTGGATGTGACCATTGTAACCTTTCATTGGTAATGATATAGGGTGTGCTAGCACGCTCTGAAAATATGGATTTTAGATTCCAGGTTCTTTGTTTCTAGATGAGAAAAGATCCAAAGGTATGAAAGAAGCATCTGGTAGCGTGGCCGAGCGGTCTAAGGCGCTGGTTTAAGGCACCAGTCTCTTCGGAGGCGTGGGTTCGAATCCCACCGCTGCCAGCTATTTTTTCTGTTAAGAATTGAATTCATCTTGTGCAGCTTGATAATACTTTAGGGTCAGTATTTGTGTATACTTGGACACTTCCATGCTATTTCAAACAGGAGTTTATGACATACAGCTGGTATGTCACATGGCAAACAACAATTTGCCTTGATTGTTGTTTGATGACTTAATTGTCAATATATCTATACACCATTATTACTATTTTCTGTTGGTTACATTTTTTTCCTTGCTTAATTTCGCAACACATGTGTGCCCTACTGTTAGCAATATGATGTAATCTGGTGAGAAACATAAGGTTAGATGTGGATCGACATGAGAAGTGCCCATCAGGTAGTGTGGCCGAGCGGTCTAAGGCGCTGGTTTTAGGCACCAGTCTCATTGAGGCGTGGGTTCGAATCCCACCACTGCCAGAAATTTTCTGTCGCTTCCAAAGAATATGTACTTTCACAACATTGAACAAAAGAACTAGCAGCAAATGGTTTGTTCATCATTGATGAATGAGCTTGCAATTTTAAATGAATATAACAACTATTAGGTTTGGGTTATATTCAGTATATGGATCGTTTTCTGTAACCCACTTGCTCCCAGTCAACTTGCAATTTCTCTAACTGCCTGAGTTTATTCTCAAAACATATGAAGCTTCAGTGGGTCAATGAGGTATTTCTGTCATGTGTGATCGGTCATGGTCAGCTGGGCATGCCTGTAAGACCCTCAGACGCTGGTACTCCGCTCCTTATCCAATAGCACAGCAAATAGCACCGAAAGAATAAGTGGAAAGATTTTTCTAAGCCTACTGAAAGTGGATGTGACCATTGTAACCTTTCATTGGTAATGATATAGGGTGTGCTAGCAAGCTCTGAAAATATGGATTTTAGATTCCAGGTTCTTTGTTTCTAGATGAGAAAAGATCCAAAGGTGTGATAGAAGCATCTGGTAGCGTGGCCGAGCGGTCTAAGGCGCTGGTTTAAGGCACCAGTCTCTTCGGAGGCGTGGGTTCGAATCCCACCGCTGCCAGCTATTTTTTCTGTTAAGAATTGAATTCATCTTGTGCAGCTTGATAATACTTTAGGGTCAGTATTTGTGTATACTTGGACACTTCCATGCTATTTCAAACAGGAGTTTATGACATACAGCTGGTATGTCACATGGCAAACAACAATTTGCCTTGATTGTTGTTTGATGACTTAATTATCAATATATCTATACACCATTATTACTATTTTCTGTTGGTTACATTTTTTCCTTGCTTAATTTCGCAACACATGTGTGCCCTACTGTTAGCAATATGATGTAATCTGGTGAGAAACATAAGGTTAGATGTGGATTGACATGAGAAGTGCCCATCAGGTAGTGTGGCCGAGCGGTCTAAGGCGCTGGTTTTAGGCACCAGTCTCATTGAGGCGTGGGTTCGAATCCCACCACTGCCAGAAATTTTCTGTCGCTTCCAAAGAATATGTACTCTTACAACATTGAACAAAAGAACTAGCAGCAAATGGTTTGTTCATCATTGATGAATGAGCTTGCAATTTTAAATGAATATAACAACTATTAGGTTTGGGTTATATTCAGTATATGGATCGTTTTCTGTAACCCACTTGCTCCCAGTCAACTTGCAATTTCTCTAACTGCCTGAGTTTATTCTCAAAACATATGAAGCTTCAGTGGGTCAATGAGGTATTTCTGTCATGTGTGATCGGTCATGGTCAGCTGGGCATGCCTGTAAGACCCTCAGACGCTGGTACTCCGCTCCTTATCCAATAGCACAACAAATAGCACCGAAAGAATAAGTGGAAAGATTTTTCTAAGCCTACTGAAAGTGGATGTGACCATTGTAACCTTTCATTGGTAATGATATAGGGTGTGCTAGCAAGCTCTGAAAATATGGATTTTAGATTCCAGGTTCTTTGTTTCTAGATGAGAAAAGATCCAAAGGTGTGATAGAAGCATCTGGTAGCGTGGCCGAGCGGTCTAAGGCGCTGGTTTAAGGCACCAGTCTCTTCGGAGGCGTGGGTTGAATCCCACCGCTGCCAGCTATTTTTTCTGTTAAGAATTGAATTCATCTTGTGCAGCTTGATAATACTTTAGGGTCAGTATTTGTGTATACTTGGACACTTCCATGCTATTTCAAACAGGAGTTTATGACATACAGCTGGTATGTCACATGGCAAACAACAATTTGCCTTGATTGTTGTTTGATGACTTAATTGTCAATATATCTATACACCATTATTACTATTTTCTGTTGGTTACATTTTTTTCCTTCCTTAATTTCGCAACACATGTGTGCCCTACTGTTAGCAATATGATGTAATCTGGTGAGAAACATAAGGTTAGATGTGGATCGACATGAGAAGTGCCCATCAGGTAGTGTGGCCGAGCGGTCTAAGGCGCTGGTTTTAGGCACCAGTCTCATTGAGGCGTGGGTTCGAATCCCACCACTGCCAGAAATTTTCTGTCGCTTCCAAAGAATATGTACTTTCACAACATTGAACAAAAGAACTAGCAGCAAATGGTTTGTTCATCATTGATGAATGAGCTTGCAATTTTAAATGAATATAACAACTATTAGGTTTGGGTTATATTCAGTATATGGATCGTTTTCTGTAACCCACTTGCTCCCAGTCAACTTGCAATTTCTCTAACTGCCTGGGTTTATTCTCAAAACATATGAAGCTTCAGTGGGTCAATGAGGTATTTCTGTCTTGTGTGATCGGTCATGGTCAGCTGGGCATGCCTGTAAGACCCTCAGACGCTGGTACTCCGCTCCTTATCCAATAGCACAGCAAAAAGCACCGAAAGAATAAGTGGAAAGATTTTTCTAAGCCTACTGAAAGTGGATGTGACCATTGTAACCTTTCATTGGTAATGATATAGGGTGTGCTAGCAAGCTCTGAAAATATGGATTTTAGATTCCAGGTTCTTTGTTTCTAGATGAGAAAAGATCCAAAGGTATGATAGAAGCATCTGGTAGCGTGGCCGAGCGGTCTTAGGCGCTGGTTTAAGGCACCAGTCTCTTCGGAGGCATGGGTTCGAATCCCACCGCTGCCAGCTTTTTTTTCTGTTAAGAATTGAATTCATCTTGTGCAGCTTGATAATACTTTAGGGTCAGTATTTGTGTATACTTGGACACTTCCATGCTATTTCAAACAGGAGTTTATGACATACAGCTGGTATGTCACATGGCAAACAACAATTTGCCTTGATTGTTGTTTGATGACTTAATTGTCAATATATCTATACACCATTATTACTATTTTCTGTTGGTTACATTTTTTTCCTTCCTTAATTTCGCAACACATGTGTGCCCTACTGTTAGCAATATGATGTAATCTGGTGAGAAACATAAGGTTAGATGTGGATCGACATGAGAAGTGCCCATCAGGTAGTGTGGCCGAGCGGTCTAAGGCGCTGGTTTTAGGCACCAGTCTCATTGAGGCGTGGGTTCGAATCCCACCACTGCCAGAAATTTTCTGTCGCTTCCAAAGAATATGTACTTTCACAACATTGAACAAAAGAACTAGCAGCAAATGGTTTGTTCATCATTGATGAATGAGCTTGCAATTTTAAATGAATATAACAACTATTAGGTTTGGGTTATATTCAGTATATGGATCGTTTTCTGTAACCCACTTGCTCCCAGTCAACTTGCAATTTCTCTAACTGCCTGAGTTTATTCTCAAAACATATGAAGCTTCAGTGGGTCAATGAGGTATTTCTGTCATGTGTGATCGGTCATGGTCAGCTGGGCATGCCTGTAAGACCCTCAGACGCTGGTACTCCGCTCCTTATCCAATAGCACAGCAAATAGCACCGAAAGAATAAGTGGAAAGATTTTTCTAAGCCTACTGAAAGTGGATGTGACCATTGTAACCTTTCATTGGTAATGATATAGGGTGTGCTAGCAAGCTCTGAAAATATGGATTTTAGATTCCAGGTTCTTTGTTTCTAGATGAGAAAAGATCCAAAGGTGTGATAGAAGCGTCTGGTAGCGTGGCCGAGCGGTCTAAGGCGCTGGTTTAAGGCACCAGTCTCTTCGGAGGCGTGGGTGTGAATCCCACCGCTGCCAGCTATTTTTTCTGTTAAGAATTGAATTCATCTTGTGCAGCTTGATAATACTTTAGGGTCAGTATTTGTGTATACTTGGACACTTCCATGCTATTTCAAACAGGAGTTTATGACATACAGCTGGTATGTCACATGGCAAACAACAATTTGCCTTGATTGTTGTTTGATGACTTAATTGTCAATATATCTATACACCATTATTACTATTTTCTGTTGGTTACATTTTTTTCCTTCCTTAATTTCGCAACACATGTGTGCCCTACTGTTAGCAATATGATGTAATCTGGTGAGAAACATAAGGTAAGATGTGGATCGACATGAGAAGTGCCCATCAGGTAGTGTGGCCGAGCGGTCTAAGGCGCTGGTTTTAGGCACCAGTCTCATTGAGGCGTGGGTTCGAATCCCACCACTGCCAGAAATTTTCTGTCGCTTCCAAAGAATATGTACTCTTACAACATTGAACAAAAGAACTAGCAGCAAATGGTTTGTTCATCATTGATGAATGATCTTGCAATTTTAAATGAATATAACAACTATTAGGTTTGGGTTATATTCAGTATATGGATCGTTTTCTGTAACCCACTTGCTCCCAGTCAACTTGCAATTTCTCTAACTGCCTGAGTTTATTCTCAAAACATATGAAGCTTCAGTGGGTCAATGAGGTATTTCTGTCATGTGTGATCGGTCATGGTCAGCTGGGCATGCCTGTAAGACCCTCAGACGCTGGTACTCCGCTCCTTATCCAATAGCACAGCAAATAGCACCGAAAGAATAAGTGGAAAGATTTTTCTAAGCCTACTGAAAGTGGATGTGACCATTGTAACCTTTCATTGGTAATGATATAGGGTGTGCTAGCAAGCTCTGAAAATATGGATTTTAGATTCCAGGTTCTTTGTTTCTAGATGAGAAAAGATCCAAAGGTGTGATAGAAGCATCTGGTAGCGTGGCCGAGCGGTCTAAGGCGCTGGTTTAAGGCACCAGTCTCTTCGGAGGCGTGGGTTCGAATCCCACCGCTGCCAGCTATTTTTTCTGTTAAGAATTGAATTCATCTTGTGCAGCTTGATAATACTTTAGGGTCAGTATTTGTGTATACTTGGACACTTCCATGCTATTTCAAACAGGAGTTTATGACATACAGCTGGTATGTCACATGGCAAACAACAATTTGCCTTGATTGTTGTTTGATGACTTAATTATCAATATATCTATACACCATTATTACTATTTTCTGTTGGTTACATTTTTTCCTTGCTTAATTTCGCAACACATGTGTGCCCTACTGTTAGCAATATGATGTAATCTGGTGAGAAACATAAGGTTAGATGTGGATCGACATGAGAAGTGCCCATCAGGTAGTGTGGCCGAGCGGTCTAAGGCGCTGGTTTTAGGCACCAGTCTCATTGAGGCGTGGGTTCGAATCCCACCACTGCCAGAAATTTTCTGTCGCTTCCAAAGAATATGTACTCTTACAACATTGAACAAAAGAACTAGCAGCAAATGGTTTGTTCATCATTGATGAATGAGCTTGCAATTTTAAATGAATATAACAACTATTAGGTTTGGGTTATATTCAGTATATGGATCGTTTTCTGTAACCCACTTGCTCCCAGTCAACTTGCAATTTCTCTAACTGCCTGAGTTTATTCTCAAAACATATGAAGCTTCAGTGGGTCAATGAGGTATTTCTGTCATGTGTGATCGGTCATGGTCAGCTGGGCATGCCTGTAAGACCCTCAGACGCTGGTACTCCGCTCCTTATCCAATAGCACAACAAATAGCACCGAAAGAATAAGTGGAAAGATTTTTCTAAGCCTACTGAAAGTGGATGTGACCATTGTAACCTTTCATTGGTAATGATATAGGGTGTGCTAGCAAGCTCTGAAAATATGGATTTTAGATTCCAGGTTCTTTGTTTCTAGATGAGAAAAGATCCAAAGGTGTGATAGAAGCATCTGGTAGCGTGGCCGAGCGGTCTAAGGCGCTGGTTTAAGGCACCAGTCTCTTCGGAGGCGTGGGTTGAATCCCACCGCTGCCAGCTATTTTTTCTGTTAAGAATTGAATTCATCTTGTGCAGCTTGATAATACTTTAGGGTCAGTATTTGTGTATACTTGGACACTTCCATGCTATTTCAAACAGGAGTTTATGACATACAGCTGGTATGTCACATGGCAAACAACAATTTGCCTTGATTGTTGTTTGATGACTTAATTGTCAATATATCTATACACCATTATTACTATTTTCTGTTGGTTACATTTTTTTCCTTCCTTAATTTCGCAACACATGTGTGCCCTACTGTTAGCAATATGATGTAATCTGGTGAGAAACATAAGGTTAGATGTGGATCGACATGAGAAGTGCCCATCAGGTAGTGTGGCCGAGCGGTCTAAGGCGCTGGTTTTAGGCACCAGTCTCATTGAGGCGTGGGTTCGAATCCCACCACTGCCAGAAATTTTCTGTCGCTTCCAAAGAATATGTACTTTCACAACATTGAACAAAAGAACTAGCAGCAAATGGTTTGTTCATCATTGATGAATGAGCTTGCAATTTTAAATGAATATAACAACTATTAGGTTTGGGTTATATTCAGTATATGGATCGTTTTCTGTAACCCACTTGCTCCCAGTCAACTTGCAATTTCTCTAACTGCCTGGGTTTATTCTCAAAACATATGAAGCTTCAGTGGGTCAATGAGGTATTTCTGTCTTGTGTGATCGGTCATGGTCAGCTGGGCATGCCTGTAAGACCCTCAGACGCTGGTACTCCGCTCCTTATCCAATAGCACAGCAAAAAGCACCGAAAGAATAAGTGGAAAGATTTTTCTAAGCCTACTGAAAGTGGATGTGACCATTGTAACCTTTCATTGGTAATGATATAGGGTGTGCTAGCAAGCTCTGAAAATATGGATTTTAGATTCCAGGTTCTTTGTTTCTAGATGAGAAAAGATCCAAAGGTATGATAGAAGCATCTGGTAGCGTGGCCGAGCGGTCTAAGGCGCTGGTTTAAGGCACCAGTCTCTTCGGAGGCATGGGTTCGAATCCCACCGCTGCCAGCTTTTTTTTCTGTTAAGAATTGAATTCATCTTGTGCAGCTTGATAATACTTTAGGGTCAGTATTTGTGTATACTTGGACACTTCCATGCTATTTCAAACAGGAGTTTATGACATACAGCTGGTATGTCACATGGCAAACAACAATTTGCCTTGATTGTTGTTTGATGACTTAATTGTCAATATATCTATACACCATTATTACTATTTTCTGTTGGTTACATTTTTTTCCTTCCTTAATTTCGCAACACATGTGTGCCCTACTGTTAGCAATATGATGTAATCTGGTGAGAAACATAAGGTTAGATGTGGATCGACATGAGAAGTGCCCATCAGGTAGTGTGGCCGAGCGGTCTAAGGCGCTGGTTTTAGGCACCAGTCTCATTGAGGCGTGGGTTCGAATCCCACCACTGCCAGAAATTTTCTGTCGCTTCCAAAGAATATGTACTTTCACAACATTGAACAAAAGAACTAGCAGCAAATGGTTTGTTCATCATTGATGAATGAGCTTGCAATTTTAAATGAATATAACAACTATTAGGTTTGGGTTATATTCAGTATATGGATCGTTTTCTGTAACCCACTTGCTCCCAGTCAACTTGCAATTTCTCTAACTGCCTGAGTTTATTCTCAAAACATATGAAGCTTCAGTGGGTCAATGAGGTATTTCTGTCATGTGTGATCGGTCATGGTCAGCTGGGCATGCCTGTAAGACCCTCAGACGCTGGTACTCCGCTCCTTATCCAATAGCACAGCAAATAGCACCGAAAGAATAAGTGGAAAGATTTTTCTAAGCCTACTGAAAGTGGATGTGACCATTGTAACCTTTCATTGGTAATGATATAGGGTGTGCTAGCAAGCTCTGAAAATATGGATTTTAGATTCCAGGTTCTTTGTTTCTAGATGAGAAAAGATCCAAAGGTATGATAGAAGCATCTGGTAGCGTGGCCGAGCGGTCTAAGGCGCTGGTTTAAGGCACCAGTCTCTTCAGAGGCGTGGGTTCGAATCCCACAGCTGCCAGCTATTTTTTCTGTTAAGAATTGAATTCATCTTGTGCAGCTTGATAATACTTTAGGGTCAGTATTTGTGTATACTTGGACACTTCCATGCTATTTCAAACAGGAGTTTATGACATACAGCTGGTATGTCACATGGCAAACAACAATTTGCCTTGATTGTTGTTTGATGACTTAATTGTCAATATATCTATACACCATTATTACTATTTTCTGTTGGTTACATTTTTTTCCTTCCTTAATTTCGCAACACATGTGTGCCCTACTGTTAGCAATATGATGTAATCTGGTGAGAAACATAAGGTTAGATGTGGATCGACATGAGAAGTGCCCATCAGGTAGTGTGGCCGAGCGGTCTAAGGCGCTGGTTTTAGGCACCAGTCTCATTGAGGCGTGGGTTCGAATCCCACCACTGCCAGAAATTTTCTGTCGCTTCCAAAGAATATGTACTTTCACAACATTGAACAAAAGAACTAGCAGCAAATGGTTTGTTCATCATTGATGAATGAGCTTGCAATTTTAAATGAATATAACAACTATTAGGTTTGGGTTATATTCAGTATATGGATCGTTTTCTGTAACCCACTTGCTCCCAGTCAACTTGCAATTTCTCTAACTGCCTGAGTTTATTCTCAAAACATATGAAGCTTCAGTGGGTCAATGAGGTATTTCTGTCATGTGTGATCGGTCATGGTCAGCTGGGCATGCCTGTAAGACCCTCAGACGCTGGTACTCCGCTCCTTATCCAATAGCACAGCAAATAGCACCGAAAGAATAAGTGGAAAGATTTTTCTAAGCCTACTGAAAGTGGATGTGACCATTGTAACCTTTCATTGGTAATGATATAGGGTGTGCTAGCAAGCTCTGAAAATATGGATTTTAGATTCCAGGTTCTTTGTTTCTAGATGAGAAAAGATCCAAAGGTGTGATAGAAGCGTCTGGTAGCGTGGCCGAGCGGTCTAAGGCGCTGGTTTAAGGCACCAGTCTCTTCGGAGGCGTGGGTGTGAATCCCACCGCTGCCAGCTATTTTTTCTGTTAAGAATTGAATTCATCTTGTGCAGCTTGATAATACTTTAGGGTCAGTATTTGTGTATACTTGGACACTTCCATGCTATTTCAAACAGGAGTTTATGACATACAGCTGGTATGTCACATGGCAAACAACAATTTGCCTTGATTGTTGTTTGATGACTTAATTGTCAATATATCTATACACCATTATTACTATTTTCTGTTGGTTACATTTTTTTCCTTGCTTAATTTCGCAACACATGTGTGCCCTACTGTTAGCAATATGATGTAATCTGGTGAGAAACATAAGGTAAGATGTGGATCGACATGAGAAGTGCCCATCAGGTAGTGTGGCCGAGCGGTCTAAGGCGCTGGTTTTAGGCACCAGTCTCATTGAGGCGTGGGTTCGAATCCCACCACTGCCAGAAATTTTCTGTCGTTTCCAAAGAATATGTACTTTCACAACATTAAACAAAAGAACTAGCAGCAAATGGTTTGTTCATCATTGATGAATGAGCTTGCAATTTTAAATGAATATAACAACTATTAGGTTTGGGTTATATTCAGTATATGGATCGTTTTCTGTAACCCACTTGCTCCCAGTCAACTTGCAATTTCTCTAACTGCCTGAGTTTATTCTCAAAACATATGAAGCTTCAGTGGGTCAATGAGGTATTTCTGTCATGTGAGATCGGTCATGGTCAGCTGGGCATGCCTGTAAGACCCTCAGACGCTGGTACACCGCTCCTTATCCAATAGCACAGCAAATAGCACCCAAAGAGTAAGGGGAAAGATTTTTCTAAGCCTACTGAAAGTGGATGTGACCATTGTAACCTTTCATTGGTAATGATATAGGGTGTGCTAGCACGCTCTGAAAATATGGATTTTAGATTCCAGGTTCTTTGTTTCTAGATGAGAAAAGATCCAAAGGTGTGATAGAAGCATCTGGTAGCGTGGCCGAGCGGTCTAAGGCGCTGGTTTAAGGCACCAGTCTCTTCAGAGGCGTGGGTTCGAATCCCACCGCTGCCAGCTATTTTTTCTGTTAAGAATTGAATTCATCTTGTGCAGCTTGATAATACTTTAGGGTCAGTATTTGTGTATACTTGGACACTTCCATGCTATTTCAAACAGGAGTTTATGACATACAGCTGGTATGTCACATGGCAAACAACAATTTGCCTTGATTGTTGTTTGATGACTTAATTGTCAATATATCTATACACCATTATTACTATTTTCTGTTGGTTACATTTTTTCCTTGCTTAATTTCGCAACACATGTGTGCCCTACTGTTAGCAATATGATGTAATCTGGTGAGAAACATAAGGTAAGATGTGGATCGACATGAGAAGTGCCCATCAGGTAGTGTGGCCGAGCGGTCTAAGGCGCTGGTTTTAGGCACCAGTCTCATTGAGGCGTGGGTTCGAATCCCACCACTGCCAGAAATTTTCTGTCGCTTCCAAAGAATATGTACTTTCACAACATTAAACAAAAGAACTAGCAGCAAATGGTTTGTTCATCATTGATGAATGAGCTCGAATTTTAAATGAATATAACAACTATTAGGTATGGGTTATATTCAGTATATGGATCGTTTTCTGTAACCCACTTGCTCCCAGTCAACTTGCAATTTCTCTAACTGCCTGAGTTTATTCTCAAAACATATGAAGCTTCAGTGGGTCAATGAGGTATTTCGGTCATGTGTGATCGGTCATGGTCAGCTGGGCATGCCTGTAAGACCCTCAGACGCTGGTACACTGCTCCTTATCCAATAGCACAGCAAATAGCACCCAAAGAGTAAGGGGAAAGATTTTTCTAAGCCTGCTGGAAGTGGATGTGACCATTGTAACCTTTCATTGGTAATGATATAGGGTGTGCTAGCACGCTCTGAAAATATGGATTTTAGATTCCAGGTTCTTTGTTTCTAGATGAGAAAAGATCCAAAGGTGTGATAGAAGCATCTGGTAGCGTGGCCGAGCGGTCTAAGGCGCTGGTTTAAGGCACCAGTCTCTTCGGAGGCGTGGGTTCGAATCCCACCGCTGCCAGCTATTTTTTCTGTTAAGAATTGAATTCATCTTGTGCAGCTTGATAATACTTTAGGGTCAGTATTTGTGTATACTTGGACACTTCCATGCTATTTCAAACAGGAGTTTATGACATACAGCTGGTATGTCACATGGCAAACAACAATTTGCCTTGATTGTTGTTTGATGACTTAATTGTCAATATATCTATACACCATTATTACTATTTTCTGTTGGCTACATTTTTTTCCTTGCTTAATTTCGCAACACATGTGTGCCCTACTGTTAGCAATATGATGTAATCTGGTGAGAAACATAAGGTAAGATGTGGATCGACATGAGAAGTGCCCATCAGGTAGTGTGGCCGAGCGGTCTAAGGCGCTGGTTTTAGGCACCAGTCTCATTGAGGCGTGGGTTCGAATCCCACCACTGCCAGAAATTTTCTGTCGCTTCCAAAGAATATGTACTTTCACAACATTGAACAAAAGAACTAGCAGCAAATGGTTTGTTCATCATTGATGAATGAGCTTGCAATTTTAAATGAATATAACAACTATTAGGTTTGGGTTATATTCAGTATATGGATCGTTTTCTGTAACCCACTTGCTCCCAGTCAACTTGCAATTTCTCTAACTGCCTGATAATAGGATCAAAACATATGAAGCTTCAGTGGGTCAATGAGGTATTTCGGTCATGTGTGATCGGTCATGGTCAGCTGGGCATGCCTGTAAGACCCTCAGACGCTGGTACACCGCTCCTTATCCAATAGCACAGCAAATAGCACCCAAAGAGTAAGGGGAAAGATTTTTCTAAGCCTACTGAAAGTGGATGTGACCATTGTAACCTTTCATTGGTAATGATATAGGGTGTGCTAGCACGCTCTGAAAATATGGATTTTAGATTCCAGGTTCTTTGTTTCTAGATGAGACAAGATCCAAAGGTGTGATAGAAGCATCTGGTAGCGTGGCCGAGCGGTCTAAGGCGCTGGTTTAAGGCACCAGTCTCTTCGGAGGCGTGGGTTCGAATCCCACCGCTGCCAGCTATTTTTTCTGTTAAGAATTGAATTCATCTTGTGCAGCTTGATAATACTTTAGGGTCAGTATTTGTGTATACTTGGACACTTCCATGCTATTTCAAACAGGAGTTTATGACATACAGCTGGTATGTCACATGGCAAACAACAATTTGCCTTGATTGTTGTTTGATGACTTAATTGTCAATATATCTATACACCATTATTACTATTTTCTGTTGGTTACATTTTTTCCTTCCTTAATTTCGCAACACATGTGTGCCCTACTGTTAGCAATATGATGTAATCTGGTGAGAAACATAAGGTAAGATGTGGATCGACATGAGAAGTGCCCATCAGGTAGTGTGGCCGAGCGGTCTAAGGCGCTGGTTTTAGGCACCAGTCTCATTGAGGCATGGGTTCGAATCCCACCACTGCCAGAAATTTTCTGTCGCTTCCAAAGAATATGTACTTTCACAACATTGAACAAAAGAACTAGCAGCAAATGGTTTGTTCATCATTGATGAATGAGCTTGCAATTTTAAATGAATATAACAACTATTAGGTTTGGGTTATATTCAGTATATGGATCGTTTTCTGTAACCCACTTGCTCCCAGTCAACTTGCAATTTCTCTAACTGCCTGATAATAGGATCAAAACATATGAAGCTTCAGTGGGTCAATGAGGTATTTCGGTCATGTGTGATCGGTCATGGTCAGCTGGGCATGCCTGTAAGACCCTCAGACGCTGGTACACTGCTCCTTATCCAATAGCACAGCAAATAGCACCGAAAGAATAAGTGGAAAGATTTTTCTAAGCCTACTGAAAGTGGATGTGACCATTGTAACCTTTCATTGGTAATGATATAGGGTGTGCTAGCAAGCTCTGAAAATATGGATTTTAGATTCCAGGTTCTTTGTTTCTAGATAAGAAAAGATCCAAAGGTGTGATAGAAGCATCTGGTAGCGTGGCCGAGCGGTCTAAGGCGCTGGTTTAAGGCACCAGTCTCTTCGGAGGCGTGGGTTCGAATCCCACCGCTGCCAGCTATTTTTTCTGTTAAGAATTGAATTCATCTTGTGCAGCTTGATAATACTTTAGGGTCAGTATTTGTGTATACTTGGACACTTCCATGCTATTTCAAACAGGAGTTTATGACATACAGCTGGTATGTCACATGGCAAACAACAATTTGCCTTGATTGTTGTTTGATGACTTAATTGTCAATATATCTATACACCATTATTACTATTTTCTGTTGGTTACATTTTTTTCCTTGCTTAATTTCGCAACACATGTGTGCCCTACTGTTAGCAATATGATGTAATCTGGTGAGAAACATAAGGTAAGATGTGGATCGACATGAGAAGTGCCCATCAGGTAGTGTGGCCGAGCGGTCTAAGGCGCTGGTTTTAGGCACCAGTCTCATTGAGGCGTGGGTTCGAATCCCACCACTGCCAGAAATTTTCTGTCGTTTCCAAAGAATATGTACTTTCACAACATTAAACAAAAGAACTAGCAGCAAATGGTTTGTTCATCATTGATGAATGAGCTTGCAATTTTAAATGAATATAACAACTATTAGGTATGGGTTATATTCAGTATATGGATCGTTTTCTGTAACCCACTTGCTCCCAGTCAACTTGCAATTTCTCTAACTGCCTGAGTTTATTCTCAAAACATATGAAGCTTCAGTGGGTCAATGAGGTATTTCGGTCATGTGTGATCGGTCATGGTCAGCTGGGCATGCCTGTAAGACCCTCAGACGCTGGTACACTGCTCCTTATCCAATAGCACAGCAAATAGCACCCAAAGAGTAAGGGGAAAGATTTTTCTAAGCCTGCTGGAAGTGGATGTGACCATTGTAACCTTTCATTGGTAATGATATAGGGTGTGCTAGCACGCTCTGAAAATATGGATTTTAGATTCCAGGTTCTTTGTTTCTAGATGAGAAAAGATCCAAAGGTGTGATAGAAGCATCTGGTAGCGTGGCCGAGCGGTCTAAGGCGCTGGTTTAAGGCACCAGTCTCTTCGGAGGCGTGGGTTCGAATCCCACCGCTGCCAGCTATTTTTTCTGTTAAGAATTGAATTCATCTTGTGCAGCTTGATAATACTTTAGGGTCAGTATTTGTGTATACTTGGACACTTCCATGCTATTTCAAACAGGAGTTTATGACATACAGCTGGTATGTCACATGGCAAACAACAATTTGCCTTGATTGTTGTTTGATGACTTAATTGTCAATATATCTATACACCATTATTACTATTTTCTGTTGGTTACATTTTTTTCCTTGCTTAATTTCGCAACACATGTGTGCCCTACTGTTAGCAATATGATGTAATCTGGTGAGAAACATAAGGTAAGATGTGGATCGACATGAGAAGTGCCCATCAGGTAGTGTGGCCGAGCGGTCTAAGGCGCTGGTTTTAGGCACCAGTCTCATTGAGGCGTGGGTTCGAATCCCACCACTGCCAGAAATTTTCTGTCGCTTCCAAAGAATATGTACTTTCACAACATTAAACAAAAGAACTAGCAGCAAATGGTTTGTTCATCATTGATGAATGAGCTCGAATTTTAAATGAATATAACAACTATTAGGTATGGGTTATATTCAGTATATGGATCGTTTTCTGTAACCCACTTGCTCCCAGTCAACTTGCAATTTCTCTAACTGCCTGAGTTTATTCTCAAAACATATGAAGCTTCAGTGGGTCAATGAGGTATTTCGGTCATGTGTGATCGGTCATGGTCAGCTGGGCATGCCTGTAAGACCCTCAGACGCTGGTACACTGCTCCTTATCCAATAGCACAGCAAATAGCACCCAAAGAGTAAGGGGAAAGATTTTTCTAAGCCTGCTGGAAGTGGATGTGACCATTGTAACCTTTCATTGGTAATGATATAGGGTGTGCTAGCACGCTCTGAAAATATGGATTTTAGATTCCAGGTTCTTTGTTTCTAGATGAGAAAAGATCCAAAGGTGTGATAGAAGCATCTGGTAGCGTGGCCGAGCAGTCTAAGGCGCTGGTTTAAGGCACCAGTCTCTTCGGAGGCGTGGGTTCGAATCCCACCGCTGCCAGCTATTTTTTCTGTTAAGAATTGAATTCATCTTGTGCAGCTTGATAATACTTTAGGGTCAGTATTTGTGTATACTTGGACACTTCCATGCTATTTCAAACAGGAGTTTATGACATACAGCTGGTATGTCACATGGCAAACAACAATTTGCCTTGATTGTTGTTTGATGACTTAATTGTCAATATATCTATACACCATTATTACTATTTTCTGTTGGTTACATTTTTTTCCTTGCTTAATTTCGCAACACATGTGTGCCCTACTGTTAGCAATATGATGTAATCTGGTGAGAAACATAAGGTAAGATGTGGATCGACATGAGAAGTGCCCATCAGGTAGTGTGGCCGAGCGGTCTAAGGCGCTGGTTTTAGGCACCAGTCTCATTGAGGCGTGGGTTCGAATCCCACCACTGCCAGAAATTTTCTGTCGCTTCCAAAGAATATGTACTTTCACAACATTAAACAAAAGAACTAGCAGCAAATGGTTTGTTCATCATTGATGAATGAGCTCGAATTTTAAATGAATATAACAACTATTAGGTATGGGTTATATTCAGTATATGGATCGTTTTCTGTAACCCACTTGCTCCCAGTCAACTTGCAATTTCTCTAACTGCCTGAGTTTATTCTCAAAACATATGAAGCTTCAGTGGGTCAATGAGGTATTTCGGTCATGTGTGATCGGTCATGGTCAGCTGGGCATGCCTGTAAGACCCTCAGACGCTGGTACACTGCTCCTTATCCAATAGCACAGCAAATAGCACCCAAAGAGTAAGGGGAAAGATTTTTCTAAGCCTGCTGGAAGTGGATGTGACCATTGTAACCTTTCATTGGTAATGATATAGGGTGTGCTAGCACGCTCTGAAAATATGGATTTTAGATTCCAGGTTCTTTGTTTCTAGATGAGAAAAGATCCAAAGGTATGATAGAAGCATCTGGTAGCGTGGCCGAGCGGTCTAAGGTGCTGGTTTAAGGCACCAGTCTCTTCGGAGGCGTGGGTTCGAATCCCACCGCTGCCAGCTATTTTTTCTGTTAAGAATTGAATTCATCTTGTGCAGCTTGATAATACTTTAGGGTCAGTATTTGTGTATACTTGGACACTTCCATGCTATTTCAAACAGGAGTTTATAACATACAGCTGGTATGTCACATGGCAAACAACAATTTGCCTTGATTGTTGTTTGATGACTTAATTGTCAATATATCTATACACCATTATTACTATTTTCTGTTGGTTACATTTTTTTCCTTCCTTAATTTCGCAACACATGTGTGCCCTACTGTTAGCAATATGATGTAATCTGGTGAGAAACATAAGGTAAGATGTGGATCGACATGAGAAGTGCCCATCAGGTAGTGTGGCCGAGGGGTCTAAGGCGCTGGTTTTAGGCACCAGTCTCATTGAGGCGTGGGTTCGAATCCCACCACTGCCAGAAATTTTCTGTCGCTTCCAAAGAATATGTACTTTCACAACATTGAACAAAAGAACTAGCAGCAAATGGTTTGTTCATCATTGATGAATGAGCTTGCAATTTTAAATGAATATAACAACTATTAGGTTTGGGTTATATTCAGTATATGGATCGTTTTCTGTAACCCACTTGCTCCCAGTCAACTTGCAATTTCTCTAACTGCCTGAGTTTATTCTCAAAACATATGAAGCTTCAGTGGGTCAATGAGGTATTTCTGTCATGTGTGATCGGTCATGGTCAGCTGGGCATGCCTGTAAGACCCTCAGACGCTGGTACACTGCTCCTTATCCAATAGCACAGCAAATAGCACCCAAAGAGTAAGGGGAAAGATTTTTCTAAGCCTGCTGAAAGTGGATGTGACCATTGTAACCTTTCATTGGTAATGATATAGGGTGTGCTAGCACGCTCTGAAAATATGGATTTTAGATTCCAGGTTCTTTGTTTCTAGATGAGAAAAGATCCAAAGGTATGATAGAAGCATCTGGTAGCGTGGCCGAGCGGTCTAAGGCGCTGGTTTAAGGCACCAGTCTCTTCGGAGGCGTGGGTTCGAATCCCACCGCTGCCAGCTATTTTTTCTGTTAAGAATTGAATTCATCTTGTGCAGCTTGATAATACTTTAGGGCCAGTATTTGTGTATACTTGGACACTTCCATGCTATTTCAAACAGGAGTTTATGACATACAGCTGGTATGTCACATGGCAAACAACAATTTGCCTTGATTGTTGTTTGATGACTTAATTATCAAAATATCTATACACCATTATTACTATTTTCTGTTGGTTACATTTTTTTCCTTCCTTAATTTCGCAACACATGTGTGCCCTACTGTTAGCAATATGATGTAATCTGGTGAGAAACATAAGGTAAGATGTGGATCGACATGAGAAGTGCCCATCAGGTAGTGTGGCCGAGCGGTCTAAGGCGCTGGTTTTAGGCACCAGTCTCATTGAGGCGTGGGTTCGAATCCCACCACTGCCAGAAATTTTCTGTCGTTTCCAAAGAATATGTACTTTCACAACATTAAACAAAAGAACTAGCAGCAAATGGTTTGTTCATCATTGATGAATGAGCTTGCAATTTTAAATGAATATAACAACTATTAGGTTTGGGTTATATTCAGTATATGGATCGTTTTCTGTAACCCACTTGCTCCCAGTCAACTTGCAATTTCTCTAACTGCCTGATAATAGGATCAAAACATATGAAGCTTCAGTGGGTCAATGAGGTATTTCTGTCATGTGTGATCGGTCATGGTCAGCTGGGCATGCCTGTAAGACCCTCAGACGCTGGTACTCCGCTCCTTATCCAATAGCACAGCAAATAGCACCGAAAGAATAAGTGGAAAGATTTTTCTAAGCCTGCTGAAAGTGGATGTGACCATTGTAACCTTTCATTGGTAATGATATAGGGTGTGCTAGCAAGCTCTGAAAATATGGATTTTAGATTCCAGGTTCTTTGTTTCTAGATGAGAAAAGATCCAAAGGTATGATAGAAGCATGTGGTAGCGTGGCCGAGCGGTCTAAGGCGCTGGTTTAAGGCACCAGTCTCTTCGGAGGCGTGGGTTCGAATCCCACCGCTGCCAGCTATTTTTTCTGTTAAGAATTGAATTCATCTTGTGCAGCTTGATAATACTTTAGGGTCAGTATTTGTGTATACTTGGACACTTCCATGCTATTTCAAACAGGAGTTTATGACATACAGCTGGTATGTCACATGGCAAACAACAATTTGCCTTGATTGTTGTTTGATGACTTAATTATCAATATATCTATACACCATTATTACTATTTTCTGTTGGTTACATTTTTTCCTTGCTTAATTTCGCAACACATGTGTGCCCTACTGTTAGCAATATGATGTAATCTGGTGAGAAACATAAGGTTAGATGTGGATCGACATGAGAAGTGCCCATCAGGTAGTGTGGCCGAGGGGTCTAAGGCGCTGGTTTTAGGCACCAGTCTCATTGAGGCGTGGGTTCGAATCCCACCACTGCCAGAAATTTTCTGTCGCTTCCAAAGAATATGTACTTTCACAACATTGAACAAAAGAACTAGCAGCAAATGGTTTGTTCATCATTGATGAATGAGCTTGCAATTTTAAATGAATATAACAACTATTAGGTTTGGGTTATATTCAGTATATGGATCGTTTTCTGTAACCCATTTGCTCCCAGTCAACTTGCACTTTCTCTAACTGCCTGAGTTTAGGATCAAAACATATGAAGCTTCAGTGGGTCAATGAGGTATTTCGGTCATGTGTGATCGGTCATGGTCAGCTGGGCATGCCTGTAAGACCCTCAGACGCTGGTACACTGCTCCTTATCCAATAGCACAGCAAATAGCACCCAAAGAGTAAGGGGAAAGATTTTTCTAAGCCTACTGAAAGTGGATGTGACCATTGTAACCTTTCATTGGTAATGATATAGGGTGTGCTAGCACGCTCTGAAAATATGGATTTTAGATTCCAGGTTCTTTGTTTCTAGATGAGAAAAGATCCAAAGGTGTGATGGAAGCATCTGGTAGCGTGGCCGAGCGGTCTAAGGCGCTGGTTTAAGGCACCAGTCTCTTAGGAGGCGTGGGTTCGAATCCCACTGCTGCCAGCTATTTTTTCTGTTAAGAATTGAATTCATCTTGTGCAGCTTGATAATACTTTAGGGTCAGTATTTGTGTATACTTGGACACTTCCATGCTATTTCAAACAAGAGTTTATGACATACAGCTGGTATGTCACATGGCAAACAACAATTTGCCTTGATTGTTGTTTGATGACTTAATTATCAATATATCTATACACCATTATTACTATTTTCTGTTGGTTACATTTTTTCCTTACTTCATTTCGCAACACATGTGTGCCCTACTGTTAGCAATATGATGTAATCTGGTGAGAAACATAAGCTTACTGCCCATCAGGTAGTGTGGCCGAGCGGTCTAAGGCGCTTGTTTTAGGCACCAGTCTCATTGAGGCGTGGGTTCGAATCCCACCACTGCCAGGAATTTTTTCTGTTAAGAATTGAATTCATCTTGTGCAGCTTGATAATACTTTAGGGTCAGTATTTGTGTATACTCAGACACTTCCATGCTATTTCAAACAGGAGTTTATGACATACAGCTGGTATGTCACATGGCAAACAACAATTTGCCTTGATTGTTGTTTGATGACTTAATTGTCAATATATCTATACACCATTATTACTATTTTCTGTAGGTTACATTTTTTCCTTGCTTAATTTCGCAACACATGTGTGCCCTACTGTTAGCAATATGATGTAATCTGGTGAGAAACATAAGGTTAGATGTGGATCGACATGAGAAGTGCCCAATAGGTAGTGTGGCCAAGCGGTCTAGGGCGCTGGTTTTAGGCACCAGTCTCATTGAGGTGTGGGTTCGAATCCCACCACTGCCAGAAATTTTCTGTCGCTTCCAAAGAATATGTACTTTCACAACATTGAACAAAAGAACTAGCAGCAAATGGTTTGTTCATCATTGATGAATGAGCTTGCAATTTTAAATGAATATAACAACTATTAGGTTTGGGTTATATATATTCAGTATATGGATCGTTTTCTGTAACCCACTTGCTCCCAGTCAACTTGCAATTTCTCTAACTGCCTGAGTTTATTCTCAAAACATATGAAGCTTCAGTTGGTCAATGAGGTATTTCTGTCATGTGTGATCGGTCATGGTCAGCTGGGCATGCCTGTAAGACCCTCAGACGCTGGTACACTGCTCCTTATCCAATAGCACAGCAAATAGCACCCAAAGAGTAAGGGGAAAGATTTTTCTAAGCCTGCTGAAAGTGGATGTGACCATTGTAACCTTTCATTGGTAATGATATAGGGTGTGCTAGCACGCTCTGAAAATATGGATTTTAGATTCCAGGTTCTTTGTTTCTAGATGAGAAAAGAGCCAAAGGTATGATAGAAGCATCTGGTAGCGTGGCCGAGCGGTCTAAGGCGCTGGTTTAAGGCACCAGTCTCTTCGGAGGCGTGGGTTCGAATCCCACCGCTGCCAGCTATTTTTTCTGTTAAGAATTGAATTCATCTTGTGCAGCTTGATAATACTTTAGGGTCAGTATTTGTGTATACTTGGACACTTCCATGCTATTTCAAACAGGAGTTTATGACATACAACTGGTATGTCACATGGCAAACAACAATTTGCCTTGATTGTTGTTTGATGACTTAATTATCAATATATCTATACACCATTATTACTATTTTCTGTTGGTTACATTTTTTTCCTTCCTTAATTTCGCAACACATGTGTGCCCTACTGTTAGCAATATGATGTAATCTGGTGAGAAACATAAGGTAAGATGTGGATCGACATGAGAAGTGCCCATCAGGTAGTGTGGCCTAGCGGTCTAAGGCGCTGGTTTTAGGCACCAGTCTCATTGAGGCGTGGGTTCGAATCCCACTACTGCCAGAAATTTTCTGTCGTTTCCAAAGAATATGTACTTTCACAACATTGAACAAAAGAACTAGCAGCAAATGGTTTGTTCATCATTGATGAATGAGCTTGCAATTTTAAATGAATATAACAACTATTAGGTTTGGGTTATATTCAGTATATGGATCGTTTTCTGTAACCCACTTGCTCCCAGTCAACTTGCAATTTCTCTAACTGCCTGAGTTTATTCTCAAAACATATGAAGCTTCAGTGGGTCAATGAGGTATTTCTGTCATGTGTGATCGGTCATGGTCAGCTGGGCATGCCTGTAAGACCCTCAGACGCTGGTACTCCGCTCCTTATCCAATAGCACAGCAAATAGCACCGAAAGAATAAGGGGAAAGATTTTTCTAAGCCTGCTGAAAGTGGATGTGACCATTGTAACCTTTCATTAGTAATGATATAGGGTGTGCTAGCAAGCTCTGAAAATATGAATTTTAGATTCCAGGTTCTTTGTTTCTAGATGAGAAAAGATCCAAAGGTGTAATAGAAGCATCTGGTAGCGTGGCCGAGCGGTCTAAGGCGCTGGTTTAAGGCACCAGTCTCTTTGGAGGCGTGGGTTCGAATCCCACTGCTGCCAGCTATTTTTTCTGTTAAGAATTGAATTCATCTTGTGCAGCTTCATAATACTTTAGGGTCAGTATTTGTGTATACTTGGACACTTCCATGCTATTTCAAACAGGAGTTTATGACATACAGCTGGTATGTCACATGGCAAACAACAATTTGCCTTGATTGTTGTTTGATGACTTAATTATCAATATATCTATACACCATTATTACTATTTTCTGTTGGTTACATTTTTTCCTTACTTCATTTCGCAACACATGTGTGCCCTACTGTTAGCAATATGATGTAATCTGGTGAGAAACATAAGCTTACTGCCCATCAGGTAGTGTGGCCGAGCGGTCTAAGGCGCTTGTTTTAGGCACCAGTCTCATTGAGGCGTGGGTTCGAATCCCACCACTGCCAGGAATTTTTTCTGTTAAGAATTGAATTCATCTTGTGCAGCTTGATAATACTTTAGGGTCAGTATTTGTGTATACTCAGACACTTCCATGCTATTTCAAACAGGAGTTTATGACATACAGCTGGTATGTCACATGGCAAACAACAATTTGCCTTGATTGTTGTTTGATGACTTAATTGTCAATATATCTATACACCATTATTACTATTTTCTGTAGGTTACATTTTTTCCTTGCTTAATTTCGCAACACATGTGTGCCCTACTGTTAGCAATATGATGTAATCTGGTGAGAAACATAAGGTTAGATGTGGATCGACATGAGAAGTGCCCAATAGGTAGTGTGGCCAAGCGGTCTAAGGCGCTGGTTTTAGGCACCAGTCTCATTGAGGTGTGGGTTCGAATCCCACCACTGCCAGAAATTTTCTGTCGCTTCCAAAGAATATGTACTTTCACAACATTGAACAAAAGAACTAGCAGCAAATGGTTTGTTCATCATTGATGAATGAGCTTGCAATTTTAAATGAATATAACAACTATTAGGTTTGGGTTATATATATTCAGTATATGGATCGTTTTCTGTAACCCACTTGCTCCCAGTCAACTTGCAATTTCTCTAACTGCCTGAGTTTATTCTCAAAACATATGAAGCTTCAGTTGGTCAATGAGGTATTTCTGTCATGTGTGATCGGTCATGGTCAGCTGGGCATGCCTGTAAGACCCTCAGACGCTGGTACACTGCTCCTTATCCAATAGCACAGCAAATAGCACCCAAAGAGTAAGGGGAAAGATTTTTCTAAGCCTGCTGAAAGTGGATGTGACCATTGTAACCTTTCATTGGTCATGATATAGGGTGTGCTAGCACGCTCTGAAAATATGGATTTTAGATTCCAGGTTCTTTGTTTCTAGATGAGAAAAGAGCCAAAGGTATGATAGAAGCATCTGGTAGCGTGGCCGAGCGGTCTAAGGCGCTGGTTTAAGGCACCAGTCTCTTCGGAGGCGTGGGTTCGAATCCCACCGCTGCCAGCTATTTTTTCTGTTAAGAATTGAATTCATCTTGTGCAGCTTGATAATACTTTAGGGTCAGTATTTGTGTATACTTGGACACTTCCATGCTATTTCAAACAGGAGTTTATGACATACAACTGGTATGTCACATGGCAAACAACAATTTGCCTTGATTGTTGTTTGATGACTTAATTATCAATATATCTATACACCATTATTACTATTTTCTGTTGGTTACATTTTTTTCCTTCCTTAATTTCGCAACACATGTGTGCCCTACTGTTAGCAATATGATGTAATCTGGTGAGAAACATAAGGTAAGATGTGGATCGACATGAGAAGTGCCCATCAGGTAGTGTGGCCTAGCGGTCTAAGGCGCTGGTTTTAGGCACCAGTCTCATTGAGGCGTGGGTTCGAATCCCACTACTGCCAGAAATTTTCTGTCGTTTCCAAAGAATATGTACTTTCACAACATTGAACAAAAGAACTAGTAGCAAATGGTTTGTTCATCATTGATGAATGAGCTTGCAATTTTAAATGAATATAACAACTATTAGGTTTGGGTTATATTCAGTATATGGATCGTTTTCTGTAACCCACTTGCTCCCAGTCAACTTGCAATTTCTCTAACTGCCTGAGTTTATTCTCAAAACATATGAAGCTTCAGTGGGTCAATGAGGTATTTCTGTCATGTGTGATCGGTCATGGTCAGCTGGGCATGCCTGTAAGACCCTCAGACGCTGGTACTCCGCTCCTTATCCAATAGCACAGCAAATAGCACCGAAAGAATAAGGGGAAAGATTTTTCTAAGCCTGCTGAAAGTGGATGTGACCATTGTAACCTTTCATTAGTAATGATATAGGGTGTGCTAGCAAGCTCTGAAAATATGAATTTTAGATTCCAGGTTCTTTGTTTCTAGATGAGAAAAGATCCAAAGGTGTAATAGAAGCATCTGGTAGCGTGGCCGAGCGGTCTAAGGCGCTGGTTTAAGGCACCAGTCTCTTTGGAGGCGTGGGTTCGAATCCCACTGCTGCCAGCTATTTTTTCTGTTAAGAATTGAATTCATCTTGTGCAGCTTCATAATACTTTAGGGTCAGTATTTGTGTATACTTGGACACTTCCATGCTATTTCAAACAGGAGTTTATGACATACAGCTGGTATGTCACATGGCAAACAACAATTTGCCTTGATTGTTGTTTGATGACTTAATTGTCAATATATCTATACACCATTATTACTATTTTCTGTTGGTTACATTTTTTCCTTGCTTAATTTCGCAACACATGTGTGCCCTACTGTTAGCAATATGATGTAATCTGGTGAGAAACATAAGGTTAGATATGGATCGACATGAGAAGTGCCCATCAGGTAGTGTGGCCGAGCGGTCTAAGGCGCTGGTTTTAGGCACCAGTCTCATTGAGGCGTGGGTTCGAATCCCACCACTGCCAGAAATTTTCTGTCGCTTCCAAAGAATATGTACTTTCACAACATTGAACAAAAGAACTAGCAGCAAATGGTTTGTTCATCATTGATGAATGAGCTTCCAATTTTAAATGAATATAACAACTATTAGGTTTGGGTTATATTCAGTATATGGATCGTTTTCTGTAACCCACTTGCTCCCAGTCAACTTGCAATTTCTCTAACTGCCTGAGTTTATTCTCAAAACATATGAAGCTTCAGTTGGTCAATGAGGTATTTCTGTCATGTGTGATCGGTCATGGTCAGCTGGGCATGCCTGTAAGACCCTCAGACGCTGGTACTCCGCTCCTTATCCAATAGCACAGCAAATAGCACCGAAAGAATAAGTGGAAAGATTTTTCTAAGCCTACTGAAAGTGGATGTGACCATTGTAACCTTTCATTGGTAATGATATAGGGTGTGCTAGCAAGCTCTGAAAATATGGATTTTAGATTCCAGGTTCTTTGTTTCTAGATGAGAAAAGATCCAAAGGTGTGATAGAAGCATCTGGTAGCGTGGCCGAGCGGTCTAAGGCGCTGGTTTAAGGCACCAGTCTCTTCGGAGGCGTGGGTTCGAATCCCACCGCTGCCAGCTATTTTTTCTGTTAAGAATTGAATTCATCTTGTGCAGCTTGATAATACTTTAGGGTCAGTATTTGTGTATACTTGGACACTTCCATGCTATTTCAAACAGGAGTTTATGACATACAGCTGGTATGTCACATGGCAAACAACAATTTGCCTTGATTGTTGTTTGATGACTTAATTGTCAATATATCTATACACCATTATTACTATTTTCTGTTGGTTACATATTTTCCTTGCTTAATTTCGCAACACATGTGTGCCCTACTGTTAGCAATATGATGTAATCTGGTGAGAAACATAAGGTTAGATGTGGATCGACATGAGAAGTGCCCATCAGGTAGTGTGGCCGAGCGGTCTAAGGCGCTGGTTTTAGGCACCAGTCTCATTGAGGCGTGGGTTCGAATCCCACCACTGCCAGAAATTTTCTGTCGCTTCCAAAGAATATGTACTTTCACAACATTGAACAAAAGAACTAGCAGCAAATGGTTTGTTCATCATTGATGAATGAGCTTGCAATTTTAAATGAATATAACAACTATTAGGTTTGGGTTATATTCAGTATATGGATCGTTTTCTGTAACCCACTTGCTCCCAGTCAACTTGCAATTTCTCTAACTGCCTGAGTTTATTCTCAAAACATATGAAGCTTCAGTGGGTCAATGAGGTATTTCGGTCCTGTGTGATCGGTCATGGTCAGCTGGGCATGCCTGTAAGACCCTCAGACGCTGGTACACTGCTCCTTATCCAATAGCACAGCAAATAGCACCCAAAGAGTAAGGGGAAAGATTTTTCTAAGCCTGCTGAAAGTGGATGTGACCATTGTAACCTTTCATTGGTAATGATGTAGGGTGTGCTAGCACGCTCTGAAAATATGGATTTTAGATTCCAGGCTCTTTGTTTCTAGATGAGAAAAGATCCAAAGGTATGATAGAAGCATCTGGTAGCATGGCCGAGCGGTCTAAGGCGCTGGTTTAAGGCACCAGTCTCTTCGGAGGCGTGGGTTCGAATCCCACCGCTGCCAGCTATTTTTTCTGTTAAGAATCGAATTCATCTTGTGCAGCTTGATAATACTTTAGGGTCAGTATTTGTGTATACTTGGACACTTCCATGCTATTTCAAACAGGAGTTTATGACATACAGCTGGTATGTCACATGGCAAACAACAATTTGCCTTGATTGTTGTTTGATGACTTAATTATCAATATATCTATACACCATTATTACTATTTTCTTTTGGTTACATTTTTTTCCTTCCTTAATTTCGCAACACATGTGTGCCCTATTGTTAGCAATATGATGTAATCTGGTGAGAAACATAAGGTAAGATGTGGATCGACATGAGAAGTGCCCATCAGGTAGTGTGGCCGAGCGGTCTAAGGCGCTGGTTTTAGGCACCAGTCTCATTGAGGCGTGGGTTCGAATCCCACCACTGCCAGAAATTTTCTGTCGTTTCCAAAGAATATGTACTTTCACAACATTAAACAAAAGAACTAGCAGCAAATGGTTTGTTCATCATTGATGAATGAGCTTGCAATTTTAAATGAATATAACAACTATTAGGTTTGGGTTATATTCAGTATATGGATCGTTCTCTGTAACCCACTTGCTCCCAGTCAACTTGCAATTTCTCCAACTGCCTGATAATAGGATCAAAACATATGAAGCTTCAGTGGGTCAATGAGGTATTTCTGTCATGTGTGATCTGTCATGGTCAGCTGGGCATGCCTGTAAGACCCTCAGACGCTGGTACACTGCTCCTTATCCAATAGCACAGCAAATAGCACCGAAAGAATAAGTGGAAAGATTTTTCTAAGCCTACTGAAAGTGGATGTGACCATTGTAACCTTTCATTGGTAATGATATAGGGTGTGCTAGCAAGCTCTGAAAATATGGATTTTAGATTCCAGGTTCTTTGTTTCTAGATGAGAAAAGATCCAAAGGTGTGATAGAAGCATCTGGTAGCGTGGCCGAGCGGTCTAAGGCGCTGGTTTAAGGCACCAGTCTCTTCGGAGGCGTGGGTTCGAATCCCACCGCTGCCAGCTTTTTTTTCTGTTAAGAATTGAATTCATCTTGTGCAGCTTGATAATACTTTAGGGTCAGTATTTGTGTATACTTGGACACTTCCATGCTATTTCAAACAGGAGTTTATGACATACAGCTGGTATGTCACATGGCAAACAACAATTTGCCTTGATTGTTGTTTGATGACTTAATTGTCAATATATCTATACACCATTATTACTATTTTCTGTTGGTTACATTTTTTTCCTTGCTTAATTTCGCAACACATGTGTGCCCTACTGTTAGCAATATGATGTAATCTGGTGAGAAACATAAGGTTAGATGTGGATCGACATGAGAAGTGCCCATCAGGTAGTGTGGCCGAGCGGTCTAAGGCGCTGGTTTTAGGCACCAGTCTCATTGAGGCGTGGGTTCGAATCCCACCACTGCCAGAAATTTTCTGTCGCTTCCAAAGAATATGTACTTTCACAACATTGAACAAAAGAACTAGCAGCAAATGGTTTGTTCATCATTGATGAATGAGCTTGCAATTTTAAATGAATATAACAACTATTAGGTTTGGGTTATATTCAGTATATGGATCGTTTTCTGTAACCCACTTGCTCCCAGTCAACTTGCAATTTCTCTAACTGCCTGAGTTTATTCTCAAAACATATGAAGCTTCAGTGGGTCAATGAGGTATTTCTGTCATGTGTGATCGGTCATGGTCAGCTGGGCATGCCTGTAAGACCCTCAGACGCTGGTACTCCGCTCCTTATCCAATAGCACAGCAAATAGCACCGAAAGAATAAGTGGAAAGATTTTTCTAAGCCTACTGAAAGTGGATGTGACCATTGTAACCTTTCATTGGTAATGATATAGGGTGTGCTAGCAAGCTCTGAAAATATGGATTTTAGATTCCAGGTTCTTTGTTTCTAGATGAGAAAAGATCCAAAGGTGTGATAGAAGCATCTGGTAGCGTGGCCGAGCGGTCTAAGGCGCTGGTTTAAGGCACCAGTCTCTTCGGAGGCGTGGGTTCGAATCCCACCGCTGCCAGCTATTTTTTCTGTTAAGAATTGAATTCATCTTGTGCAGCTTGATAATACTTTAGGGTCAGTATTTGTGTATACTTGGACACTTCCATGCTATTTCAAACAGGAGTTTATGACATACAGCTGGTATGTCACATGGCAAACAACAATTTGCCTTGATTGTTGTTTGATGACTTAATTATCAATATATCTATACACCATTATTACTATTTTCTGTTGGTTACATTTTTTCCTTGCTTAATTTCGCAACACATGTGTGCCCTACTGTTAGCAATATGATGTAATCTGGTGAGAAACATAAGGTTAGATGTGGATTGACATGAGAAGTGCCCATCAGGTAGTGTGGCCGAGCGGTCTAAGGCGCTGGTTTTAGGCACCAGTCTCATTGAGGCGTGGGTTCGAATCCCACCACTGCCAGAAATTTTCTGTCGCTTCCAAAGAATATGTACTCTTACAACATTGAACAAAAGAACTAGCAGCAAATGGTTTGTTCATCATTGATGAATGAGCTTGCAATTTTAAATGAATATAACAACTATTAGGTTTGGGTTATATTCAGTATATGGATCGTTTTCTGTAACCCACTTGCTCCCAGTCAACTTGCAATTTCTCTAACTGCCTGAGTTTATTCTCAAAACATATGAAGCTTCAGTGGGTCAATGAGGTATTTCTGTCATGTGTGATCGGTCATGGTCAGCTGGGCATGCCTGTAAGACCCTCAGACGCTGGTACTCCGCTCCTTATCCAATAGCACAACAAATAGCACCGAAAGAATAAGTGGAAAGATTTTTCTAAGCCTACTGAAAGTGGATGTGACCATTTTAACCTTTCATTGGTAATGATATAGGGTGTGCTAGCAAGCTCTGAAAATATGGATTTTAGATTCCAGGTTCTTTGTTTCTAGATGAGAAAAGATCCAAAGGTGTGATAGAAGCATCTGGTAGCGTGGCCGAGCGGTCTAAGGCGCTGGTTTAAGGCACCAGTCTCTTCGGAGGCGTGGGTTGAATCCCACCGCTGCCAGCTATTTTTTCTGTTAAGAATTGAATTCATCTTGTGCAGCTTGATAATACTTTAGGGTCAGTATTTGTGTATACTTGGACACTTCCATGCTATTTCAAACAGGAGTTTATGACATACAGCTGGTATGTCACATGGCAAACAACAATTTGCCTTGATTGTTGTTTGATGACTTAATTGTCAATATATCTATACACCATTATTACTATTTTCTGTTGGTTACATTTTTTTCCTTCCTTAATTTCGCAACACATGTGTGCCCTACTGTTAGCAATATGATGTAATCTGGTGAGAAACATAAGGTTAGATGTGGATCGACATGAGAAGTGCCCATCAGGTAGTGTGGCCGAGCGGTCTAAGGCGCTGGTTTTAGGCACCAGTCTCATTGAGGCGTGGGTTCGAATCCCACCACTGCCAGAAATTTTCTGTCGCTTCCAAAGAATATGTACTTTCACAACATTGAACAAAAGAACTAGCAGCAAATGGTTTGTTCATCATTGATG
This sequence comes from Alentia gelatinosa, assembly GCA_950022655.1. Lineage (NCBI taxonomy): Eukaryota > Metazoa > Annelida > Polychaeta > Phyllodocida > Polynoidae > Alentia > Alentia gelatinosa. Next base: position 22,347,817 of record OX465580.1, on the reverse strand, counting down.
AATGAGCTTGCAATTTTAAATGAATATAACAACTATTAGGTTTGGGTTATATTCAGTATATGGATCGTTTTCTGTAACCCACTTGCTCCCAGTCAACTTGCAATTTCTCTAACTGCCTGGGTTTATTCTCAAAACATATGAAGCTTCAGTGGGTCAATGAGGTATTTCTGTCTTGTGTGATCGGTCATGGTCAGCTGGGCATGCCTGTAAGACCCTCAGACGCTGGTACTCCGCTCCTTATCCAATAGCACAGCAAAAAGCACCGAAAGAATAAGTGGAAAGATTTTTCTAAGCCTACTGAAAGTGGATGTGACCATTGTAACCTTTCATTGGTAATGATATAGGGTGTGCTAGCAAGCTCTGAAAATATGGATTTTAGATTCCAGGTTCTTTGTTTCTAGATGAGAAAAGATCCAAAGGTATGATAGAAGCATCTGGTAGCGTGGCCGAGCGGTCTAAGGCGCTGGTTTAAGGCACCAGTCTCTTCGGAGGCATGGGTTCGAATCCCACCGCTGCCAGCTTTTTTTTCTGTTAAGAATTGAATTCATCTTGTGCAGCTTGATAATACTTTAGGGTCAGTATTTGTGTATACTTGGACACTTCCATGCTATTTCAAACAGGAGTTTATGACATACAGCTGGTATGTCACATGGCAAACAACAATTTGCCTTGATTGTTGTTTGATGACTTAATTGTCAATATATCTATACACCATTATTACTATTTTCTGTTGGTTACATTTTTTTCCTTCCTTAATTTCGCAACACATGTGTGCCCTACTGTTAGCAATATGATGTAATCTGGTGAGAAACATAAGGTTAGATGTGGATCGACATGAGAAGTGCCCATCAGGTAGTGTGGCCGAGCGGTCTAAGGCGCTGGTTTTAGGCACCAGTCTCATTGAGGCGTGGGTTCGAATCCCACCACTGCCAGAAATTTTCTGTCGCTTCCAAAGAATATGTACTTTCACAACATTGAACAAAAGAACTAGCAGCAAATGGTTTGTTCATCATTGATGAATGAGCTTGCAATTTTAAATGAATATAACAACTATTAGGTTTGGGTTATATTCAGTATATGGATCGTTTTCTGTAACCCACTTGCTCCCAGTCAACTTGCAATTTCTCTAACTGCCTGAGTTTATTCTCAAAACATATGAAGCTTCAGTGGGTCAATGAGGTATTTCTGTCATGTGTGATCGGTCATGGTCAGCTGGGCATGCCTGTAAGACCCTCAGACGCTGGTACTCCGCTCCTTATCCAATAGCACAGCAAATAGCACCGAAAGAATAAGTGGAAAGATTTTTCTAAGCCTACTGAAAGTGGATGTGACCATTGTAACCTTTCATTGGTAATGATATAGGGTGTGCTAGCAAGCTCTGAAAATATGGATTTTAGATTCCAGGTTCTTTGTTTCTAGATGAGAAAAGATCCAAAGGTATGATAGAAGCATCTGGTAGCGTGGCCGAGCGGTCTAAGGCGCTGGTTTAAGGCACCAGTCTCTTCGGAGGCGTGGGTTCGAATCCCACAGCTGCCAGCTATTTTTTCTGTTAAGAATTGAATTCATCTTGTGCAGCTTGATAATACTTTAGGGTCAGTATTTGTGTATACTTGGACACTTCCATGCTATTTCAAACAGGAGTTTATGACATACAGCTGGTATGTCACATGGCAAACAACAATTTGCCTTGATTGTTGTTTGATGACTTAATTGTCAATATATCTATACACCATTATTACTATTTTCTGTTGGTTACATTTTTTTCCTTCCTTAATTTCGCAACACATGTGTGCCCTACTGTTAGCAATATGATGTAATCTGGTGAGAAACATAAGGTTAGATGTGGATCGACATGAGAAGTGCCCATCAGGTAGTGTGGCCGAGCGGTCTAAGGCGCTGGTTTTAGGCACCAGTCTCATTGAGGCGTGGGTTCGAATCCCACCACTGCCAGAAATTTTCTGTCGCTTCCAAAGAATATGTACTTTCACAACATTGAACAAAAGAACTAGCAGCAAATGGTTTGTTCATCATTGATGAATGAGCTTGCAATTTTAAATGAATATAACAACTATTAGGTTTGGGTTATATTCAGTATATGGATCGTTTTCTGTAACCCACTTGCTCCCAGTCAACTTGCAATTTCTCTAACTGCCTGAGTTTATTCTCAAAACATATGAAGCTTCAGTGGGTCAATGAGGTATTTCTGTCATGTGTGATCGGTCATGGTCAGCTGGGCATGCCTGTAAGACCCTCAGACGCTGGTACTCCGCTCCTTATCCAATAGCACAGCAAATAGCACCGAAAGAATAAGTGGAAAGATTTTTCTAAGCCTACTGAAAGTGGATGTGACCATTGTAACCTTTCATTGGTAATGATATAGGGTGTGCTAGCAAGCTCTGAAAATATGGATTTTAGATTCCAGGTTCTTTGTTTCTAGATGAGAAAAGATCCAAAGGTGTGATAGAAGCGTCTGGTAGCGTGGCCGAGCGGTCTAAGGCGCTGGTTTAAGGCACCAGTCTCTTCGGAGGCGTGGGTGTGAATCCCACCGCTGCCAGCTATTTTTTCTGTTAAGAATTGAATTCATCTTGTGCAGCTTGATAATACTTTAGGGTCAGTATTTGTGTATACTTGGACACTTCCATGCTATTTCAAACAGGAGTTTATGACATACAGCTGGTATGTCACATGGCAAACAACAATTTGCCTTGATTGTTGTTTGATGACTTAATTGTCAATATATCTATACACCATTATTACTATTTTCTGTTGGTTACATTTTTTTCCTTCCTTAATTTCGCAACACATGTGTGCCCTACTGTTAGCAATATGATGTAATCTGGTGAGAAACATAAGGTAAGATGTGGATCGACATGAGAAGTGCCCATCAGGTAGTGTGGCCGAGCGGTCTAAGGCGCTGGTTTTAGGCACCAGTCTCATTGAGGCGTGGGTTCGAATCCCACCACTGCCAGAAATTTTCTGTCGCTTCCAAAGAATATGTACTCTTACAACATTGAACAAAAGAACTAGCAGCAAATGGTTTGTTCATCATTGATGAATGAGCTTGCAATTTTAAATGAATATAACAACTATTAGGTTTGGGTTATATTCAGTATATGGATCGTTTTCTGTAACCCACTTGCTCCCAGTCAACTTGCAATTTCTCTAACTGCCTGAGTTTATTCTCAAAACATATGAAGCTTCAGTGGGTCAATGAGGTATTTCTGTCATGTGTGATCGGTCATGGTCAGCTGGGCATGCCTGTAAGACCCTCAGACGCTGGTACTCCGCTCCTTATCCAATAGCACAGCAAATAGCACCGAAAGAATAAGTGGAAAGATTTTTCTAAGCCTACTGAAAGTGGATGTGACCATTGTAACCTTTCATTGGTAATGATATAGGGTGTGCTAGCAAGCTCTGAAAATATGGATTTTAGATTCCAGGTTCTTTGTTTCTAGATGAGAAAAGATCCAAAGGTGTGATAGAAGCATCTGGTAGCGTGGCCGAGCGGTCTAAGGCGCTGGTTTAAGGCACCAGTCTCTTCGGAGGCGTGGGTTCGAATCCCACCGCTGCCAGCTATTTTTTCTGTTAAGAATTGAATTCATCTTGTGCAGCTTGATAATACTTTAGGGTCAGTATTTGTGTATACTTGGACACTTCCATGCTATTTCAAACAGGAGTTTATGACATACAGCTGGTATGTCACATGGCAAACAACAATTTGCCTTGATTGTTGTTTGATGACTTAATTATCAATATATCTATACACCATTATTACTATTTTCTGTTGGTTACATTTTTTCCTTGCTTAATTTCGCAACACATGTGTGCCCTACTGTTAGCAATATGATGTAATCTGGTGAGAAACATAAGGTTAGATGTGGATCGACATGAGAAGTGCCCATCAGGTAGTGTGGCCGAGCGGTCTAAGGCGCTGGTTTTAGGCACCAGTCTCATTGAGGCGTGGGTTCGAATCCCACCACTGCCAGAAATTTTCTGTCGCTTCCAAAGAATATGTACTCTTACAACATTGAACAAAAGAACTAGCAGCAAATGGTTTGTTCATCATTGATGAATGAGCTTGCAATTTTAAATGAATATAACAACTATTAGGTTTGGGTTATATTCAGTATATGGATCGTTTTCTGTAACCCACTTGCTCCCAGTCAACTTGCAATTTCTCTAACTGCCTGAGTTTATTCTCAAAACATATGAAGCTTCAGTGGGTCAATGAGGTATTTCTGTCATGTGTGATCGGTCATGGTCAGCTGGGCATGCCTGTAAGACCCTCAGACGCTGGTACTCCGCTCCTTATCCAATAGCACAACAAATAGCACCGAAAGAATAAGTGGAAAGATTTTTCTAAGCCTACTGAAAGTGGATGTGACCATTGTAACCTTTCATTGGTAATGATATAGGGTGTGCTAGCAAGCTCTGAAAATATGGATTTTAGATTCCAGGTTCTTTGTTTCTAGATGAGAAAAGATCCAAAGGTGTGATAGAAGCATCTGGTAGCGTGGCCGAGCGGTCTAAGGCGCTGGTTTAAGGCACCAGTCTCTTCGGAGGCGTGGGTTGAATCCCACCGCTGCCAGCTATTTTTTCTGTTAAGAATTGAATTCATCTTGTGCAGCTTGATAATACTTTAGGGTCAGTATTTGTGTATACTTGGACACTTCCATGCTATTTCAAACAGGAGTTTATGACATACAGCTGGTATGTCACATGGCAAACAACAATTTGCCTTGATTGTTGTTTGATGACTTAATTGTCAATATATCTATACACCATTATTACTATTTTCTGTTGGTTACATTTTTTTCCTTCCTTAATTTCGCAACACATGTGTGCCCTACTGTTAGCAATATGATGTAATCTGGTGAGAAACATAAGGTTAGATGTGGATCGACATGAGAAGTGCCCATCAGGTAGTGTGGCCGAGCGGTCTAAGGCGCTGGTTTTAGGCACCAGTCTCATTGAGGCGTGGGTTCGAATCCCACCACTGCCAGAAATTTTCTGTCGCTTCCAAAGAATATGTACTTTCACAACATTGAACAAAAGAACTAGCAGCAAATGGTTTGTTCATCATTGATGAATGAGCTTGCAATTTTAAATGAATATAACAACTATTAGGTTTGGGTTATATTCAGTATATGGATCGTTTTCTGTAACCCACTTGCTCCCAGTCAACTTGCAATTTCTCTAACTGCCTGGGTTTATTCTCAAAACATATGAAGCTTCAGTGGGTCAATGAGGTATTTCTGTCTTGTGTGATCGGTCATGGTCAGCTGGGCATGCCTGTAAGACCCTCAGACGCTGGTACTCCGCTCCTTATCCAATAGCACAGCAAAAAGCACCGAAAGAATAAGTGGAAAGATTTTTCTAAGCCTACTGAAAGTGGATGTGACCATTGTAACCTTTCATTGGTAATGATATAGGGTGTGCTAGCAAGCTCTGAAAATATGGATTTTAGATTCCAGGTTCTTTGTTTCTAGATGAGAAAAGATCCAAAGGTATGATAGAAGCATCTGGTAGCGTGGCCGAGCGGTCTAAGGCGCTGGTTTAAGGCACCAGTCTCTTCGGAGGCATGGGTTCGAATCCCACCGCTGCCAGCTTTTTTTTCTGTTAAGAATTGAATTCATCTTGTGCAGCTTGATAATACTTTAGGGTCAGTATTTGTGTATACTTGGACACTTCCATGCTATTTCAAACAGGAGTTTATGACATACAGCTGGTATGTCACATGGCAAACAACAATTTGCCTTGATTGTTGTTTGATGACTTAATTGTCAATATATCTATACACCATTATTACTATTTTCTGTTGGTTACATTTTTTTCCTTCCTTAATTTCGCAACACATGTGTGCCCTACTGTTAGCAATATGATGTAATCTGGTGAGAAACATAAGGTTAGATGTGGATCGACATGAGAAGTGCCCATCAGGTAGTGTGGCCGAGCGGTCTAAGGCGCTGGTTTTAGGCACCAGTCTCATTGAGGCGTGGGTTCGAATCCCACCACTGCCAGAAATTTTCTGTCGCTTCCAAAGAATATGTACTTTCACAACATTGAACAAAAGAACTAGCAGCAAATGGTTTGTTCATCATTGATGAATGAGCTTGCAATTTTAAATGAATATAACAACTATTAGGTTTGGGTTATATTCAGTATATGGATCGTTTTCTGTAACCCACTTGCTCCCAGTCAACTTGCAATTTCTCTAACTGCCTGAGTTTATTCTCAAAACATATGAAGCTTCAGTGGGTCAATGAGGTATTTCTGTCATGTGTGATCGGTCATGGTCAGCTGGGCATGCCTGTAAGACCCTCAGACGCTGGTACTCCGCTCCTTATCCAATAGCACAGCAAATAGCACCGAAAGAATAAGTGGAAAGATTTTTCTAAGCCTACTGAAAGTGGATGTGACCATTGTAACCTTTCATTGGTAATGATATAGGGTGTGCTAGCAAGCTCTGAAAATATGGATTTTAGATTCCAGGTTCTTTGTTTCTAGATGAGAAAAGATCCAAAGGTATGATAGAAGCATCTGGTAGCGTGGCCGAGCGGTCTAAGGCGCTGGTTTAAGGCACCAGTCTCTTCAGAGGCGTGGGTTCGAATCCCACAGCTGCCAGCTATTTTTTCTGTTAAGAATTGAATTCATCTTGTGCAGCTTGATAATACTTTAGGGTCAGTATTTGTGTATACTTGGACACTTCCATGCTATTTCAAACAGGAGTTTATGACATACAGCTGGTATGTCACATGGCAAACAACAATTTGCCTTGATTGTTGTTTGATGACTTAATTGTCAATATATCTATACACCATTATTACTATTTTCTGTTGGTTACATTTTTTTCCTTCCTTAATTTCGCAACACATGTGTGCCCTACTGTTAGCAATATGATGTAATCTGGTGAGAAACATAAGGTTAGATGTGGATCGACATGAGAAGTGCCCATCAGGTAGTGTGGCCGAGCGGTCTAAGGCGCTGGTTTTAGGCACCAGTCTCATTGAGGCGTGGGTTCGAATCCCACCACTGCCAGAAATTTTCTGTCGCTTCCAAAGAATATGTACTTTCACAACATTGAACAAAAGAACTAGCAGCAAATGGTTTGTTCATCATTGATGAATGAGCTTGCAATTTTAAATGAATATAACAACTATTAGGTTTGGGTTATATTCAGTATATGGATCGTTTTCTGTAACCCACTTGCTCCCAGTCAACTTGCAATTTCTCTAACTGCCTGAGTTTATTCTCAAAACATATGAAGCTTCAGTGGGTCAATGAGGTATTTCTGTCATGTGTGATCGGTCATGGTCAGCTGGGCATGCCTGTAAGACCCTCAGACGCTGGTACTCCGCTCCTTATCCAATAGCACAGCAAATAGCACCGAAAGAATAAGTGGAAAGATTTTTCTAAGCCTACTGAAAGTGGATGTGACCATTGTAACCTTTCATTGGTAATGATATAGGGTGTGCTAGCAAGCTCTGAAAATATGGATTTTAGATTCCAGGTTCTTTGTTTCTAGATGAGAAAAGATCCAAAGGTGTGATAGAAGCGTCTGGTAGCGTGGCCGAGCGGTCTAAGGCGCTGGTTTAAGGCACCAGTCTCTTCGGAGGCGTGGGTGTGAATCCCACCGCTGCCAGCTATTTTTTCTGTTAAGAATTGAATTCATCTTGTGCAGCTTGATAATACTTTAGGGTCAGTATTTGTGTATACTTGGACACTTCCATGCTATTTCAAACAGGAGTTTATGACATACAGCTGGTATGTCACATGGCAAACAACAATTTGCCTTGATTGTTGTTTGATGACTTAATTGTCAATATATCTATACACCATTATTACTATTTTCTGTTGGTTACATTTTTTTCCTTCCTTAATTTCGCAACACATGTGTGCCCTACTGTTAGCAATATGATGTAATCTGGTGAGAAACATAAGGTAAGATGTGGATCGACATGAGAAGTGCCCATCAGGTAGTGTGGCCGAGCGGTCTAAGGCGCTGGTTTTAGGCACCAGTCTCATTGAGGCGTGGGTTCGAATCCCACCACTGCCAGAAATTTTCTGTCGCTTCCAAAGAATATGTACTCTTACAACATTGAACAAAAGAACTAGCAGCAAATGGTTTGTTCATCATTGATGAATGAGCTTGCAATTTTAAATGAATATAACAACTATTAGGTTTGGGTTATATTCAGTATATGGATCGTTTTCTGTAACCCACTTGCTCCCAGTCAACTTGCAATTTCTCTAACTGCCTGAGTTTATTCTCAAAACATATGAAGCTTCAGTGGGTCAATGAGGTATTTCGATCATGTGTGATCGGTCATGGTCAGCTGGGCATGCCTGTAAGACCCTCAGACGCTGGTACACTGCTCCTTATCCAATAACACAGCAAATAGCACCCAAAGAGTAAGGGGAAAGATTTTTCTAAGCCTGCTGAAAGTGGATGTGACCATTGTAACCTTTCATTGGTAATGATATAGGGTGTGCTAGCACGCTCTGAAAATATGGATTTTAGATTCCAGGTTCTTTGTTTCTAGATGAGAAAAGATCCAAAGGTGTGATAGAAGCATCTGGTAGCGTGGCCGAGCGGTCTAAGGCGCTGGTTTAAGGCACCAGTCTCTTCGGAGGCGTGGGTTCGAATCCCACCGCTGCCAGCTATTTTTTCTGTTAAGAATTGAATTCATCTTGTGCAGCTTGATAATACTTTAGGGTCAGTATTTGTGTATACTTGGACACTTCCATGCTATTTCAAACAGGAGTTTATGACATACAGCTGGTATGTCACATGGCAAACAACAATTTGCCTTGATTGTTGTTTGATGACTTAATTGTCAATATATCTATACACCATTATTACTATTTTCTGTTGGTTACATTTTTTTCCTTGCTTAATTTCGCAACACATGTGTGCCCTACTGTTAGCAATATGATGTAATCTGGTGAGAAACATAAGGTAAGATGTGGATCGACATGAGAAGTGCCCATCAGGTAGTGTGGCCGAGCGGTCTAAGGCGCTGGTTTTAGGCACCAGTCTCATTGAGGCGTGGGTTCGAATCCCACCACTGCCAGAAATTTTCTGTCGTTTCCAAAGAATATGTACTTTCACAACATTAAACAAAAGAACTAGCAGCAAATGGTTTGTTCATCATTGATGAATGAGCTTGCAATTTTAAATGAATATAACAACTATTAGGTTTGGGTTATATTCAGTATATGGATCGTTTTCTGTAACCCACTTGCTCCCAGTCAACTTGCAATTTCTCTAACTGCCTGAGTTTATTCTCAAAACATATGAAGCTTCAGTGGGTCAATGAGGTATTTCTGTCATGTGAGATCGGTCATGGTCAGCTGGGCATGCCTGTAAGACCCTCAGACGCTGGTACACCGCTCCTTATCCAATAGCACAGCAAATAGCACCCAAAGAGTAAGGGGAAAGATTTTTCTAAGCCTACTGAAAGTGGATGTGACCATTGTAACCTTTCATTGGTAATGATATAGGGTGTGCTAGCACGCTCTGAAAATATGGATTTTAGATTCCAGGTTCTTTGTTTCTAGATGAGAAAAGATCCAAAGGTGTGATAGAAGCATCTGGTAGCGTGGCCGAGCGGTCTAAGGCGCTGGTTTAAGGCACCAGTCTCTTCAGAGGCGTGGGTTCGAATCCCACCGCTGCCAGCTATTTTTTCTGTTAAGAATTGAATTCATCTTGTGCAGCTTGATAATACTTTAGGGTCAGTATTTGTGTATACTTGGACACTTCCATGCTATTTCAAACAGGAGTTTATGACATACAGCTGGTATGTCACATGGCAAACAACAATTTGCCTTGATTGTTGTTTGATGACTTAATTGTCAATATATCTATACACCATTATTACTATTTTCTGTTGGTTACATTTTTTCCTTGCTTAATTTCGCAACACATGTGTGCCCTACTGTTAGCAATATGATGTAATCTGGTGAGAAACATAAGGTAAGATGTGGATCGACATGAGAAGTGCCCATCAGGTAGTGTGGCCGAGCGGTCTAAGGCGCTGGTTTTAGGCACCAGTCTCATTGAGGCGTGGGTTCGAATCCCACCACTGCCAGAAATTTTCTGTCGCTTCCAAAGAATATGTACTTTCACAACATTAAACAAAAGAACTAGTAGCAAATGGTTTGTTCATCATTGATGAATGAGCTCGAATTTTAAATGAATATAACAACTATTAGGTATGGGTTATATTCAGTATATGGATCGTTTTCTGTAACCCACTTGCTCCCAGTCAACTTGCAATTTCTCTAACTGCCTGAGTTTATTCTCAAAACATATGAAGCTTCAGTGGGTCAATGAGGTATTTCGGTCATGTGTGATCGGTCATGGTCAGCTGGGCATGCCTGTAAGACCCTCAGACGCTGGTACACTGCTCCTTATCCAATAGCACAGCAAATAGCACCCAAAGAGTAAGGGGAAAGATTTTTCTAAGCCTGCTGGAAGTGGATGTGACCATTGTAACCTTTCATTGGTAATGATATAGGGTGTGCTAGCACGCTCTGAAAATATGGATTTTAGATTCCAGGTTCTTTGTTTCTAGATGAGAAAAGATCCAAAGGTGTGATAGAAGCATCTGGTAGCGTGGCCGAGCGGTCTAAGGCGCTGGTTTAAGGCACCAGTCTCTTCGGAGGCGTGGGTTCGAATCCCACCGCTGCCAGCTATTTTTTCTGTTAAGAATTGAATTCATCTTGTGCAGCTTGATAATACTTTAGGGTCAGTATTTGTGTATACTTGGACACTTCCATGCTATTTCAAACAGGAGTTTATGACATACAGCTGGTATGTCACATGGCAAACAACAATTTGCCTTGATTGTTGTTTGATGACTTAATTGTCAATATATCTATACACCATTATTACTATTTTCTGTTGGCTACATTTTTTTCCTTGCTTAATTTCGCAACACATGTGTGCCCTACTGTTAGCAATATGATGTAATCTGGTGAGAAACATAAGGTAAGATGTGGATCGACATGAGAAGTGCCCATCAGGTAGTGTGGCCGAGCGGTCTAAGGCGCTGGTTTTAGGCACCAGTCTCATTGAGGCGTGGGTTCGAATCCCACCACTGCCAGAAATTTTCTGTCGCTTCCAAAGAATATGTACTTTCACAACATTGAACAAAAGAACTAGCAGCAAATGGTTTGTTCATCATTGATGAATGAGCTTGCAATTTTAAATGAATATAACAACTATTAGGTTTGGGTTATATTCAGTATATGGATCGTTTTCTGTAACCCACTTGCTCCCAGTCAACTTGCAATTTCTCTAACTGCCTGATAATAGGATCAAAACATATGAAGCTTCAGTGGGTCAATGAGGTATTTCGGTCATGTGTGATCGGTCATGGTCAGCTGGGCATGCCTGTAAGACCCTCAGACGCTGGTACACCGCTCCTTATCCAATAGCACAGCAAATAGCACCCAAAGAGTAAGGGGAAAGATTTTTCTAAGCCTACTGAAAGTGGATGTGACCATTGTAACCTTTCATTGGTAATGATATAGGGTGTGCTAGCACGCTCTGAAAATATGGATTTTAGATTCCAGGTTCTTTGTTTCTAGATGAGACAAGATCCAAAGGTGTGATAGAAGCATCTGGTAGCGTGGCCGAGCGGTCTAAGGCGCTGGTTTAAGGCACCAGTCTCTTCGGAGGCGTGGGTTCGAATCCCACCGCTGCCAGCTATTTTTTCTGTTAAGAATTGAATTCATCTTGTGCAGCTTGATAATACTTTAGGGTCAGTATTTGTGTATACTTGGACACTTCCATGCTATTTCAAACAGGAGTTTATGACATACAGCTGGTATGTCACATGGCAAACAACAATTTGCCTTGATTGTTGTTTGATGACTTAATTGTCAATATATCTATACACCATTATTACTATTTTCTGTTGGTTACATTTTTTCCTTCCTTAATTTCGCAACACATGTGTGCCCTACTGTTAGCAATATGATGTAATCTGGTGAGAAACATAAGGTAAGATGTGGATCGACATGAGAAGTGCCCATCAGGTAGTGTGGCCGAGCGGTCTAAGGCGCTGGTTTTAGGCACCAGTCTCATTGAGGCGTGGGTTCGAATCCCACCACTGCCAGAAATTTTCTGTCGCTTCCAAAGAATATGTACTTTCACAACATTGAACAAAAGAACTAGCAGCAAATGGTTTGTTCATCATTGATGAATGAGCTTGCAATTTTAAATGAATATAACAACTATTAGGTTTGGGTTATATTCAGTATATGGATCGTTTTCTGTAACCCACTTGCTCCCAGTCAACTTGCAATTTCTCTAACTGCCTGATAATAGGATCAAAACATATGAAGCTTCAGTGGGTCAATGAGGTATTTCGGTCATGTGTGATCGGTCATGGTCAGCTGGGCATGCCTGTAAGACCCTCAGACGCTGGTACACTGCTCCTTATCCAATAGCACAGCAAATAGCACCGAAAGAATAAGTGGAAAGATTTTTCTAAGCCTACTGAAAGTGGATGTGACCATTGTAACCTTTCATTGGTAATGATATAGGGTGTGCTAGCAAGCTCTGAAAATATGGATTTTAGATTCCAGGTTCTTTGTTTCTAGATAAGAAAAGATCCAAAGGTGTGATAGAAGCATCTGGTAGCGTGGCCGAGCGGTCTAAGGCGCTGGTTTAAGGCACCAGTCTCTTCGGAGGCGTGGGTTCGAATCCCACCGCTGCCAGCTATTTTTTCTGTTAAGAATTGAATTCATCTTGTGCAGCTTGATAATACTTTAGGGTCAGTATTTGTGTATACTTGGACACTTCCATGCTATTTCAAACAGGAGTTTATGACATACAGCTGGTATGTCACATGGCAAACAACAATTTGCCTTGATTGTTGTTTGATGACTTAATTGTCAATATATCTATACACCATTATTACTATTTTCTGTTGGTTACATTTTTTTCCTTGCTTAATTTCGCAACACATGTGTGCCCTACTGTTAGCAATATGATGTAATCTGGTGAGAAACATAAGGTAAGATGTGGATCGACATGAGAAGTGCCCATCAGGTAGTGTGGCCGAGCGGTCTAAGGCGCTGGTTTTAGGCACCAGTCTCATTGAGGCGTGGGTTCGAATCCCACCACTGCCAGAAATTTTCTGCCGTTTCCAAAGAATATGTACTTTCACAACATTAAACAAAAGAACTAGCAGCAAATGGTTTGTTCATCATTGATGAATGAGCTTGCAATTTTAAATGAATATAACAACTATTAGGTATGGGTTATATTCAGTATATGGATCGTTTTCTGTAACCCACTTGCTCCCAGTCAACTTGCAATTTCTCTAACTGCCTGAGTTTATTCTCAAAACATATGAAGCTTCAGTGGGTCAATGAGGTATTTCGGTCATGTGTGATCGGTCATGGTCAGCTGGGCATGCCTGTAAGACCCTCAGACGCTGGTACACTGCTCCTTATCCAATAGCACAGCAAATAGCACCCAAAGAGTAAGGGGAAAGATTTTTCTAAGCCTGCTGGAAGTGGATGTGACCATTGTAACCTTTCATTGGTAATGATATAGGGTGTGCTAGCACGCTCTGAAAATATGGATTTTAGATTCCAGGTTCTTTGTTTCTAGATGAGAAAAGATCCAAAGGTGTGATAGAAGCATCTGGTAGCGTGGCCGAGCGGTCTAAGGCGCTGGTTTAAGGCACCAGTCTCTTCGGAGGCGTGGGTTCGAATCCCACCGCTGCCAGCTATTTTTTCTGTTAAGAATTGAATTCATCTTGTGCAGCTTGATAATACTTTAGGGTCAGTATTTGTGTATACTTGGACACTTCCATGCTATTTCAAACAGGAGTTTATGACATACAGCTGGTATGTCACATGGCAAACAACAATTTGCCTTGATTGTTGTTTGATGACTTAATTGTCAATATATCTATACACCATTATTACTATTTTCTGTTGGTTACATTTTTTTCCTTGCTTAATTTCGCAACACATGTGTGCCCTACTGTTAGCAATATGATGTAATCTGGTGAGAAACATAAGGTAAGATGTGGATCGACATGAGAAGTGCCCATCAGGTAGTGTGGCCGAGCGGTCTAAGGCGCTGGTTTTAGGCACCAGTCTCATTGAGGCGTGGGTTCGAATCCCACCACTGCCAGAAATTTTCTGTCGCTTCCAAAGAATATGTACTTTCACAACATTAAACAAAAGAACTAGCAGCAAATGGTTTGTTCATCATTGATGAATGAGCTCGAATTTTAAATGAATATAACAACTATTAGGTATGGGTTATATTCAGTATATGGATCGTTTTCTGTAACCCACTTGCTCCCAGTCAACTTGCAATTTCTCTAACTGCCTGAGTTTATTCTCAAAACATATGAAGCTTCAGTGGGTCAATGAGGTATTTCGGTCATGTGTGATCGGTCATGGTCAGCTGGGCATGCCTGTAAGACCCTCAGACGCTGGTACACTGCTCCTTATCCAATAGCACAGCAAATAGCACCCAAAGAGTAAGGGGAAAGATTTTTCTAAGCCTGCTGGAAGTGGATGTGACCATTGTAACCTTTCATTGGTAATGATATAGGGTGTGCTAGCACGCTCTGAAAATATGGATTTTAGATTCCAGGTTCTTTGTTTCTAGATGAGAAAAGATCCAAAGGTGTGATAGAAGCATCTGGTAGCGTGGCCGAGCAGTCTAAGGCGCTGGTTTAAGGCACCAGTCTCTTCGGAGGCGTGGGTTCGAATCCCACCGCTGCCAGCTATTTTTTCTGTTAAGAATTGAATTCATCTTGTGCAGCTTGATAATACTTTAGGGTCAGTATTTGTGTATACTTGGACACTTCCATGCTATTTCAAACAGGAGTTTATGACATACAGCTGGTATGTCACATGGCAAACAACAATTTGCCTTGATTGTTGTTTGATGACTTAATTGTCAATATATCTATACACCATTATTACTATTTTCTGTTGGTTACATTTTTTTCCTTGCTTAATTTCGCAACACATGTGTGCCCTACTGTTAGCAATATGATGTAATCTGGTGAGAAACATAAGGTAAGATGTGGATCGACATGAGAAGTGCCCATCAGGTAGTGTGGCCGAGCGGTCTAAGGCGCTGGTTTTAGGCACCAGTCTCATTGAGGCGTGGGTTCGAATCCCACCACTGCCAGAAATTTTCTGTCGCTTCCAAAGAATATGTACTTTCACAACATTAAACAAAAGAACTAGCAGCAAATGGTTTGTTCATCATTGATGAATGAGCTCGAATTTTAAATGAATATAACAACTATTAGGTATGGGTTATATTCAGTATATGGATCGTTTTCTGTAACCCACTTGCTCCCAGTCAACTTGCAATTTCTCTAACTGCCTGAGTTTATTCTCAAAACATATGAAGCTTCAGTGGGTCAATGAGGTATTTCGGTCATGTGTGATCGGTCATGGTCAGCTGGGCATGCCTGTAAGACCCTCAGACGCTGGTACACTGCTCCTTATCCAATAGCACAGCAAATAGCACCCAAAGAGTAAGGGGAAAGATTTTTCTAAGCCTGCTGGAAGTGGATGTGACCATTGTAACCTTTCATTGGTAATGATATAGGGTGTGCTAGCACGCTCTGAAAATATGGATTTTAGATTCCAGGTTCTTTGTTTCTAGATGAGAAAAGATCCAAAGGTATGATAGAAGCATCTGGTAGCGTGGCCGAGCGGTCTAAGGTGCTGGTTTAAGGCACCAGTCTCTTCGGAGGCGTGGGTTCGAATCCCACCGCTGCCAGCTATTTTTTCTGTTAAGAATTGAATTCATCTTGTGCAGCTTGATAATACTTTAGGGTCAGTATTTGTGTATACTTGGACACTTCCATGCTATTTCAAACAGGAGTTTATGACATACAGCTGGTATGTCACATGGCAAACAACAATTTGCCTTGATTGTTGTTTGATGACTTAATTGTCAATATATCTATACACCATTATTACTATTTTCTGTTGGTTACATTTTTTTCCTTCCTTAATTTCGCAACACATGTGTGCCCTACTGTTAGCAATATGATGTAATCTGGTGAGAAACATAAGGTAAGATGTGGATCGACATGAGAAGTGCCCATCAGGTAGTGTGGCCGAGCGGTCTAAGGCGCTGGTTTTAGGCACCAGTCTCATTGAGGCGTGGGTTCGAATCCCACCACTGCCAGAAATTTTCTGTCGCTTCCAAAGAATATGTACTTTCACAACATTGAACAAAAGAACTAGCAGCAAATGGTTTGTTCATCATTGATGAATGAGCTTGCAATTTTAAATGAATATAACAACTATTAGGTTTGGGTTATATTCAGTATATGGATCGTTTTCTGTAACCCACTTGCTCCCAGTCAACTTGCAATTTCTCTAACTGCCTGAGTTTATTCTCAAAACATATGAAGCTTCAGTGGGTCAATGAGGTATTTCTGTCATGTGTGATCGGTCATGGTCAGCTGGGCATGCCTGTAAGACCCTCAGACGCTGGTACACTGCTCCTTATCCAATAGCACAGCAAATAGCACCCAAAGAGTAAGGGGAAAGATTTTTCTAAGCCTGCTGAAAGTGGATGTGACCATTGTAACCTTTCATTGGTAATGATATAGGGTGTGCTAGCACGCTCTGAAAATATGGATTTTAGATTCCAGGTTCTTTGTTTCTAGATGAGAAAAGATCCAAAGGTATGATAGAAGCATCTGGTAGCGTGGCCGAGCGGTCTAAGGCGCTGGTTTAAGGCACCAGTCTCTTCGGAGGCGTGGGTTCGAATCCCACCGCTGCCAGCTATTTTTTCTGTTAAGAATTGAATTCATCTTGTGCAGCTTGATAATACTTTAGGGCCAGTATTTGTGTATACTTGGACACTTCCATGCTATTTCAAACAGGAGTTTATGACATACAGCTGGTATGTCACATGGCAAACAACAATTTGCCTTGATTGTTGTTTGATGACTTAATTATCAAAATATCTATACACCATTATTACTATTTTCTGTTGGTTACATTTTTTTCCTTCCTTAATTTCGCAACACATGTGTGCCCTACTGTTAGCAATATGATGTAATCTGGTGAGAAACATAAGGTAAGATGTGGATCGACATGAGAAGTGCCCATCAGGTAGTGTGGCCGAGCGGTCTAAGGCGCTGGTTTTAGGCACCAGTCTCATTGAGGCGTGGGTTCGAATCCCACCACTGCCAGAAATTTTCTGTCGTTTCCAAAGAATATGTACTTTCACAACATTAAACAAAAGAACTAGCAGCAAATGGTTTGTTCATCATTGATGAATGAGCTTGCAATTTTAAATGAATATAACAACTATTAGGTTTGGGTTATATTCAGTATATGGATCGTTTTCTGTAACCCACTTGCTCCCAGTCAACTTGCAATTTCTCTAACTGCCTGATAATAGGATCAAAACATATGAAGCTTCAGTGGGTCAATGAGGTATTTCTGTCATGTGTGATCGGTCATGGTCAGCTGGGCATGCCTGTAAGACCCTCAGACGCTGGTACTCCGCTCCTTATCCAATAGCACAGCAAATAGCACCGAAAGAATAAGTGGAAAGATTTTTCTAAGCCTGCTGAAAGTGGATGTGACCATTGTAACCTTTCATTGGTAATGATATAGGGTGTGCTAGCAAGCTCTGAAAATATGGATTTTAGATTCCAGGTTCTTTGTTTCTAGATGAGAAAAGATCCAAAGGTATGATAGAAGCATGTGGTAGCGTGGCCGAGCGGTCTAAGGCGCTGGTTTAAGGCACCAGTCTCTTCGGAGGCGTGGGTTCGAATCCCACCGCTGCCAGCTATTTTTTCTGTTAAGAATTGAATTCATCTTGTGCAGCTTGATAATACTTTAGGGTCAGTATTTGTGTATACTTGGACACTTCCATGCTATTTCAAACAGGAGTTTATGACATACAGCTGGTATGTCACATGGCAAACAACAATTTGCCTTGATTGTTGTTTGATGACTTAATTATCAATATATCTATACACCATTATTACTATTTTCTGTTGGTTACATTTTTTCCTTGCTTAATTTCGCAACACATGTGTGCCCTACTGTTAGCAATATGATGTAATCTGGTGAGAAACATAAGGTTAGATGTGGATCGACATGAGAAGTGCCCATCAGGTAGTGTGGCCGAGGGGTCTAAGGCGCTGGTTTTAGGCACCAGTCTCATTGAGGCGTGGGTTCGAATCCCACCACTGCCAGAAATTTTCTGTCGCTTCCAAAGAATATGTACTTTCACAACATTGAACAAAAGAACTAGCAGCAAATGGTTTGTTCATCATTGATGAATGAGCTTGCAATTTTAAATGAATATAACAACTATTAGGTTTGGGTTATATTCAGTATATGGATCGTTTTCTGTAACCCACTTGCTCCCAGTCAACTTGCAATTTCTCTAACTGCCTGAGTTTATTCTCAAAACATATGAAGCTTCAGTGGGTCAATGAGGTATTTCGGTCATGTGTGATCGGTCATGGTCAGCTGGGCATGCCTGTAAGACCCTCAGATGCTGGTACACTGCTCCTTATCCAATAGCACAGCAAATAGCACCGAAAGAGTAAGGGGAAAGATTTTTCTAAGCCTGTTGAAAGTGGATGTGACCATTGTAACCTTTCATTGGTAATGATTTAGGGTGTGCTAGCACGCTCTGAAAATATGGATTTTAGATTCCAGGTTCTTTGTTTCTAGATGAGAAAAGATCCAAAGGTATGATAGAAGCATCTGGTAGCGTGGCCGAGCGGTCTAAGGCGCTGGTTTAAGGCACCAGTCTCTTCGGAGGCGTGGGTTCGAATCCCACCGCTGCCAGCTATTTTTTCTGTTAAGAATTGAATTCATCTTGTGCAGCTTGATAATACTTTAGGGCCAGTATTTGTGTATACTTGGACCCTTCCATGCTATTTCAAACAGGAGTTTATGACATACAGCTGGTATGTCACATGGCAAACAACAATTTGCCTTGATTGTTGTTTGATGACTTAATTATCAAAATATCTATACACCATTATTACTATTTTCTGTTGGTTACATTTTTTTCCTTCCTTAATTTCGCAACACATGTGTGCCCTACTGTTAGCAATATGATGTAATCTGGTGAGAAACATAAGGTAAGATGTGGATCGACATGAGAAGTGCCCATCAGGTAGTGTGGCCGAGCGGTCTAAGGCGCTGGTTTTAGGCACCAGTCTCATTGAGGCGTGGGTTCGAATCCCACCACTGCCAGAAATTTTCTGTCGTTTCCAAAGAATATGTACTTTCACAACATTGAACAAAAGAACTAGCAGCAAATGGTTTGTTCATCATTGATGAATGAGCTTGCAATTTTAAATGAATATAACAACTATTAGGTTTGGGTTATATTCAGTATATGGATCGTTTTCTGTAACCCACTTACTCCCAGTTAACTTGCAATTTCTCTAACTGCCTGATAATAGGATCAAAACATATGAAGCTTCAGTGGGTCAATGAGGTATTTCTGTCATGTGTGATCGGTCATGGTCAGCTGGGCATGCCTGTAAGACCCTCAGACGCTGGTACTCCGCTCCTTATCCAATAGCACAGCAAATAGCACCGAAAGAATAAGTGGAAAGATTTTTCTAAGCCTACTGAAAGTGGATGTGACCATTGTAACCTTTCATTGGTAATGATATAGGGTGTGCTAGCAAGCTCTGAAAATATGGATTTTAGATTCCAGGTTCTTTGTTTCTAGATGAGAAAAGATCCAAAGGTGTGATAGAAGCATCTGGTAGCGTGGCCGAGCGGTCTAAGGCGCTGGTTTAAGGCACCAGTCTCTTCGGAGGCGTGGGTTCGAATCCCACCGCTGCCAGCTATTTTTTCTGTTAAGAATTGAATTCATCTTGTGCAGCTTGATAATACTTTAGGGTCAGTATTTGTGTATACTTGGACACTTCCATGCTATTTCAAACAGGAGTTTATGACATACAGCTGGTATGTCACATGGCAAACAACAATTTGCCTTGATTGTTGTTTGATGACTTAATTGTCAATATATCTATACACCATTATTACTATTTTCTGTTGGTTACATTTTTTCCTTGCTTAATTTCGCAACACATGTGTGCCCTACTGTTAGCAATATGATGTAATCTGGTGAGAAACATAAGGTTAGATGTGGATCGACATGAGAAGTGTCCATCAGGTAGTGTGGCCGAGCGGTCTAAGGCGCTGGTTTTAGGCACCAGTCTCATTGAGGCGTGGGTTCGAATCCCACCACTGCCAGAAATTTTCTGTCGTTTCCAAAGAATATGTACTTTCACAACATTGAACAAAAGAACTAGCAGCAAATGGTTTGTTCATCATTGATGAATGAGCTTGCAATTTTAAATGAATATAACAACTATTAGGTTTGGGTTATATTCAGTATATGGATCGTTTTCTGTAACCCACTTGCTCCCAGTCAACTTGCAATTTCTCTAACTGCCTGAGTTTATTCTCAAAACATATGAAGCTTCAGTGGGTCAATGAGGTATTTCTGTCATGTGTGATCGGTCATGGTCAGCTGGGCATGCCTGTAAGACCCTCAGACGCTGGTACTCCGCTCCTTATCCAATAGCACAGCAAATAGCACCGAAAGAATAAGTGGAAAGATTTTTCTAAGCCTACTGAAAGTGGATGTGACCATTGTAACCTTTCATTGGTAATGATATAGGGTGTGCTAGCAAGCTCTGAAAATATGGATTTTAGATTCCAGGTTCTTTGTTTCTAGATGAGAAAAGATCCAAAGGTATGATAGAAGCATCTGGTAGCGTGGCCGAGCGGTCTAAGGCGCTGGTTTAAGGCACCAGTCTCTTCGGAGGCGTGGGTTCGAATCCCACCGCTGCCAGCTATTTTTTCTGTTAAGAATTGAATTCATCTTGTGCAGCTTGATAATACTTTAGGGCCAGTATTTGTGTATACTTGGACACTTCCATGCTATTTCAAACAGGAGTTTATGACATACAGCTGGTATGTCACATGGCAAACAACAATTTGCCTTGATTGTTGTTTGATGACTTAATTATCAAAATATCTATACACCATTATTACTATTTTCTGTTGGTTACATTTTTTTCCTTCCTTAATTTCGCAACACATGTGTGCCCTACTGTTAGCAATATGATGTAATCTGGTGAGAAACATAAGGTAAGATGTGGATCGACATGAGAAGTGCCCATCAGGTAGTGTGGCCGAGCGGTCTAAGGCGCTGGTTTTAGGCACCAGTCTCATTGAGGCGTGGGTTCGAATCCCACCACTGCCAGAAATTTTCTGTCGTTTCCAAAGAATATGTACTTTCACAACATTAAACAAAAGAACTAGCAGCAAATGGTTTGTTCATCATTGATGAATGAGCTTGCAATTTTAAATGAATATAACAACTATTAGGTTTGGGTTATATTCAGTATATGGATCGTTTTCTGTAACCCACTTGCTCCCAGTCAACTTGCAATTTCTCTAACTGCCTGATAATAGGATCAAAACATATGAAGCTTCAGTGGGTCAATGAGGTATTTCGGTCATGTGTGATCGGTCATGGTCAGCTGGGCATGCCTGTAAGACCCTCAGACGCTGGTACTCCGCTCCTTATCCAATAGCACAGCAAATAGCACCGAAAGAATAAGTGGAAAGATTTTTCTAAGCCTACTGAAAGTGGATGTGACCATTGTAACCTTTCATTGGTAATGATATAGGGTGTGCTAGCAAGCTCTGAAAATATGGATTTTAGATTCCAGGTTCTTTGTTTCTAGATGAGAAAAGATCCAAAGGTGTGATAGAAGCATCTGGTAGCGTGGCCGAGCGGTCTAAGGCGCTGGTTTAAGGCACCAGTCTCTTCGGAGGCGTGGGTTCGAATCCCACCGCTGCCAGCTATTTTTTCTGTTAAGAATTGAATTCATCTTGTGCAGCTTGATAATACTTTAGGGTCAGTATTTGTGTATACTTGGACACTTCCATGCTATTTCAAACAGGAGTTTATGACATACAGCTGGTATGTCACATGGCAAACAACAATTTGCCTTGATTGTTGTTTGATGACTTAATTGTCAATATATCTATACACCATTATTACTATTTTCTGTTGGTTACATTTTTTCCTTGCTTAATTTCGCAACACATGTGTGCCCTACTGTTAGCAATATGATGTAATCTGGTGAGAAACATAAGGTTAGATGTGGATCGACATCAGAAGTGTCCATCAGGTAGTGTGGCCGAGCGGTCTAAGGCGCTGGTTTTAGGCACCAGTCTCATTGAGGCGTGGGTTCGGATCCCACCACTGCCAGAAATTTTCTGTCGCTTCCAAAGAATATGTACTTTCACAACATTGAACAAAAGAACTAGCAGCAAATGGTTTGTTCATCATTGATGAATGAGCTTGCAATTTTAAATGAATATAACAACTATTAGGTTTGGGTTATATTCAGTATATGGATCGTTTTCTGTAACCCACTTGCTCCCAGTCAACTTGCAATTTCTCTAACTGCCTGAGTTTATTCTCAAAACATATGAAGCTTCAGTTGGTCAATGAGGTATTTCGGTCATGTGTGATCGGTCATGGTCAGCTGGGCATGCCTGTAAGACCCTCAGACGCTGGTACACTGCTCCTTATCCAATAGCACAGCAAATAGCACCCAAAGAGTAAGGGGAAAGATTTTTCTAAGCCTGCTGAAAGTGGATGTGACCATTGTAACCTTTCATTGGTAATGATATAGGGTGTGCTAGCACGCTCTGAAAATATGGATTTTAGATTCCAGGTTCTTTGTTTCTAGATGAGAAAAGATCCAAAGGTATGATAGAAGCATCTGGTAGCGTGGCCGAGCGGTCTAAGGCGCTGGTTTAAGGCACCAGTCTCTTCGGAGGCGTGGGTTCGAATCCCACCGCTGCCAGCTATTTTTTCTGTTAAGAATTGAATTCATCTTGTGCAGCTTGATAATACTTTAGGGTCAGTATTTGTGTATACTTGGACACTTCCATGCTATTTCAAACAGGAGTTTATGACATACAGCTGGTATGTCACATGGCAAACAACAATTTGCCTTGATTGTTGTTTGATGACTTAATTGTCAATATATCTATACACCATTATTACTATTTTCTGTTGGTTACATTTTTTTCCTTCCTTAATTTCGCAACACATGTGTGCCCTACTGTTAGCAATATGATGTAATCTGGTGAGAAACATAAGGTAAGATGTGGATCGACATGAGAAGTGCCCATCAGGTAGTGTGGCCGAGCGGTCTAAGGCGCTGGTTTTAGGCACCAGTCTCATTGAGGCGTGGGTTCGAATCCCACCACTGCCAGAAATTTTCTGTCGTTTCCAAAGAATATGTACTTTCACAACATTAAACAAAAGAACTAGCAGCAAATGGTTTGTTCATCATTGATGAATGAGCTTGCAATTTTAAATGAATATAACAACTATTAGGTTTGGGTTATATTCAGTATATGGATCGTTTTCTGTAACCCACTTGCTCCCAGTCAACTTGCAATTTCTCTAACTGCCTGATAATAGGATCAAAACATATGAAGCTTCAGTGGGTCAATGAGGTATTTCGGTCATGTGTGATCGGTCATGGTCAGCTGGGCATGCCTGTAAGACCCTCAGACGCTGGTACTCCGCTCCTTATCCAATAGCACAGCAAATAGCACCGAAAGAATAAGTGGAAAGATTTTTCTAAGCCTGCTGAAAGTGGATGTGACCATTGTAACCTTTCATTGGTAATGATATAGGGTGTGCTAGCAAGCTCTGAAAATATGGATTTTAGATTCCAGGTTCTTTGTTTCTAGATGAGAAAAGATCCAAAGGTATGATAGAAGCATCTGGTAGCGTGGCCAAGCGGTCTAAGGCGCTGGTTTAAGGCACCAGTCTCTTCGGAGGCGTGGGTTCGAATCCCACCGCTGCCAGCTATTTTTTCTGTTAAGAATTGAATTCATCTTGTGCAGCTTGATAATACTTTAGGGTCAGTATTTGTGTATACTTGGACACTTCCATGCTATTTCAAACAGGAGTTTATGACATACAGCTGGTATGTCACATGGCAAACAACAATTTGCCTTGATTGTTGTTTGATGACTTAATTGTCAATATATCTATACACCATTATTACTATTTTCTGTTGGTTACATTTTTTCCTTGCTTAATTTCGCAACACATGTGTGCCCTACTGTTAGCAATATGATGTAATCTGGTGAGAAACATAAGGTTAGATGTGGATCGACATCAGAAGTGTCCATCAGGTAGTGTGGCCGAGCGGTCTAAGGCGCTGGTTTTAGGCACCAGTCTCATTGAGGCGTGGGTTCGGATCCCACCACTGCCAGAAATTTTCTGTCGCTTCCAAAGAATATGTACTTTCACAACATTGAACAAAAGAACTAGCAGCAAATGGTTTGTTCATCATTGATGAATGAGCTTGCAATTTTAAATGAATATAACAACTATTAGGTTTGGGTTATATTCAGTATATGGATCGTTTTCTGTAACCCACTTGCTCCCAGTCAACTTGCAATTTCTCTAACTGCCTGAGTTTATTCTCAAAACATATGAAGCTTCAGTTGGTCAATGAGGTATTTCGGTCATGTGTGATCGGTCATGGTCAGCTGGGCATGCCTGTAAGACCCTCAGACGCTGGTACACTGCTCCTTATCCAATAGCACAGCAAATAGCACCCAAAGAGTAAGGGGAAAGATTTTTCTAAGCCTGCTGAAAGTGGATGTGACCATTGTAACCTTTCATTGGTAATGATATAGGGTGTGCTAGCACGCTCTGAAAATATGGATTTTAGATTCCAGGTTCTTTGTTTCTAGATGAGAAAAGATCCAAAGGTATGATAGAAGCATCTGGTAGCGTGGCCGAGCGGTCTAAGGTGCTGGTTTAAGGCACCAGTCTCTTCGGAGGCGTGGGTTCGAATCCCACCGCTGCCAGCTATTTTTTCTGTTAAGAATTGAATTCATCTTGTGCAGCTTGATAATACTTTAGGGTCAGTATTTGTGTATACTTGGACACTTCCATGCTATTTCAAACAGGAGTTTATGACATACAGCTGGTATGTCACATGGCAAACAACAATTTGCCTTGATTGTTGTTTGATGACTTAATTGTCAATATATCTATACACCATTATTACTATTTTCTGTTGGTTACATTTTTTTCCTTCCTTAATTTCGCAACACATGTGTGCCCTACTGTTAGCAATATGATGTAATCTGGTGAGAAACATAAGGTAAGATGTGGATCGACATGAGAAGTGCCCATCAGGTAGTGTGGCCGAGCGGTCTAAGGCGCTGGTTTTAGGCACCAGTCTCATTGAGGCGTGGGTTCGAATCCCACCACTGCCAGAAATTTTCTGTCGTTTCCAAAGAATATGTACTTTCACAACATTAAACAAAAGAACTAGCAGCAAATGGTTTGTTCATCATTGATGAATGAGCTTGCAATTTTAAATGAATATAACAACTATTAGGTTTGGGTTATATTCAGTATATGGATCGTTTTCTGTAACCCACTTGCTCCCAGTCAACTTGCAATTTCTCTAACTGCCTGAGTTTATTCTCAAAACATATGAAGCTTCAGTTGGTCAATGAGGTATTTCGGTCATGTGTGATCGGTCATGGTCAGCTGGGCATGCCTGTAAGACCCTCAGACGCTGGTACACTGCTCCTTATCCAATAGCACAGCAAATAGCACCCAAAGAGTAAGGGGAAAGATTTTTCTAAGCCTGCTGAAAGTGGATGTGACCATTGTAACCTTTCATTGGTAATGATATAGGGTGTGCTAGCACGCTCTGAAAATATGGATTTTAGATTCCAGGTTCTTTGTTTCTAGATGAGAAAAGATCCAAAGGTATGATAGAAGCATCTGGTAGCGTGGCCGAGCGGTCTAAGGCGCTGGTTTAAGGCACCAGTCTCTTCGGAGGCGTGGGTTCGAATCCCACCGCTGCCAGCTATTTTTTCTGTTAAGAATTGAATTCATCTTGTGCAGCTTGATAATACTTTAGGGTCAGTATTTGTGTATACTTGGACACTTCCATGCTATTTCAAACAGGAGTTTATGACATACAGCTGGTATGTCACATGGCAAACAACAATTTGCCTTGATTGTTGTTTGATGACTTAATTGTCAATATATCTATACACCATTATTACTATTTTCTGTTGGTTACATTTTTTTCCTTCCTTAATTTCGCAACACATGTGTGCCCTACTGTTAGCAATATGATGTAATCTGGTGAGAAACATAAGGTAAGATGTGGATCGACATGAGAAGTGCCCATCAGGTAGTGTGGCCGAGCGGTCTAAGGCGCTGGTTTTAGGCACCAGTCTCATTGAGGCGTGGGTTCGAATCCCACCACTGCCAGAAATTTTCTGTCGTTTCCAAAGAATATGTACTTTCACAACATTAAACAAAAGAACTAGCAGCAAATGGTTTGTTCATCATTGATGAATGAGCTTGCAATTTTAAATGAATATAACAACTATTAGGTTTGGGTTATATTCAGTATATGGATCGTTTTCTGTAACCCACTTGCTCCCAGTCAACTTGCAATTTCTCTAACTGCCTGATAATAGGATCAAAACATATGAAGCTTCAGTGGGTCAATGAGGTATTTCGGTCATGTGTGATCGGTCATGGTCAGCTGGGCATGCCTGTAAGACCCTCAGACGCTGGTACTCCGCTCCTTATCCAATAGCACAGCAAATAGCACCGAAAGAATAAGTGGAAAGATTTTTCTAAGCCTGCTGAAAGTGGATGTGACCATTGTAACCTTTCATTGGTAATGATATAGGGTGTGCTAGCAAGCTCTGAAAATATGGATTTTAGATTCCAGGTTCTTTGTTTCTAGATGAGAAAAGATCCAAAGGTATGATAGAAGCATCTGGTAGCGTGGCCAAGCGGTCTAAGGCGCTGGTTTAAGGCACCAGTCTCTTCGGAGGCGTGGGTTCGAATCCCACCGCTGCCAGCTATTTTTTCTGTTAAGAATTGAATTCATCTTGTGCAGCTTGATAATACTTTAGGGTCAGTATTTGTGTATACTTGGACACTTCCATGCTATTTCAAACAGGAGTTTATGACATACAGCTGGTATGTCACATGGCAAACAACAATTTGCCTTGATTGTTGTTTGATGACTTAATTGTCAATATATCTATACACCATTATTACTATTTTCTGTTGGTTACATTTTTTCCTTGCTTAATTTCGCAACACATGTGTGCCCTACTGTTAGCAATATGATGTAATCTGGTGAGAAACATAAGGTTAGATGTGGATCGACATCAGAAGTGTCCATCAGGTAGTGTGGCCGAGCGGTCTAAGGCGCTGGTTTTAGGCACCAGTCTCATTGAGGCGTGGGTTCGGATCCCACCACTGCCAGAAATTTTCTGTCGCTTCCAAAGAATATGTACTTTCACAACATTGAACAAAAGAACTAGCAGCAAATGGTTTGTTCATCATTGATGAATGAGCTTGCAATTTTAAATGAATATAACAACTATTAGGTTTGGGTTATATTCAGTATATGGATCGTTTTCTGTAACCCACTTGCTCCCAGTCAACTTGCAATTTCTCTAACTGCCTGAGTTTATTCTCAAAACATATGAAGCTTCAGTTGGTCAATGAGGTATTTCGGTCATGTGTGATCGGTCATGGTCAGCTGGGCATGCCTGTAAGACCCTCAGACGCTGGTACACTGCTCCTTATCCAATAGCACAGCAAATAGCACCCAAAGAGTAAGGGGAAAGATTTTTCTAAGCCTGCTGAAAGTGGATGTGACCATTGTAACCTTTCATTGGTAATGATATAGGGTGTGCTAGCACGCTCTGAAAATATGGATTTTAGATTCCAGGTTCTTTGTTTCTAGATGAGAAAAGATCCAAAGGTATGATAGAAGCATCTGGTAGCGTGGCCGAGCGGTCTAAGGTGCTGGTTTAAGGCACCAGTCTCTTCGGAGGCGTGGGTTCGAATCCCACCGCTGCCAGCTATTTTTTCTGTTAAGAATTGAATTCATCTTGTGCAGCTTGATAATACTTTAGGGTCAGTATTTGTGTATACTTGGACACTTCCATGCTATTTCAAACAGGAGTTTATGACATACAGCTGGTATGTCACATGGCAAACAACAATTTGCCTTGATTGTTGTTTGATGACTTAATTGTCAATATATCTATACACCATTATTACTATTTTCTGTTGGTTACATTTTTTTCCTTCCTTAATTTCGCAACACATGTGTGCCCTACTGTTAGCAATATGATGTAATCTGGTGAGAAACATAAGGTAAGATGTGGATCGACATGAGAAGTGCCCATCAGGTAGTGTGGCCGAGCGGTCTAAGGCGCTGGTTTTAGGCACCAGTCTCATTGAGGCGTGGGTTCGAATCCCACCACTGCCAGAAATTTTCTGTCGTTTCCAAAGAATATGTACTTTCACAACATTAAACAAAAGAACTAGCAGCAAATGGTTTGTTCATCATTGATGAATGAGCTTGCAATTTTAAATGAATATAACAACTATTAGGTTTGGGTTATATTCAGTATATGGATCGTTTTCTGTAACCCACTTGCTCCCAGTCAACTTGCAATTTCTCTAACTGCCTGATAATAGGATCAAAACATATGAAGCTTCAGTGGGTCAATGAGGTATTTCGGTCATGTGTGATCGGTCATGGTCAGCTGGGCATGCCTGTAAGACCCTCAGACGCTGGTACTCCGCTCCTTATCCAATAGCACAGCAAATAGCACCGAAAGAATAAGTGGAAAGATTTTTCTAAGCCTGCTGAAAGTGGATGTGACCATTGTAACCTTTCATTGGTAATGATATAGGGTGTGCTAGCAAGCTCTGAAAATATGGATTTTAGATTCCAGGTTCTTTGTTTCTAGATGAGAAAAGATCCAAAGGTATGATAGAAGCATCTGGTAGCGTGGCCGAGCGGTCTAAGGCGCTGGTTTAAGGCACCAGTCTCTTCGGAGGCGTGGGTTCGAATCCCACCGCTGCCAGCTATTTTTTCTGTTAAGAATTGAATTCATCTTGTGCAGCTTGATAATACTTTAGGGTCAGTATTTGTGTATACTTGGACACTTCCATGCTATTTCAAACAGGAGTTTATGACATACAGCTGGTATGTCACATGGCAAACAACAATTTGCCTTGATTGTTGTTTGATGACTTAATTATCAATATATCTATACACCATTATTACTATTTTCTGTTGGTTACATTTTTTCCTTGCTTAATTTCGCAACACATGTGTGCCCTACTGTTAGCAATATGATGTAATCTGGTGAGAAACATAAGGTTAGATGTGGATAGACATGAGAAGTGCCCATCAGGTAGTGTGGCCGAGCGGTCTAAGGCGCTGGTTTTAGGCACCAGTCTCATTGAGGCGTGGGTTCGAATCCCACCACTGCCAGAAATTTTCTGTCGCTTCCAAAGAATATGTACTTTCACAACATTGAACAAAAGAACTAGCAGCAAATGGTTTGTTCATCATTGATGAATGAGCTTGCAATTTTAAATGAATATAACAACTATTAGGTTTGGGTTATATTCAGTATATGGATCGTTTTCTGTAACCCACTTGCTCCCAGTCAACTTGCAATTTCTCTAACTGCCTGATAATAGGATCAAAACATATGAAGCTTCAGTGGGTCAATGAGGTATTTCGGTCATGTGTGATCGGTCATGGTCAGCTGGGCATGCCTGTAAGACCCTCAGACGCTGGTACTCCGCTCCGTATCCAATAGCACAGCAAATAGCACCGAAAGAATAAGTGGAAAGATTTTTCTAAGCCTACTGAAAGTGGATGTGACCATTGTAACCTTTCATTGGTAATGATATAGGGTGTGCTAGCAAGCTCTGAAAATATGGATTTTAGATTCCAGGTTCTTTGTTTCTAGATGAGAAAAGTTCCAAAGGTGTGATAGAAGCATCTGGTAGCGTGGCCGAGCGGTCTAAGGCGCTGGTTTAAGGCACCAGTCTCTTCGGAGGCGTGGGTTCGAATCCCACCGCTGCCAGCTATTTTTTCTGTTAAGAATTGAATTCATCTTGTGCAGCTTGATAATACTTTAGGGTCAGTATTTGTGTATACTTGGACACTTCCATGCTATTTCAAACAGGAGTTTATGACATACAGCTGGTATGTCACATGGCAAACAACAATTTGCCTTGATTGTTGTTTGATGACTTAATTGTCAATATATCTATACACCATTATTACTATTTTCTGTTGGTTACATTTTTTCCTTGCTTAATTTCGCAACACATGTGTGCCCTACTGTTAGCAATATGATGTAATCTGGTGAGAAACATAAGGTTAGATGTGGATCGACATGAGAAGTGCCCATCAGGTAGTGTGGCCGAGCGGTCTAAGGCGCTGGTTTTAGGCACCAGTCTCATTGAGGCGTGGGTTCGAATCCCACCACTGCCAGAAATTTTCTGTCGCTTCCAAAGAATATGTACTTTCACAACATTGAACAAAAGAACTAGCAGCAAATGGTTTGTTCATCATTGATGAATGAGCTTGCATTTTTAAATGAATATAACAACTATTAGGTTTGGGTTATATTCAGTATATGGATCGTTTTCTGTAACCCACTTGCTCCCAGTCAACTTGCAATTTCTCTAACTGCCTGATAATAGGATCAAAACATATGAAGCTTCAGTGGGTCAATGAGGTATTTCGGTCATGTGTGATCGGTCATGGTCAGCTGGGCATGCCTGTAAGACCCTCAGACGCTGGTACTCCGCTCCTTATCCAATAGCACAGCAAATAGCACCGAAAGAATAAGTGGAAAGATTTTTCTAAGCCTACTGAAAGTGGATGTGACCATTGTAACCTTTCATTGGTAATGATATAGGGTGTGCTAGCAAGCTCTGAAAATATGGATTTTAGATTCCAGGTTCTTTGTTTCTAGATGAGAAAAGATCCAAAGGTGTGATAGAAGCATCTGGTAGCATGGCCGAGCGGTCTAAGGCGCTGGTTTAAGGCACCAGTCTCTTCGGAGGCGTGGGTTCGAATCCCACCGCTGCCAGCTATTTTTTCTGTTAAGAATTGAATTCATCTTGTGCAGCTTGATAATACTTTAGGGTCAGTATTTGTGTATACTTGGACACTTCCATGCTATTTCAAACAGGAGTTTATGACATACAGCTGGTATGTCACATGGCAAACAACAATTTGCCTTGATTGTTGTTTGATGACTTAATTGTCAATATATCTATACACCATTATTACTATTTTCTGTTGGTTACATTTTTTCCTTGCTTAATTTCGCAACACATGTGTGCCCTACTGTTAGCAATATGATGTAATCTGGTGAGAAACATAAGGTTAGATGTGGATCGACATGAGAAGTGCCCATCAGGTAGTGTGGCCGAGCGGTCTAAGGCGCTGGTTTTAGGCACCAGTCTCATTGAGGCGTGGGTTCGAATCCCACCACTGCCAGAAATTTTCTGTCGCTTCCAAAGAATATGTACTTTCACAACATTAAACAAAAGAACTAGCAGCAAATGGTTTGTTCATCATTGATGAATGAGCTTGCATTTTTAAATGAATATAACAACTATTAGGTTTGGGTTATATTCAGTATATGGATCGTTTTCTGTAACCCACTTGCTCCCAGTCAACTTGCAATTTCTCTAACTGCCTGATAATAGGATCAAAACATATGAAGCTTCAGTGGGTCAATGAGGTATTTCGGTCATGTGTGATCGGTCATGGTCAGCTGGGCATGCCTGTAAGACCCTCAGACGCTGGTACTCCGCTCCTTATCCAATAGCACAGCAAATAGCACCGAAAGAATAAGTGGAAAGATTTTTCTAAGCCTACTGAAAGTGGATGTGACCATTGTAACCTTTCATTGGTAATGATATAGGGTGTGCTAGCAAGCTCTGAAAATATGGATTTTAGATTCCAGGTTCTTTGTTTCTAGATGAGAAAAGATCCAAAGGTGTGATAGAAGCATCTGGTAGCGTGGCCGAGCGGTCTAAGGCGCTGGTTTAAGGCACCAGTCTCTTCGGAGGCGTGGGTTCGAATCCCACCGCTGCCAGCTATTTTTTCTGTTAAGAATTGAATTCATCTTGTGCAGCTTGATAATACTTTAGGGCCAGTATTTGTGTATACTTGGACACTTCCATGCTATTTCAAACAGGAGTTTATGACATACAGCTGGTATGTCACATGGCAAACAACAATTTGCCTTGATTGTTGTTTGATGACTTAATTATCAAAATATCTATACACCATTATTACTATTTTCTGTTGGTTACATTTTTTTCCTTCCTTAATTTCGCAACACATGTGTGCCCTACTGTTAGCAATATGATGTAATCTGTTGAGAAACATAAGGTTAGATGTGGATCGACGTGAGAAGTGCCCATCAGGTAGTGTGGCCGAGCGGTCTAAGGCGTGGTTTTAGGCACCAGTCTCATTGAGGCGTGGGTTCGAATCCCACCACTGCCAGAAATTTTCTGTCGTTTCCAAAGAATATGTACTTTCACAACATTAAACAAAAGAACTAGCAGCAAATGGTTTGTTCATCATTGATGAATGAGCTTGCAATTTTAAATGAATATAACAACTATTAGGTTTGGGTTATATTCAGTATATGGATCGTTTTCTGTAACCCACTTGCTCCCAGTCAACTTGCAATTTCTCTAACTGCCTGATAATAGGATCAAAACATATGAAGCTTCAGTGGGTCAATGAGGTATTTCTTTCATGTGTGATCGGTCATGGTCAGCTGGGCATGCCTGTAAGACCCTCAGACGCTGGTACTCCGCTCCTTATCCAATAGCACAGCAAATAGCACCGAAAGAATAAGTGGAAAGATTTTTCTAAGCCTACTGAAAGTGGATGTGACCATTGTAACCTTTCATTGGTAATGATATAGGGTGTGCTAGCAAGCTCTGAAAATATGGATTTTAGATTCCAGGTTCTTTGTTTCTAGATGAGAAAAGATCCAAAGGTGTGATAGAAGCATCTGGTAGCGTGGCCGAGCGGTCTAAGGCGCTGGTTTAAGGCACCAGTCTCTTCGGAGGCGTGGGTTCGAATCCCACCGCTGCCAGCTATTTTTTCTGTTAAGAATTGAATTCATCTTGTGCAGCTTGATAATACTTTAGGGTCAGTATTTGTGTATACTTGGACACTTCCATGCTATTTCAAACAGGAGTTTATGACATACAGCTGGTATGTCACATGGCAAACAACAATTTGCCTTGATTGTTGTTTGATGACTTAATTGTCAATATATCTATACACCATTATTACTATTTTCTGTTGGTTACATTTTTTCCTTGCTTAATTTCGCAACACATGTGTGCCCTACTGTTAGCAATATGATGTAATCTGGTGAGAAACATAAGGTTAGATGTGGATCGACATGAGAAGTGCCCATCAGGTAGTGTGGCCGAGCGGTCTAAGGCGCTGGTTTTAGGCACCAGTCTCATTGAGGCGTGGGTTCGAATCCCACCACTGCCAGAAATTTTCTGTCGCTTCCAAAGAATATGTACTTTCACAACATTGAACAAAAGAACTAGCAGCAAATGGTTTGTTCATCATTGATGAATGAGCTTGCATTTTTAAATGAATATAACAACTATTAGGTTTGGGTTATATTCAGTATATGGATCGTTTTCTGTAACCCACTTGCTCCCAGTCAACTTGCAATTTCTCTAACTGCCTGATAATAGGATCAAAACATATGAAGCTTCAGTGGGTCAATGAGGTATTTCGGTCATGTGTGATCGGTCATGGTCAGCTGGGCATGCCTGTAAGACCCTCAGACGCTGGTACTCCGCTCCTTATCCAATAGCACAGCAAATAGCACCGAAAGAATAAGTGGAAAGATTTTTCTAAGCCTACTGAAAGTGGATGTGACCATTGTAACCTTTCATTGGTAATGATATAGGGTGTGCTAGCAAGCTCTGAAAATATGGATTTTAGATTCCAGGTTCTTTGTTTCTAGATGAGAAAAGATCCAAAGGTGTGATAGAAGCATCTGGTAGCGTGGCCGAGCGGTCTAAGGCGCTGGTTTAAGGCACCAGTCTCTTCGGAGGCGTGGGTTCGAATCCCACCGCTGCCAGCTATTTTTTCTGTTAAGAATTGAATTCATCTTGTGCAGCTTGATAATACTTTAGGGTCAGTATTTGTGTATACTTGGACACTTCCATGCTATTTCAAACAGGAGTTTATGACATACAGCTGGTATGTCACATGGCAAACAACAATTTGCCTTGATTGTTGTTTGATGACTTAATTGTCAATATATCTATACACCATTATTACTATTTTCTGTTGGTTACATTTTTTCCTTGCTTAATTTCGCAACACATGTGTGCCCTACTGTTAGCAATATGATGTAATCTGTTGAGAAACATAAGGTTAGATGTGGATCGACGTGAGAAGTGCCCATCAGGTAGTGTGGCCGAGCGGTCTAAGGCGTGGTTTTAGGCACCAGTCTCATTGAGGCGTGGGTTCGAATCCCACCACTGCCAGAAATTTTCTGTCGTTTCCAAAGAATATGTACTTTCACAACATTAAACAAAAGAACTAGCAGCAAATGGTTTGTTCATCATTGATGAATGAGCTTGCAATTTTAAATGAATATAACAACTATTAGGTTTGGGTTATATTCAGTATATGGATCGTTTTCTGTAACCCACTTGCTCCCAGTCAACTTGCAATTTCTCTAACTGCCTGATAATAGGATCAAAACATATGAAGCTTCAGTGGGTCAATGAGGTATTTCTTTCATGTGTGATCGGTCATGGTCAGCTGGGCATGCCTGTAAGACCCTCAGACGCTGGTACTCCGCTCCTTATCCAATAGCACAGCAAATAGCACCGAAAGAATAAGTGGAAAGATTTTTCTAAGCCTACTGAAAGTGGATGTGACCATTGTAACCTTTCATTGGTAATGATATAGGGTGTGCTAGCAAGCTCTGAAAATATGGATTTTAGATTCCAGGTTCTTTGTTTCTAGATGAGAAAAGATCCAAAGGTGTGATAGAAGCATCTGGTAGCGTGGCCGAGCGGTCTAAGGCGCTGGTTTAAGGCACCAGTCTCTTCGGAGGCGTGGGTTCGAATCCCACTGCTGCCAGCTATTTTTTCTGTTAAGAATTGAATTCATCTTGTGCAGCTTGATAATACTTTAGGGTCAGTATTTGTGTATACTTGGACACTTCCATGCTATTTCAAACAGGAGTTTATGACATACAGCTGGTATGTCACATGGCAAACAACAATTTGCCTTGATTGTTGTTTGATGACTTAATTGTCAATATATCTATACACCATTATTACTATTTTCTGTTGGTTACATTTTTTCCTTGCTTAATTTCGCAACACATGTGTGCCCTACTGTTAGCAATATGATGTAATCTGGTGAGAAACATAAGGTTAGATGTGGATCGACATGAGAAGTGCCCATCAGGTAGTGTGGCCGAGCGGTCTAAGGCGCTGGTTTTAGGCACCAGTCTCATTGAGGCGTGGGTTCGAATTCCACCACTGCCAGAAATTTTCTGTCGCTTCCAAAGAATATGTACTTTCACAAGATTGAACAAAAGAACTAGCAGCAAATGGTATGTTCATCATTAATGAATGAGCTTGCAATTTTAAATGAATATAACAACTATTAGGTTTGGGTTATATTCAGTATATGGATCGTTTTCTGTAACCCACTAACTCCCAGTCAACTTGCAATTTCTGTAACTGCCTGAGTTTAGGATCAAAACATATCAAGCTTCAGTGGGTCAAAGAGGTATTTCGGTCATGTGTGATCGGTCATGGTCAGCTGGGCATGCCTCTAAGACCCTCAGACGCTGGTACTCCGCTCCTTATCCAATAGCACAGCAAATAGCACCCAAATAGTAAGGAGAAAGATTTTTCTAAGCCTGCTGAAAGTGGATGTGACCATTGTAACCTTTCATTGGTAATGATATAGGGTGTGCTAGCACGCTCTGAAAATATGGATTTTAGATTCCAGGTTCTTTGTTTCTAGATGAGAAAAGATCCAAAGGTGTGATAGAAGCATCTCGTAGCGTGGCCGAGCGGTCTAAGGCGCTGTTTTAAGGCACCAGTCTCTTCGGAGGCGTGGGTTCGAATCCCACCGCTGCCACTATTTTTCTGTTAAGAATTGAATTCATCTTGTGCAGCTTGATAATACTTTAGGGTCAGTATTTGTGTATACTTGGACACTTCCATGCTATTTCAAACAGGAGTTTATGACATACAGCTGGTATGTCACATGGCAAACAACAATTTGCCTCGATTGTTGTTTGATGACTTAATTATCAATATATCTATACACCATTATTACTATTTTCTGTTGGTTACATTTTTTCCTTGCTTAATTTCGCATCACATGTGTGCCCTACTGTTAGGTTAGATGTGGATCGACATGAGAAGTGCCCATCAGGTAGTGTGGCCGAGCGGTCTAAGGCGCTGGTTTTAGGCACCAGTCTCATTGAGGCATGGGTTCAAATCCCACCACTGCCAGAAATTTTCTGTTGCTTCCAAAGAAATTGTACTTTCACAACATTGAACAAAAGAACTAGGATCAAATGGTATGTTATTCATTGATGAATGAGCTTGCAATTTTAAATGAATATAACAACTATTAGGTTTGGGTTATATTCAGTATATGGATCGTTTTCTGTAACCCACTTGCTCCCAGTCAACTTGCAATTTCTCTAACTGCCTGATAATAGGATCAAAACATATGAAGCTTCAGTGGGTCAATGAGGTATTTCGGTCATGTGTGATCGGTCATGGTCAGCTGGGCATGCCTGTAAGACCCTCAGACGCTGGTACTCCGCTCCTTATCCAATAGCACAGCAAATAGCACTCAAAGAGTAAGGGGAAAGATTTTTCTAAGCCTGCTGAAAGTGGATGTGACCATTGTAACCTTTCATTGGTAATGATATAGGGTGTGCTAGCACGCTCTGAAAATATGGATTTTAGATTCCAGGTTCTTTGTTTCTAGATGAGAAAAGATCCAAAGGTGTGATAGAAGCATCTGGTAGCGTGGCCGAGCGGTCTAAGGCGCTGGTTTAAGGCACTAGCCTCTTCGG
Organism: Alentia gelatinosa; assembly: GCA_950022655.1. NCBI lineage: Eukaryota > Metazoa > Annelida > Polychaeta > Phyllodocida > Polynoidae > Alentia > Alentia gelatinosa. Next base: position 22,310,734 of record OX465580.1, on the reverse strand, counting down.
AGGCGTGGGTTCGAATCCCACCGCTGCCAGCTATTTTTTCTGTTAAGAATTGAATTCATCTTGTGCAGCTTGATAATACTTTAGGGTCAGTATTTGTGTATACTTGGACACTTCCATGCTATTTCAAACAGGAGTTTATGACAAACAGCTGGTATGTCACATGGCAAACAACAATTTGCCTTGATTGTTGTTTGATGACTTAATTATCAATATATCCAGACACCATTATTACTATTTTCTGTTGGTTACATTTTTTCCTTGCTTAATTTCGCAACACATGTGTGCCCTACTCTTTGCAATATGATGTAATCTGGTGAGAAACATAAGGTTAGATGTGGATCGACATGAGAAGTGCCCATCAGGTAGTGTGGCCGAGCAGTCTAAGGCGCTGGTTTTAGGCACCAGTCTCATTGAGGCGTGGGTTGGAATCCCACCACACTGCCAGAAATTTTCTGTCGCTTCCAAATAATTTGTACTTTCACAACATTGAACAAAAGAACTAGGAGCAAATGGTATGTTCATCATTGATGAATGAGCTTGCAGTTTTAAATGAATATAACAACTATTAGGTTTGGAAGCTTACTATGCCAGTGAAACTAGTGAAACTGGTGAGGAAAGGAAGAGGTAAGCTGCCTTGCACATGTCTGGGAATGCGAAAATATTCTACAATAATTTCTTTGTAATGAAGGCACAACATTAGTGCAAGTTGAATGAGGTGACTGTACCACAGTATCTGGCAATTCCTCGCATAGACAATGTATTGGATGCGGTGGGACAGGTAAAACCCAAGTTCATAACGACGCTAGATTTGATGATGGCATTTCATGAAACATTGATTACAGACAGTACAAAGGAGTTGACAAGTTTTCTCTCTCCATTTGGGAAATATGCATACAGCAAGATGTAGTTAGGTCTGAAAAACGCTAGTAGGTCATGCCAAATGGTGCATCATGTTACAGGGTCTAAGGTTCAGGATCAGGATAATTATAAACCAAGGCATGGCAAACAACAATTCGCCTTGATGGATTAACTATCAAGATAATTATGCGCCATCACTGCCAAAAACTGAGTCTCTTCCAAAGACGTATCACTCTGTCAATATTGAACAGAAGATAGATATGGATATTTAGTTCAGGATACTCTCTATTTCTCCAGACAGTATAATCCATAGGTTTTATAAAGGTATCTGGTAGCCAGTCGATTTGTCATTGCTGTAACCAGTCTACGCCCAGGGCCTACACCTGTGCCTCATGGGTCTAAATATGACAAGCACCAGTGGGTAAATCGGGTACCTGAAGCTGTACGTCTATGTAGCTTCTACTTATGCAACAGATCTGGGCGTGCCCCACGCCCAAACGGAGTATTGAGGTAAAACGTCTTATGATATCTAAGAATTGAAAGTCCTCCCTTATATGGAATATTTCCCTCGCTTCCGCGTGACAGGGGGATAATATCAAACAATTTGTAAAGGGGGTGTTCCATTTGACCGACGGTAGCCGATTCTGTAGCCAGACAATCGCCGATCATTATCGGATACCCTAGAATTTCTCAAATCTTTGAAAATGGTCATTCATTAAACTATCATTATCAGAATTAAACGAATTACAATACGTGAGCTTCCTCTACACGGCCCAGGAACAATTGATCGGGTGAGAAATCGGCTTGGTGGAGCACACCCTTAATCACAATCGGCCGCGAAACATAACACCACACATGGTGCATCAATTAATTCTAACTTACCTAATGAGCATCTTGTCCACATTCTGGAGCTCTCCATTCTCGGACTCGGCATACGATGGCGCGAGAGCATTCCAGTTGTCCAGGTAACGAATAAATGTTGATGACGTCATATTTAGTGGATCTAGAATGCGCGTGCGCACCAAACTCTCCCAGGATGCATTGCCCAGAATTTCAGCGACGTAGCCTGCTAGCATGTACATGTAGTTGTTGTAGCGGAACCTTGACCGAAATGGATAGATGGGCTTGTGGTAACGCAGCTTCCTGAAAAAAAAACGAAATTATTGTCGGAGTTTTCATCAGTAAAATCAATTAGCATCAATAAAATGACAATCCTCATAAGGACACACCTTTTTTCTATTGAGTACAAATTGCATAATGTTTTCTGTTATATGTAGGTATTATTGACATTCTTCAATAATGTATGACAATGCTTAGGTTTACAGGAACTATGCGCACATCTACATATATATATAAAGAGAAAGGATAATGAATAGTTAACTTCTAGATTACATATGCACTAGGAACAAATGGTGGCGTGGCCGAGCGGTCATTGGTGAATGAGCATGGAATTTTTATTTTTGATAGGAATTGGTTTTAACCAGTCAATGGGTCATTTGTTGGATCCCACTAGGTAGCCCAGCCACTTCTACAAATGCCTTTGTAGGGTCTAAATATGTCATCCTCTAGTGGGGCAATCAGGGAGCTGTTTCAAAACCATAGACTTAACCCACGTTTTGAAACAGCTCCCTGGTTGTTCAATCTGTAGTGATTGATCCCTGTCAGCTCGGCAGTCCTCTCAGACACTAAGACACTGGTCCTCTACTACTTACTAATAGCTCAGGAACGACCAAATTGAAAGATAACAAGGAGGGAACATTTGGGCTAAATCTCAGTATATAGGCCCTAGGATAGACTTGCTCAAGTCTTTGATTATGAACATTCATTGATTGATAAATCACGATCAAAATAAAGTTCATCATAGTATACGTATCCTTCTCTGGCCATGTATACCAGTGAGGAGGGTAGCCATAGGATACAGGGACTGGAGCCAGTCTAGCCTTAGGGATATTACTAGAATATATATCGATATGGCGTAAAGTAAAGGCAGCAGTATATTGTTATGGGTAAATTATGGTGGTTGCCCATCCATCAACCTGCCTATTCACTCAGCTGTCTGCCCACTGATCTGATTACATACCAACCTACATACCCACTAACCTGCACAATCACTAACCTGGCTAACTACCAACCTGCATACCCAAACAACCCGCTCACCAACTCACCTTTCTACACAAGAACCTGCCTGCCCACCAAATCTGCCCAAAAACATACCCATCTACCAACTTGCCTACCCACCAGACCCACCTACAGACCTGCCTGACTGCCCACCCCCTTACCCTACAACTAATCCGTCTAGACAAAATCCTACTTACCCACCAAGGCTGTTTACCTACCAGCCCACCAAACAATATACCCATCAACCAGCCCACTAACCAACATACCCAACAGACTGCTTACCAACCTGCCCACTCATCAACACACCTATCAAACCCCGCCGGCCCCAGCCAGCCCATCAACTTAACCACCTATCACCCTGTCCACCCAACAACTTACCCAAACATCCATCTACTCACATACCACAGTACCAAACTACCCACCAACCAGTCTGCAGATCTATCTGCCTGGCCACCTATCAACTTATCAGCTGCCTGGCTATCATTGGCCTGTCTGCCAGGTCAGTGCATCATTGGACTGCTTGTCTTTGGCCTGCCTCTCAATGTTCTGCCTGTCAGTGGCTTGTCTGGCAATGGTTTGCCTGTTATTTGCGAGCTTGTCGGTGACAAGCCTCTATATGGTTTCCCTGGCAGTGACTAACCTGTCATTGGCCTGCTTATTAAGGGCCAGCACGTCATTGGCCTGCTTATCATTGGCCTGCCTGTGAATCGCATGCCTGCCAGTGGCCTGCAAGACTTAATTGTATGCCAATGCCCTGCCGTTCAGAACACTAATATTTCCTGTCGGTTAGAATCTTGCCTACCAGTGGCGGACCTGTCTGTCAGTACCCTGCGAGAGTTTAAATCCTTCGCTGTTGTCAGTCCATACAGTTTTGGTCTCCAATGACTAACTCATGTTCCTATGCCATGCCCAAAGGTAGCCCCTTTGTCCACTGTCACATCAAATGGTGTGGCATGACACGTATGTGTCGGGGCTTTTCACTACCGCTCCCCCCCCCCCCCCACTTGGCGGTTCATCATTCAACCAACCTCTCTCACTTACCCCCTCTACCCTTCACTCCACTCAACACCTCACCACACACACCCACCATCTTTATTCAGTTTCTCACCACCATACACTACGCACACAATACATCCTTCATCAAATTTGTATCCACCCACCCAACACCAAAATTCTCTTACTCCATCTGACACGTAGTACCCCATTTATCTTAATCAAAAACACATAAAATACTCTTATCCATTTCAACAATCAACATACTTTATTTCACTAAATATTTTGTACTAATTAATCAAATTTATCAACTATTTTTAATAAATTTTATTTACCCAACTCACGCCTTTCTTCTTCTTTCGCCAGTGATTGTGGGAGTATACGGTAGTGATAAGCTTTTTGTACGTCTGTTTAATTTAAGCCTCTGTACAATTCCCAATCGAATACTCCACAAGGTCCAAAGATCTGTTTTATCTATCTATATATAAATGTGTGTGTTTTCCCAAAGAATAGGCATATCTATGATTAATCCTCGGCAATACAAACATGGCTGCATAATACTACCTCTCGCCAAATCATGTTTGATCTGGCACATTACAGGAATCCTCGATAGTATAGTGGTTAGTATCCCCGCCTGTCACGCGGGAGACCGGGGTTCAATTCCCCGTCGGGGAGGTACATGTTTTTCATGGAGCTACCATACATGTATATATTTGAATACAAAATCCATATTGTGTGACAAACATAAAGCCATGTTACGTTGATTAATCGAGCTGTCACTTGGTATTTTGGTGCCAAACATACAGAACTCTGCAAGGCACCACTTTACATGGTGGCTTTGAGTCTACTATTTTCAGTAAAGCAGGATTCAGGTGAAGAGACTTATGTACTTTACATCAATATTAAAGCTAGCTACGAGAATGAAAAATTGAATTTTATATCTATGATTAAAATAGTATATGCAAAAGATAGCCTGGAAAGAGAGGATCACAAAGATATTTGATTTTTTTTAAATCGGTCAAGTGGTTCAAAAATTAAGGAGGAAAGTCTAGTCAAATTAAGATTGAATTTGAGGGAATCAAGTATATAGAAAACAGTAGAAGGCATGGCACCACATAATGATTAGCACAGAAGAACAAACTTATTACAATATCTCTCTAGATATTGGTGATGGGGACATGATATTTTGCATACAGGGGTATTTTCACATGCTAAATCCAATGGGGATATTTATTTTCATGTATATTGATGACGTCATAGTTACTTTGCATATTAATGGGGAAATCTGTAATAATGATGTATAGATTCTGCAAAAAAAAACACTCAAATAATACTCCTCTCTAATCTAGATCATTCCATACAAGGCAAAACATATCTTTGACTTGTAAATAGGAATTTTGACAGCTAAATTGCATAATTTATATTGAACCTGAAGTCTTCAGATGGATCAGAGAATTGATAAACTCAGTTTTTCAGTGTAGTTATTTCAAGATGCTGGTCTTTTACATCTATCAAACTATGGCATATCATGTATACATCAAATTAATCCTTTATGTATGCTCTTTGTAATGGCACAGGCATGAAATTGTTTGATTCATTCAGTTTTGTGTGAAGCGTTTTCTTTTTAATTCAAATTGGTGCTTGATCAAGTTCTTTTGGTCATAGAAATTTTGTGCTAGTACTAAAATGAAGCCTAAAATGCACTCTGATTGGCTGAAATAATGTTTTGGCACTGAAAGTGGCAGAAGAACTCAGCAAATGGATGAAATAAATAGTCTGACAGAGCAGGTGCCATGGTGCCATGTAGGCCCATGCCATTTCCATTGAAATCAAGTGAAAAATCTAATAAGAATAATGGAGGAATAATGGAGGAATAATTCATTTATAAATGAATTATTCCTCCATTATTCTTATATGTATATCCACAGGAAAGACCTGTTTCCCAGCTTTCAGAAGCTGTATATATTGATCTTAGATATGATGAGCAGGCGCTTGTGGAGAACCATTAAAGGACAATAAATGAGAGATTTGTTGTTTGTCGCACTGAGTGACGGCTGCGTGCGTGTTGCTAAATAAGGGATTAAGTCTGCGACAGCGCCGTGTGTTGCCAACAGTGTCGCCGACACACGGCACTGTCGTAGCCTGTCGTAGCCTGTCGTAGTAGGTGGGAGGCCTTATTGCAGCGACAACCCACTGTGCTCTACGAACAACCTTCCAAAAGCCTATGACGGCCTATGACGGGTTGCGAAAGTCAAACATGTTTGAATTTCATAGACCCTCTACGATCAACATTTTTATGTTGTAGCGCGCCATAGCCCGTCGGCGCACAGCAAGTTCGTTGGGAACAAACCTGACTAATTGACAATTTCGTCGCCGACACGGCTAAAGGGACAATCGTAGACTTAATCGTAGTAGGTGCCAGGGGCTCCTAATTGTCCCTCTGTCCAATGATCTCAGAGCAGAATACTGTAATTGAGCTTTCCCATTCTTGTAACAAAATAGCGGATCTGATTCATATGGAAGGACACACCCAGTGCATAGTCTCAGACATATTCCCTTTCACAAGGTACATAGTCTCTGACTTGCACCGTTCCCGGTGTTAAAGACAAATGCAGGTAGGTATCGCATTGTCCCCTGTGTCTACTAAATTTAACACTGGTGCTGTCATCTGGTTTCCTGAAAATATAGCAGTTTCCCATAGACACTAATAGATAAGCACTTACCCTCTTCATATGGTCTTCCCATAGAAATTAGCATGGTGACATAGTTGGGTTTTTTACCATTTCTCATGTGTAAACTTCCCCAACCATCATAGTCCAGATTTCGCTACAAGACATCTCATTTGGTTCTCAAATGGAAATAATTTGAATTAGAGGCCACCTTACTTTTTCTTTACATCGCCATGTCAATTAGAATACGTGATATGATATTCATATCAATAATTACTGCCCTCAACATAACTTGTATTTCAAATATAGGTACTTTCCTGTGTGAGGCAGGAAAAAATGTTCAATATCTTTGATTTTTAGCTGAGAAAATGGAGAATGGATAGATGGGCAAGTACATGTAGCTAATATAGTATATTTTTATAAGGGTTTCTGTCAACTATTATCATGTTAAGGAAAATCCAGAGATCTAATAAAAAAAACTTGATAATTTATGGTTTGTACGGAACTTATCATAAATTATCATCTCGTTTTGTAGCTTGGACAGCATGGTCAGGACGTTCTATAAAAATATTCTGTATAATACACCAGGGGGCACCTCAACCACAAGAGACAGTCACTGCTGGTTATGGCAATTGCCGCTAGTCCTACCTTCAGTACAAACGCCTCATGTATGTTTTCTCATCTACTCGATTTTGTATTTTCTTCTCATGTATTCAAATCATGTGACCAGGGCAGGACTATTAGTAAGGGTAAGACATAGGTTGAGGGTGAGTTTGAGACTGAAACAATCAAATTTCAATTTCGATCTTTGTTCCCCCAGACATATATTTATAAAAGGACGACGTAAAGATGAGTATTCATCTTTTGAAGGCTAATATCTCATGCTTAGTTCATATAATTAGGGTGTAACCATCAATGAGGGTGAGAAATATTTTTACAGTGAGTTTGAGGCTGGAATAATCACAATCAAATTTAGATCTTTGTTCCCAGAGACATATATAAATGGGCAACGTAAAGATGAGTATTATCTGAGCTTTCATCTTTACGTCGCCCCTTCAAAGGCTAATATCTCATTTTTAGTTCATGTGAAGAGGCTGGGATTATCAGTCAGGGTGAGGTTGAGGGTGAGTTTGTGGCTGAAACAATTAAATTTACATTTAAACCTTTGTTCCCATGGACATGGATAAACTGGCGACGTAAAGATGAGTACTCATCTTTTTGTCGCCACTTTAAAGGCTAATATCTCTATGATCCATACAAGGGAATTAACATACTCTTTCAAAAAAGGTATTGAAACACTGCAGTCATTTCATCTTGTACAGTATATCATATGTTAATTGGCTTCTAAATAGAAACACAAAGAAACGAAGCAATACCTTGAAAAGACAAGGATGTGTAACTCAAAGTCATAATTTCAGATCTGGAAAAACGCGAATTATGTTTGATATGTAAGACTGAATCTAGTCCCGTTTCACTGTAAATTCGTTGAATGTCACTGTTGACCAATACCCACTTATTTTGCTTAGAAGAGCGGTGTAATAATCAAAGGCGAAATAATAACTTTTTTTTTAAATCTCATGTATAATTCATGTTATGAGTGTGTGCCTATCCATACGGGTGAGACATAGGTTGAGGTTGAGGTTGAGAGTAAAACCGTTAAATTTCAAATTATTTCCTCGTTGCCAGAAACATATGAAAACCGGCAACATAAAGAGACACTAAGTCTCATATTTACGTCGACACAGTTTTCACACCATTTTACTAGAAAAATTACCATGATGCCACGTACTGTTGTTACTTATAAGCAGGCACATGAGGTTCGATTAAGGGTCGAGATATCCGTATTCTGGCAGGCCAGACATCCAAGCAAATATATAAGTCTAGACATCGGTTTGTATTAGGTGGAGTTAATAAGAAGGATGACTTGATATCGCTGCATATATGGTCATCGAGTATATTTGTTGAAGAAGTTTAAGATAGTACAAAAGCAGAGACGTATTGTAAAGTTCCTAGGCTATACCATAGCGGTTCTGCTCCTAACGGTCTATATACGTAGAATAGAGGTTTGAAGTCAACGCATAGATGTTGTAGGTAACAGAATCCAGGTAAGACTGAATGGTTCTTTAATCTGGGCCCGGGTTTATATACAATCGAAGCGCCTTTGTCTCCAGGTGGGGGACGCTTATACGGGCGGTCGTGTTAGGCGCCAGTTAGCGTCACCTTTGAAACAACGAGCGCGCCCGCATCTCCAGGAAGTTGGGTTAACAAACAACCGCCGGCCAAAGCCGGGTTCAAAGGGGGGATTATAGTTACAGCAGGAAGGACCAATTAGCCTGGCCAGTGTCGGCCATCTTGGATTTGGAGGAAAGAATTTAGAATAGATTGAATATATATATTATAATTAATAATGCTGCTTTTCCAACGCAAAAATACCACAAAGTTAGAATTATCGACTGCAGATCTTTACAAACGTCCCTCACTCTGAGTTCGAAGAGCAACGGAGAACTTTAAAAGAAAAGAAAAAGATGTGCAGTCGCTAAAACCAACCTAACCGCCTTGCTCCGTCTCAGAGCAGTCGTGCGGCTGCTGAGACCAGCGCGGGAACGGTTAGTTCGTCGAGCGAACGCGGAGGCGCCACCAGCGCGCGCTCACGATCTCTCGACCAATGAAAAGGCAGCAATTCCCAACTTCCGGTCACCACCCAGAAACAACAAAAATGGCAGCGCCCACATCTCGGCGTGCTAAACAAACGGGTCTTACGCAAACAATGGCGGCCATCGGGTCTTCAAAGAAGGTAGGTTCAATCATTAACACATATAGATCACACGGGTAAAGAGTAACAGAGATGATAACAGAAATACAGGTTATATTTTGAAAAAATGTCACTGCGGCCCGCTCGGCGTCAGAGCTCCGACCGTGTCCGGGTTATGGGTACTCGGCTGTACAACCAGTCGCGAGTGTAGAAAATGGCCAGCGAATGTCTTTATAAAATATAAATGCGTAGTCCATTTTGATGTAAAGCTGGGATACGAGTGTCTGTATCCTGCTGCTTCAGGATGGTGGTTATGAATTTAAAAAGATAGATCACAGGGATCTCACAGGGTATGGCGAGCGGTCTTCGGCGTCAGTGTCTCTTGGTTGACTCGCTCGCCAATCGTAGGGGTGGAGTCAATCGCGCTAAAACACACTTTAGCACGATTGACACGATTGTTACTCTTTGTAGAGGTATATACACGTAGGAACGGCCTGTCAAGTGCAGAACACACCTTTGTTCGTTGTTGACAGGCCGCCGCGACGGAACTCCGCGTCCCGGGCTACCGAAGTGCGACAGCTGGCGGTCCGAGCGTAGGCGCCAGCCCGAGACCGCCGCCCACGCGAAGCACTTCGCGGGAGGATCGGAGCCCGTCATGTCACAATCAGGTCATAAAAGGTTACAGAAAAATAGATGTGAGTCACACGTACTCAGTTGACACGTAGATTACACGTTTTCCTCAATAAAAACGGTAATTCAAACAATTTTACACATCTCAGGCTCCTCACCAGCGCACATCCTGGCAGCCATTTTGATAGTACAAAAAAAGAAGATAATATCGCCGTGAAAGGCATGACATATAAGTAGCAGCGGGGTGCTTAACGATAAAAATAGACAATTTGGTCGCCGCTGAGGACGGTAAATCTTACGATAAAATTGATAAGGCGGTAAATGACACCAAAAAGGGGACGAGCTCCCGTAATCTTGATAAAGATTGTAGAAAATATGCTGTGGCCGTATTATAAACATATATGTACATGGTGATAAAACATAATATTGGCGTTTTCAGCGCGGATCTGAGTAATGCGTTAAGGCCTGGACATCGCCATTCTCTACATATCGACTGCAGCTAGCGCTCGACTTCTGGTGACGACGGGAGATCAAGCCGCGCCACTCGCTACTCACAAGACGCTCGCTTACAGCCTTCATCCCTTCCCAAGTCTACTCAAGTTACCGAGGAGTGGTGAGATAACACTGTGGCCTAAACATAATAAATCGTAGAGCCCTCCCGATTAATCCCCGATTTATAGAAATTTTCAGCGGCCTAAAATATCGGCCCATCTCCAGCTATTGCATACCTAACCGATAGTAACTCACTGTATCACTACTTGTTGCCTAATTTAGAGATCAATATAAACGATATTTCTCGTTATTTAATTAAATTTTATGGTTAATTTCCGAGTAATACTTACTATTCGCACGCGGCTGGTATGCACTAGATGATTATAATTTCTTAAATTTTTGGTTTGTAACTAATATTTCTACCTGTCTCAGATCCACCTTGATACTAACCATGTCGCCTCGTTGGGCTATTCAAAAGAACATAAAATAACATTTGAAATTACATAATAATATTAAACAATTCTGGCCAATAGACTAAGGAACCGACATTAATTAAGAGAATCATTTTAGAATTAAGTAATACTTAGCGCAGGGCTGTGATTGTAGTATGGTCGGTTCCTTATAAAATATAAAGCATAGCATATTATATATAGGCAGGAGCTCGTCAATATCAATAAATAGGTGTCATTGATATACATTGTAAATTGAAAAGAATATAATATCTTGCTGCGTGGCCACGTTAAGTATAGGAAAAACCCAGACATATAGTCGTGCAGCGTGGCCACTTTTAAGTATATAAGACTCGTGCAGCGTGGTTATTAAAAAATAGGGGGTTGTGAAGCAGCTGAGAGTGGTTCTTTCCAGAAAATTGCCAAAAATTTCAACCGGTGCCAGGGGATACGTAGGCATCATACGTACTTCACTCCCCCAACACTCTAAATTTTTGCAATACTCGAATTACTCTAAAAATAACTCAACCACTCTCGGCGTGCCCACCCAAGAAGAAAAATTAGCGCGGCAAAGCACGGTAAGTAACATGTTTGATATATGTAAAAAAAATTGTTTTCACACTAGTAGGGCAGGTCCCATCATGGACTCCTCCCTGGGCGCATAGGCCCTTAAAATCGTTCCTACGATAAACGATAAAAAACACAAAACGATATCGTACACACACGATATTTAGACAAACACACACAGACGATTTAGGCTGAGCTAGGCCGCGGACCTCTCGTGCTCCTCGTGCCTCTTCAAAATCGTCGTTTCTCCACATAATCATCCTTCGGCCAAAGGGTCTGGGGCGAAGGGGCTGGCCGAGTGGCCGCAAGGCCAGCCTTTGACCGCCAAACACAGGGCCAAGGTCACTTCGAATAACCAAGACCCTTACCGATGGCCGAGCACATAAAACAAAAACTCGTGGGTCTCAGCGAGGCTGCAAGCACCCCACGGGTTTCACCATGCTATCGGTCTTAATCATTCCAGTTTCACAATCGTGGGTCAATTCCGTATCGTCAACGTGTCATTCATAATAAAAAAGGTTTTACACGGGGGGAAGCCGGGGATATATATCTTGGGGGCGTAAGTCCGCGAAGGAGCCTGCTAACCGCTCCAGGGTTGGGCGTAAGCGGAGAGGGGGTATGGGGGCGGTCGCGGTTTCTGATCGTATAGGAATTACGGGTAGGGATTGGGGGAAGGGTTCAGTGGGGGGATCTTCGGTAACGATGGTGGGGGCAGGGAGGGACAGAAAGGGGGATGCTGGTGCTGCCTGTAGGCTCTGTAGGCTGATCTCCTCGCGTGGGCGGTCCTCTTCAGCCGACCTCGGCGGACTCCGCACGCAGATCAACCTACAACACCAGCGAGTGACGGGGATACAACAAAGCTTTTTGTACCGCAAGCAACAGACCGTCAGGAGGACGAGGAATATTAGGAGGGATATGGAGGAAGTGGAGATGAAGGGTACAGAGGATAAGATAGAGGCCGGGGAGCGTAAGCCCTGTAGGCGGCCTACTTCCATCACGGGCAGGACTACGCGGGGGAGGAGTTTGAGTGGTTCGGAGAAGGTGGGAGGAAGGGTGCGGGGCCAAGATATGTTAAGGGGGGAAAGCTGAAGGGGGCGCCGGAAGTGGAAATTGAGGGTATGGTGCCCAGCCGCGATGCCGTGTAGGCGCCACCCACGCGACTCCAGCGAACATCCTGGGGGGAGGTCGACGAGGGTGGGGCCGTTGACGAGCAGATTCACGGGTGGGCGGCCGGTGCAGAGGCATAGCACGGAGGTCGACTGGTAGGCGACTACCACAGCTTGTCGGCCTCCTGCCTCGGGCCTCGACACTACGGCCGTCGCGTTGTTCCGGGCGGTGATGGCGATGTGGCACGAGGTCGGCTTGGTCCCGCGCACGAGTGCCGACTCGCAGGACCGTTCGGTATACACTACCGTAGGCCTACACACTCGTGGCTGCCGACCTACGCAGACATCAGGGACGAAGGACGTGGAGGACGACGAGCTCACGGCCAAACGGGGCCTACCCTGGACCGTCCGCAGGTGGGACGCGTCCAACTGCACCGGGAAGTACTGCAGCTTGTACACCAGGTAGGCCTCGCTCGTGAGCCCGGGAACAACAACACGGTAGATCAACTCCCGTCCCTCCTCCCAGATGGGGTCGATGTCCACGTAGTTGTAGTACCACATCGCCGGGAGGGTGTGGTATCCGGCGTCTCGGAGGCGGCGGAGGACCTGGAGCAGGTGTTCTCGGGGGAGAACGTCCTCGGTCAGTTGGCCCCGCTCCAGCTCCATCCGTTGATTATGGAACTGTACTCGCCGAAGTTCGTGTTGGCGCACCGTCTCCTCCAAGATCCGTAGGCCCAGCTCGATCTGCCGGGCCATCCAGACCTTGTTCACCTTTTCGTCGGCCCCGACCGCGATCGTACCTCCGGCTTCCGCGAGGTGGATCGCGCGGGCGGCCTGCTCATTTATTGTGGCGATGTTATCGGCATTCTGTAGAACGCCTCCACGAGTGGCGTTTACTACCGATACCATCTGCTCCAGGTGGTGGGCTATTTGCTGCTGCTGGACCAGCGTGTCGCGTGCGACTCCTCGCAATGATGCGACGTCGCGGTCAGTCGCCAGTCCAAACAGAGCCTTTCCAGCCCACCCCACAATATTAAGCAGGCCCCGACGCCGTCGGCCGGCCTCCGGCCTGCCGTCGGTTACTATCCGACTTGCTCGGGTTAGGCGTGGGCGTAAGCCCTCCCAGTCGAGGCCCGGGTCGGCCGCCTTGACATGACTGCGATTAACCGTCCGCCGTTTGTTTGTTGGGCCCACCACGTGTACCACGTTGCCGGATGCCCGCGTCACGAGGTATCCGGGGTCCCAGCGGGGGTCCAGCGGTCCGGGCTCGTGGACTCGTAGGAACACCTTGGTACCGGGTTCTAGGGGGAGGGCGTTGGCTTGTTTGCTTAGGCGATTAACGTTAGCCTGCCTCGCTATTTCCGCGTTGTGGGCGGCCTCCTTCAAAGCACGCGAGTGCTCGTCCACACGGAGGGCGAGGCGGGCCGACGAATCCCCTAGCGGGCGATCTCGGAGGTGGGAAAAGGGGGGAGGAGGGCAACGACCAAAAAGAAGGTAGTAGGGGGAAAAGCCTGTGACGTCACTGGGGGTCGTCCGGTGGGCGAGGAGTACATCCCCGAGGTGGTCCTCCCACTCGCAAGCACGGGCGTTTACCACCTTACGCAACATATCCTTTAGCGTGCGGTGAAAACGCTCTACGCGTCCGTTGGCTTGCGGGTGGTAGGGGGTGGTGTGTCGCACCTCGGTCCCGAGCTGTCGCAGGTATCCCTCCACTGCCGCGTTTTTGAACTCTAATCCGTTGTCCGTTAACACGACAGAGGGGGGGCCGTAGCGGGGGATGTACTCCCGGGATAGGGAGGTATAAACCGATTCAGCGGACTTATCTTTGAGGGGAAAACAATCTACATAGCCAGTGGCGTGGTCTATGATTGATAACAGATAACGAGCGCCGCTGCGACTCAGGGGGAGGGGGCCGGTCAGATCCATTGCGACGACTTCTCCCGGGTTTTCGGCGACAGGCATAGGGGCGGGGGTTGGACGTTCTGCACGGACGCGATTGGCTCCGCAGGGGGCGCATCGTGCGAGAACGGAAAATACCTGTCGCTTCATTCCTGGCCATTTAAAATGGTCGTGAAGTCGTCGCAAAGTTTTCCTCATACCTTGGTGGCAGACCTGTAGATGGGCGGTCTGGACCAAGTTGGCGCGAATTTCCGACGGGGGGACGAGGCGAGGGTAAGCCGCGAGACCCGAGGGCGGTTTGAGGGTAAAGAGGAGGCCATTACTGACCAGATAATCCTCCTGTTCCTCGAGACCGTACCGGAACTCAGGCATCGCTGCTTGTCGCACTTTCACCTCTGCTTCCGTCAGCCCGTACGCTTCCCACGGCAACTCCCGCTCTTCCTGGACCGAGGCGATCTGTGCGACCTCCAGCGGCAGCTCGGCCGGTGAATCGGACCGGAGGCGCGAGAGCATATCCGCCCACACATTTTTGGCACCAGCGAAGTACACGATGGGTGCGGCGTATTCCGCAAGGAGTACGGCCCACCGTTGTACTCGCGTATTTTTCATTTCGGCCAAAAATAAGCTTTTGAGGGGCTTGTGGTCGCACAGAATCTGGAAGGTCGCACCGTACAAATACGCCCGTAAGCGCGTAAGCGCAAAGACTATCGCGTAGGCCTCCTTCTCGATGACAGGGTATCGGCGTTGCACCTCCGTAAACTGACGTGAGAGAAAGTGTACGGGTCGCTCGATACCCTGGTCATCCTCTTGTACCAAGATGGCGCCGAGGCAATAATCTGAGGCGTCGGTGTACAGTTTGTACGGGCGACCGGGGTCCGGGTAAGCGAGGGTCACCGTGTTCACGAGGGCGTCGCGCAACTCCTGCCACGCGGTCTGGCACTCGGAATCCCAATGAAAGAGGGCGTATTTCTTTGTCAGTGCGACGAGGGGTCGGACAATATCGGCATATCTGGGTATGAGCTGCCGATAATAATTGGCCGACCCTAGCAGCCGTCGCACCGCCTTTACGTCCTCGGGTGGCACCATGTCACGTATGGCTTCCACTTTGTCGGGATCCGAGGAGACGCCGTCCGCGCTGACCACATAGCCAAGGAGTTTCACGCGGTCGACCCCGAAGTGGCACTTCGATTCTTTGACCACGAGGCCGTATGAGCGCAGGGCCTCGAGGACGGCCGCGATGTGGTGGTGGTGTTCTTCCTCGGTCCGGCTGTAGATTACGAGGTCGTCGAGATATACCATAACGAACTTACGCAGCGGGGTGATAACCTTATTCATAAGCCTCTGGAATGCAGCCGGCGCATTGCACAGGCCGAACTGCATCTGCTTAAACTGAAAAAGGCCCCGATGCGTCGCTACGGCCGTCTTCTCGACGCTGTCAGGATGCATCGGTACCTGCCAGTATCCGGACTTTAAATCTAGGGTCGAGAACACTTTCGCACCACCTAGATTATCAACAATGTCCTGGATACGAGGCAGGGGGTATGCATCGCGACGAGTAACTGCGTTCAGTCCTCGGTAATCTACACAGAACCGGACCGAGCCGTCTTTCTTAGGGACGAGGGTGAGGGGCGAGGCCCATGGGGAGGAACTGGGCTCGATTATGCCTTCCGCGAGCATCTTGTCCAGCTCGCGGTCGACGACCTCGCGCTTGGCGAGGGGAAGTCTGTACGGCCGTTGATTGATGGGGGGGTGATCGCCTGTCTCGATCCTCATGTAGACCTCGGTAGTGCATGTGAGGGGGCGGCCGGTGACCGGGAACACATCGGGGTATTGCCGCTTCCAATACTCGGCCTCGTATACCAGCTGACCGATGTGTCCCTCGCGTCGCACCGACCGTCGCACCGCATGGCGACGACCACAGAGGGTTACAGATTTATCAGGGGAAGCATAGTCTACGATCGCGTGAGTAGCCTCCAACGCGTCGTCCCCTAATAAAAGATCGTGGGACATATCACCCACCACATTAAAGTCGCACGGCCGGCCGTACAGCTTCAGGTTAACCGCCTCGCGGACGGAGATGCCGTGGCCGGTGAGGGACTTAAGTCGCGCCGGGGGTCTTGTACTCTTACCCACCGCGCCCACCTGTCGCAAGGCATCCGCCGCGGGGACGGACACCAGGGAGCAACACGCACCCGAGTCGACGAGGGCCTGCAGTGCCACGCCTCGAAGCTCGAGGTCAATGCAGGGTCGTCGGTCGGACGCGCGTTTTAGTTTCCCTGGGTCGCGGCGGCTACGACTTGATCCTGGGAGTGGGCTAACGATCGTGCCGCGTCCCGGGAGGCCTTCAAACTGGGGCATCCAGCCACATAATGGCCTCGTTGATTGCACGCGTAGCAGATGATGTCGTTTATGGGTGTCATCCGCCGGCCGGAGTTACGCTGCCCCGGCGCGACGGCTGCTACAGTGGAGGCGACGGCTGGGGGCGGCGGAGCTGGGACGGTCGCAAACAGCGGCTGGGGGGCGGGAACGGGCGCGGGGGTCGGCGCGAACACAATCGTGGATTGTGGTGGCGCTGCCGCGGGCATCACAGCCGCGACCGTGTGGCCCTTGTTCCCCTTTTTCGCCTTCAATTCCCCCTGGATGGACTTTATCGCCTGCTGCATCTCCTCCATCTGTCGCTGGTGGGCGGTTTGCGCGGGGTGGTTGGCGGAACGGGCGGCCGTGGTCCTCGAGCCGACCGCGCCCACCTCCATGGCCTCCTCGACGCGAGTGTCGTCAGAGTGCGCCTCCTTCTCCACCGCCTTCGCCAACGCGTCGACCCTCGAGAGAGCCTCGGCGATTGTTTGGGGCGTGTTGAGATTGAGGTCCCACCGCAGAGGGCCTCGCGACAGAGTACTCACGAACTGTCGCATCGTCGGCCGCAGCACAAAGGGAGAGGCGAGTTCTTGGGCCGAGTAGGCTTTCTTGGCCGCCAACCAGAAGCGCTGCGCGTACTCGGGGGCGGTCTCGTGGGCCGTCTGAGAGAAGTGCCCGAGTGCAGCGCGCAGACTCTCCATTTCCTCCATGCCGAGGAGCGTTGATGTTATCTTGCGTTCGACGGCCTCGAAGTCGGTGACGCCGTCCTCGAAGCAATCGTAGATTATCGACTTGAGGCGCCCCGCCGAGTAGGCCAGGGCCTCCGAGATCAGCTTCTCGTCGGGGGCCTTGGAGACAAAGCGCGCCTGTCGCACATCGTTTAACCACGTGCGGAGGGCGGCTTTATCCTGACCGTCGACGGTCGGCAGCGCCCGAAACAGCCGGATGAGCTGTTTGACCGAGGCCAACTCATGGGTCTCGGGCCGCGACCGGGGGGCAGAGTCGATAATGATCGCACGGGCCTCGGCGAGCTGTCGCGCCGCCTCGGCGAGCTCCATGGCCTGCTGCTGGGATTCCAGAGCGTGTTGTTGAGCCCGGAGGTCGGCCTGTCGCGTAAACTCGGCGCGAAGTCGCTGTTCCAACTCGTAGATAGCGACATCTTTCACTTCCTTACAGGTCTGGGCCAGGTACTGCTTCCACAGCTTGCCCAGCAGCTCTGTGTTGGCGACAGTAAAGTCGGTCGGAATGGTCCCCGCCAACTTCCCAGCGTTAAGCCACACCTGGAAATCCTCAGGCAACACACTGGGTTCGGCCATCCTTCCGAATTGCGTAAATAACCACACACGTTATATATACGTCAATCACCTATATGGCACGAACCTGTTGCGATTCCCACGTGCGACAGCTGCTGGTCCGCTCGGTCCGACTGTCGCTAACACAGAACTACCGGCATGCAAGTACCTTCCACGCCCACATCAAAACGTTATATCATAGCAGAATGTCACTTCCCTGCTCGAGTCCGTGTCTATGGAGTCGGTCCTTCCGTGGTCATTCGTAACTCGACCGGCAATCTGTCCTCGAATCACACTAAAAGCGTCTCGTCGTGGTCGCCAATGTAAAGTTCCTAGGCTATACCATAGCGGTTCTGCTCCTAACGGTCTATATACGTAGAATAGAGGTTTGAAGTCAACGCATAGATGTTGTAGGTAACAGAATCCAGGTAAGACTGAATGGTTCTTTAATCTGGGCCCGGGTTTATATACAATCGAAGCGCCTTTGTCTCCAGGTGGGGGACGCTTATACGGGCGGTCGTGTTAGGCGCCAGTTAGCGTCACCTTTGTAACAACGAGCGCGCCCGCATCTCCAGGAAGTTGGGTTAACAAACAACCGCCGGCCAAAGCCGGGTTCAAAGGGGGGATTATAGTTACAGCAGGAAGGACCAATTAGCCTGGCCAGTGTCGGCCATCTTGGATTTGGAGGAAAGAATTTAGAATAGATTGAATATATATATTATAATTAATAATGCTGCTTTTCCAACGCAAAAATACCACAAAGTTAGAATTATCGACTGCAGATCTTTACAGTATGTTCAGGAATATCATCCCGTATAAGAGTCTTATAAGATTATCGTAAATTCATGATACTTACACATCCGGTCGCTGTCATGATACTTAAATTTTGATTACTCTGGGTCCAAGCAAAGGTACCATTGTTTTATGTGTAGTATAGCTATATACTGCATGTAACGAAGTCAAAATGTAAACCGACGGCTGCAAATGAAAACCGTACATGCTGTCTCAAATATAAATTAAAGACCTAACTTGCTCTGGGCTTTTTCCAAGCTAATAATGATGATTAGAATATTAAATACTACTCGGAAATAGGAATTCCCCATGACAATACATCATGCATGCTTCTATAATAAACTGTTGAAAATTGAACCATATTCTAATAAATGAGCACATGTTTATGGTTTGACATCAGTTCACTGTGGGTTTTTTTTTCAGGAATTCCTGTGTGGTCTTCCATTTTGGTTTTCGTCCACTTCCATTCAGTGCCAAATCCTTTCACAATACAGAAAACCACTTTGCATTTCTGAGGCATCGGGTTTCTTTACATGATTTCCAAGGCGGAGCGACGCACCACTTACCAAACCATCTTCTTACGCGTCTCATCTTCAGGGTACGCCGCCATTAAGGGCAAAAAGTAGTCCGGCACGCCGGTACGATGCGCGAGCAGGTCGCGGAGGGATGTCTGTTCTGTGAGCACATCGTTATACAGCTCAAAGTCGCTCCCCAGTATCTGTTTAATGGGCGTGTCCCAGTCCGTCCTGTGTGGAAAGGGAGAGCAATTGTTAAATGATAAACAACAATGAAACTCGTGTTTGCGGGAACTACATGTAAGATCTATAAATGATTATTTTATCAATGTGTTACCACAGCAGTTATCCAAGGATGAATGACCGTAGGAATTGTTTAAGTCAGTGTCTTTACCTAGGAACGTTTCACGGGATTGAGCTAAAAATGCAGTGAAAAATGACAACATAGTTACATATATAAATATACATACCAAGATATCTATATATATATATATATGTATATATATATATACCTGTGGTCGTATAACTTGCAAATACTACCCGCTCATACCCATATCGTTTTTATACCCCGAACGCCACCTAGGTGATGTACGGTATGATATTATGTGACTAGAATAAGGGAAATCAAGATCACTGCTTGTTGCATCGGTTCATCTTATCGACAATTTTACTGCATGTCTTCCACTCACAAAAACAGGAACGTGGTTTCCTTATAGCATGAATCGCGGATTAACTTGCAAATCTCCTAGTTATAGTATGTCTATGTTATATCCTTTTACAATGGGTATAATGAAGGTTTTCCTGAAACCTAGGCGAGAATTCTTCCTTATTTGATTTCCAATGATTTCAATGCAGAATAGACTCTCGCTAATGCGACTCCTTGCTCTTCTAACTGAAATGACCGCTAAAGAAATTATAAGTTTTCACGAGGAAAGGCGATTATATGTATTACAAGAGAAACAGCTCCATCAACAGAGAAACCCCAAATGTGTTAAACCCTCCTCAGTAAGAGTGAGTGCTCACAGCAGGAAAGGTGGGACACCAATGGTCAGAATACAGGAGGAGGAACCATCTGACATCCCTCCATGGGATGTTGAATCACCCCTTGTCTATCTAAACCTTGTGAATAATACCAAAGCTACTACCACTACAAGAACTTGCACTGAAGATACATAGATTGTGTGTCTATCTACACAGATACCGACAATGATTGATGGTATACTGGTTATCCCTTTCGCACACCCTATGGAAACCTGAAAATAACGCTTCATAGCAAAGCCAGTATCTTCACAGCAGAGCCTAACACAATACTGCATTCCCTGACCTGGATTACGGGATTCTGACATGGCCATATCCCTAAGGACTTGAGTGGTTCATAATGAACTGTGGTGTACAGAAAATCTCCATGATAAATACAAATGATACACGATCAAACGAGCAGACAATAGACTGACTAAAAAATCAGCTGACAAACCAATTGTGTAATGTGTCAAAAACACAAACATTAGGCAAGGTATGCACGTGGTATACTCAGGTTGAAATGCGGTCAGTGCTTACAAGTCAGGAAGAGTTAACAAGGCATGAAGACAGAGACCTGATGGCCCGCACCACTATCTGGCCATGCAGTTCAAAGGAGTCTCTCTCCTGCCAATACATTGCTATAGGAATTCGGCTGCGCTCTCTGCTCCTCTTTGTTGTCTAGTCTCTCAGTCTTTCTCCACAGACATAAGAAAAAATACAACCAGGATTCCCCATGGTACTTGGGACTACTTGCTGTATATGATCTTTGTTAGGAGAGTGAAAATTAGATCAGACGATCGATGTCGCCTGGTGCTGACCAAGAAATTACTTCCATTTTTTACTTCTGACCTCAATGCTATAAATAGAGATGGCTCAGAATGTGGAATACCTAATGACAGGGCTTTATAAGTACTGTGTTCTTCCATGAGGAATGGAAATGAGCATTTCTTGTACTATTCCATCTGGAATTATCGTGTAATATTAATGCCTATGCCTAACCTGTCGGGGTTTAATGTCGAAAGCATATCCCTTTTATTTTTTCCTTCTACTGATTCTTTATTCAGGGGTTATTCATGCGAAGTTGCGCTGTTGAATGATAAATCAACTCTAGCCAGTGTAACCAGCCCTGTCCACTACAGGAGATGCAGGGGTGAATATTTTACCTGATCAACTCATGCAGTACATGTAGTTCCTATTGACATGGTAATTACCTATAGCATGTCAAACGTGTTAATTCTGGTCGGATCTGCCTGGAGTTTCTCCCGCACATAGAGACAGAGTGAACCAGACCTAGGCATGGAGACTAAAGGGCCGAGAGAGTGAGATTCTCATGCAGTACTTAACTGAATGCTGCCACTCATTTTTTGTGTTTCTCTACACAGATGTACTTCTATCCTAAGGCCCGGCGTCCACCTACTACGATAGAATCGTAGACCTCCCGATATGGCACCGATACAAAATGTCAAAATCGGTGCCATATCGGGAAGGTGCAAAATCGTAGACATATGTCTAGACATGCCAATTCACCATGCATTGTATGGGGTTTTTATCGGTGTCTAATCGCAGAAACGTGGTCAACTGTCCCGATATTAGGTAACCTTCCGACGCGATTTTGATTTTTTATCGGGAGGTGCATCGTAGGGCATATCGGTGCCATATCGTAGTAGGTGGACGCCGGGCCTTAGGATTTGTTTCTACCCGCACTGAAAACAAAATTTAGAACTGTAGTTTTCCAATCTCCTTTCCATGAGAGAATGCAATGAGGTCACAAAATTTCGCTGGTTCCTTACCATGATTCTGGTAGGATCCACTTGGAGTTTCTCCTGTACATAGAGATATAGTGAACCTTACTTAGGCCTGGAGACTGAAGGGCCACGAGAGTGAGAATCTCGTGTAAGGAAAAGCTCTAACCTGCTCTTCCTTTTGTCACTCCCCTACTTCTATGTGCTTATTGCCTTACTGATATATTTCTAGCCATGCCGAAAACATAATTTAATGCTGTAGTTTTCTTGTTTATTTACCTCGAGAGAACCCTCTGAGACTAGACCTGTGTCAGACGAAATAATATACGCTGGTTCTATTTATAGCATCAGTTTGATACGTGGGAATCTCATCGCCCGTGTTCTGTTCGCGAACAATGTTGTTTTCGTTCTAGCTATAACATAGGAACACACAATCTGTTGAAAATAAGTTGATGAATATCGCGCTGTCTGCTAACTTCATACATTTACGTGCAATATGATACTTGACATCTCTATTTTACACACAATTGGAAACGACAAAGTCGCTAGTTGTAAATTAAGTACAGTAGAACCCCGCGTAAGCGGTCACCCCTTGTAAGCCACCACTTTTGCTTGGAACGGAAATTTTCCCCTCTATTAGATGTTTAATTTAACCCCGCGTAAGCGGTCACCTCGCGGAAGCGGACAGTTATTTCGGTACGAAAAGGCCTAAATATCCCGTGTAAGCGGGTACTTCCGATGGACACCCTACCAAAAATAGATCATTCTGTCTTTTTTTAGTGTGTCTTAGTATAATCATAGAAAATACCTTAATAATTCAAAGTTGAATAACTTCAGATCCAATAAAGATATTGCAAAATCGATTTCAGATTTACCATTCCCTCTGTCTCCCCTACATATCGGTATAACACTTCAATATTGGTCTGGGAGAAACTTGAAAACCTCGCGTAAGCGGCCCCTTTCCCGGAACAGAGGGTGACCGCTCACGCGGGGTTTTACTGTAAGCGTAAAATAACTGTGGCATCAACTAAGCAGACCTAACTACCTTTCAACCCGAACACATTATTAATTTATCTAAGAATTTCGAGAAAAGTTTCGTCCTCCCCGACGGGGAATTGAACCCCGGTCTCCCGCGTGACAGGCGGGGATACTAACCACTATACTATCGAGGATAACTGCCTAGCAGCGTGAATATACTTTTCCATAATCTGGTTGAACACTGATTACCACCTGCAGATATAACTTTGTTTTTGAATCTATATTTATCAAGAAGCCTCGCTCCCATGCCTAGGTCTGGTTTGGTCTGGTTCCCTGTCCCATGAAATATGGGACTGGTAACTCCTAGTTACAAACGACTTTGAACTTTTGCTGGTTCCCCGCTTATTTGCAGTGGCAAGGATAGCCAGCAGAACCTCTCTCCCTATCCCCAAGTAGGATATCTAGGAGACTGCCACTCTCCCTCACGAGGTACCCCAAATACCTTATTTCTACTTGTTTATAATGAAGGATAATAAAAAATGCAAAGATAATTTACAAGAATGTTTCTATTAAAAAAATGTGTAGTACTAGCTCAACACTGTTGTCCATGATGCACCAGGAAAATGGAGACGTTACCCATAGTGCACTAAAAAATGGAGGGCGTTACCTGGCCTATAATGTGAGTAAGCACATAGGGTCTGGTTAGGTCTGTCTCGGTGCAGGGGTAAAAGTCCAAGCGCATCAAACCCAAAAGCAGATTTTATATATGGTGCGTAAAAAATGTATATAGAGACATTATATTTAGTTCGATACAATCTAGCACATATCCATTGTTAAATCGTGACCTTTAGTAGTGTGACTTGTGTCCCTCTTTTGTATCGAAAATGCTAATAAGATGCTTTAATAGTGCCACCTCTTTGAGTATACAGCAGCAACTGAAAAGTGGGAAACACGTGGTGTAAGGTTGGTGCAGCTGCTCCGTGCAAATGGATACTGGTGGTCTGAAGCTCTTGCATCCTTCGAGATCAAACGTGAGTCTGCGGGAGGTCGTATTATGCAGCCATGTTTGTATTGCGTGCTATCGGCATCCCCAGCCAGCAGTGGCCGTATGTACACAAGGTATTACCCGTCCTGACGCTCCGGATTTACGTCGGCCTGCCCCGTAAGAGGGCGTGAGAGTAGCCTCCACCAATAGCTGTGACGTCACAAATACCTCGGACCCTGGATGTTAATGCTGATGGAGGAGATTCACACAAAAGGTAACTAGTTTGGTTCATCTTGTTGGTTCTTTTATGAGATTTGAAAAGAAGGGTCAAGTGGACATTGCAGTAAACCAAAACCTAAGGTTCGGTGCATTATACCTAGTGCAAAATGTGCCAAGTATTACTTTCTTATCTTCCAAATACATATAGGAAAGGTATCATCTCAATTACACGAAACTGCATTTATAGAATTAATTGATGACCTTTCGAATATTGGGAAAGTTATTCATTCATTGTCAAAAAGAAGCTGTTGGACCATAATATCTTATTTTTCAAACACAAATTTTTTATCCATGGAGATGAACAGATGTTTATCTCATCGCTGAGTAATCCCATTCTGATGACACCTTTTCCACCAACAGACTCGTGTGCTATTGATGCTGTGTTCAATTGCATACCATCTCATATTTTCAAGACTAGTGAGTATACTTTTAGAAAGTTTCCATTTGTTTACTTCGTCATTTTCGCGGCATTTTCCTTTGCGGATATGTAATTTGGAAAGCCACAAATGCAGTGACAATTCTAAAGTTAAGGGTAGAACATCATTATTTGCAACAAGCGAATGTTCCTCCATGGCTCTGTCAACAACCAGTCAATTCATTATTCATCAGACAAACATCTCAAATAAATTGCAACTTACATTGTTTTACAATTTTGTTTTCTTATTTGAGGGATCTGTTTCGTCGTGCTTCCTCACATCTCTCAAGCAAACTGAGTGACCTCCTCCAGAAAGACCGGTATTATTAGACGATATTGTGTCATTTTGGTAGCTATTGTTTAAAAAACTGACTCTTGAGAATTCCCACATTAGGGAAATTGGTGCTTTACATATGGTACTACCACTAAACGATATGTTCTTCCTACCATGGCGTAGGAAAGGCGCTTTGACCACACATTTTATTTGATGTTGTGTTGTTTAATGTGTGGTTTGAACTTGCGATAGAGAAGGCTATGCATGTACACAAAGGAGAGACTATGTACTGGAAGATGAGAATTGAAATGATATAAAGAAAGAGCATGCTCAATGAAAAAGAAGCGTGGTTGTATATCCATAACCAAATGATAGTCAGTCCCTCTGTGGAGTGACAAAGGTGCTGTCTTTGGTGTCGCAATGTCCTTTATACTTTATGGTTTCAAATAGCAAAACTGGATCTTATATATTGTAAATAGCTACAAAGTATGCATGCAAAAGAAATGGCGCTTCCGAATGGTATAGGCAGGGAAGATGGTGGGGAGAACCGGACCAGCCTAACCGCTCTGTTATAGATCCTTACCTATTAACTATGTGTGTTAACACTTTCAGTCCGACCACCTTGCAGGAGGCCTACATGCCAAGTCCAACAGATATGAAGCAATATACCCCCAGGGGACGATGCCCTTATGACAATGGTACCGGAAATTATTCAACAGGTGCATTTGATATGCCTTGTCTTAGTTCCATATAGAACACTCATACTGAACAATGATGCCTGTAGTGTTTTTCAATTGTTTTGAAAAAATTAAGAAAGCCTATGAATTTTGTCCCATAGAATACCGTTTTCAGTAATGGCCCCAAAAGATGCCTGGAGGCATTCATCGTCCCCTGCCTGGGAGTGCCTCAAGGCATTAATCGGACTGATAGGGTTAATATATATTAACTACGACGCCACTATGAAATGATAGATAAATTAGGCTTACCCATTGGTCTCCTCCAGCAGCATGGCTAATAGGGTGGCCGTGAAGGCCTTGGTGTTAGAGGCGATGGGGAAGAGGGTGTCCTGTGTGACCGGGCTCCTGGAGGTCACGTCCGTCACGCCGTAACCCCGCTGAAGAAGCACCCTGTCCCCTGTGACGACTGTCAATGCCACGCCCGGCATGTTCCTACACTCCAGCACAGTCGAGATAAAACTCTCCACGTCCGCCGCTTGCCCCGCCCGGAGGGGGGCCCGCCGCACCCCGTGTGCTCCCCGCGCCACGTGCGCGAACAGGAGGAGCATGGTCGCCAAACCCACCACCTTACCTGCCCACCTGGAGGTTGTCCAGGTGTTAGTGGAGGTATCTGTGGAGGCTAAGTGGGTAGCTGCAGGAGGGCTGCTAACAGAGTGATGGTCAGCAGGCATCCTGTCCAGCACGTGGGAGGGAAACGCTGGAGGCAGTGGCGATCAGTGGTTCAGTTGGTAGCGTTAGCAGCGTGTATCTATCCAAGCTCCTTCTGCTCCTTGCGTCTACAGAAATACATAGCTCATCATACTAATAGAAGATGCGCACGTACTTAAAAGTATGTATATGAGGACATCCGTACACACTCTCATACAGGCCTAGAAATGTTGATGTATGGAGCGGTTGGGTTCAATTGGGCAATCCAGCATTCACCTGGTAAGTCCGGGCCCTGGAGGAAGAGAAAAGCCCCGCTCAGTGTACAGAGGTAGGTGACGCAGTGACGCCAGCGTTGGATTCACAGACCCACTGCCCGACTCACCGGCCGCCCCGAGGCGAAGCTACTCCCGCTGTGCCATTGTTTAGGTGCTGGAGGAGCAGTGACGGGAACGAGGTGGGGGTGGGGGCCGTCGGTGGGTGCTTGCCCCCCAGATGAGCGGCATCGGGGACGGCAGGAGGAGGGAGGGCGTGGGAACACACACAGGTGAGGTCCACCCCCGGGACGCTGTTTGAGGGACGCTCATCAGATGGAACACAACCAAAGCTTGCTAAAATCTCGTTCTGTGACGAGATTCCGCGGGAATAGAAAAAAGCAGGGATTACTCTGACTCTTCAGTTAGAACTACTGCCTTGTTCCATTATTCACCTGTAAGAGTACTACATGTATCTTTTGCCTACTTTCCTTATTCAAACGCATGGAAGGTGTTTGATGCTAAAATATTTTCGCTCATATCATCCATGGGTGTTGTGTAGCCTTTCATACCTGGTGTGGTTAAATATCATTGATGATATAGTATTTCATTTGCACTTCTCGGTTTTGTTTTGGGAGATGCCCTCACACTGTGCAATACATCAAATTTATAACAATATTACTTTTATTATAGTATCATACTGATTTTTTTCCAATACATATACTATCATCACGAATGCTCTATTGTAAACAAACATTATTCAGGCTAGATATACAATGGGAAGATATTGGGACTAGTTCTCCGTTTATCAGTCAAGAGGCAGCGCCTCTATGATCAGTCCCATGTGAGCAGCTCACTGGTTACATATCGCTGATCTCTCAGTGACGAGCTGTTCTGTGTTAAACTTAGCTCAGACCACTTGACATAGTCTACGGTTCTTATCTCAGTGTGGTCTATATTTAACCTACTTCTCTTTGTATGTATATAAACAATTGTAGATGCGGCCACTGATATTGCTTTACTTATAAGTAAACCACTTTGTACATGAGATACTTTGTATATATGCACCCATGTCCCTTTTCCATTGACTAGGGTAACATTGTGGCGTATTTAGTAGACACTTATGTTATAATTGAGCTGTTGCATTTCACCGTTCCCATTTAATCCTTATGTCCATGACTGATACTACCGTGTAAAACAACCGAAATCTCAATCAAGATCAATTTCAGCGAACTTTTGGATGAGGGCTGCTATGACAAACCTGCATTTCTGTTCGACCTAATATAATATCTAAAGTGTATAAACCTCCCTCCGGAGCTAAATAAACCTCTTTTAGGTAATGCCATTTCTGTATGGGCAGAGCGATAGGCCGATTTGATATCAAATAGGCCTATTTATGACATCAACAACATTATCCAATAATCTCAAATACGTCTGGAGCAGTCCGTTACAAGGCCTATATTTTGCTACTTTCCTTAAATATACCTCCTATCATACTATCTCTTTAAATTTACCAAAACCTTTGATGACAGAATTGAAATTATTACATTCATTCGATATCGCAATATTTTATCAACCATTTTTTTTTTTTTTTGGTTAAAGTAAAGTTTATTGACTAAATAGATTCATCAGATACATGACGATCTTCCATCCATTTGTCCTTAATACCTAGTACATTGATATATTACAACAACACAGATACAACAACAACATCTACAGAAAAAACGTACAATGAAATTATAATGTAAATCCTATTTCATCATCGTCTAAGTATCTCACCGTTTTACATCAGTGTAAGTAAGCGTTTTTCTCTTATTTTAAAGAAGTTCTTTCTTAAATACAGTGTTATTCCAGTTTTAATCCAATATTCGATATTTGAAATTATCTGAGTATACCTTCCTTAAGGATGAATTCCTTTACCAATACCTTGATATTTTGATACATTTACATATCGTCCAGTCCATAGAAATTCTCTATCCTCGGATAAACTTTTCCTTTCCCCGACACTTTCATCTACCAATTTGAAATTCCCAGTTCGGGGAATCCTTAGTAATGCGGTCACGATTGAGCCGGGTACAAGCTGGACAAGCCACCACCCCCACCCCTAACCACCACCCCTTCGGTCAGAAGTGCTTTCCAAATCGATGCATCGTTTTATTTTTAACTATTACTTTCTCTACCAAGAGCTGATTTACAGTCGGCATTTTCGTGATACTAACTATGGCAAATACATATCTTTCAGGTGTTGAATACGGGTTAAATATGAAGTCAAAATCATGTGACATCATTATTAACCTATCAGCAAGCAGGCTGAGCGGTTAAGAATGTAGTTCAGGCTCTATCTAAAAAAACTCAATTTGTCATCAACAATGGCGGCTCTCACGCGCATTAAAGGGACAGTCAAGTAGTGACCGTTTCTCTGCTAATCTCGCCGAGCTTAAGTCACTCTCCTGCCTTAGGAGCTTTAGCCTACTTTCAGTGGGTAGGGTGAGTAAGGAAATCAGGTTGGAGAGTGGGGTGACCTAGATACTGTCAGTGACTCACCACACACTCCCGGGAGCAGAGTGAGCACAGTGAGGGGTGTCAAACCAAAACAACACACACTGCAAACTCCTGGTTTTGAATGCAAGTAGTTGGCAACAAATACGTTTTCCAAAGCTTTTGAAGTGAATTAAGATAAGAAGTAAAGTGCTATCATATTCCTAATGTTTTATTGTGTAAAAGTATTGTTTAATTTATGAATGTCATTGCCTGGAAATTATGTAAACTACCAGTATTTCAGTTGACAGTTCAGTAATGTGAGGTGGTGTAATATCATATGGTGCATGGTATAATGTGAGGTGGTGCAGTGTGGTATAGGATGACATGGTTTAGTGTGGTGTAGCGTGACATGTTTTTGTGTAATATATATTGACAGGGGTAGAGTGGTTTAGAGTGACAGGGTGCAGTGTGGTGTAGTGTCTCATGGTGTAATGTGAGGTGGTGTAGTGTGATGTAGTATGAGATAGTGTAGTGTGGTGTATTATAAGATGATTTAGTATGGTATAGTGTGACATGGTGTAGTGTGGTGTAATATGAAGTAGTGTAGTGTATTATAGGATGGTAGAGTGACAAGTGTAATGTATTGTGACATGATTAGTGTTATATGGTGTAGTGTGACCTGGTGTAGTATGGTGTAATGTGAGATGTTGTAATATTTAGTATGAGGTGGTGTAATGAGATGGGGGGGGGGGTGCATTATGTGTAGTGCAGTATAATATGAGACAATGTAGTGCATGTGTGGTCTATTATGAGATGGTGTAGTGTGGTGTAATATGAGGTATTGCAGTGTGGCATAGTATGAGATGGTGTGGTGTATTATAAGGTGGTGTAATGTGGTGTGATGTGAGATGGTGCAGTGTGGTATAGTATGAGATGGTTAAGTATGAGATAGTGTAATGTGTTGTAATATGAAATGGTGTAGTGTGGTATAGTATAACATCATGTAATGTGAATTGGCACCTGGAGTATGAGATGGTGTAATAAGAGATGGTGTTGTGCGGTGCAGTATGCTATGGTTAGCTACCATATATAAACAAGGAGCAGATAGATTATCAACATTTAACCATACTGCCCCTTAATCACATTGTCCCTCCACCATATAGCCCCTCACCCATACTGTCCCTCACCCATACTGTCCCTCACCCATACTGCCCCTTAACCATACTTCCTCTCAACTGTACTGCCCCTCAATCATACTGCCTCTCACCCATTCTGTCCCTGAACCATACTGCCCCACACCCGTACTGCCAGTCAACCTTACTGCCCTCACCATATTGACCCTGAACCATACTTTCCCTCACCTTACTGCCCTTCAACCACACTGCCCCCTAACCATAATGCCTCTAAATCATATTGCCCCCTAGATCATACTGCCCCTAGATCATATTGCCCTGCCACTGTACAGCCTCTTCACCATACTACCCCTAACCATACTGCCCCTCAACTATGCTGCCCCTCAACTATACTGCCCCTCAACCATACTGCCCCTCATCCATACTGTCAGTAAACTATATTTTTTTCAGACCAAAAGCATTCACAGATCCCGCCAGATCACGTAACACACACGAGAGAGAAAAAAATTTACCCAGTAAACAACACTGCCTCTCAAACTTACCACCCCTCAACCATACTGCCAGTAAACCATACTGCCCCTCATCTATACTACCCCTAAACCATACTGTCCCTCAAACATACTGCCTCTCATTATGCTGCCCCTCAACCTTTATGCTGCTAAACCATACTACCCTTCAAATATAATGTCTTTCAACTATACTTTTCTGTTTTGTTTATTTATACTGCATTAAACTATACTACCTCTCAATCATACCACCCCTTAACCATGCTCCCCCTCACAACAATGCTCCTCAACCATACTGCCCCTCATGATATTGCCCCTCCACCATACTATCCTTACATCGATCAACATACTGGCCCTGAACCATACTTTCTCTAACCGCTCCCTAACCATACTGGCTCAACTCAATCAGTCTGACCTAACCTGCCTGACCTAACCCTGACCCAGCCAACCAGACCCAACTTGCCTAATCCTACTGCCTGACCCCAAGAGTGCAACCCAACCAGCCTCACCTATCGACCAGATCCAACTGTCCTAACCCCACTGGCCTGATCCGACTTGCCTGGCCCAACTGGCCTTTCCCAGACCAAACTGACCTAACACAACTGCCCTGACCCAACTGGCCTGATCCAACCTACCCATCAACCTGCCTACCCATCAACCTATCTGCCCACCAACCTAACTATCCAGAAACCTACCAACCTATCCTTCAACTTGCCCACCT
The DNA here is from genome assembly GCA_950022655.1 of Alentia gelatinosa. Classification (NCBI taxonomy): domain Eukaryota; kingdom Metazoa; phylum Annelida; class Polychaeta; order Phyllodocida; family Polynoidae; genus Alentia; species Alentia gelatinosa. The sequence goes on along the minus strand of OX465580.1, from coordinate 22,279,077 downwards.
ACCCAGCAACCCACCCACCTATCATGTAACCTAACCCCTACCTATCAACCTACATCCCCATCAACCTACCCACCAACATACCCGCTTACCCAACAATGTATCTACTCAGCAACAATTATACTATAATATATACTGTTGTTCAACTATACTGCTCCTAACTATACTGCCTCTTACCCATACCACCCCTTGACCATCCTGCTCCTCACGATACTATCCCTTAACCATACTACCTCTCACCAAAAATGCACCTGAATCATGTTGCCCCTCCACCATACTGCCTCTCCACCATACTTCCCCTCCACCATACTTCCCCTCTACCAATATGCCCCTCTACAATACTGTCCCTCCACCATACTTCCCCTCCACCGTACTGGCCCTCCACCATACTGCCCCTCCACCATACTGCCCCCCCTCCCACCATACTGCTCCTCTGCAGTACTGTCTCTCTACCATAGTGCCCTTCCACCATACTGCCCCTCTACATACACAATATTGACTGGTTTCAGATACAAACGGCCGTATGCTCCGAGGAGTTGATCCGTAGTAATATCTGAGCGTGAGCGAGGATATTGCATAGAGTCAACTCCGAGGAGCATACAACCGCTTTTATCTGAAACAAGTCTATTTCTATTTATTATCCACCTTTTCGGGGCAAGTCGATATCAGTTCATTTAAATTATGCATTATTTTTCCGTACTCACTATTTTTCCGTATGCGCCAGCTGGAACATACAACATATCCGTATGGGCCGTGTATGTTCATACAAACTCCCTATGTGTTTTCCATGGACACTTTGTATTAGGTGGATAATAAAATATTGTCCCTCCACCATACTGCCCCTCCATCCTACTGCCCCTCCACCATACTGCCCCTCTACAATACTGTCCCTCTACCATACTATCCCTCCACCATACTGCCACTCCTGAATACTACCCCTCCACAATACTGCCCCTTTACCATACTGCCTCTTTACCATACTGTCCCTCTACAATACTGCCCCTCCACCATACTGGCCCTCAACCATACTACCCCTCCACCATACTCCCCTCCACAATACTGCCCCTCTACCATACTGCCCCATCACATACTGCCCCTAAATGACTGCTCCTCAACCGTCCTGCTCCTCACACATACTGCCCCTCAACCATACTACTCCTCAACCATTCTGCCCCTCACACATACTGCTTCTCACCCATACTGCCCTTTCACTATACTCCTCCTTTACCATACTGCTGCTCAATCATATTCCCCTTAATCCATACTGCATCTCTACCATGATGTCCTTGATCTATACTGCCCTTCGACCATACTCCCCCTCAATCTTACTGCCCTGAACTATAATGGCCCTAAACTATACTGCCCCTCATAGGGGTATTATGGTGAGGGATATTGTGATTTAGGGGCAACATGGTTGAGGGGCAGTGTGGTTGAGGAGTACTATGGTGAGGAGCAGTATGTTTTATGGGCAGTATGGATCGAGGGCAGTATGGTATTGGGCAATATGGTTAAGGGGCAGTATTGTTGATGGATAGTATCATTTAGGGGCAGTATGCTGAGGGACACTATCGTTTAAGGGCAGTATGGTGGAGGGGCAGTACGGTAGAGGGGCAGTATGGTAAAGGGGCAATATGATTCAGGAGCAATTTTTGTGAGAGGCAGTATGGTTAAGGGACAGTGTGGTGAGAAGCAGCATGGACAAGGGTGAGTGAGGACTGGTGAGTGAGGACTGGTGAGTGAAGACTGGTGAGTGAGGACTGGTTAGTGAGGACTGGTGAGTGGGGACTGGTGAGGGAGTACTGGTGAGTGAGTACTGGTGAGTGAGGAGTGGTGAGTGAGGACTGGTGAGTGAGGAGTGGTGAGTGAGGACTGGTGAGTAAGGACTGGTGATTGAGGACTGGTGAGTGAGGACTGGTGATTGAGGACTGGTGAGTGAGTACTGGTGAGTGAGTACTGGTGAGTGAGTACCGGTGAGTGGGGAGTGGGGAGTGAGGACTGGTGAGTGAAGGCTGGTGAGGGAGGGCTGTTCAATTAGGACTGGTGAGTGAAGACTGGTGAGTAAGGACTGGTGAGTGAGTACTGTTGAGTGAGGACTGGTGAGTGAGGACTGGTGAGTGAGGACTGGTGAGTGAGGAGTGGTTAGTGACGACTGGTGAGGGAGGACTGTTGAATTAGGACTGGCGAGTGAGTGCTGTTGAGTGAGTACTGTTGAGTAAGGACTGGTGAGTGAGTACTGTTGAGTGAAGACTTGTGAGTGATGACTGGTGAGTGAGGACTGTTGATTAGTACTGTTGAGTGAGGACTGGTGAGTGAGGACTGGTGAGTGAGGAGTGGTGAGTGAGGACTGGTGAGTAAGGACTGGTGATTGAGGACTGGTGAGTGAGGACTGGTGAGGGAGGACTGGTGAGTGAGGACTAGTGAGTGAGTACTGGTAAGTGAGTACTAGTGAGTGAGTACCGGTGAGTGGGGAGTGGGGAGTGAGGACTGGTGAGTGAAGGCTGGTGAGGGAGGGCTGTTCAATTAGGACTGGTGAGTGAGGACTGGTGAGTGAAGACTGGTGATTAAGGACTGGTGAGTGAGTACTGTTGAGTGAGGACTGGTGAGTGAGGACTGGTGAGTGAGGACTGGTGAGTGAGGAGTGGTTAGTGACGACTGGTGAGGGAGGACTGTTGAATTAGGACTGGCGAGTGAGTGCTGTTGAGTGAGTACTGTTGAGTAAGGACTGGTGAGTGAGTACTGTTGAGTGAAGACTTGTGAGTGATGACTGGTGAGTGAGGACTGTTGATTAGTACTGTTGAGTGAGGACTGGTGAGTGAGGACTGGTGAGTGAGGAGTGGTGAGTGAGGACTGGTGAGTAAGGACTGGTGATTGAGGACTGGTGAGTGAGGACTGGTGAGGGAGGACTGGTGAGTGAGGACTAGTGAGTGAGTACTGGTAAGTGAGTACTAGTGAGTGAGTACCGGTGAGTGGGGAGTGGGGAGTGAGGACTGGTGAGTGAAGGCTGGTGAGGGAGGGCTGTTCAATTAGGACTGGTGAGTGAGGACTGGTGAGTGAAGACTGGTGATTAAGGACTGGTGAGTGAGTACTGTTGAGTGAGGACTGGTGAGTGAGGACTGGTGAGTGAGGACTGGTGAGTGAGGAGTGGTTAGTGACGACTGGTGAGGGAGGACTGTTGAATTAGGACTGGCGAGTGAGTGCTGTTGAGTGAAGACTTGTGAGTGAGGACTGGTGAGTGAGGACTGGTGAGTGGGGACTGGTGAGTGAGGACTGGTGAGGGAGGACTGGTGAGTGAGGACTGGTGTGTGAGGACTGGCGAGTGAGTACTTATATAGAACGTCCTGACCATGCTGTACAAGCTACAAAACAAGATGATAATTCACGGTTTAAGGAGTAAGGACTGGCGAGTGAGTACTGTTGAGTGAATACTGGTGAGTGAATACTGTTGAGTGAGGACTGTTGAGTGAGGACTAGTGATTGAGGACTGGTGAGTGACGACTAGTGAGTGAGTACTGGTGAGTGAGTACTGGTGAGTGAGTACTGGTGAGTGGTGAGTGGTGAGTGAGGACTGGTGAGTGAGTACTGGTGAGTGGTGAGTGAGGACTGGTGAGTGGGGAGTGGTGAGTGAGGACTGGTGAGTGAAGGCTGGTGAGTGAGTACTGTTTCAAGTGAAGACTGGTGAGTGAGTACTGTTGAGTGAAGACTGGTGAGTAAGGACTGGTGAGTGAGGAGTGGTGACTGGGGACTGGTGAGTATTAAGGACTGGTGAGTGAGTAGGCCTACTGTTTGAGTCAATTAGTATAATCATTTTGTAAACATCTAGGCATCTGCTCTCTGTTTTTGTTTTGACAGCTCAAGTTTAATCCTCTGACTTAGCTGTAAAATGCCATTGTTGTAATTACCTATATGACTAGTTACACTAATTCAATACCAGAGAACACAATGCTGACATTTATTTTGTCCTATGATAAACCAATAAGCTGTATTTTTCTTCGTCAAATAACACCAATCTTGACCCATTTCCGCGCTAATGTGACCCAGAAACGGCCGCCGGGTATGCTGAGCAGGTCCCCACTCCTCCCTGCCATGACCCAGATACATAACCAAGAGGTCATGTGACTGTAGTTACAACTTATTCCACAAGGGAGCAGTGCAGGCCATTGTGGCCGTTTTACCACAAGTTGACTGTCCCTTTAAAATATTTTCTAGCATGATTTTTCTGCTGGTAAATCAAAAAGCAGGGGTGTAACTGAAAAAAAGTGTTTCTTCACTTTCAACATGTCAGATTTACAAATTTTGAATACCATAGTATGTAATATATTATACATCATATTATCGTAAAACCAGATGAGTTTTAATCTTGGCTCCCGTATGCGACGACTGGAGTTTGGCGAAGTGATATCACGAGGCGGAGCCGAGTGATATCCGGAGCCAAAACTCCAGGAGTCGCATATGGAGCCCAGATTAAAACAAATCAGGTTTTGATTTTATCCTACCCCCTGTCAACAATATTTTTATATGAAAATAATAACTGAAATACACGAAACAAACTTACTGAAGTAATCCACATCCTATTCTGTTGTTCTGTTGAGTGACTATCGCAAGTCTACTTGTCAAGCTCGAACTCGTCCATGTTGTATACGGTACCCGTATCGTGCCAATAAACATACTATTAAAAAATATAGCTTTTACTTTTAACCCACCACGTCTGGTTTTGATTTTATCCTATCTCTCTCTATGCTTTTACATTACTAAAAAAAAAGTGAATACAAACTCATCGACCAACCTTATCTGTGTGCTAGATATCCATTTGCTACTTGTAATTGTCGGAGCGGGTCGTAGTTAACACTGTTTTGCCACCAAGTTATCTACCTACACTCCAGTACTTCAGTCTGCTTTAGAAGACGATATAGTTCACAATAGTTTCACTGTATTTATTCAAATCTTGATGTTCAAATGTACAAATAGCGTAATCAGTTCAATATTAACACATAAAAGATGATTATGGTCATTAAAACCGTTGTCCAGGCTCTATTTTGACGTCGCTAAATGCGTTGTCATGGTAGGCCTACTCGTAAGCGGCCACAGATCTCACGTCATTGTCTGATTTGAACAGACTGCGTGGACAGCACATGCTGGATCATTCAATTTAAACCGCCACACTGATCTGATAACCTTACTATGATTAGAAGGAGACAAATACACTGATCTGTGTGGACCCTTCGGATTGACATTAATATTAATCACAAAGTGAAATGGATTTGAACAGCAAACCAGCCTGGCCGTTTGACAAGGCACACCTCATCTTGCTTCACGAATCATGGGGAAGTGAGGTTTTATCTAGATCTCTGTGAGTACCCACGTATTTATAATTTTCTGATGGTGTCTAACATGAATAAGGTTAAAATAGCTTTTTCTCAGCTTTTAATTTCTTAGGCTGTTTTAAGTCATAGGCTTTTTTAAATCATAGGCTGCAAAGCCTTACATGAGTGCCAACGGAACTTTTTTTACTAGCTGACATCCTGGTCTCTGATTGGTCAATTCTCTGGTCATGTGTCTAATGTCTTATATGCTACTAGGAGCGTATTTTACTCTGTATGCGACATACCAGAGCATACGTAAACTCAATGTTAAGACTATGGGATTTTATATTAGGGGTAGGATAAATACTTATTACATACCTGAGTGCGAATGTCAGTGAAATATTACACTCTCACGGGGGTGTTGTATTCAGTGACTACAGCCCACTATGGTGCACTTCATCTTACCAGACGTAATTTAACGTGCTATGGACAAGATCTGCGAGATCAGTATCATCGTGACTAATGTCAAAATGGCAGACGACGAGGCTTAGCCACTTGGGACTCGCAATACAAGCGCCCCGTAACAATCGCAAGTCATAATGACCAAATATTGAGGTATCTAATGTGTGGTGGACACCTAAAACAGTTTAGCTAGCACAAATATGTGAAATTAATCGATAACAACATATTCAGTAATGGCCCGAGTTACACCAACAACGGCAAGATGATGTTGACAACGAGCACTCGAACATCACTCTCCAAATTGTAGTCTCTGCTATTTGGTATAACAGAAGATACGCTCGAAGAGCTATAGGCGAGTCTGTCACTCTTCTCCCAGATATTTCGCTGTGTTAGCAGGAAATAAAGCACAGGATCTCTGCTAGGAGAGTGCAAGTCAGTCTGGAGGCAGACTGGAGGCATGCGCAATTGGCACATCTGGCCTGGACTTGACAGTGTCAACATGGAGAGGTTGGGGGCAGTGACTCGATGATTATGTAAGCAACTAAGATGGCATTTTTTCATCGAATTGAGATATATAATAAGAGAAAGATCTGACTGCGGACAGAACTATGTCTAAAGGGGGGCGTCCACCAACCACGACAAGGCTACGACAATGGCTTTCCGACAAGGTCCACGACAGGCCTACGATTGGAAAGCGTATCGTAGCCTTGTCGTGGTTGGTGGACTCTAGTTCCCAACAAGAGTCTATGACAAGGCCACGATAGGCTGCGACTGGAAGCTTGTCGGGGGCCTGTCGGGGGCCTTCCGACAAGGGGACAACAATATCAAACATGTTCGATTTTTTGCTACAACTGGACCTTTGTCGTGGAGTGTTGTGGTTTCCTCCATATCACTGTCGTATAGTGTTTGAACCATGGGCGCTTTTTTACGGCAACCAGCAACGTCTACGACACGCCCCGACACCGCATCCACCAACCGTCCTTCATGGTGGCAGCAAGTGGGCAACTAGACAAGTGGACATCAATGACAAGTGCAGCTAAGTGAAACTCAACTCAAACTGATGTTTTAAAACTGTCACTGTCAGTCACTCAACTAGGTCAAGTTGTGAACTCATCAGTATTACCAGTGTCTGTGTGTTTAGTGAAAACTTCTCAGTATTGTTGTCATATGAACTATAATGTAGGACTCATTGACTCTACATATGCTTGACTCAAAAGTACAACAGTGTTCAAAAGTTTGAAGTATCACTCTCTGAAATTTTGACTCAAACTCAAACTAGTAGTTCAACATGGGGGATCAAAAGGCTTCTGGGGAAATTCCATATTACCCAATTTTCGATGAAAAATCAGCAGACCTTTCCCAGGAATGGGAAGACTGGATAGAAGGGTTGGAAGCTATGTTTGCCCTACAATCTTTCACGAATGACCATAAAGATGAGGAGAAATTTGACAAACCTTTTTATTATCTTCGCACTACTAGGAAAATTCTCAAAAAGTTGGACAATAATGGGGTGGCAGGTAGAAGCTTTAAGTTAGCTAAGGAGGCACTAACTAAGTATTTTTCCCCTGGAAAAACCTCGTTTGCTCTCCTACACAAGCTCTATCACACTAGGCAGGAAAAGGGTGAGACTATGGATAATTTCTACCATCACATGCGGGATGTGATGGACTCGCTTGCCCTTCCGAAAAAAAAGGTTGAAGAGATCAAGGAACTTCTTATTATTGCCCAGCTTGTCAATTGTACTCATAACGATGGCATCCGGCGTAAAACCTTGCGCACTCGTGCGGCGATAAACCTGACGGAATTTCTCGACTGGGCTCGGAGTGATGAGTCCGCACTCAGAGAGTCGTCGGAGATTAGTGGAACAGCTAACGGCGAGGTGGCTGCTCTCGCGTTGAGTAAGCATCACTATAAGAAGAAAACAGGTCAAGATACTCACTCATCAGGATCATCCCAGAAGAAGAAGCCATCCGCATCAACTCAGTCAAGCAAATGCCCGTTCTGTGGCGGTGGTCCGCATGACCGGCATCGTTGCCCGGCCAAAAACTCTGTCTGTCACAATTGCCAAATAAAAGGGCATTTTGTCAAGGTTTGTAAGAAACCGAGATCAGTTAATGAGGTCGTTGAGAATGACATTCACTCAAGATACTGCAGACTCAAGAGACCTTCCTCGGATTAGTCGACACTCCTCAGGGGGCAGTGTCGAAGAAGGTCACTAAGGTCATCATCAACGGTATCCCCACTCTTATGCGCATAGATACCGGGGCAGAGGCAACGCTCATCGATAGCACACTCTATGCGGAGAAGTTCAGTTCGGAGAAACTGCTGGCCTCCGACTGTGTGTTCCGAGGCCAGTTCTATGCTCTAGGGTTCTTTAAGGGTATAATCCAGCACGGAAAGAACAAAGTCACAGAGCGGATCTATGTTATAGAAAACACATCTAATCTGCTCAGCTGCAGATCGTCAACAGCACTTGGACTTGTAGTGTTCACGTGTTCCGTCTCACAAAACAAGGAGCAGTACCCAACATTGTTCAATCGCCTGGGTAAACTCGAAAAGACCTACAAGATCCAACTCAAAGATGACACAGAGCCATACGAGGTTATGACTCCTCGACGAGTGTCTATCGCTATGCACGACAAGGTAGGCAAGGAGCTCGAACGTCTACAGGATCTGGGGGTTATCACTTCGGTAAACCAACCGAAGGACTGGTGTGCTCCAGTCGTGGTGGTTCCAAAGTCGAATGGAGATGTTCAATTGTTTCATGATATTCCATAATCCTGGAGACGCGGTAAGATCAAATCTAAACGTCACTCAGTTTTCATATAATGGTTTATATGTCGCCAATTGTCTTCTACTACGGATTTCGCTCAGCTCTACTTTGTGAAATCACTCTTAACACTCGTAATGTTTATTAACTCACTGTTACAAACGGCAGGTCTTGCGCCAGGCATGTACTTTGGGATGACCTGCATAATAATTTGCATATCTCCACCTGGTAGCGACTGTCAGCAATAACTGATTTATTAGTTTTCACCTACTAGGGGCTCGCCAGGGCCAGGGCCCCGTTGCTCCAGGATTACGACAGAGCTGCGGATCGCAGAATAACGATGCGAGGGCCTAAACGTTGCTCCTGAAATTTTGCGGATCGCGTCGTAATCGCATAGGCGCATCGCAGCGTAAATTACGGCTTTTAGCGATACTTTTTATGCGGACCTTCAGAGCACTGCCGATCGCATTGCTGTGGGTTAAATACAGGCTTGTTACCTACTATATCTAAAAAACTACGATTTCAGTAAGATCCGTTTGGAGTGTCTCCCGCACATAAGGACAGAGTGAACCAAACTTAGGCTTGGAGACTGAACAGCCACGAGAGTGAGATTCTCGTACGGTACTTAACTGAATCCTGCTATGTTTTTTGTTTTTCTCTACACATATGTACTTCTATTCTTATGATTTGTTTCTAGCTGTACTGAAAACATAATTTTGAACTTAATAGAGACTGGAAAAGACGCAGGAGAGAACAGCAGACGCAACAGAAGGCGCAACACCGGCCCCAATACCAGCCGCAACACCAGCCGCAACACCAGACACAACACCAGACGCAGTACCATCAAGTGCAGACTGTGCCCGAGTATGACTATCAGCCAATGCCGCATCAATGGAGACAAACCACCCCCATCATGCAGCAGGGCTCTCTGTGGGGGAGCCAGTCTCCGGCATACATGTCGAAGTACATGCAGCTACCTCTTGTGTCGCAGTCGTCGTCCCAGTTGCAGCAGTCTCTGTCATCCCAGTCACAGCAGTCTCTTCCATCCCAGTCACAGCAGTCTCTTCCATCCCAGTCGCAGCAGTCTCTGTCATCCCAGTCACAGCAGTCTCTTCTGTCCCAGTCACAGCAGTCTCTCTCCTCACAGCTGCAGCAGTCTCTCTCCTCACAGCCGCAGCAGTCTCTCTCCTCACAGCCGCAGCAGTCTCTCTCCTCACAGCCGCAGCAGACACAGAAGAAGACACAGGAGGTACTGCAGCACTCACAGTCCTCAGAAACTCCATCACAGGACATCAGCAACACTAGCATCATGATAAACTCAGCACTGCTCACACTTGCAAGCTCACCAGCACCAAAAGGAAACTCATGAACTGTTGTACATGTATATACGTTTTTACCTTGTAGATTTTTCAGAGTGCATACACCCATTGTCCTTCTGAATAAATTTGTTTTACATGAAATTTTCTGTGTGGCTCTTTAATTCAGGACAGTAATAATTGGAAGAAATACATTTCTAGAAGAAGATAGAGAAAATAGTAATGCCAGACACAACAGTAATACCATGGAAAGTAATAGTAAAAGAAAAGAGAGAAAAAATAAAATAAAAATAAAATAATAATAATAAAGAAAAGAAGAAAAAAAAAAAAGTCAAAGAAAAATATTGGAAAACAAAAATTTAAGAAGCCTGAGATTTGACCAAAACCTTAGTAGTTAAAGGGAGTCCTGAAAAGGACCATTGTGTTGGCCCTGAAAAGGACCATTGTGTTGGCCCTAAAAAGGACCGTTGTGTTGGCCCTGAAAAGGACCGTTGTGTTGGCCCTGAAGAGGACCATTATTCATATCATCTTCTCTTGGCAGGGGACCATGCCAGCAGATGAGTTTGTCCAGTGTTTCAGGAGATTGCGCAATTTCTTTCCGTCACAGTTGTCCCGGTTGTGACCTTGTACAGTGATACAGTCTTCCATACACCGCCCACGTCTCCACTCTCCAGGAATAATGTTATTATCGTCGTCCTCCACATCGAGTAGATGGTTCTGTATTCGGGGGTAGCATATCCTCATCAAATTGTGAAGGACCATGCAGGTGGTGACGATGAGGCGGATGGTTTCTGGTTGATGCTCCATGGTTGACATCAGCACCTGGAACCTGTTGGCCAGAATACCAAAGGCATTTTCCACCACACGAAGGGCACGGGAGAGACGGTAGTTGAATATACGTTGTTCCCGATCCAGACCTCTCAAGCTGAAAGGCTTCTGTAGATAAGTCCTTAGACCGAAGGCATCATCTGCCCTAATGAAATATGGAACATCCTCCGTGTCATTCGGCAGTGGATCTGGGTCCGGGAGCTGCATCTCACCTTGGTCGATGGACATTTTCATTTCTTACGCATTCCAAATCTGTGCATCGGATGCTGCACCACGGCCACCTATGTCTGCCCAGACAAACTTGTACTCTGAGTCCACAAGTGCTAGAAGAACTATGAAGAAGAACTTCTTGTAATTGAAGTATGTAGACCTAGATCCCGGTGGACATTTGCAGGAGATGTGCTTTCCATCCAAAGCACCAAGGACATGCGGCAGGTTCCATCGTTCCAAGAAGCCATCCGCGATATTGGACCAGAACTCCTTAGTAGTTGGTGGGGGCATAACTTCGGGAAGAAATTCATCTACAATGGCCTGGCACACCTCTGTAACAAAGAGGGATATGGTGTTGTGGGGAACACGCCAACCATACCGCATATCCGAGTACTTGGCAACAGATGCTAGGTGTCGCAGTGTGATGGCCACTTTCAGCCCTGGTTCTAGTGCTTTCCTGTAGTTGGTGCTTTCCTTGGTGATACAAGGCTCCACACGTCTCACAATTTCATCGAACATAGCAGGCGGCATCCTCATGAAGTTGATGAAGGCAGGGCTGTCTTCCAGTCATAGCTCCTGCATCAACTGATCATATAATCCAAATTGCCGTCGTCTCTCAACACCAAGCCAGGCCTTAGACCAGCATTTCTGTCGTCGTTTCTTCTTCAGCTTCTTCACAACTTCTATATAGTCGAAACCAGCTTGTACAAGCTTGAGACCTGCTTCCAGAACTGCAGCTGAAGCCATAATGTCTTCCAGAGTATCCTCTTCCATGATGTGGGCTGCAAGGTAGATGTTCACGGTCTCATGTGCAGAAGGAGAATGAGGATCTATCAGAAATTGTACCGTATATATAGTGAAAAAGGTTTCCTAATGCTTCCGTAACGCAACCGTACCCCAAGAAATACCTCCGTTCCCTTACCGTTATTCTGCCGTTTTTATCCGTTTAAATCCGTATGTATCCGCAACTCTTACGTTTGTATCCACAAGTCTTACGTTTCTCTTCCGTTATACAACCGCATTGCTTCCGTAAGCATCCGTTAGGCTTCCGTTGACATACGTTGCCATCCGTATACATCCGTAACGTGTCCGTTAGAAAAAAAACCACGGCTGAGAAACGGAAGAGAAACGGAAGAAAAAGGAAAGAAAACGGAAAGAAACGGAAAGAAACGGAAGAAAACGGAAGAGTAACGGAAGAGTAACGGAAGAGTAACGGAAAATGTATCAGTGTTCTTCCGTAACCTCTCCGTTCAAAGTTTTCAACATGTTGAAAACTTTGACGGACCTCTTCCGGACCCCTGCGGATGTGTACGGATGCGAACGGAGCAATATGGAGGTCTAACAAAGGAGTTGCGTAAGAAAGCGGACGTCAACGGATGACCATTTTTTTCTTCTGTTACTTTCCGGTAGGCTTCCGTCACCCCGGTGTGACTGAGCCATAAAGGATCTGTTTGAATGACCACGCCATGATGCACACTGTCAATTAACTGCACCGTCTCACTAAGAGAGCCCCTATATATTGTGGCCAAACCTTGTAGGATCAACTACCCATGGCAATCAAAGCAGCAGAAAGTAAAGCGGTCTTCAAAAAAGTAGCCCGCACCTTTCTGCACTTAGTCTTGAGGTCAGAGCCAGTCTAAGGGGTAAGGTGTGTTTGGTAGTACATACGACAGTTTATGATTGTTTCTAGAGCTCCTGAATCTTCTGATTCCGAATCTGCTTCGTGCCAGTTTGTAAGAGCTAAGCATTTTGAGTTATAGCTATTTGAAAATAAAAACCAATTTAATTCTAAGAAAAAAAGGGAAAAATTGTGCCTATGGCACACCCTTGTCAAATCTATGATTATTTAGCTGTTCTAGGATTATTAAGCACATAGCTCAGTGCTAATAATATCTAAGAACAAATTAATCAACTATAGTGTTATCATAATTATTTCATAAACTTAAATTAATTAATCATAATGATTGTTTCAATGCAGATTTTACTTTGTGAATCCTACCAGCCTTTGTGAATCCTACCAGCCATATACTATGGCTTTGAGGCCATATACCACAGATTTGACTCTGTATACCACAGTTATGGTAACTGACAGGTTTTATACAATGACTAACACAAAGCATGTGTTAAAATATCTATGAGTGTGATGGTCGTAAACCCCTTTTAACCCTTTCACTGCCGCATGATGCCTCCAGGCATTCCCGTGCGAACCGCCACATGATGCCTGGAGGCATTCCCATGGCTACCGCCGCATGATGCCTACAGGCATTCCCGTGTGAACCGCCACATGATGCCTTGAGGCCTCATAAACTCAAATTTTTTTCAAATTCATTTTCAGTTGATTTAAGCACAAAAGGGTTAAGAAAATTTCAACATGTAACTAAAACAGTTTGTAAACACCGATCTGTGTGTTTTGAGTCTATATAGTGCTAAGGAGATGTTGATTTCCGAGTAGAACTCAGAGAAAACCAAAATAATTCACAGATTGAGTCAGGCCTATGGACAAGTTGGGCTGGCATTTCAGGGGTACATCTGGTAGAAGCCTGCAGCGGTAATACATAGGAACGCGGCAGGGGGCGCGGCGGTACATTTCCCGATCCGTTTTAGGCGTGCGGTGGTTAAAGGGTTAAAATCTCGACATTAAATCATGACTTTGAACAAAGTTTGGGAGCAATGGTTGGGGACGAGGCGTGTTGAGTCCGATGCACGACTGCACTAATGTTTCAGGTGAGTTTTAAAGATTTTTTCGAAAATCAGAAAACCAATTGTCGAACACTAGATTGGACAATAACCCTGAATCTAAAAATTTAGAAATAAAGTTTGGGAGCAATGTTTCATGAAAGGTTTTATTCCCGGTAATCGCACATGGTCATATCCCCTAGGACTTGAGTGCTGTAAAACTGAACTAAGAACGGAAACACAGAAATCTTCACAGAAATGTTCTCAGACGACAAAGAGCTAAACACATACGATGAGGTGATTACACAATGGGCAACGAAACTCAGATGGCTACTGGACAAATTCTAGCAATTGTTGAAACAACAGAGCAATGGCTTAGCGTCAACAGCTGGTGACACAAAAGTGAATGAGGTGATTACTCATAAGTTGATGCGGGTTGACACACACAGAGACGCAGGAGAGACCTGAGACGACCGTCGTGCAGTGTAGACAACACAGCCTAGGCAAAAGGGAGACCTGCCAAATCGTTGCCGCAGCATCTCATCAAGTTCCAGATTACTTAGCCATGATCCATATGCCGGCACCTCTTGGTCAGTTGTCTCTCAGCGTGTGCTCTCTTCTCTCCTATCCTTGTCGGTCAGTCTCTCGTCCAGGATCTCTCTGAATCCTCTCAAATCCCACCTTTTATTCCATTTCTCAGTCTTTGTTTCATCTCATCGGCCAATCGCCTCAGGACACGGTAGTCTACCAGGGTTAGGGGTTGGAGTGTGTTTTTCTCTCATTGGTTCTTGCCCCATGTGCCCTCGTCCACTGACGTCACATAATTAGCTTCGCTGGGGACGCGTACCCTCCTGTTACTATCCGTTATCCGGTGACTGCCGTTTTTGACTATCCAGTAGCTTTATGATATTGTAGTGATTAGAGCCCCAAATAACGACCCGACAACAGATATACAGTTGGTAGCTTTATTTAGACACAAGTAGACAAGAGTAATTCCTCAGGTAAGTCATCCGCCTATGCTTTGCTAAGTCAGTCTTCCTGAGAGGTAGCGGTAGCTGGGGCCAAGTCCTAGGTGTCCTCGCTACAGTAGCTGAATCACCACTGGTTGCACGGAGAGCGATCACTGCTTTTATAGCCTGGGGGTGACGTCACCCACCCAGGGGGTGACATCACCCACCCAGGGGGTGACGTCACTGGGGGAGCTGCAGCGCCCCCTTCAGGGAAGTAGGGCTCTCTGTACACTCCCCTCTGTACCAGCACTCCGTGAGCTCCGGACGCTCTCCTGGGCTTCGCCGGGCCCTCCGGAGGTGCTGCGAGCCACCTCCGGAACCCGGGGAACCGCGCGCCGCCACTAGACCCACTCTCCGTACGGAGAGGGCCCTCCTTCACTACAATATATACTACAATTACCTTATGAAACCCTACATATCCATAAACTTTATACAATTCTAACATGCCTACTTATTTCCAAACGATGCTGACTAATACATGTACACATACACAACTGCACTCAGTCCTAGCCTCTATGATGCCTAATGAAATCTAAACGAAATCCTGGTAGCTCAACTACAATATTTCACACATGGGTATGGACATAAAATCTATTGAGTACGAGTAGAAGTATGAGATAACCTTTAGAGGTCCATAATAACATAAAATTCAGTCATAAGAGATAGTTCATGAGCTATTGAGAAGCCCTACGGAATAGGAGAAGTTGAGGAGATGAGATTGAAGAGTTTTTGTAGGGAGGGTGGGTGATTCCTTCCTTGTAGGCCCCAATGGTTCATGGTTTACTGAGTCCCCATACCATTTCAATGGGGTCTTTGTATACAATATATAATAAAGGCCTGTCCTTCCTTAGTATAATTATACAGACTAAGGAAGGACAGGCCTTAACAATTCGGTGTTCCTACAATTAAAGGATAAAGAAACTCTGCCCTTAGAGGGCATTAAAAAGTTACTACAAGGTCAAGAAGCAACAATGAGAAAGAACCATCCACAGTTATGGGAAATCTCCCCTCCTGACTTGAATGCTCTAAAGTTGAATATTCTTAGAAAAATGTACTGCTGTTTTAGTATATATCTAAAATGATTTGGTATTAGTAAGAATATTGACAAATGTCATTAGATAACTTTTGTCGTAAGGCAAAGACAGGGGTCTTTTTGAGCCACAAAAGAGGTTCATAGACTGCTAGATGAGAGGACTTGGTCCGAGTACAGGTCAAATAAGTCTAAAACATTAGGGTTTTTTGGTGTGGTTTTTTTTATCAAATTTATTAGGGAGATGGCCTATACATTTATACACCAGGTTCGACAAGATTGTCATTCTTCCACCTGGGCTCTCTTTAGTGGTAGTACAGGCAATTGCGGTCTTATACTTTTCAACAATCATATCTACATTCCTATATCCCTACATCCATATATCCCTACATCCATATATCCCTACATCCCTATATCCTACATCCCTACATCCAAAAATGATCTGGCCTTTGCCTTGAGCCCCCTCTTTTTGCCAAGTCACATATTACCGGGATGTATGAATGTAGGGATGTAGGATGTAGGGATATAGGATGTAGTGATGTATGATGTAGGGATGTACGATGTAGGGATATATGGATGTAGGGATGTATGGATGTATCGATGTAGGGATATGGGGATGTAGGGATGTAGGATGTAGGGATGTAGGATTTCTCACCAAGTCAAAGTTTAACAGGTAATTCATATTTTGCTATCAACTCTGTCCTAATGGTCACACATGACCATCTAGTCAGAGTTGAAGTGTCAGATTACGTAAAACATAATGTCTTAAGTTCTTTGACCTTTTTCTGGACTTTAAAATCAATACCAAGGCTCTTTTATGAAATGTAAGATATCTATATTTTAAGGAATGATGTAGAAGTATTCTGTTCTGCAAACCTATTGCATTTCATCTCATACATTTTATAGTTTTTCATGAAAAGACAAAATTGACCTTAATTTGACCTTCATCTGATGTTTCAAGGTCAAATATACTATCAATCTTCCCATATGCCATTTTGTTTATCAAATATGGGATTCCTTTTGAGAAAAACTCATAAAATATGATTTGCAATGAAGTTAAGTTGAAATAAATATATTTATTTAATTCTTTTTTTTTTTCATATTTTTTATTTAAAACCCTTATATCTCAAAATGCTGAGCATGTAGAAACTGGCACGAAGTAGATTTGAAATCAGATAATTTACGAGCTCTAGAAACAGTAATAAAACATTGTATGTACTCCAAAACAAACTTCCCCTCGCCTGCTTCAGGACTAGCTGAGCATAGTTTCACCAAACAAAACAGAAAAAAAACGAAACGGTTTGCCTCATCTTCTCATCATTTAATTATTATCTCTCCGAGTTTAAAGATGAGTTCCTCTGAATTCACATAACTATCTTTAAATCGTATCACCATCATCCTTTTCATACTGCATTGGTGTAGTTTTCCAATGTTTTGTAAGCAATCATAGCAAAGGGACAGCTAGTCTTGCCTCGCTGCCATGTAAGAGGCCGCAATGTAAAACCGCCCAGTAGGGCGAATTGTGTGCAATAAACAAAAAAAAGTCTAACATGTTGAACCGATAACAAATATAACGATTTCATTTGGTTGCTGCAAGTATGCCGCCGGTAAATGTAAATTAATTGGTATATTTAATTCATAAGATGGACACATCCCTAGGCATTCAAAACAATGTATGTAAACGATTAAAACACAAATCTTGATTGAAAGGAATTCTAAAATTTTCTTGAAGTCAGTAGTTGTCAGTTTGATACTCTGAGTTCTCTTGAAAGCAAGTAATTTTTTGGTTGATTGAATGGAGGCAGTTTTATCTTGCAGGTTATGTACTATTCAGGGATGGCTATCACAAACACTGACACCTCTGTAAGTTATTTGAGTTAGTTTGACAATGAATTACCCTGGACCCATCGTTAAACACGGAGACCCGGAATAAGGTGAAGGCTATCTTCAGAAATCTGTTTGCAAAAACTGCCTGAATATCTTTTGGGGTTTGATTGAATGAAAGTAAAAAGGAGAAATTACGCATCTACACCCATATAAAAAGCTGATGACCATTTGCGAAGGAAGTATCTATAACATCTAACTCTTTGGATAATAAAAGCATGAAAAAAACTTGTTCATGTCCCCTCAAGAGTTTATAGGTTTGCGTCAACTGGATATGCATCATCCAGAATCCAAAGGTGAGACTGAATACTGCTTTAGTTGACACGCATAAGCCAATCGTCTAATATGACTTCCAAATGAATCTGGATTCACAGAAGAGCACACGTCGCACGAGGATAACCGGGTTAATGCCCACGTCATCCTGAATAATTGGGTCGATCTCCATTCAGTGCACAAGGCCGAAGTGGTTCCAGAACACCTTAAACGGGCAGAGATGAGAAAAGGAGAAGCCTCGTTTTCCATACAAAACATTGCAAATATGCTTGACATAATATCCTCGTTGTGTGACCTAGCTTTGAAAAGAATCTGTATCATTAGTAAGCATGACAGAAATACTTGACACAATTTACACATTGCGTAGCCTAGTTTTCATCAGATTTATTGGCCTAGGATCAGGTTGGCTGAGATTGTGTGAATTATTTGCAACACACCTTCATAAATTGTGTTCCCTGTCCGCTTATCCTTTTATTACATGGGGTGTTAAAGGTGGGTGTCATAAACCCGATGAGGATATCATATCATACAATAACATGCATTGTAGTGACCATATACTGGTAATTCTATACATTTTATACATTCAATCTGCAGAGTTTACCCTTTGTAAGGACGGCGCGCTGCTTATATTTATTTTTGCTCTATACCCGAACATCTGCTTCATGCTATGCTCCGGCGTCCACTGAGCTCCTGATACACTACAATAGACCTCACGATGGATGCAATATTGTGTATGTATCGGCTAAGGATTAACGATGACTTTCCAATGCGTTATCGATTTTGCATCAGAAGATGCATAAGGCCCGGCGTCCACCTACTACGATATGGCACCGATATGGTCTACGATGCACCTCCCGATAAAAAATCAAAATCGCGTCAGAAGGTTACCTGATATCGGGGCAGTTGACCACGTTTCTGCGATTAGACACCGATAAAAACCCCATACAATGCATGGTGGATTGGCTTGTCTAGACATATGTCTACGATTTTGCACCTTCCCGATATGGCACCGATTTTGACATTGTGTATCGGTGCCATATCGGGAGGTCTACGATTCTATCGTAGTAGGTGGACGCCGGGCCTAAGGCCTATTGTAATATATCGGGAGCTCTGTGAACGCCGGAACTAATTGTAACGGTATTCAATTAACCATTTTCAAAATCTCTAATCGTATCATGGAAAATGATTGTTGACACACTTCATACTTGTACATTCATTCCTGGAGCTTTTGAGTAATTCGAAAACAATTGTGACTGAAAGGCAGATGGGATTCTTCTATAGGGCATGCGTGGAAGCATCATCCTGCAGTTCACCATTTTAATTCCGCTGTTTCGCCTTCGTATAAATAAAAATGATTGTGACTATTTGTGGAAATATGAATCTGTAGATAAAATATACAAGTTGTGTTTTCTAACAATGGACCTTTCTTTCAATGGTTGGCACAGTGGCCCCTTGATACAAATAGGAATAGGACATAGAGTAATACATAGAGAATTGATATGATCATATTTAATAAACTGTTTGTGGGGTGTTCTTCTTGGGTAAAAATATCCACTGAAATATATATTAAGATTCCTTCATATCTTTACAGCATGATCTATTCCATGAACGTTTTGACAGTAGTATATGGAAGGTCGACGCTGCCCCGGGTTTAAACCTGAGTTTACAAAAATATCAGCAGAGGATGTTTGTAGAAATCCAAATGGTTTTTTTTGGTTTTTTTTAGATTGACCAAATATTCAAAATCTAGCGGCTTCTATTTATGAATTGATTGGGCCTTACATCACATGAGCAACAGGCATATTTTATCAACTTGTTCACTGCCTGAATATCTCGATGCAATTGCTAAGAAGAACGATAGCATACTATCGAAGGCATTAAAGTTTTTAAAAACGATACCTGTGCGCGAATGTCTCAAACTTATTGGTCACTTGTACAGATTGCGTTCGTCACATTGCGACAGAATGTAAATAATACTACTCTCCGTACCACATAATTTGTTTATATGATACATAAATGGCTTTTTTTAAATTTACTGCCAGACCCCTGTGTGTGATAATAAAGAGACATAGCTAGGGTGTCTCCCTATAGTATACTCCAGTGTCTATATCAGTAGAGGTGTCTGCCAAATCATTTCATTTTATAGGAATGTCTTGCATATTAAAAGGGCTGAACTGTTCCTTCTAATCCTTCTAAAATGAATTCCGAAACGAAATATGGAGAGACCCCCATCCTCAACGTATTCCCTTCCCCCAGCAGGGAGGATAAATGGAAAAAGCAATCATATTCCTTCGAAACCTTTTGAGAATGTCGGAGTGTGGGAGGTAATTTTCTTATTCATGTATACCAGTTCATATGGTTTGCACATGTAGGAAGATCAATCTGAAACACCATCTATCGACTCAAGGCTATATATAACTCAACTCGGTCTAGGTCTACAACATAGACCCTGACTCCTACTCCCAAGGCACTCGAGGCGAACTCCCGAACCGCAGTTTGTTCGGGTGAGAAAGATCAAGCGACCAGAGCCCGTGCTGAATGGATCATTTCCCCGCGCGCGTCGCTCCGTGGGATTATAGTGGTCACGTGACCGCGGCGGATGTCGGCGTGGGCGGAGCGGACGTCTCTGATCACGGAGAATCACTGCTTTGACCCCCTCCCCCACTCCCATGCTCACCTCTGGCTAAAAATAGCCCTGGACTCCGGCGTCGTGGGCGAGCGACGAGGCGACTACGGCCATAACCCGTTCCCGCCAAAATCACCTGAAAATGGTGACTGGATGATGCATCCATCACTATCATTTCCTCTTGTGTCCTAAAGATCCCCTCCTTATTTGGGAACAAAATGAGCAGAGATACCACTCAATGCATCATACTGCCATTTGGAATTTCCGGCTTTGATCAAAATGGACGCAGGAAAACATGGCAGACGACATTTTTAGTTTTGAAAGGGTCTGTTGAGACAACGAGCGAGGCCGGATTATCCAGCTTAAGTTGTCACCGCAGTCCACCCCCTCACCTATCAGTGTCAGGCATAAATAAAACACTCGCGTTTAGCGTCCATCTAAACGCAATGCGCCTGCGCTAACAGCTTAAAGAAGCCCGCAGATTAGGCGCGCAGATTTGTAAACGCTCCCGTGTAATAGTTGATGGTGATGGTGTCTACGAAGGCGACCGTCGCGAATGGCAGAGGGAAAGCGAGTTTATCCCTACATCGACGGGCAGCCTTGACACGCTGGTGTAAAGACTACACCTTTTGAGAACATGCAAAGTGGACGAGGCGAGGGGTTAGGGTGGTGTATTTATAGCACTAGTGTGTTGGATCTTAACACGAAGTATCTGTCGCTTATTCCTAGAATGCTATATGATGTCCAAGTTGTGTGACGTCCTTGACGGTGCGATTACTATCAGAATAAATAAAATCATCTGTTTAGGTAAGTCGTAGTAAGGCCACGAGACCTGTTGACGAAATAGCTGGGAATCATTGCTTGTTATTCATATCAACAATTAAAATGCGGAAAGTGGCAGTACTCCATGATAATAATCATTAACACCCATTAAAACCTAATTGTTAAGCTTTCAAGACCACATCAAAGACCAAAATCAGTAATCAACCATCATATTCTCCATCCACTTTGGCTATACAAACACTATTTCAATATCAGAGACTTCAAGCCGGTAAAGTGCTGCATCACCCGAGCTACTGACACAGTCTGTTCTTTTGTACCTACTTGACACCACTATTTATGTTCTTTGAATTTATGGTAATGAAAACACATTATGCTACGGATGAATATTATGAAGTTAAAGGCTCGCCAGAGTCTTCACTGTATTTACTATACATGTATACAGTTATAAGTTCTGTACCGTTGAGGGGCCTCAAAAGATTTTTCTAAGACTTGGGAACTGCTCTTAGGTGAATCGTACGAAGATCGTTTATTGTCAATATAATACTCTGAATCTCATCGTAACTCGTAACTATTTAGTAGATCAGCTTGCTGAGAACTAGTCTCAGCTGCACAGTAGCCTCACACATCTGAGACCTGAGGTACTGAGGACGAACGATGAAATTTTGTTAATACATTTTTAATTAGCAGAAATTCAATCCATAGCGACGAACAAGTTCAGTATCTAGCTCAATAACTCTGTTTAGTACAAACCTTTTCAATGATACACATTCACAATATGAATTTTGTTCCGAGTTTGTTTCTTTCAGATTTTCATGTTGATCACATCATTCAAGCAGATGATACCCAACAATTACCGAAGTTCCTAACAGTCCATAGCTTCAACACTATCCATAAACCTTCATTCAACTAAAGCACATCCATCATAGATCTGATTGTTTCACTGTTCCATCATTCTAATCAGACCTGTGTTAACAGTCTACCAATCTGTTAATCGTTCACAACTTCTTCTCACTCATAATCCAAACTGATGTAAGTCCATTTTCTAGTCACACAGTGTTAGGAGTTCAGGTGTGCATACTCCGTGCTCTCTCTCATTGAGAGACAGCTCTCTGAATTCATGCTATCTCATACAATGCAAGGCAACCTCACCTCAGGTAGACTGAGGCCTCCAGTGCCTACTGAGCGGCACGCTCCCTGTGTAGCGGCAGACAGCGCTCACCTACACCTCTTTTAGATCTTATTCTCATACTCACTGCTGCTCAGTGCAGAGGTATACTCCTCTATTTCAACGTCAGAATACCACGTGATCAGTCACCCTCCTTATAAAGAACACCTATGATACTTATACCTTTCCACCACTACAGACTCCTAACGTAGTTACTTACTTCAATTATACTTCTCTAAGTTAAGGAACCATACACATATTAGCCAATACATATTAACTACAAGATACCTACATACTCCTTGGACAAGCACGTAGTGCAGTTCCTGTATTGACTCTTTTTTTGGGCATGAGCCACACACTCATATGCTGCCTAGGTTAGAGAAAGGTTATAAAGACTTTCAGCATGCTGCAAAACTATCCCCTCACTGCCATTATGACCATTACAGCTCATTCTAAATTAATTTTCTGTTATTCTTTTCTAATTAGAAGGAGCTAATAATGTTTTATTAAGGAAGTTTAACCTTCTAAAACACAAGGAATAAATCTTAAGAGTCTTCTGTCATGCGTGTGGTTGCGATTAGGGTCCTACATGAAGATTGTGTAATTATCGGCTGAAAATCCAAGATGGCCACTCCCCACATTGGTATATGGTAGGATTATTGATAGATCAATCTTTCCATGTCATTAACCCTTTCCCTGCAGCACCCAGCTCCCCCGTGTCACCTCTACACGGCAGGCATTGCCTCCCCAAATGACCCTGCTACGGCAGGCACCTCTTTTTGGAAATAACAATGTCATGTGATGTGTCAAGTGATTTAAGTAATTTACCTTGGTGACTGATCATATTTTATTACACCAAATCAAAGGTCAATATGCCTATTATAAATTGTCAAAATTTCCTATAAATCAAATAATTATCTTTTTATCTATTGAATTTGTATATAAGTATCAATGATTCCTCTAAGATGCCTTGAGGCATCTTCCTGCTGTAGCCAGGGGAATGCCCATGCATCTGAACATTTTCCTCAGGGAGTTCCCTAACTATGTTCCAAAACTCATGCTTGTTTCATTATATGTACAATCATGTGCTTTATCAGCCCTACTATACCCCAACTAAGAGCACATTACTTAGATCTATGGATAAGAATCAACAAATACCTATGTTTGAAATCGTGCCTGGCATATGGAATTCTTTGCGTTAAAGTCAAATATTCTATCGGTTCTGCACCTTTATTGGGTAGCTTTGCTATATGATCAGTTCATGGTTATAGTTGTATATATGACACCAATACGTATATATATAAGTGTTATATCAATCAGTTGTGCTAATGAAATAAATGTGTCCAAGCTTAATGTTGCAAATATTCTAGGTTACTATATTCGAGTTATAAAATTTCGCAAGTGTTTATAGCTGAACACAATTTGTACTTATTCAACATAGGTCAACTTGCGGATGTAGAGCACAATCTATCTTATCTCCATGCTTTAGGCCATTGTCATAACCAAGCTCTATCCACCCCTTGTTGATGGTCCCTGGACGTGCATCAAAGGTGATGTCATCACCCAACCAGCGCATCACGTACCCACGTCGCCGTGACGCCATCTTGTTTCCTGGTGCTCCATGAATTAAAAACCCGTGATGAACGAGAACGTCGCCTATAGATAGAAAGTGGTCATTAAAGGATCAACTAATTCTTTGGCAGTATGTACCGGACATATCGTGTACAAGGTGCTGGATAAGTCATGCGAAGAAACAGCATATATATACATGTATGTAGTTGAGTATTTGGATGGTAAGCGAACACCCCGCGTAAGCGTCCACTTTGGCCCGGAACGGAGTGTGTCCGCTTACACGGGGTTTTACTGTACTGAGATGGACATTCAATTCCCTATGAGAGAGTTTTAGGATATTATACTCGTCAGGATATGATATTCTCAGAAAACAGCAAAACATTCTGTCAATATCTGGTATCCGAGTCAGTGAAAGCTTTTTGGACTTGTGGTAAACCAAGTGCTGCAATAGTTCTAGGATTATCTTGAGGTTAGTAAGATGGGTCACAGGATAGCAGGTACCAACAGGTCATGCCCCGTATTTCCGTTAAAAGCCCAAGGGCCAGCATATCCTCTCAGGTGGACATACTATATATAGCAGTGGCAACATTAGACAGCTTTCACAAAGTTTTGTGAGCTCTCAGGTTTACTGGATTTAACAGGCGATGATTTCTTGACACGTCTTAGGCTCTTCTTACCGGGCTGGAGGTTCCAGGTGAGCAGCTCAGCCTTCCCGTCCTCTACGAGCTGATCCACGTCAGGTAAAGGGCTGCTCGTCGAGTGGTCGTAAGACTCCTCACCCGCAAAATTGGTGATGTGAAAGTGGCGTGGATCAGCATGCGACCCACGCCAATACTGTACACACGTATCTGCAGTAACCGCGTCTAATGCCACCCACATGGAGCACATCTGGAAAAGATATCACTACGTGGATATACTTGGGTGGATATTAAAACTAATCGATGTTTTTTGACAAGCGATAGTACACCACAGGAGGGTTGACGTCTAGTATTACCCGAGCGTTAGCGAGTGTTTTGCTAAGTCAACCTCGAGTCTTTACATAGCCGCCTGTCCACAAATACATCATTTGTTGTATTTTATTTTATAATTCTTATAATTATAAGTTTTGGTGGCCTTGAGCCTCTAGATGAAGTAAACCTCGAGTGTTTACAGAGACGCCTGTCCACAAAACCATCCTTTGTTGTATTTTATTTTATAATTCTTGAATAAATGAATCCCAGGAAGTGCCTTGTCATTGGCTATGCCATTACCAGTTACTTTTCTGCTCTTCAGCACAAAGGGACTATTTTTTCCGTAATCAATGGTTTTTCAGCCCGTAATCAATGGTTTTAAAGGTTCATGGACGTCTTGAGCCCAGGACGATTCGAGATGAAAAGCCTCTAGATGAAAAAAACTTTGAAAAGTGCACTTATACTGATTTATAATCATATATACTCAACCCTAACCCTTACCCAACAATTTTCTAACCTTAACTTGCCAATCGGAACTAAAATGGGGTTGGCTCAAGGCGTCCACGGAAAATGCACAAGGCGTCCACGTTTTCGCGCTGACAGGATGCTCAAACGGTAAAAGGCTCAAGGCGTCCAATTCCCATTTCAAATCAGTAATAGATGGTTATGGTTCCTGACAACCTAGAAATAATGGGTAGGGGTTCACTGTGACCCCATGCATTCTCAATGGGGACTTTATAAGCGATGGATAATAGATATTCTTATTCCTATAGTAAGGCCCGGCGTCCACCTACTACGATATGGCACCGATATGCCCTACGATGCACCTCCCGATGCAAAATCAAAATCGCGTCGGAAGGTCACCTGAAATCGGGGCAGTTGACCACGTTTCTGCGATTAGACACCGATAAAAACCAGACACAATGCGTGGTGGATTGGCTTGTCTAGACATATGTCTACGAATTTGCACCTTCCCGATATGGCACCGATTTTGACATTTTGTATCGGTGCCATATCGGGAGGTCTACGATTCTATCGTAGTAGGTGGACGCCGGGCCTAAATACGCCTTACTGGTAGTAGGGCAGATCTTTGAACATGCGCTATCTAGAATTAACTGTCGTACTATTTATATATATATATATATATATATATATATATATATATATATATATATATATATATATATATATATATATGCTGGCAGGATTGGCCTCCCTCTAAAGCATGTGATAGGAGA
Organism: Alentia gelatinosa; assembly: GCA_950022655.1. Lineage (NCBI taxonomy): Eukaryota > Metazoa > Annelida > Polychaeta > Phyllodocida > Polynoidae > Alentia > Alentia gelatinosa. Next base: position 22,252,987 of record OX465580.1, on the reverse strand, counting down.
CATGCAGAATGTTCAGCTTACAAGTCTTTTCCTCATTGTGGAAGAAGACAAACATTTTTGTAGCCTGTCTGTAAGGCGGTATGTTGTCTCGAGCAGTATGTTGTGGTGAAATGCACATGTATAGGTGCGTGGGGAAGTGTGGTTTCTGGATTTACCTTGATTACAAGGTATAGCTATCCCACTCATGTACAATGTACAGGTATACATAAATATAGTCACCTGATCACCTTGGAGATGGTAGTAGGACATATCGTTGTGCCATGGTGTGGGGGTCGTTGTTCCAGGCTCTTTACTCAGGATATGATCGTAGAATAACCTCACCTAGATAAAATATAAAACAGGAGCCTTAACAGGAAAACAGAACTATACCTAAATATTTTGTGTTAAAAGTTCCCTCACCCGTTTATTAAGAGAAAATGCAATTGTTAAATACATTTTCATGTATTTAATGATGATATGGTCAATTATATTTCCTATGAAATACTATTAACATCACAGTAATACATTCATTAGTTGAATCTGCAAATTTGAAAAATAGATTATGATATCTTATCATAATATCTCATAAAGCAAGTGTTCCACAATCCAGATTGTGTCACTGCATCCTGTAGTCGGCCCATCCAAGAAATATCTTGCTGGATGTTCTCATTCCTGCTAAGTTTGTTTGTGTCATTGACCCCGTTCCACCACAATATAATTTTCCAACATTCGCCTATGTGCATGCGATCGACTGTGGTTACCGATTAAGTGGCGAGACCGTTACATCCATGGCAAACCAGCTCGTATCATGTATGCGCAATACATAAACAAAATTATCGTTTGCTGCTATCCATTCAACTAGCCCACTGCCTGCACATTTGAATCACGAATTTTACTGGATTTCTTGTAAGATACTTCTAGTTGATGTTCAATCAGGCTATATAGTTCGCTTATTAGTGAAAAGAAATTTGCTCAGTAGTCGCAATTGCCTCCATCCCGTTACAGTTTGCATTGCCTTTATTTATCATGTGTTCCTTAGAGAATTGAATATTTCACTCACAGACTCGGACTGCATAAGTTTGGCCGCTATTGCTGCCAGAGGACCTTTAAACGCAAAGTCCCGAGCGGCGTCATGCCTGCGCCACATGAACTGATCCTCGAAGAAACGGCCTTAAACATCAAACACGAGTATTACCCATAGGAAGTAATGCATTTTATAAGTATGCTGTTGTGTATATTTCTATCCATATCATGTATTCATTTACTCTTCTCCGGGTGACACTATTAAACTTCATTCATATCACTGTATGAGCAAGGTATAATGCTGGAGACAATGATGACATAGATTGTTTATCTATGCAATATGGACAATCTATATTTGTTGACGTTGTTATGCGCGATTTCCTAGTTCAGTTTTGAGTGGTTCACCATAGTCACCCTATTATTTGCACCGTTATTCATCTCATTAATCAAAATTGATTTGACATAATCGCAGACGAAAAAAATTCAAAGGCGTTTTGGTCTTAACGTGGTCTATGGGTAGTGTTCCAGAGAAACTTTAAGAAGTCTGTGAAATGCTAGCATATATTCCGAGGGAAATATCTATGTGGTAAAGAATGCTAAACATAAAGTACTGTAGGATCTTATATATTCATTTTCATTTGATATTTGTCAATTACTATTTCACCTTGACCAGTTTTCTCGTGTTCAAAGGACGTCTTCGCATTCTCAATCATAACGGCCTCTGTGATGTCACGAAGCTTACACAGCCAGTCGTCTGGTACAACCGAACGCAGCACCACAGCGCCATCTTGCACGTATCTAGGAAACAAAAGACATCTCATTTACTTCTTCATGTCCATTGTTTATTGTTTCTGGTCGTACATTTTCACCACCACCTCTATTTGTCTGATGTATGCTTTTTGTAGAAAATGTGAAGTACTGCATCGATGCCGAGAGCAAATGAGAACAGGGACCACTAGCAGTTTCTATAATTTCTCATATATTTTTAGTGTAGGTTACCCTCCCCCGTCATCTGCCATACACTACACCAGAGTGGTACGCCCCATCTGCCACACATATCAATTCTAGGAGGTGATGTTATTTCCATTTATAATGGAAGAGCACAGTACACCAAAATTACTTCATGAACTAAAAGAAAGAAAATATCATAAGAAATTATGTATTTGAGCCATCTGTATTTGATCAGGAATAAGTATGAATAATGTGGAAACTGATTACTTAATGAAACTAATTTCTGGTATAAAAGTCAGTGTATCCTAATGCATTGAAAATGTCTCTTAATCAAGTCCTATATGGGTCCAAGTATGACAGGTTCAAAGAGTGTGTGTGTCACTGGGGGATGGGAGGTGCCAATATTGTGTGTCTGGCTTAAGATACACTAGAGTCATATACCTACCGTTCCACCAACCCAATACCTCCTTACTGGGTCTGCGTTTGCTGGTCTGTCCCATCAGATATAGAAATAGGGATAGCATAGTGAATGGTCTGTCCCATCAGATATGGGAGTTCCAATGCTATAAAGTCAGGTCTGTCTCAACAGATTTGAAATGTACATGCATTGTAAAGTGGTAGGAGAGCAGTGAGCAAGAACAAACAGGATCTTGAGTACAGCTAGCTGATAAGTAAAGTAGATGGAGAGTGGTTGTGGTAGGGGAAGGGGTGAGGGCTATTATGGCATGACTGTTAGGTAGACCGGCTTCGGGCCCAGAGTATCTTGCCACTATGAAGTGACTAGTGCGGTAGAGCTTTCATTACTCCCTTAACCAATCCTATGACTCAGCAAATAAAGACAAATTCTGGATGGCTCCATGTTGTGCTGTACTGATGGCAGAACAGAAATACTGCCGGCATTCTGTATAAATAAATATGCATAAGCTGAAGTTTTCTTGCCTTCATTATACATTATGTATATTAGAATACAAGTATTGTACCCCAAATAGATGTAGAAGGTTGTCGAAACACTGACATCTCAATCCTAAGACATCACACGTTGACAACTTGACCATACTGATATCATACCATACTGATGCAGGGCTTTTCCCTTATCTTATCCCTTTCTTTATCACATCTTTATGACATTACAGCACTGGTCAACACTGTTTGCAAATGACCAAAAGTACAGTTATCTTACCCCTTATCTCAATCTTTGGCTGTGCTAGTCGAGTCTAATCACAGCACTGATCAATACTGGGTGGATATGGAAGGGTGTATAATAAAGGCAAGAAAGCTTCAGCTTATGCATATTTATTACAGAATGCTGACAGTAATTCTGTTCTGTTATCAGTATGCACATAATAAAGCCATCCAGAACTTTTTTACTGAGTCATAATATTGGCTCAGGAAGTAATGAAAGTCCTACCACACTAGTCACTTCATAGAATAATCAGGCACGATAGCTTCAGGTTGTGCATACTGATATCAGAATGCAGTCAGGAATTCTGTCACAGGAATTCTGTGACCAAAAGTACAGTTATCTTATCCCTTATCTTATTCCTTGGCTGTACTGGTTTAGTCTAATCACAGCACTGACACTGGGTGGTTATGGAAAGAATTAGCGTTGTCACTGCAGTGCCTGCCACCTGGTGTATTGTGAGAAACCAGATTTGTCCATGCATTCATAAGTCCCTTTTGAAACGTTCCCTCTACATGTCAGTCTCAGTAGTCTAGAGGTAGAGTGTCTGCAAAAGAAACCTAAGGTTGAGGGTTGAATTCCCCTCCATGCAGAACTTTTCTTTTCTTTCCGCAGTCATAAAGATTCGTTTAGGAACCAATTTTAGTTCCACTGTACTAGTCACTGTATAAATGCGATTGTAAGTTGTCATTTTTTCTCTTTCTGAATTTCATTCAGAATCTTGAGGAGACAGTCCGTCTTAAACATTCCCTCTGCATGTTAGTCTCTGTAGTCTACTGTGTCTGCAAGGAAATCCTAAGCCTGATTATGGAGCCAACAAAATGTGTGACATAAATCAACTCAGTCTCAAACTCGTGACATCTCTTCATATTATAATAACCTGTGGCTGTTTGAACTACATATACTACCCGCTCCTACCCATGACATATTTATACCTGTGGGTCACACTGTGAAGAACAGGACATGTGATTACATGAATGTGTGAGATTTCATCATGCATTCATAGGTGCCTTAAACGTTCCCTCTATATGTCAGTCTCTGTAGTCTTGAGTTAGAGTATCTGCAAAAGGTTGAGAGTTGAATTCCACTCCATGCTGAACTTTTCCTCTCTTTCCCCAGTCAAAAGGATTCGTTTAGGAACCAATTCTAGTTCCACAACACTTGTCACTGTATAATTACTATTGTAAGTTGTCAGTTTTACTTTTTCTGAATGATTTCTATTTCATTCAGAATCAGTCTCTGTAGTCTAGAGATAGAGTGTCTGCAAGGAAATCCTAAGCTTGGGGATTGAAATCACCTCAATCCTGTTCTTCTTCTTTTTTTTTAAAGTAAAAAATATTCTTTTAAAAAGTAATGTCAGTTCTTCCACACTAGAATCATCTCTATTCTCCCTTTAAATTGCTTACATTTCCGCAAATTCCGTTAGAATTTGGTTTCTGGGTTATTATAGACCTAAAAATGGGGAAATCTCACCCAGTCATGTGATCACATACCCCTTTGTTACACTGTGACGTACAGGTATTTATAAGTATGCCATGGGTAGGAGCGGGGAGTATATGTAGTTCATACAGACACAGGTTTATAATAATATGATGAGACGTCACAAGTTTGAGTCTGAGTTGATTTACGTCACACATTTTGTTGGCTCCAAAATTCCATGAGTCGAAGACAAGTGACATTATGAAGCCGACAAAATGAGTAACATAAATAAACTCAAACTCAAACGAGTGACGTCTAGATTTTATTTTTTCTCTTTCTCCACATCTTTTTAGCATTAGAAAGTAGTGACATAAACAACACTTCATGTCACAACCGTGACATAAAGAAATCCCATGTTAATTGGTTAAGGATATATAATGCATTGAGGTATCAACTGGCCTAGGACAAATGATTCCTTGAGATATTGACTGGCCCAGGGTGAAAGATGCCTCAAGTCATCATTTGATTTTAACCAAGATAATGGGGCAATATTCACTAAATTATTACATATAAAATATGATTTTTTTAAGTCCTGGAAAATCATATGTATCCAGACGATGCCCTTGGGCACAATTTCCACAGTCAGTTGCCCTAAGGAATCACCCGGCATGAATGGGTTAAGGATGAATGATGCCTTGAAGGAGAGAGAGTTTGGTTTATGTTTACGGAAGAGCACATGGCTGAATAACTGGTTAAACAGGTTTGCTGGCTCTGCAGCATGTAGGGAGTCTGTACCATCAGAAACCAGTATGCTCAGGCAAAGAAGGGCCAAATATTGTGATGTAAGACCAAGGCTAACGCATCTAGCAAAGCACCTGTATTAGCTTAGACTTGCCCAAAATGTATGACATGTATGAGGAGTATTGAATATGTATGTGGTCAAATCTGGAATGGCTTACCGACAATAGTAGACAAGCACTGACAATGAAGTTAGAACAAATGTATTGTTATTTGGATATAATCTCAATAAAGAAATTTTGAAAAAGACACTAAAAAACCTGGGATATGATAATTCATATTTTTGTAAATGCCATAAGTCAAAGGCTTAATCCTTTCCCTGTAGCACCCAGTTCCCATGCTCAGCATTACACGCAGGCACCTTTTTGGGGAAATAGCATTGTCATGTGATGTGTCATGTGATTAAAGTAATTTACCTTGCTAACTGAGGATATTTTGTTATACCAAATCAAAGGTAAATATGGCTCAAAATTTCTTTAAATCAAACAATTATCTTTTTATCTATTGAATTTTGTATACAAGTATCAATGATGCCTCTAAGGTGCCTGGAGGCATCTTCCTGCCATAGCCAGGGGAATGCCTGGAGGCATCTTCCTGCTGTAGCCAGGGAAATGCCTAGAGGCATCTTCCTGCTGTTAAAGGGTTAAGCAAATTTATTGTCAGGCCTTAGATGCAAGGCTGGCTCACTGGGTCAAAGGAAGGAGAACAGGGTTTATAGCTCTCTGCAAAGTGGGTCTGTTTACCACATGCTCAAGTGTGTCCCATCAGATGTGACACTTTGAATACAGTGTCACTAGGTGTGTCCCAACAGATTTGAACATGTATATAGCATATTTAGTCATTATTATCACCTAATAGTTTCCTTTTCTAGTAGCAGATGACAGTATCCATAACTAAGTGTCTGCAATTTAATGACAGGATTGATATAGTGAATATTTCCTACCCAAAAAGGGAGGGGTATTGAGGACTTGCACACTAGCGCCATCTTGTAATGGCCGCCTAAGTAAGTCAATCGAAAACGAGGCGAGCACCCTCCATGCAGTCCTGAGTAATGATGAGAAACTAGTGTTTTCCAAACTTGATAGATGGAAATCGCTCTCACGTCATAACTAATCAGCCGATTTTTATAAACAATACATTGTTTGAAAGCTGGGACTTGGGCCTATTTGTTGGGACATATATGATATACCTGTGTTATGGATAGGATTTCCTCTCATAGAATAAACATAGGAAATATTTAGGTAAAAACATTTTAACATGTTACTTTCCTGCTTTCACAGTGATGTAATGAAAAATCGATCGCAATGACCTATAGAAATAAACATCCTACCTTCATAGGCATTTCCAGGGGATTAAAATGATACCAATATTACCAGGTTGTGATAGATATTTCTTGAAATAATGAGCTATTAAGACAGATGACAAGTAATGACTTAACTTTTGACACTTTTTCAAATCAGGGATGCAGGGATGCAGGCATCAGAAAAAAACATTGAAACAATTTTCATTGCATTACAGGGTTTGCATATTTCATACACACTACAGTGAGGAATCAAGGGAAAGCTCAACTTTTTACATAGGTCATTGGGAAGGTTCAGTTGTGGATCATGGACTGTGGCTGAATTGGGTGATTTAGCAGTTGTTATGTCGATATTAAATGTTCAGTAAAAAGGAACTTTTTATTTTGAAAAAAAACATTGATTTCAATATAATCATTAAAAACTGGAATCCCTGTCAAGTACTTTAACAATATTATCCTCTGTTTCCACATGTCTTATACAATATGCCACAAATGCAATATTATCATAAAATCAAGTTTTTTTGCTCTTTGGCATCTGTCAAGATGCTATGTTACATCAAGAAATATCTATCACAGCCTGGCAATACAGGTATCATACTAATCGTCTTGGAATACATAAGAGGACAGGATGTTTATATCTATAGGTCATCGTGTTATATTTTTCGTTAAATCACTGTGAAAACAGGAAGGTAACATGTTTTGTTGTTTTTTTTATCAAAATAATTTGGATGTTTAATCTATCACTGGAAATTTTAGCCATAACACAGGTATATGATGATATACCAACACATAGGCCCAAGTTTCAGCTTTTAACAATGTTTTATTTGTAAAGATCGGCCTATTATTCACGACACAACGACAAATTATATTTTTAGTTAACTCTGTGCCTATGGTACTGGCTTCACTTCTACAGCGCTCGCCTCACTCTGAAGTGCGGAAATTTCGCTGGTCCGCGGCTTGTACATATCAGGTACATAAAAACCAGCGCAACCCGTTATCACGGCGACTGCCACGCCACGCTTATGTGCAAGTGGTGAATAGTCAGACTGGGAAACTGGACACCTGCCCATCTCACCAGGCCGCTATAGTTGGTGCATGGATAGTGAAGGGTTAGATTTTTTGCAGTGTGCTGAAAGTCTATGTGAGCATTCTAACCTCTAGATGACGTATATGAACGCAATTTTCCGTGCTCAACAACACCTATCTGCAACACACAATACCGCTATTGCTGCCAAAGGATGGATGGAAATATACATGATAGCTTACTCGTATAATTCATTTTAACGAATATAATTGATACATGTGGTTTACAAAATTTATGTGGAAATGAATGGTAACATTTTAGATGAGTCGGATAGTTCTCATTGCTGTACATGTTCGCAATGCTTATGTATACAAAAATACGGTCAAACCCGTTTATTGTGACATGGAAGTGCATGAGTGTTGACACCATAGTGTCGACACACATGTTAGCTAGATGGGTTGCCACATTACCACAGACTTGACACAGGTACTGTGGTACAGCAAACATTAATATTCTGTATTTCACCTACAGGTCTCATCCTTGTAATTCTTGAAAGAATAGATAGCATGAAAGAAACTATTTACAAGTAATATTAAATTGATACATAAGTGTTAATCAGAAGGACATGAGATTATAAGAAAGAAGTTAATGAGTGTTTGGTATGTTCGTTCGCGATCGAGTTTGGAGTAAACAGTTATATGAACGAGGCGATAGCCGAGTGAATATTCCGAAGCACTCCAAACAAGATGGGGAATGGGGACTCCAAGATTTTATCTTAGCCTGTAAGAATGTAAGAATGATGGCTAGTCCTCTCTTTCTTATTGGAGAAAAGTGTCTGTCACATCAGTGTGTTTTTCAGACCACTTCATTCCAAGGTATACAGCATTTTCCAGGGCTTTACAGTATGATAGAGCTAGAGTATAAATGAACATGAAATGAAGATTGGTGTATCCCATAATCCCTATATGTAAAAGAGTAACACAACGAATAAATTAAAGAGATCCTTCGAGATATTGTTTCAGCTCACCCTTTGATTTGCCACTCTGAATTTGATAAGGTAGTGAATCCCACATTCCAGCCCCTCTTAAGTATGGATTATTTTGAACAAAGGCACTTTTTGTATGGTATACATTAAAGAGTTTTCTCACCCGTTCATTTTTAATGTTCTGCCCTATCATGCCACTCTATGTGGTATCTATATTTGAACATCATACAGCAAAGTTGTTTATTTCTTCTTTTCCTTAGCAGTTCTATGTTACATTCACTTTCCATCTTGGCAACTAAATAAAAAGAAAACGTATTACCACAATACCCTTAGGCACACCTAATATCATGATTATGCAGCTTCTCAATTCTAGCAATATCATTTTCTTAAAGCCATCCATTAGAAAACCACAGTAATCTATAATTTGGAGGATGCTAGAAACGTAGACCTGGACGACTGCTTCTTCTTCTTTTCTTAATGTCGTACTGAAGTAACAGAGTACATACATGGCCTCTGCAGGACAGTGTTATCGGCGAATTTGGTGAATGTATATATGAGGCTTCTGACAGCAACTGCCCTCCTCCACAAGCTTTACAAGTATTTACAATTTGGGGAGTACAATGATAATGGGAATAAGTAAGAGTCATGAATAAGTGTTTTGTACATTGTAGATCCGAGAGTTTCGTCATACAAACAATTTTGCCCTAACATACCTTTTTAAAGAATATATCAGATAATGATCTTCACATTACCGAAAAACGTATCAGGAAAAATATCAGCGTGCAAAATATAAATCGAAATCATCATTTACCTGTCGACCAGCTCCTTGTTAACGTTAGCAGCCATTGGGTTCCGTTGAGCTCTGTTGACATAGAACACTTAATCCGAGTTATGGTTGGACCCTCTCCTGACAAGGTTATAGCCGAAAATAGGATCATTATCACCTCTTCGATATATCGGTGAGTATCACCTTATCATCTCTCAGAGCGTAGGGCCACGTTCAGTTACTCTGCCTATAGTTAAGGAAGAGGTTATAGAGACTTTCAGTGTGCTGCAGACACTATCCATTCAAGTAGCAACGCGCTCGCGGCCGTCACTCAGTGCAACAAACGGCAAATATCTCACTAATTTTTCTTCAAATGGTCCCCAACAAGTGGCCGTTTATCACATTAACTATCAAAATACACCTGCTGAAACCTGAGATTCAGGGCTTTCCTGTGAATATAGATATAGAAGTTATAGGGCAATAGTTTCTTTGGAAACCCCTCCCAGAATCACTTTTTTCAAAGGAATTGGCCTGGGCCTACACCCTGGTCCATGGCACCTGCTCTGTCAGACACAGTGTTTAGTTCATCCATTTGCTGAGTTCTTCTGCCAGTTTAAGTGCCAACCACTATTTCAGCAATTCAGAGGATATATTGGGCTTCACTTTAGTGCTAGCACGAAATTTCTAAGACCAGAATAACTTGATCAAGCACCAATTTGAATAAAAGAAAAGCTCATCACACAAAAATGAATAAATCAAACAATTTCGTGCCTATGCCATTACAAAGGGCATACAGAGAGGATTAATTTGATATATGATATGCCATAGTTTGACAAGTGTAAAAGGTCAGCATTTTGAAATAACTACACTGAAAAACTGAATTTATCAATTCTCTGATCCATTTGAAGACTTCAGGTTCAAGATAAATTATGCAAATTAGCTGTTCAAATTCCTATTTACAAGTCAAAGATATGCTTTGCCTTGTATGACATGATCTAGATTAGAGAGGAGTATTATTTGAGTGGTTTTTGCAAAATTTATGCATCATTATTACAGATTTCCCTATTAATATGCAAATTAAGTATGACCCCATCAATATACATGAAAATAGATATCTCCATTGGATTCAGCATGTGAATATATACCCCCTGTTTGCTAAACATCATGTCCCTATCATCAATATCTAGACAGTTATTGTAATAAATCTGTTTATCTGTGCTAATCATTATGTGGTGCCATGCCCTTCTACTGTTTTCTATATACTTGAGTTCCTTAAATTCAATCTTAATTTGACTAGATTTTCCTCCATAATTGTTGAACTACTTGACCGATTTTAAAAATTTAAGTATCTTTGTAATCCTCTCTTTCCAGACTTTCTTTTTCATATATTATTCTAATTATAGATATGAAATTCAATTTTTCATTCGCGTAGCTAATTCAAGATCCGCGTACCAATGCTGAGGCATTATTAAGGTGCAGAGGGCCAGTGTCTTAGTGAACAGGAATGCCCAGCTGACCTTCACCAACCATTACTACCTCATTGACCTACTGGTGCTTGACACATTTGGACCTCCAAAAGCGGTTGTAGAAGTGGCCGGTTGCCAATTAGGTTATAGCAAATGACCCACTGCGTGTATCTTGTTTTATTCCATGCTCATTCATCAAGGATAAACAAGCTATGTGCTAATTGAATCTGCCAGTAACTGCATCAATTGAAAACCGAGCGGTCAAGGGCTGGCCAGTGAGTGTTGACTTGTAATTTTTGGGTTAGTGTTTTTTGTTGTTGTTTTTTAATCATTTTACTTAACCTGGGGAATGCTTCGGTACAAAGACAGTTTTCAGTGTATAGCTATACATGGTACAATATCTTCCTCTTCATTTGTATCAAACAAAATGGTGTTGTCCAACTTTACAGTGGCGATCGAATATTTCTAGGTATATATTCGACTGGACGATTACCACGTCGTCCATCATAGATTGATTTGCACCAAAACATAAAAGAACTTACAAACTGATACACTGAGTGTTTGCATATCCCTAAGTTATAAAGTCTTCCGCCATGTTATTCATGTTATCACAGTATTATTTTTCTTGTTCATGGTTCCAGTAGATTTGTTTTGTTTAACCATCTATATAATGCAATGAATTGAATAATTTGATTCACATATAAAATAGCCAAAATAAAAGTCTCCTGAAAGCTTGTCAATTTGCCCAATGGTAATTGTCTAGCAAGTAGGCATTCTAAATCAGTAAATATGATAGATACTGCCATAACATAATTTCACTGCTTTGAGTGCATTGGCCATCAGAGCAAACGCTTGTTACACATGTTTTGCAGTCAAGCCTAAAGATTTGAAATTTTTTTGTGTCCTGAAGTATCAAAACATGCGATATACCTTTTTTTTTTTTTTTTATTTAGAAAACAACAAAATACACTGTCGTCCAATGACGTTCTTCCTAGCGATGGCATACAAAAAATAAGGACAAGACACACTTTCATGCTATTCTTCTGTTAATTTATTCCAAAACCGCAACCCAAAATGTAAGGCACTCTTTGATATCATGCACTTTCAGCAGGTCCTAGGTAGTTAATCATACTCTGGATTTTAATTGATACAGGTCAACCACCGTATGGCGCCACTGTCAACACAGTGTCACGTCATTACTTCTTGTAATTTAGTTCTGTGGCTTGAAGTGGTCCAAAAACCATAAACCTTTTTTTTCTCATTGATGGTCAACTACACCACTCCACCACCTTCTTCAGGTTCTCCTGTACAGTGTAAACCAGTACAAAAAGTGTGAGTCAATTTGTTCGTTTGAAAACACGCCATTCGTTATTGTTCGTTGAGAATGGTTACTAAGGTGACTAGTAATCCATTTATGAATGGATGCCTTGATGCCAAGAAGTTTTAGCTTTCTTGATAAAATATCAGGATTCATAATAAAAAAAAATTCCGGCAGAACGGGAGATCTTGACCAACGCATTGATCACCAGGGCCCGTCGGGAAAGAGTTTTTACTATAAGGCCCGGCGTCCACCTACTACGATAGAAATTTAAACCAACCGATATGGCTCCGATACAAAAAGTCAATATTGGAAATATATCGGGAAGGTGTAAAATCGTAGACATATGTCTTGACATGCCAATCCACCACGCATTGTATGGGTTTTTTATCAGTGTCTGATCGCAAAAATTGGGTCAACTGCCCCGATATAAGTTGACCTTCCGACGCGATTTTGACTTTATATCAGGAGGTGCATCATAGACCATATCGGAGCCATATCATAGTAGGTGGACGCCGGGCCTTATACAACAAAGTCGTCTTACCTATAGACAACTTAAGTGACTGGTTAATAAATCAGCTGCATGAAATACAGATACAAGATATCATAGATATAGCATCTGAAACTTTGACAAAGCCCTGAGGAGATTTTCATATTTGAAACTACTGAGAATGTGGAGAATAAACCTTTTTCCCTGCATTATAACAACTATTAACTGGAGTCGCTTATAGAACCAATCCCAGTCTAGGAAACATTACCTCCTTTGCTGTGAAGTGTAGGTAGACAGGGGACCAGATCATTTTTGTGATCTAAACCTTTATTTCTAGTATATCCAATTCTATATGATCAATTTGGCTAGAGTGTCTGTGCCTTTATAGGTCCGTTCCTCATTAAAATGTGTCAGGACCCTGCCCATGCTTGCCCACTCACTAGCTTCACCTACATGCCTATTTGATTGCACTTCCTCCCTAGTTGAGCATGGGTCATACACGATGCCTAGGGAGAAGTTACATAGACTTTCAGAGTGCTACAAAAACTATTCCATTGTCTAAGAGGCATGTTCAGCTGACCATGACCAATCACTAGAGACCGAATTACCTCATTGACCCAATGGTACTTGACATTTTTAGGCTCTAGAAAGGCAGGTGTAGAAATGGCAAGTGGTCTGGGTGCTAGTGGGTAACAGAAAATTACCCATTAAATGGGCAATCCACCCAAAATAGACCCACCAGAAGGTCAGCAGACACTCCGGCGACAGGATTTTACTTTCTAGCTGATGATCCTCGCCGATGTTTGTCAGCTGGCAGGCCCAAACTCAGCAGAATGTCCGAGCAAATCCGCCAAAGCCTCTTATTCCCAGCCGGCTGGCTACACTCACACAACACCCAGTTTTTTTGCGAGGCGATGAAGACGCCACTGGTTTGCTGCTGATGTCTGGTGGACATTCGCCATACTAACGTGCAAGCCGAGTTCCCCGTTCTTCTCATAGGCAGGGCACCGAGGGGTTCTCCATACACTACGCCGCTCTCGATCCACGAAAGATGTGTATTGAGCAGAGCAGTGTGCTGCAAAATGTTCACAGCTCGTCAATTTTGGATTCTCCGTTAAATGAAATAATGAAGGTAAATAGAAATAACCCTCGGTGTTATGAATGTGTGTATTCGACTCTGGCGCTAAAATTCTGCCCAAACTGCTGCAACTGTCTGAACTTTTGTTCTCCGCTGGGGGGATAGCCGCTCATATTCCATGTTGATGGTGTGTGTTGCGGTATATCGTGGGCGAGCGGTCAATGCAAACCCCAGGAAAGCTCACTGCCTCATAGGCCAGTCGGCTGAAAAAAAAAAGAATCAGTTTTCTCTAGCTGACAGAAATTACAGCCGGCACACCATGAAATCCAACAGTTCTGCAAATTAGGTTAGGCCGACACGCCAAAATTATCGTTGGTCGGCCAGACTGTTTGGTGGATCAGCAAAATAAGGGCATTTTGAGCCGACAGAGAGTCAGCAACGACCAACAGACAAGCTGATGCTTGTCGGCGACAGGCCTTGAGGGACACGATGATGGGCCGCCAGTGGGCTGACAGTCGGTGACACCTGTCACCGGTTTATTTGCTGATCCACCACTAGCTTGGTAAATTTGCTGGTTTATTTGCTGACCCACCAACCAGATAATTCCAGGTGACAGACACTTTTGACAGACAACTATCGCCGACCATCACATGGTGACCATAAGGCCATCTATCAGCTGGCTGAGGCTCGCTGGATCACCCACTTTAGACTGAATAAACCCAAACCTTTTAATCGTTGTTTTTTTTTTTTAATAATTCCACACTCATTCATCAATAATGAACATACCATTTGTCCCTAATTTGTTTTTTATGAAGCGTCATTTTCCCACAACTGGTGACTGGTGAACTGCTCGTACATCATTTACAAAATGGATACGTTAAGAAACTACTGCCCGAAAGAATGAACAAAATCTATTGATGAATAAGCTTTTATTTGTAAACATAGATGGTAAGTTGCAAATGGATGATATTTCACTAAATAATGAGAGGGCATGTAGAAAATATGATAACTACCCCCTGTAAAACTTAATATTTAAAAAAGTTTAAAACAATTACTGAAAATTTGGTGATGGGTAGATGGATAAAGTTCTCTGTAAGTCTGAAAATGGTCGATGCGCGGAGGAGAGAAGTGGATGGGATGTATGGTGGGTGAGGTGAAATGTGTCGTGAGGGAAGTGTAGTTGTGGAAGGTAAGGTCAGGTGGCAGCAGCAAGCCGTCTAAGGCAACAAGGGCCTGATAATATACCTCTTTGATACGTCATTAAGAATTCCAGGATGAATTAATGATGCGTAGATATTTTGAACATTGCTCAGAGTACCAAACAAAGCAGATCCTGAAACATTAGACCTCGTTCTTCTAATAAAGAAATACATGATAATCGTGTGGTCCACGATCAATAGACTTACTGGAAACAGGTCACCACGAAAAGCACGTTGCCCCTTTTTATTAGAGTCAGTAAATCAGTCTTAAGAGGGAATTCTTACAAGGGCAGGTGTAATAAACTCCGAACGATAATGAGCCAAATACTACATATCTTAGGGAGGTCTAATATGAGTTTGCCTGGAGTACCAAAACAAGATTTAGGGCCTATTAATTGAACATAGTCGAAATGTGATTAAATATCTTAGTAGGCCACTGATAAAAACATCAAATCTTTTATGCCATCTCTTCTTTAAGAAAGAGAATCCCATTCTTCATATAGAAAATGTATTACTCAGGTGTTGATGAATGAGATTGAAATTAGGATGCACAGGTTTTACTTTTTTTTCTTTTTTTTTCAAATTCTTTTATTGGATCTTAAAGTTTACAGTGATTTCATAGACAGTTCTCATATAGAGGTCATTCCAATAAAAGAAATACCATAGATATCTTCTCAGCTACAGCTCGTGGCTTGCGCTGGTTTTCAGTAGATATCCATACAAAAAGTATACAATAGTGATTTGTGTGAGACATGTGCTCTACTCCTACTCCCAGTTATATCAAAAAGGTTACTTGTGAGGGAAATACAAGCTTGTCTTATTTTCTGGGTTTTTTCACCAACAGGGGATGAATTTTGTCTCAAAGGCAGGTAATGGAAAAAGTATTGCAGGACAAAGTATAAACAATTTTTGTTTGGGAAGAATTACTTCGGTATTGATTCATACAGTAATGTTTTTGAAAGTCTTTTGAATTCTGGGTATGTTTCAACATTGCGTACTAAAGCTGGTAATGAATTCCAGTAGGTGGCTCCATAATATTCTACACTTTTTGTATACACAAAAATATTTGGTTGGGACATTTTCAAAACAGGGGCTGTATAGAGTCTAGTATTACATCTTCTTGCATCTATATATTTTTCATCTCGAGATCTTAAGTACATGACGTTTCTGAGATGACATACCAAACGACACTGGTTGATGACATTCAATAAATAGGTTGTTGTCCGATTAACTAGAAAATCCCTCATCACCATGTTATTCCTCATAGCTATGCTGGCAGGTACACATTTTTCACCTTTAATGAACTTATGACGAAATGTGTTGCTTACCAAATATGTCTCTGACAGACCTTTGGTAATTGAGCGCGTGTATATAAAGTTTATATATCTGATTAGAGCGTGATAATCAATGACATAAAAACACAAAGCACCAGGCAATTCCCCAAAGTCCCTAATCGGGAAATAAAAATGTTTATTTATGGTCTCCCTGAAGAATCACAAAACCGAAATCAGTTCTACCGATACATGTACAAGTGTTAGAATGACTTTGTAAAGCATATTGGTTCTGCTTTACATATTGTGCCTAAAATACACTTCTGTATTTGAAATTGCCTCATATTGATCAATGTTTGTAGAAGGAAGGAAGTATTTATTTCTATCTGTAGCGGAGGCGGTGTTAGTTTGATCACCTCAGCAATAACTTCGGCGCACACATGTCGTGCGCTGACAGTATTCCAAGAAGTGACCGACCCGCCGACCTCAACCTAGCATCTCTCTACGGGTGTGACGAAACAAGGTCTCGTGTTCTGTTTACATCCCACTCACACACAATTTCCGGGAAATTTTGACTCAATTGAATTAAACTGAAAATAAAGCTTATGAGATTGGATTAAAATGGTTACACTGAGATGTTAGAAACGCAATGACTCAAGGTGGTAGCCACTTGAATGAAGACAGCTGATTGGTCGTGCGGTCAAGTGGAAATTTGGCTGGCGCGACCTTCCAAATATTTACCTAATCGATAACGACCATAGGCACCCCGTTGGATCCTTTATCATTGTTGACATCTGCTTCTATGGGGGTTATGAAGTCAGACCACAAAGATCCATTATGGCAAACGGCTGCACGTTGGGAAGGTGAGGAAGTTCAGATGTCTGTCGCACGTTTGGTGGGATCCGTTCAGGAGCAACGCGCGCTGTGACGAGGATCTGGTGATGATAGATTAATCTAACTTTACAGCAAGACTCGCGGGTCCGGACCATTAAGATTATAGGAGCCTTCTTGAACGTGCCAACCTGTTACATGGTTTGTAGAATGGACAAGAACAAGATATAAACCTTTTCTAGGTACAATATTGACACTATTTCATCAACGTGTTTTAATCTTCTGCAGTCGATCACTCTGGATGGTACAAGTGTGATTAATATGACACAGCATACCTTTGGTCCATAGAGGAAATAATACGATTTTCGTATCCACTGAACCATGTGCGATGGAAATTTCAAACATAAGTACCATATCAAACTACTCTGGTCTAGCTCTACTCAGAACTACACCGAGGCCTGTGGCTTGCCCTGTGCACTACCCCACCTTCATGCTGGGCATGTACGTCTACATTCTCCCGTGTCTCATCGTCCTGGGTTTAATCGGCAACTCCTTGGCTTTCCTGGTCTTCTGTCGCCAGCGCCGAGAGTGTAGCGGCGACCGCATTGAGCTGCTCAGCTGTCTGGCATTGGCCGACAATTTCTATCTGCTCACCAACATCTTCAGCCGCTTCCTACCAACTATAGCCAAGTATCACTCCCAGCCGGCGTTGTTCTGGTCCATCTATACTCGCCCCGTGGCCTACGCCGTGGCGTCGTCGGGGCAGATGATCGCATCGTACACCATGGTGTTAGTGACGGGGCACAGGTACGCGCTCATCTGTCACCCGCTCAGAGTTGATCAGTGCATGACGACTCGGAAAACTGCAGTCGCTCTCACCGCTACCGTTGTATTCTGCATTGGGTCAGTATTTTCACAATACTATTAAGTCATGGTCAACTACCTTTTTCCACTCTACCTCTGAAGGGGTACAACGGATTCCTAGGCCTGTCATGTAAGGCGTTAGGGGAGGTCTACTTATTGCAAAGTAGTTTGCATTTTTAATTAATGTCCCTAATCGAAGATTTGAGAAAGTCTAACCCAATATGTATTTTACTCATAAAATTGACCGGTTCATAAAATGGATCAGTCTCATTTAGCTTCATTCGGGATATTTGGGCTCCCCATGATAAAGCAACAGTGCCAGTGGTAGGCTACATAACCCTAACTAGGTGATCTATTGCAATTCATCTCCATTGGCTCTATCTCAAAATAAATCCTTAAGCCTATGTTGTCTCATTCTCTCTTTCATCAAATCACCGGGATTTCGACGTCATTATTACGTTATTTGTCGACAGTGTGGCGTCTGTCGGCATATATTTGTAAAAACTCCACCATGAACTGTGTAGCGCACGTGCAACGAGAGTAAACAGAAAACTAAATGATGGTGCCTGCCCACCTATTCAGTGTGCAGGATCTCACTGTCCCACATTAAAACACATGCGATATATATATATATATATATCCCCAGAGGTCCGTATACTCTACTCAGTGGCGATCTATAAGCTTCATAGGCTTAGTATGGAGACTCCGTATTCGGTGGGTAATGAATTTCCATTCCAAAAAGAATTATTCCTAGTATAACCATGTATATCATCTAACAGCATGGAAAATATGTGAGCTCATGTGAGCATAAATATTAATTTGGCACCGTGGGAATAATACAATTGGCTTCATATAAGCCAAATTTGGAGAGAGGTATTTTAGCATTTAGGAACATTTGGTATCAAAAAGTATAAAATATGATGCACCACACCGAGGAGGACTCAGTAAATGTGTAGGCGACTAGCTAACGCCTGCCATCCACTGGGTAGCACTGCTCCACTGCACTAATATTTAAATGACAGAGAGTCATTGCAGGGCGCAAAAAGAGCAACACGTGTCGTCGTGCGCACCCGTTTGGTGGAGTATGCCCATTAAGACCACAGCGAATGAATACCAGTATTTGCAATGTTGCATTGGAAGAAAACTGAACATGAAATGTAAAACAAATTACCTGAGTGATTTTACTCTTCATTCTTTAATTCAATTTTTTGTTGAAACCGATGGGTTCTCATTACTCTTTCTTTCAATACAGATCTTACATGAGTACAGATTTCAACTTGGCAAAATGATGGTAATTATTTTCATAATATTTTACTGGATGAACATATATTGGCGATATTGAGAGGAAACCTATTTTTTAAACATACAGTAACATAAAAAGCAAATTTTACACTAACCCTTACACCTTTCAGATATAACATCCCACGGTTATTCGAGCTCAGCGTTGAAATCCGCGGCAGCACGTGCCTGAAGCAGGAGTTCCCCACGCTGGTGCGAACTCCGCTTGGCGACAGTTTCCTGTACACGGTGATCTACCTGAATATCTTGAGGTTCATCTTCCGAGGCATCATACCTGTCGTGGGGCAGTTCGTCCTCACCATCCTCGTCGTGCGGCGCCTCCGGGCGCGCCCTGAGGTGATGGCCACTGACCGGCGTAACATGACCCTCTCCCAGGTACTTGTAGTGGTGGCTATTGTCTTCCTTCTCTGCCAGATTCCATCCTGGATCTCGTCCGTCCTCAACAGCATCAAACGTCTTCTTGACCTAAAGAATACCGATCTGAACAACTTCCATAGCTACTTTGTTGTCACCACCAATATGCTGCTGACAATCAACTCAGCCACTAACTTCATTATATATGTGCTGTGTGGTTCTGCGTTTAAACGAACTCTCAAGGAGCTGTTACATCTATGCTGGATAAGACGTGGTGGAAAGGTGAAGCAGAATGTATACTTTGTTAACGTGTAATAATGAAGGTATTGTATCCCACCACACCCCCATTTAACCCTTTAACAGCAGGAAGATGCCTCCAGGCATTCCCCTGGCTACAGCAGGAAGATGCCTCCAGGCATTCCCCTGGCTACGGCAGGAAGATGCCTCAAGGTATCTTAGAGGAATCATTGATACTTATATAAAAAATTAAATAGATAAAAAGATAATTGTTTGATTTAAAAGAAATTTTGACAATTTATAAAAGGCATATTGACTTTTGATTTGGTATAATAAAATATGATCAGTCACCAACGTAAATTACTTAAATCACATGACACATCACATGACATTGCTATTTCCCTAAAAAAAAAGTGCCTGCCGTAGCAGGGTCATTTGGGGAGGCAATGCCTGCCGTGTAGAGGTGACACGGGAACTGCGTGTTGCAGGGAAAGGGTTAAGTGTCCTTTTTCACACCCTAACCTCACCTATCCAATCACAATCACACTACTTTTCTACCCATAACACCTTTCCCCACACTTCCTCCTTCGTCCTTCGATCTTCCAAACCTGCCACACATACAATGGGACCATGGGACACCGGCGAGGTCCTGTATATTAAAGATGATATGAAAACCATTTTGTGGAGTTCCACAATAACGATAAACAATTGGTTATAGAAAGGCAAATAACAGTTCAGGAACAAACAAGTAATGAGTATATGAAAGTGTATGTTCAATGGGGAACTAATATTCTAATGTGAAATAAACAATATTATATTCCCATGAAATAAGTTAGTGTAAATATACAACACTGTCGGGGTTGTACTAAATCTGTACGAATCAGATAGTAGCTTTGTACCTAAATACATATGGCGTTCTTTGACCCCCTACAGTGTGCTCAGACCCCCCCCCCCCCCCCCCAACGGCATGCTTTGACGCCCCGCCCCCCCCCCCCCCCCCTACGGAGTGTTATGAACAAATAACTCTATCTCATTGGTGGACTGGCTGAAGTACACGTCTGGCCGGAGGGTTCTTAAATGGTGGACACTACCATTTCAATAGAAGATAATTTAAAAACTCAAAAAGTTCAAAAACGTGTACTGTAGGTCTGGAATTGATGCCAATAAAGCAGTTGCTATAAGTTATCGCAAGTAACATCAAGTTGTAGCGATGACATCCTGATCGCAGGTAAATATCTTGCCGAGCATGATAGCATATTACTAAGTATTTAGCTCAACTGTGGGAGACAATCCAATAGGGGGGAGTGTGGACCTTTGGGGGGTAGGCAGAACTAACTGCAAATACTGTTTTGATGTGTCTGTCATATTGTCTTGTTATGTTTTGTCCTGTATGAAAATAAAAAAATTGAAAAAAAATGGGGAGAAGAAATAATATTCCATGGGTGAGATGTGACACATGTATTTCGAAAATCTGTAGAAACAGGGTAGATTATTTACCAGTGCATGACAACCCTATATCATTTAGAAATGTATCTGTTTCTTTATGGCTGCTAAAATACTTGTGTGTATATATCCTGTACAAGTTGAAAATAAAATATTCTCCACAATAAAAAAAAGCTCGCTTGAAAATGGGTTAGGACTCAACCTCGAGAAATGCAAGATTGCAGTCAGTTATCTTACTATCCTTGACTCCCCAACCCCCCAGAACGTTGACGATTTTATCCTTTGGTTGGGTACTTTGGAAAATTCTTTCCAAGTCTGTCACAGAAGGCATCCCTACTGCGACTTCTACAAAATTTGAACACACATTACATGGCACTGGTACAAACCTCAGCAGGATGCATTCAAATAACTCTGGGTGTTGTGTCAACACCTGTCTTACGTTACTACTCATTATGCTAGGTTTACACCATCACCTGGGCAGTCCCGGCAATGGATTTCGGCACAATGCTAACTCGACTTGGTGCTTTTATGCTATTTTGATGGTATTTTTATGGTAATTGCACCCTCGGCCCCCTACATCCTATCGACTTAAGTCGAGTTAGGTTGGTCTTAGGTGGACTTAAATCGACTTGATCTCTGCCGTAGGCAAGGAAACGGTACGGCTAGGGTATGGATAGGGTATGGCCAAGACGAGTTAGGACGACTTAGGATCTCACCCTGACACATTACGGAAGTTTCGCGTCGACATAGGTTAACTTAGAGCAGTCCTGTCCAGATGGGACTTTCATGGTATTTTTAATGGTTTTTCTCCACTTTTGGCCCCAAATATCCCATGGACTTAAGTCGACTTAAGTTCAGTTCGTTAAGATTGCCAGGCTCTATTACGGCAGTCGACACTAATTTGACTTGCGCCGAATTACGGCAATTCCCGACTATATCTGTTGGGGTTTCACAGAGATGCCTATATATATATATATATATATATATATATATATATATATATATATATATATATATATATATATATATATATATATATCAACTCTGTTATATGTATATAAATTATATCCAATTGTATTACTCAATTTATTCAAGGATTGATAAATGGTTTCAGTATCGTTGATGATATTTGTGATACAAGTTATACATGCGAAAATTACAACTCAATCCTAGAGCCTAAAGCCTATGGCGAAATGAGTAGTATATTGAAAGACGAGTTAGCATCTGGCAAAGTTAAACATGTAGAAACCAAACCTCGATGCATACATTCTTTGGGTGCTGTTTACAAAAGTAATGGTAAATTACGTCCCATTACCGACTGTTCTTTCCCCGATAATATAAGTATTAATAACTTTATGGATACGACATATGAGTCTTTTTCATATAATAATGTCTATTCTGCGGTAAAGAATTTAAACAAGAATGACTATATGAGCGTTGTTGATATCAAGTCAGCCTATAGATCGGTTAATATTCGTGCAGACCAAACAAAATTTCAAGGTTTGAAATGGAATTTCGATGATGAAATCGAATTTTATGAAGATACCAGGTTATGTTTCGGCCTCAAATGTGCCCCCAATATTTTTACACGTATATCAAACTTTGTGGTTGACATGGCTGCCCAAGAAAACATCACAAATATAACCAATTACCTGGATGATTTCTTAATAATTGGTACAGATTATTATGACTGTCTAGAAAAAAGAAACAAATTAATTTCCATTCTGGAGAATTTTGGTTTCGAGGTATCCCAAAATAAAGTCACAAGTCCCTCAACAAAAACGGTATTCCTAGGCATAGAAATCGATTCAGAGAAAATGTCCTTATCTCTTCCAATGTCAAAAGTGGAAAAATTATCAGATTTAATTGATGATATAGTTGAGGCCAATACAGTGACTAGGAAAGAACTTGAAAGCTTAGGTGGCCTAGTCTCGTTTTGCTCACAGGTAGTTAGAGGAGGCAGGACATTTAGTAGGAGAATTTTTGATAGTGTGGTTGAAATCCCCAGGAAATGTCGTAAAAGAATCTCAGATGAGTTAATGGAAGATTTGAAATGGTGGAAAAAATTTTGTCAATTGTTCAATGGAGTTGAATTAATTCAGAAGAAATGCGTTTATTGTCCAATAACCTCAGATTCTTCCACACTCGGTTTCGGGGCTTGGGCAGGTAGAGATTATATCTATGGGTCTTGGGACAATTCTAAATGTGAATTAGTTAACGACCACCACTACGTGGACTGTCCAGATGTTGAAAAATTGGAAAAAAATATTAATCTCTATGAGCTATGGCCAGTCTTGTTGGGAGTAAAGAGATGGGGTAAGGCCTATAAAAATACAGAGATAAGTATTGTAACCGATAATATGCAAGTCCTTGCTATGGTTAACACAGGAAGGAGTAAAAATAAAAACTGTATGAAGTGGATTCGTGAATTATTTTGGACATGCTTTTTGTTCAATATTAACCTTCGTGCTACATATATTAGATCAGAGGACAACACCCTGGCTGATCAATTATCTCGTTTGAATTATAGAGGTATTCCGGAAAAAACAATTGATACTCTGAAAAATATGGAAATGTGCTGTTTCTAATTTCAGACCTCGTCTTGGAGTCCCTAAGGTCAAAACAAAAGGCCTTGGTTGATAATGCTATCTCTGATAACACTAGAAAAACTAGAGAACAACAACTAAAATGCTACTTGAAATTTTGTGATCAAAGATCTTGGTCTCCTTTTCCTACGACCACTTATTCATTATCAATTTATTGTACCTTTTTATCAGAGTTCTTAAAACCAGTCTCGATAAAAAATTATTTATCGGCAGTGAACTACCAGAATAAACTAAGAGGTTTCACTGATATGTCTAACGATTTCTTGGTCAAGATGACGATAAAAGGAATTCAACGAGAGTCGGTAATACTTCCTGCTACTCGTTACCCAATAACATGTGATAATATGAAGTCGATTTATCGTCTGCTAGATAAATCAAAGGAGGAGGATATTATTCTATGGGTAGCCTTACTCTTGGGCTTCAGAGGTCTATTACGAAAGTCACACTTTACTTTGTCAAATCACACTCTCAAGTGTGATTCTGTTACTATGACTCATGACTATTTGACTTTACAGATCCCCACCTCAAAGGTTGATCAATTAGGTTTGAAACCAAGGTTACTGAGATTTGACAGAATTGCAGGTTCGATTTTTTGTTTTTTCCCATTCCTAAAATGGATTTTTGATAATCAATCTCCAAAACCAGATGACTTTCTACTCAGGTTGAGATGTGGTTCTAAATACCTGCCTCTTAATTATCAATGGGTTAACAATCGCCTAAAATTTCTGGCAAAAAAATGTGGGTTCGGGGGGGGGAAGGTGTCATGCCACTCTTTAAGGCATGGTGGCACCTCTCTCCTGAAGGCCTTAGGCATGGACCTGGAATCGATAAAATCCAGGGGGAATTGGAATTCTTCAGCTGTTTTCCGATATATTCACGATACACCAGAGTCATTGTCCAATACAGATACACTGGTATCTCAGTATTTATCAACCATGAATTGACTCTCAATTGTGTTTGGCGGGTTTTTGGCCTGTTTAATATATATTATTCCGCCAATCCCGCCTTCGAGTTATTCATTATTAATTACCGTATCTAATTAACATATTGGATTAATAATATTATATCTAAATATCAACTCTGTTATATGTATATAAATTATATCCAATTGTATTACTCAATTTATTCAATCCGTGACTGTGGTTGTATATTAATCGTCACATGTTTTCTCTCCTAGTTACATGGTTACCAGTCGCAGATGCTGGTTACCTGGTTACCAGGCTCCATAAACGGTCACTCTGCTCCAATATCTCACTGGTATCGGACACGTTTTAGTCTTACCTTTGGTGTTTTTGATCTTAGCTTCCTGTACATTTCGATGTGTAGGTTGGGGTAAGTCCCGCTGTATTTGTTAATAAAGCCTGTTTAATATATATTATTCCGCCAATCCCGCCTTCGAGTTATTCATTATTAATTACCGTATCTAATTAACATATTGGATTAATAATATTATATATATATATATATATATATATATATATATATATATATATATATATGTTGAAGACGTGTGATCTGCTTTAGCTACTGCTGGTATGTGACTAGACTCATTCCGTTCCCGTACTCGGAATGGCGAAATTATGAATAAATACTTTTGTTCCATCCAATAATTCACTATCTTAAAACAAAAGTGAATGTTTTTGATTAAAAGAAAACAGAAAAAATAATAAAACATTCATCAAACTTTCCTGTTCACAACCGTTTACAGTTGTTCACCTTCTCCAGTGGTTAGCATGTATCTCATTCAATGTATTCTCTGCCTGTGACTGTTGGAAGTTTAATTAATATCCCGACCACCTATGATGACCTAGGACGATGTACGTCCCCATAGGCGTAATGCTATCCGTAATATAAGTCGACTTAGGATTCACAATCCCAATGACCTAGGATCTCCCAAGTCCAATTAAGACTAGTTACGGCAGTCACTATGCTCGAACGTCACGGGGGATTGCCAGGACTTGCCGGGACTGCCAAGGCAATTTTTTTGACAGTCAGAAACTTATCCTGGCAATGCCCCATCAGCCCGGTCGCGTTAGGATTCGCATTGCGGACGAGTTAGGACCAAATCTGAAGTACAATTTGAGATACGTTCATGGCAATTAGCGGTTGCCGGGACTACTGGGGCAATGGTGTAAACCTAGCATTGGAGGAGCCAATTGTCGTTACCATTGAATCTTCATCAAATGGGGTTGGGGCATGCTTGCTATAAAGTGACAGACCAGTTATATTTGCATCGCATTGCTCAAACAAAAGTGAAAAGAACTACGAAATCAAAAAAGAGTTATTAGGCATTACATTGAGTTATACAAATACTAAATTCCATGACTACATCTATGGTTGAACATATATAATCATAGAAACTAACCACAAACCATTAGAAGTGCTTAACAAAAAATCCCACTCAACTCTGCACCACCACGCACATGATGTTAACCCTTTACCAGCAGCATGATAAAGTAGTTGTCTGGCAAAAAGTTAAAGACCTGATCATTGCCGATACCATTTGCAGGACACCACAATCACTGTCTGAGTCCAGTAATCTTGATGAGTACCAAGTACACTCTGTCCAGAACTTGCCTATCAGTGATGTCAGACTAGTTGAATTTCACAGAGATACTGGTCACGATCTAGTCTTGCAAATAGTTCAGAAATATGTCAACCAGGGTTGGCCTAATTGCAAAGAAAGTCCAAGATGAACTTTATGTTTCCAAAGGTCCTGTCCTAAGATGTGATTGGTCGCACCAAGCTCAATGCATAAGATCATGTTGACACAAACTCCACAGAAGCCACCATGGTGTAGAGAAATATACTATTAGAGCTAAAGATGTTTTCTTTTGGTCAGGTATGACATCCCAAGTAACTTATACACATGTGTGAACAGTGTGGTAGGCCTACATGTGCTGAGTTTTGCACAAAGTAACAAAAGGAGCCAATGATTGCATCACAGGTTCTTGAGTATCTATGGCAGAAGGTTGCAAGTCATTCGTTTTACCTTGATAGAGATATGTATGTTCTTGTCGTAGACTACTATTCCAGATTTGTAACATTTACAAAGTTGCCACAAGATACAATAAGTCTCTATAATTTCCTTCCTAAGTGAAGAGCTTTCCAGACGTGGTATCCCAGAGCAGTTAACAGATGGAGGATCACAGTATGACTCAAAGGAGTTCAGTTTGTTTTCAAAAGAGTATGGCTTTGTATGTATCACGTCATTCCCTTTGTATCCACAAAGTAATGGCTTTGCTGAATGCCAGGTCAAAATCTTGAAAAACATTCTGAAGAAAGAAAGCATCCTTACAGGAGGTAGATCTCCATAGCTCACAAAGACAAAAAAACCTTGGGGAAGGGGCTAAAACACCCTTTCCCTTCAACAAGGAGAGATTTCCAGTGAGATTTCCAATGAGAGTGTATACTAAAATGGTACGGGGGTGAAAACCCCAGCTAGATTTAAATGATATTCTGTGGATTCACAGTTTTATTAAGTCTATAGTGCATCATTACCTAGTATTTCAAAATGCATTTTGTTGCCTAAGGGCTTATAATCAATGACCCAGAGGTCTGTCAAGATTTGTTGTGTAAACACAATTTTATATTGTATAATCTTTATGTATCATTCATATATTACTTAGGATTGGGGTTTTGTACCCAGACATCTAAAAGGAGGAGGCATTTAAAAATGCAGATCTACTGTAGATCTGGAACTATCACGGGAAGGGGTAGCTGGGTGCATGATGGGCCCCACGTGGGCCCCGTGTGGTCGTCAGCCAACGAGACCTTCATAATTTCCAATTGGCCGGTCGACTGGTGCCGGCGGGGACAACCAGCCTGGCCGCCAGATAAATGCCTTGTTGGTGGAAGACTCGCTTAAGGCAAAATTCGGAACCTTGTTCAATATGCGTTAACGTATTAGGCCAAATTAAGGTAAGATTTTATTAATTTTAGATATATGATAAATATTGAATGGCCTGACAAGGCTATACAAGCAACAAAGGTTTAAGGGAATTAATGGTTTGTACGGATGAGGCGTTTATCAGTGTTACATACGGACATTCGCATCTCGTTTTGTAGCTTGTACAGCATGGTCAGGAGGTTCTATATAAGTATTTTATATAAATGCAAGCGAGTATAAGCGTGAAGGTGTACGATCCAAGTTTATCCCATGCATGGTATTTTCCCCATTTTCTTTAGGTTCCAGCTCCCTGAAATCCTGTTATTCAAGAAGTTTCGTTCCATGACCTTTATGATTTATCTGTAAAATAACCAAGGATATTCAAGTTGTTTAGATTTAGGAAAATGGGATATCTGTTACCTACACAAACTAATATAATGATTGTTAAACACATTCTACCTTCTGTATTGGAATATGCGGATCTGACGCAATATTGTATTAATGTTGAAATAAGAACTCAGCTGCAAACAAGGGATTGAGAATAGCTATAGGAGTTATCTATACGGTTGAGATCCATATAAATGTATTACATGTACTCGCAATATTTATTATGATAAGGCCGCTGAAGTTACGGAGAGCTGGACATCTTCTAACTATAAAGTAATGGTGGAGTGAAGATAATTTTTTTTTTTTTTTTTATCAAAAATTTCTTTATTGATACTCAAGTTCGTACAGCAGGAACACTGTATACATGGTATGTAGATTTTGTATCAACAAAGTGGCTGTTGTGTCAGCTCTACAGTTGAGCTGATTTTCATCACATAGCCTCCAGCAAGATATAAGACAAGATTAATACATCCGTTATATTCAAAAATTGGCCGCAGCCTTGTCCAGGCCGTGTTTAACTCTTCCACCCTTTTACAGATGAAGAATTCGGACAATGAGATCAATAAAACTGTTACTGGCTATCTTTGCTGCCAATTCATGTAGTTATAAAGAAATAAAACCAATACCAATAATACCAATAAAGCCTCACAAAATGTTTCTCTCAAGTTGCTATCTTGGGGACTTTTTCCAACAAACATTGTTTGGAGATATGTCTGAATTCTTTATATGTTGGGATATTTCTGGTAATCGGGGAAAGTCCATTCCAAATGGTTGCACCTGTATAGTGCAACCATTCATGTTCATGTATGCTTGACAGTTAGGTCTAAGTTGTTGTAAAATAGGCGCCTCATGCGCTCTCGTGCTGACTTGGGGAGTTACCGTATAGTTCTTTTCCTGTGCACGTTTAAACATAGCATTTCTTATATGACAGTTTCGCCTATCTGATAACATGGTAATATTAGATCTAGCATGTATAGCTCTAACTGAAGTTCTGGCATTTACTCTTAAACACACTCTTAGACATTTGTTCTCAAGTACTTGAAGTTTATCATGTACAAAATGTCGCCATAATCTATATATGGTAAAATACATTGTTTATAAATACGTAAGGCAGCCGAAGTAGAAATGTAGTCCCTCATTTTCCTTAATTGATATAGCCTATATGAGATCGTCTTATAGAGCCTGCTAAAATGGGTTTTGTAGTCTAGTTGGCAATTTAGATTTATGCCTAGGTAATTATACGAATGAACGTGCATTGAATAGTTTGGTCTCCAAGCTTAAGGGAAAGGTTTGCAAAATTGTTTGCCTTTTTACGGGGAGCAAAAACCATAATTTTAGTTTTTTTGGCATTTATCGTGAGTTTGTTCAGCTGGCACCAGAGATGTACATGATCCAAGTCAGTCTGTAAGTCATTAAACATTTGTTCGGGGTTCTCTCCCGCTACATATAAAACAGTGTCGTCTGCATAAAGACACAAATTTGAAACATTTAAAGTTGAACACATGTCATTAATGTACACAAGAAACAACAACGGGCCCAAAATGGACCCTTGAGGCACACCACACAATACATTGAGAGATTCCGACAACTTTCCATTCACCCGAATTGATTGTCTCCTGTTATGTAAATAATCTTTAAACCAGTTAATATCCCTGTCATTTAACCCATAACGTGATAATTTGTTAAGCAATATTGGATGATTCACAGTATCGAAAGCTTTACATAGGTCGATAAAAATGGCAAGCGTTTTTTTTCCTATGTTACGATTAATCAAAATATCATCAGTGAATTTAGCCAAATAATAGTCACGTAGTTAAAATACAAGAAAAGGCAAGAAATGAAAATAAAGCTAAATTATGCATTGCATATAGTGTATGAACTCTCCTTGTCCTTGTCTTATGTCTCAGTTTAATGTTGTAAATTCTCTCTGTGATATTCAAATGGAAGACCGTGGTGAATGCTGAAGAATATGTTTGTCAAACGTTACCAGCTCTCCACTCGCCTAGTCGATGTTTTGACACTTTCGGTAAGCATGAGTTTAATAAAAGATACGATTGAAGAGTGGTAGGTGAATGTGTAGACATGAGGGGGCAGGCAAGGTGTGATGTTCAAAGCTGTAGATTGCGGCGAGTGACTACAATTAGGAGATTGCTGTTAACATATCTTCACGCAAGCACAGTGTTGGACTTCTGGATTTTTTTGTGGACTTAACCCATTGACATCAAAACTTAACCCATTGACGTCAGGTGATTCCTGGAGGCATCACCGACTGTAGCTGGATGATGCCTCAGGACATCACTGAGTGTGCCCAGGTGATGCCTTATGGCATCATTTTTCCAAGACTTACACAATCATAGTATAGATTTGATGATTTTGTAAATGATTGACCAAAAATGATCAAACTTTCAAAGAATGTTGATATAACACTATGTTTATGATATTGAAATATTCTTACAATAATATTAACACGTGATCAAAAGATGAAAGTATCACATTTGACCTGGAAAGACCCGTCCCCAGGCGGTAGATTCAGACATTAATGCCCGGCCCTACGGACATTGGTTTGCCATATAAGCCCAGCGTGAAAGGGTTAAGCGTGTTTACCTGATCACAGGTGATAGCAGACAAGAATTTATTGATGCCCAACGGTCAATAGAATTATTGATGTGTTGACTTACATGCTGTAACTAAGACAACATAGTTATAAACGTAGAAAAAGCAAAAACGCTTGGTAATCTGAGTATCATTATTTTGGTATAAACCTGGTGGATTTACCTGATATAAAAAGGTGCTGTTTCTGCAGGATCGGTTTCGAGTTTCACCCTTTTATAGACATACTAAACCTTTAATCAAACCTTGGTATCAAGAATGAAATACTATGAGAGTGAGACTCTCATTTAAGGAAAAAATCAAATCTACTATTTTTTGTATCTTTATATTCAGATACGTTTTCTCTCATGATACATTTTAGATCACCATGCTGAAAACAGAATTTAGTACTCTATTTTTTCTTATCTCCCCACCGTGAGAGTAGCCTCTTGAGACTTACAAAAGACTGCAACACATGGGGTACTTTCCACTGAGGAAAGTAATCCCTATGACGATGTCTTTTTTTACAACAAATAATACAAATGAGTGTATATCATTTGCCACATGAACATGTGCATCTCTATTTACAAGTAAAACAAAAAATACTCCTCACGGTGTTCAGAATTTAGGATTTATGAAAAACTGGTGTTTTGCCCCAAACAGGCAGGTCGGTACAGAGATATTAGCAGCCGCAGAGAGTAAAGCACAGGATCTATGCTAAGAGAGTGGAAAACACCATAGAAACCTAATGTATTAGCCAGGGAACCAGCTTAGTGCCATCCCACAATGCACCAAAAAAATGGTAGTATCAACATGGCCTAATATGTGAGTACATAGGCCAGGTTTCCAGGCTAGCTGTCAGCTAGCAGGCTTGGCGGAATTTGGCTGATACCCCGCCTCTTACTATGTACAGGTAGAGTTGGGGAACCTGCATACGATGGTGTCATTTGTCCAGTGCAAGAATGAAATATTTATATAGAACGTCCTGACCATGCTGTACAATTCACCGAACGAGATGATAATTTACAGTTTGTACGGACCGAGGCATTTCTGCCGAGTTCCGTACAAACTGTAAATTATCATCGAGTTCTGTGAATTGTACAAGCATGGTTGGACGTTATATATTTACTATATACCCGAAATTATAAAAAAAAATCAATTTAAAAAAAATCAATTTCAATTTTTTTAATAAATGTGTATGGCCAGGTGGTCCGTATTTTAGTGTACGGACCGGCGGTCCGTACAGTATTTTTACGTCATTTGCCGAAACGGTGCGTATTTACAGTATATACGGCATGGGTATATAGTAAAGAATAGAAACACTCAAAACTAACTTAGTTTTTTTTGCATCTTTTATACTATACTAGAGGAATAATTCTTAAAAATTCGTACATTCGTCTATTCTCATTAAAGCATTTAGACATGTGCTTCCTACAAAAGATGAAGATTCCAAGCAGTTCCAAGCACACACTAGTGCTGCCCCCACGAGATTTACATGAAATCCATGAGGTGGCGGCACTGGTAGTCAACAGTGTGTAGACCCTCTAGAGAATAGGAGCTGCCGTTAGAATGTGCCTGACACATTGGTCTTGGTGAACATCGGTTTTCCGGTATCGCACAGCCATATATGCAAAAGTAGTGGTTTGTAATTTTGACTAATTTTGACTAATTTCGATTCCATATTGGTACTTTTTATCTGGTTTTACTATATACCCATGCCGTATATACTGTAAATACGCACCGTTTTGGCATATGACGTAAAAATACTGTACGGACCGCTGGTCCGTACACTAAAATACGGACCACCTTGCCATACACGTTTATTAACGTATCGGATGTTAAAAACTAAATTAATGATTTTTTTTTAAAATTTGGGTATATAGTAAATATATAACGTCCAACCATGCTTGTACAAGTCACAGAACACGATGATAATTTACGGTTTGTACGGAACTCGGCATAAATGCCTCGGTCCGTACAAACCGTAAATTAGCATCTCGTTCTGTGACTTGTACAGCATGGTCAGGACGTTCTATATAATTACTGGTTATCACTACTCGATATACATGTTTCCACCACTCTTTTTATTTCACTCATCTTATAACCATAAACAATTTGCATATAACTCAAGCCATATGGGTGAAAACGCTGGTTGCGTCGTGAGCTAAATCGGGCTGTATCGGGACCATGGTACCTTTTTCTTTCACCCTCCCAACACGTTACGACGCACACCGAAACACACCGATACGCTACGATACGCTTTTCGTATACAGTCAGAGCAAGAACTCTCTTGAATAATAGATCTATTAACTAAGTGTTGAATGTTAACAGTAAGTCAAGGTTTGTATTTTAAATATCAAATGGGAAAGTGTCTTAATTCAGAACTTTCTAAGCTAGAGTTCTTACACGCTGAAAGTAAATCAAAATCTATAGTTCAAGTATTGCCTTGCCAGCGTACTCATCGTTGGTTATAATGTGCCTATCACAAATTAGTCTAAGCTAGAATCACTGGGAAACATATTTCTACACTGCTCATATAAAATGAATTTCTATGAATCGTGTTTCTATTCCTTTCGCATATATTAGATTTTGGTATAAGAAAAATACTTGCAAAAAGAGTCAGCGCGTGACACAAATGTGACATCACGTGGAAAACACATCACAATACGTTGTAGATCCTTCAATATTACCTCACCTACTTGTATCATTATATCAAAGTTCCATAACTTGTATTACAGTAGTAAATCCCAAGCACACCGTCTTAATTCGCCCTTACGCCCCGGTAAGTCATCGGTCTCAGTAACAGTGAAAGCTAACTGAAAGAGGGAGACGATCATTTTCATCAACTAAAAGTTATGCATCAACGCTAACTTTACCGTGTATGATTTCCGATTTAGAAATACCCCGTGTTCAGAAGTAATTACCTTTAACAATCTGTCAAGATATGATCTAACCGTTTTAATATGAACGTCGATTACTATCATGATACAGACGGTAAATTGGGGTTGATCTTAGTTCATAATTTGCATTTCCTTCATTATATAGTGATTATAATGTTTGAACCTGATTATTGCATTAATTGTCTTTCCGTGAGGTCGATTTTAATCCCCTTTATTGATAGACTTAACCATTGAATTGGAGATAATGCTAAGTATCCCTGCTACACTATACCCCAAGTAATTACATGTTTGTAGGTCAGTGTTCGTAGTATTTATATACTCAGTGGGGAGGGGGTTGCTGAAGACAAATGTAAATCCCAGCTTAATTACTATAAGGAATCATACTGCATTGCCAAAACTAGTGATGGTTGTTGGTATTATATGTAAATGCAGACAAATCAAATAACTTACCACTACTTGTCCTTTGTTTGTTACTGTCATATGCTGTGTACCAGACAAATTCAGATCACTTTAATTTGTGTTCTCTGTGTGTATAATATATCAGGGACATCACGTGGACAACACATCACAATACATTGTAATTACTTTAAAACGTATTTCTTTGGCTTTAGCTCTGACGGTAAAATGTGCGACATGGGAGGCAAGATTTACAAAGAGAGTACTCGGGAACACTTTGTAAAAGATCAATGATGCCAACTCGCACAAGAATCGCTAGCCTAGTTCCTTTCCCCTTCGCATACTTTCGCTCCTTGAAATCTACCGGATAATTTAATTCCGGTTGGGATGCCTGGTAGTTAAGGCTTTTACCCTCAGCTTGTAACCTCTTAGAATGGTAGTTCATAGTTGACATATGCATTGGAGAGGAGGAATATCCGCATTTTCACTCACCTATTCCATTGTGTGTTTGTGCTACTCTCTTTATCTTTAAAGTGCTAATTCATGACATCAGTATTTTTGTATGAAACCTGTTATCCGACTATTATGTTACAAGAGGGCCCGGATGGAAGAACGGCAGTGTTGCCGAATCCGGTGACACTAAAATGTACAATGCATTTCCCTAATAAAAAATTGGAGAAGAAAAAAAAAAAAAAAAAAAAAGTATTTTCAATCCCATGAAAATGTCTCATATACAATTGACAATGTAACTCATTGGTCGCAAATATGAATGATGTATACATGTACATGTACATATTAAACACAAACACCGCAAAGATCTCGGGAATTCGAAATAACATGCCCTCAACAGTGTTAAAGATGCCGGTTGGGGTTTCTAGCTTTAGATAACATTCCCACTCCCAGGTGGCGCCACATATGTAGTTAGTTTCATAATCCTCTCGCAGGTGGCAGTCCTGTTCTGTGACTCCTCGTGTGTCAGTGAGCCATCCGACATGTTTTATAATTGGGAATGTGCCTTTTCAGGAACACTGCTTTATTTTGGTGCCCGGACCTAGGGGAATTCAATCCCAGATGGCAGATTTAGAGGTATCACAGGAAGGCACCGATGGACTAGCCATTAGATCATCCATGGGACCATGTCCGGTTGAAGACACTTTCTTCCAATTAATTCCTCAGTATTCTGAAGGCCGTGGACCGAATCTATGCCAGTTAGGGCAGACAGGTTACCGGGCCAAATGATTGGGGGGAGGGTAGAGATAAGCAGATAACGAAAACTATCATCATTAATTGATGACATTTATTCACCACCCCTCTTGTAAATTACAGAAGTAGATAATTGTTCAACACCCTAATCATTCTAGACATGATGCTGCTGTCCATTGTGAAGGGAAATAGAGTATAATGAAAATGTTTATTGTCTAATTAGAGTTAATCACGGGGTATATGTTTAATTAATCGGGGTAGATATATCACAAAACGTTCCATGTGAAAACAACTGACACCAATCTCCAACAGGTAGTCTCGACCGTCTTAGAAACATTATTAATGAATAATGAGATTGGTTTGAGCTATTATTCCTCCAAACATGCAACTTCTTTTAATCAAAGTTCACTAAGCTATAGCAATGCATTGTGCTGAGCTATATTCAGTCTTGGTGATTTAAGATATGATTATACCTCTGATTCCGGCCGTATGCAGGTCAAAAGCAAAACACATGAACCTATAAAAATACATTCTAATTATTATGTGCTTGATTATAATCCTTTCTTGTGGTATCCAACCGTTCAAGCCAAGGATGTCAGTAGGTCCAGAACAGCTAACACGGTGATTGGAGGACGATGAAAACAAAATATTAGGGGCAGGTTTCTTTAGTCATCTCTTCTTCCTCATACATTCCCCTTCTTGAACCCTCCTTTAAGATAGACTTTTGGTTAAAGCCTTTATCTGGATACGATCTGTAAGTAGGTGATGGTTCAGCAAGGGGTATATACATATTAAACGTTGGAGGCCTCCTTCAACATCCCAAAGCCATCCCTCTGATAGTCTCACTCCCCACACCCCCTCATCACCCTCTCAGAATCCACCCAACGCGCCAAGCCGTGCTATATGGCGCCAACTGAGCGCCAGGCACCTCCTCCAATCACACACCAACGTGGGCGTGGTCAGATAATCACAACAAACCACCTGATTGGCGCGTCGGGTGGGTGTCCTCCCACCCCCACCCCCAAAGGCTCGTGTCGATAGCGCTATCCGCCAATATTCCCTCCTACCACACGCACCCTCAAGACCCTGGAGCTCGCCGTGGAGTAGGGCCGTGTGTGCGGGTACAGCGCGAGCTGGACAGGGTGGTAGGAGCGGGCAGAGAAGGAGTGCATCCACCCCTCGGGCGTGCTTTGATTGACAGGTAGCCGTGAATGAGGCGCCGAGGCGTGTGGAGCAGAGGGTAGTCGGCTGGCGACACTGTCGGCGACAGGACCGTGCTTCTAACGGGGGAGTACTTCACCGGACCACGCTGCTGCAGGTACCAGTCCCCCGGGCACCAGATCCAAGCACATGTTCTACAACCGTTAGATTACCCTACCAGAACTCCACGCGAAGGTGTAGCATGATAGACCAGTTACAGGGGCCCTCCTGCAGTGGTAGAGGCCAACAGGGATGTCTTAAGGGGAACGAACATTGAGATGTAACTGAGAAGATACAGCCTTGTGTAGTGCATTGGAATCCGGATACCGTTAGTGTCGACTGGGAGTTTGCACGGGCAACAAACCGTCCATCACTGAGCGAAGTGTAATGAGACATCTTCATATGGAGAAAAACCACTAGAAGCAGCTCTGTATACTGCTCGTGGTTAAATGAATGTCTCTGTTTATAACCACTGATACAACCAATGGATCACATTGTGTTTATATTGCATTACGATAGTATATAAAAGACTGCATAATTATTGTCCGTACTGACTTCCGAAAAGAACCATCTACTCAGTGACATACACACAGGGACTTTGTTTACCTCTATGGCGCTCATTATACCAGAGGATCCAAGCCAAGGTGATTCTGATCCTTATCACCACCACTGATCGCATGCTTGCCAGCTTGGTGTGCATGGATGTGAGTGTGTGTACTACTTCGACAGTGCTTATGAATTGGTAGTTCATACTACGGCGACCTACCAGCGTTGTGGGTGCGTAATTTGACGGACGGAAGCAGGAGATTGAAACGTGGGGCGTCGAGTGATAGGAAGTCAGAGTTCCTCTCTGACACCCCCAGTGCTTACTCTACCCCTGACCCCGGGAGACAGCAGAGAACGGTGCCGTGTAACTCCCGTGCCGGGACGTGATCCACTCTGCGCGGCCACCGACACCGACCCGTC
The DNA here is from genome assembly GCA_950022655.1 of Alentia gelatinosa. NCBI lineage: Eukaryota > Metazoa > Annelida > Polychaeta > Phyllodocida > Polynoidae > Alentia > Alentia gelatinosa. Next base: position 22,215,576 of record OX465580.1, on the reverse strand, counting down.
ACGGGCTCTGCTACCACCTTCACCACTACTACCATCAGGCGAGGATTTATGACGGGTTGTCACCGCTCCGCCGACCATAACACGGGAGAGCTGGTCGTAGTTGTAGTTTTACAAGAGGACCTGGAGGAGTGCTACTAGATGACATGACACTGATACCAAGGAGGACATTACCTGATGTGTGACCCCAGATAGTTACCTGAGATCTACCTGTGCATGTGAACTGGTGAATGGAGAGGAACTGGATCTTCAAAGTTTGGATCATAAATCTACCTAGTCTATGAAAGATCGGACGGGACGTCTCCTATATGTATATTCCCTGCCATCATTCAGTATAACGGCTATGATCTGAGCATTAGAGACATTCTCCGTTTCAGTTGTGGGTCGGTTTGGATCTCCCCATTGTTATGGTTATATTTCACGAGGGTGTGAGGAGAGGGGCGGTAGTGAAGGCCGGGCGGCGTTGACGTGAAGTGACGGGGGCGTGCGGCACTGAGTGCCGGGAGGAGGGGCCGGGGCAGAGCCGGTCTCCGCCCCTACCCCTAACCCCCTCACCCACTACCCCGGGTCGGCAAATTGAGCGCGGAGGCCTCACTGCACGCCTCGTCGGCCGCGTGGCCGGGGTAGACGCGGGGGGCCATCAGGAGAGGCCGCTACTGCTGCCTTCATACATCACGTGGCCAACTAGCCTTTACGAACCACCCACCTTAAACATATTATATATGTGTACATATATACCACCCGGTTGACTGCTAACGTTTAAAAAGCCCTACCTTGTTTGGGAAAGGAAGAAAGGTACGCGGAACGTTCGGGAGACGGGAGAACTCAACTATTGGATTTCTGTACTTTATCATCTGTACATCACTCACGTTTGATCTACATCAGCTACAGGCTTTACCTGTCACACCCTGGAGGGATAGATGCACCTGCTTGGTTTAACAAGAATATATCGCCTCATTATAGGACTTTTTTTAATTCAACGGCCCCTGGCCCTTTATACATACTTCTGGTAGATCTTCTCCGTGCAACACATAACTTACCACGTGCATATTTTGCAAACTGATGTCTTACTCTATCTCAACACACAATGATCTCAACACAACCTATTTCCTCATGTGGTAATAATAGGACACACATCTCCAGATATTGCCGTAGAGAATCACGAGTAGCCATGGCACGGACTGCTACCACCAAAGCTACTACCGTTCGCGGCCACTATAGGATGGCTTCTTTCTCATGGCTCTTGATGCTAGTTGTCCTTATATACGCTTTCAGTTCTCCGTCGTCGGCTCAGGAGTTTCCCAAGTTGGGCGCCGCCATCGTCAGGGAGTGTGATCCCATTAAGATAGACCTGTGTAAAAACCTGGGATACAACGTGACCGGCATGCCGAACCTGGTGGGGCACGAGGCACAGAACGAAGCTGACCAGCAGCTACAGACGTTCGTGCCGCTCATCCAGTACGGCTGCTCCTCCCAACTGCAGTTCTTTCTCTGTTCCGTCTACTTCCCCATGTGTACGGAGAAAGTGGAGGAGCCCATAGGACCATGCCGGCCTATGTGTGAGTCTGTCCGCCGGCGGTGTCAGCCTGTGCTACAGGAGTTCGGCTTCCCATGGCCGGACGCCCTCAATTGCTCCAAGTTCCCCATGCGCAACGATCACAATCACATGTGTATGGACGGCCCGGGCGGCGAAAGATCCGACCCCGGGGATGGGGAGCATCTAGGTCCCGGGGGACACACCCGGGACCCCTGGTCACGTCGCCCGTCTAATCGACTACCAGGTGACCGGCCGAGCACCTCTTCCGCCGGCATGAGCTGCTCGCACAGACGGAACCCGGAGAAGTACATGTACGTGAACCGCACCGGACGTTGTGCGCTACGCTGCCGGGAGGATGATCTCTTCAATGAAGCTGATAAAAATTTCGCCGACATCTGGATCGCCATCTGGGCCAGTTTGTGTTTCGTTTCTACTTTATTCACTGTTCTCACCTTTCTTATTGACTCGCAGCGATTTCGCTATCCAGAGCGCCCCATCATCATCCTTTCTTTCTGCTACAACATATGCGCCATTGGGTACCTAGTGCGGCTTATTGCTGGACGGGAGGCCATAAGCTGCGACAAGGAGGGTCAATATCTGCTCCAGGAGGGGTTGGATAACACAGACTGTGCTATTGTATTCTTATTGCTTTACTTCTTCAGCACAGCCTCCAGTATTTGGTGGGTAATACTTACACTCACCTGGTTCCTGGCTGCGGGACTGAAGTGGGGCCATGAGGCAATGCAGCAGCATTCCTCCTACTTCCACCTGGCCGCCTGGAGTATCCCGGCCGTAAAGACAATCATCATCCTTGTTATGCGTAACGTGGATGCTGACGAACTCACGGGTATGTGTTATGTGGGCAACCAGAGCTCGGAATCACTCATGGGTTTCATCCTGGCGCCTCTGTTCGTGTACCTCCTCCTGGGGACTAGCTTCCTGTTAGCCGGCTTTGTCGCCTTATTCCGGATCCGGCGTGTCGTGCGCAATGACGGAATGAAGACGGACAAGCTGGAGGCGCTGATGATCCGGATCGGGGTGTTCTCCGTGCTCTACACGGTTCCCGCTACGTGCGTCATTGCCTGCTACTTCTACGAGTACACCAATCGCTTCCCCTGGCACGACCCCACCTCCCAGCGCCGACCCAACATCGAGATCTTCATGTTGAAGCTCTTCATGTCTCTAGTGGTGGGCATCACAAGCGGCATGTGGATCTGGTCCTCCAAGACCCTTAATGCCTGGAGGCGGTTCCTCCTGCGAGCCTGCGGCTGCCGAAATGAGCGCAAGGCCACCACGAACTTCCCGGAGTACCAGTACCATCCCACCCACCAGCACAAACTCTACGCACCCGCTGCGGGCAGTAGAGACTTCTCACGGACTACTACGCCCATCAGGGTGGTGGAAGCCAAGCATAAACGCAGTAAAAAGGGCTTCGGTAGTGAAACGGTGGTATGATGAGCGAGACGGAGGGGATTACAATCATCATTACAATTATTAATATTATTAGTGTATGTTTCAGTGCGTGGCTGCAGGGGGGGGGGGGCAATAAGGGAATGAGTGTATCAAAACTTGATCCGCGGGATCAACGGCTGTGTTATAATCCACCTTAACTGACTATTCTTATGACAGTGCTTCTGATATCCACGTGCTGTACTAGAAATTCTAAGGTGAAGTAGCATCATAAACTGAATTCCATTTGTTGCTATAGAAATGTCTGCTACTATTATGTATAAAAGAGATGGTGTGATGAATGCATGTTCAGTGTGTGAATATTACGACATTGTGTTCTAATATCTGTGTAATATGGTCAAACGGTGCATATTATTCATCTGTGTATAGGTATATCGAGTCCCGAGTCAATGCAATATAATATGCGTGTACATATATATATGTATTATTGAATGTGTAAATATGGTTCGTTCTACTGGAAACTGTAAAATCAATCCACTGCTTTGTAATACAACATAGGGGATGCCAATAGCTGTTGCTATGTCCACAAAGAATGGCTCTTATTGGTTTATTGATATGGACGTGATCATGAGGAGGTAACACACCCCTTGTGACTGGTACATAACGGACATGAGTTGCACCTGTAGTTGTGACATAATAGGGATTAGCCTACCTATGTAGTATTAAGTGTGACCACTATACTCAGAAATCCAAGTCCTAAGAAGTATGTGTCCCGCACCCCCTCTATACGATGTAAATGAGTCCACTCTATAACAGGTTACACTGTGGTATAAGTAATCGCTCTTAATGTTCATATCGATGTCGCATATTGGCCGCTCTTTGAGTGATTTACAATACTCTACAGCAGCAATGGCCCTCAGGAGTGCATTACACCGGGCTGAGGTAGCTTCTGGAGTCCACCCAGGGCCATAAAATGGGCCCGGAGGTGGGGTGAGGTGGGAAGGGGGTATGGGCTCCAGGCTTGTAAACATCGGACCGACGGATGGTTTTCACGTGTTTAAGTTGGCCAACTTCTTGTTATGTCATCCCCACTTCTGGCAGAGGATTGGTGCATTTCTTACTAGGTCCTTGTGGTCACCTGCAAACCATTCTGCAGGGCAAGACCAACAGAACAGCCAATCTACTCCTGATAGAAGCCACCTATATTGATTCGAGCAATTTACTCAGTATACAAGTTAACCGTTACTTTTTCCTCCCACTAGGCACACGATTTACGTGAACCAGATCGGCCTATTCCCATGAGGTGACGAGTATCCCACAATAGATTTTGGAAGATACTTTTTCTAAAAAGCCAAATCATACTTAATAATATGTAAGCCGTTTCAAAATTGCTTCAGAACTTGACACATTAAACTTTGGATAAAAGATAGTATTCTGGATAATCAGACAAGTTGTTTCATTATGAAGTCTTAACCGATTTCTCTCCAATTAAATGGAAGGAGTGCAGTCATAACGGATTGGAAACTGATAAGGAAAACTAGTAATTAAATAAAGTTGGATAATAGCCTCTACCCCGAATTCACACTGAGCCTCTTCCAGTTTCTCTTACTTACCCTGGGCTGGCCAATGATACTCATACTTATATATAAAGTCGTGAATTACCTGAAGTTTCTGCGTGACACCATGCATGTACATATATGTATCGTTAGCGTACATAATAGGTTGGAAAGTCTCCCGTACAAATATGAAATTTTAGATCTTAATTACCACCGGTATATCATTTATCGTATTTCACCTCATTATATAAGGATGTCCCTATTTGATGTCGCTGGTTAGAAGTGTTTCAAAATTGTTCGTGGTTAATAAGAGAATTGCTTTGGTTTAATTATCTAAGAGATGGATGTGACGAAATATCTTTGCTCCTAACAAAACTTAAACTGGCAATTTTTAAGCATGGCTATGGAACATAAATGCAAGCAGATTCATGTGAAGGAGTCTATTTAGCTGTACGTACGCCTTGCAATTTATATCAATTAAAGTTCGCAACCGTACTGGGCGACCCTCCGCTTTTAATCACTTTGTACCAATTAGTCCTACAGGATGCCCGCCGGCCTGTCTATTGCTATAAACTATCATAAAAAAGGATACATGAAATATCGTGACGATGAACAATTTAAAGCACCAGTGTGTGCACTAATTTATGTATTAGTAAAATGAATGTTATGCACAAGTGTGACCATATTTCTGTACTGCTACGGTAACCATTGCTACCTATAGCTAATGTAGCACAATGGAAATGGAGGAGAGAGGGTTACAGCGATTACTTATACGGTTGAAACGGGTTTAAACGGGTGTTCATTACCGGCATTAGCGGCCAACAGGAAGCATTAGCTGGCGTCATTACACACGGGGATATATTGGTCGTGACTGCTACAGGACACCCTACATTACTGCCCTCCATCACCACCCTCACCCCCCACCCCCGACTCTGTGCACACATCCTTCCCTCAACAGCCGCCCACCAGATCCTGCCTGCCTTGTACTCTCACTGCATTGTCCCCCTCCACAAGTAACCAAGCCGCTCAACCACGATAAGCGACCATCTTTTAGTAGGCTCTATAGATATTAGTCCTACTGTCCTATGGCAGTGCTATCTTTCGAGATTTGTTTCGTTGATTGGTAAGGATAGAGAAAAATAGGAATATAAATCCTCTATCGGACATGCTGTTTTCACCCGATATCATCCCACCTTTCCAAATGCTCCCCGGTACGACTGTCTCTGCCCTTCTTCAGTCACACCGACCGTAACCATCACTCCATTCCAATTCTGCTATCCAGGCCCTTTCAGGATTCACGACTTCATAGTTACCAGTATTACAAACCCCTTTACCACTCCGAATATTTTTTACCAGTGCCTACCTATCTATACTGTTAGACTCAATTCCTTTCACCACTGAACGCAAACCGTACACCAGCCATCATCAGATACTTATCCTTTCATCGCTACAGTGCAGCACCCCTCAGCACCCTGAGCATTGGCCCACGGCTGTCACCCATACCAGTGCCTCATACTCATAGTTACCACTCACCCGCGAGTCTGTTTACTATCACCCCCACTACCCTCACAACCCCACATAATCTGCAGCACCCCATGTTCACCACCTCCTATGCCATCACGTCATAACCACCACCACACCACTATACCATCACACCATCCCTCTATGCCACAGACCAACTCTGGAGTTCCACAGAGCACCGACCATATGTTTTTTCCTTTTTAATTTCTCGACGGATTTCAATGTATGGCCAACTGTATGACGGTTCTGTTTTTTGTTATTGTCGATGTAAATGGAAAGAAAACTGTTTTATTTTGCTCGGTAATGAAGAGCAATTGAGACCTAAGCATCCTTAATTTCCTGTGAGGCTCCAGAGCCAACAGGCTATTTGTGTCTACTCATAAATGATGTGAGGCTGACTGCTTTTTTACTTGGGTATTTGCCTTCTTGTTGTTACAAAAATTGAAATCAGTCTTACTCCACATCTGAGTGAGGAATAACCATTGGTTCGTGATGGGTTGTCATGGTAGACAATGCAATTGGGAAAACAGGACAGCGTTGTCAGAGAATTATTAGAGATAATGGGTGAACTCTCGTGAGGGGTTTAGTTTTGTCCCTTATATTAGCTCACACCACAGTACCCTATTTCTGAACGTGCAAATGTTACAGTACCCTGTTTAACAGTTCTTTAGAAATGTGACTTTAATCATTGTAATGTATTTTGATTCATATAAATCCAGGCTACATCGGTATATGTCATCAGACATTTTTGACTGTGTGAATTGTTTTATATTACACTGGCTACTGCATTGTCATTATCCCTGACACCAACTATTGCATTTTCAAATTCTCTGAAGGATTAACACAGATACTTATCCCAGTAAGTCATATCTGTTGGATTAACTGCATTGTGTCACATTCTACATGATGTAAGAACCATAGACGAGAACTTTTTATACCCAAGTTTTTAACACGTATCTGACGACATATTATGCGAAAGCAAGAGAACTGTAATGGCTGGTCATCAATTCCCAAATCTCTGGTTTCTTGATCACTTCATAACTGTTTTCTGTCTACATTGGCAATCTCTTCTACATACTGGTTGTGCTAACTAAGATGATATTATTAGTAACTTTGAGATAGTACATGGTGTGCAGCTTGAAACATAGAGGAATGATATGATTACTATTTCAAACTATCATATGTACACATGTATAACCATGTATTATAATGAACATGTTTCAGTGGTATAATCCTCATTCTTTCTGCAGACCTTACACGTAGTGGTATGTGAATCTACTCATAATGAAATAGAGATCTATATCATCGAGGAAAAAGATTTTGAGTATGGGTAAATTTTCTTTGTACGACCCATCGGCCATAAATTAATATGAACGACGTAGTGACCGTGTGGTAATAATGTGAGTGAGAGGTAGGGTGCTATCTTTACGTACTCTACTGTCCCACATATACCTAGATAAAGAGGGCATTTTTCATTAATGTATAGATATTAAGTATCATAAGGTCATCGGCTTATCATACCCCATCGAGATTACTGTCATTTGTCATCTAAAATCAACATTGTGAATGTAAATACTGTACCATAAGTAAATTTGATAACAGGTTAAAATCGATGTGTTTCCGTCGTCTTCATTCCTTATGACATCCTTATTATATATAGCAGCTACTTATGATGTTCAATACATACAAGTCACTCACAATAGTTAATGCGAACTCTACCAATACAAAAAATACAACGGACATGTCCCTTTAGAAGTTCTATACCCCTCCTCCAATTTTCTTTTTGGTAATGGTAAATAGAAGGTATGAATGCCTTTATCATCATTTGGAAAGAAGAAAATAGTCTATAACATACACCCACACACTGTAAAAAGGACACCTGTTAAAAACACATCTCCTTGGGTAGGGGGATGTCCATCGCCTTCTGAATAAGCCCACTAAGCACGGCTTGGATTTTAATTGAATTCCATCAAGCTTTGTAGGGCCTTGCTGGTCCAGGCTATTCACTGGGGAATACATTTTGAGTAAAGCCTTAGGAGAGGCGACCCGCGTGCGGCAGCGCAGTAAGGAGTACTCATATTTATCCAGACCCAGCTTTCTTTGCCCAAAGGAAAACCACCCCGCCGTCGGCAAATAACTTGGCTGAATCGAGTTAAAAGAGTGTATGGTACTCGACTGATGCGGGTTGTGGAGTCTAACCTCCAGCCACCCAAGGCCCCCATTCACGGGTTCTGGCCCGTCCAGTCCTATACTAAGGTTTGCTTGCAGTGTATGGTCAACAAGCCTGGGTATAATGGACCAGCCTCAGTCATTGTTACTAGCTGATTAGCACTGACACTATATAGACACCATCTAGCAAGGGGTCCACTCTATGTAAACACAGTGACCGGACCTTATTTATGCTGATGTTGAGAACTGAAATCCTGATTTTCTGCCTCGCTTTTAGACTAGACATTTTCAGCAATTAGGCTTCAGTAATTCTCGCTACACATCTATATTATATCATTTACTTATCAAATAGCAATTGTTCCGAGTACTATTATTTCCATATGAAAAGGGGACACTTTTCGTCAGTGTACCCAATAGCTCTGTAATTGTGTACCACATTTTTCCTAGCTATATTTGATGAATACAGCAAATAGGAAACGTCAGTGATCTCAATGAGGCTGTTCACATGACATCGTATTATATACAGAGGCCGTTCGGCGGAAAGGCGGGAGAGGATGTAGCAGAGGCAGTGTAAATGTGAGATAACCATTGAGAGGTTTTTCTTTTATCACTCCTTGCTGACACATTACCTCGCAAAGTAACTTAAGCATGTCTACTTGATTTTAAACCATTGTGATTCGAAGCAAATTTCTAGACAATAGTTTTCCCAGCCATGTTATCCTGATGAAGTTGACCCTAAACTCAGACATGTTTCTAAAGCACCCCCTTATCTCTTCCTATGCATGGCAATAGTATGTGCATGTGATTATACATACCCGGCTTTGAATGAAGATACAGGTACGTAAATGACGTGTAATACGAACTCTACATCGCCACCTAGGAACATCACTTTGTCCTTCAAATTAAGAGGATTGGGCACATCTAACCGGTAGTAGGTGCATGCACACGCATGTATATTACCTGGTGTTGGAGATGCAATGTGGATAGGCCTACATTAGAATGGGTCCATATGCATGACGAGTAAGGAAATCTATGCCTAAACACAGAGATCGCAATTGCCATGCCCTTTAAGAGTATATGTCATCGGTGCTCTAATAAGTACATAGTGTATATCAACAGAAAAGACAAATTAACATACTTATCCGACCTACTGTGGGCCTTTTATATTACAAGCGACAACCCAGTGGTCATTTGAGACCACCACCTGCTGTTCTTGATTGACTATAAATTATACCTATCAATAACATATTCACACAACATAAACTGGGCATATCAATAACACTTCGCCATAATAAGGGCCTATTTGTCATACTTGCCTCGTTCCACATTGGCATTTGCACTTCTATATATCCGACTATACATCTTTATCACATTTGTAGTGACTGCCTAGTGACCTAGACTCAACAGACTTCACCAGTCGATGCTTTCTCCTTTTTTTTCTCTCATTCCCTTGCTGAATCACTTTCATTTGTATACAATAGCGATCGTCCTTCTCTCCAAAAAATACAGCCATAATAATCCGGTAGACATATTTACATATACATATCCAGATTTATAGTGGGGGTGATATTGTCACAGCATGTTCGTTCTCTCTATTTATCTCACCCCTGGTATTTTTTCTCCATAGACTTAACATTGGGAACTCGTATCTAACGCCTATTAGATATTTAGGAAAAATATTCAATGGGGAATTATGTCGCAAATGATAGCCCATTAGTCAATGTTAAGGGTGAGATAAAATCAGAAACCAATTCAAGTTTAGTGTCAGAGCTCGATCCCATCTCGTTTGAATCACTACGTAATTCACGCGGCTTCGCCTTGTGAATTACTGTGTGATTCAAACTCGATGGGATACAAGCTCAGATCCTAAACTCTCATAAGTTTCCTCTATAATATATACTCCTTGTTATGAAAAGCCACCAAATTTCACCCTCGCAACTTCACTGTGTGGAGAGTTGATGAGTGAGTCCTGTTTCATGCTGAGAGCTGATTACCTCTATGCTGTTCAACCAAAACGAGCTGCTCATCACAGAGGCTGACCTTTGACCCTTCTCCCACGACAGGTTTCTCACAGAGGAATGCGGTCTCATTTGTACTCTTGTTGGCATAATCAGATGATTCTTATGCATAGGATACTAAGGATATATATCTCTTCAATGACCTTCGACGGTTACAGGCATGAATCTCTCGTAGTCTTGTAGAAAGTCGACTTGATTATAACGTTATAATGAGGACATCGAAACAAAACATCAAAGACCTCTCCAAATAGTCATTGGAGTAACAACCATCATCTATTTTGATATTGGCAAAACTAGCAGAATGATTATTTCACTTGCAACTGCTCCACACAAAGCTGTCCTTATATTAATAATATACGGAAACAAGGTGACTGTGGCTGTATGTGATAATGAACCGATGCCGAAGGCAGGGGTTCGTTTTATCATCAATTTTACCAAGTATTTATCACGTACAGACACAGTATGCCTGTTTTCGTATCATTATTTCCCTTAAAATATCCAATTTTTAACTTTGCTTCTGGGCAAGTTTTTTTTATTTCACCGCCGCACATGCCCCGTATGCCATATTCATACCCCATACGTCACCTACTGACCTAGGTGTCGTACGGATATAAATATGACATGGGTAGAAGCGGGCCGTAGGTGTAGGATATACTACCACAGGTATATAATAATATATTAAGATGAATATCATAATGACCCCATTTAACTTCTGGATAGATGGCCTCTCCCCTTTTATCATCCATCCTAGACAAAGTCCCCATTGAAAATGTATGGGGACTCAATGACCTTAATGTTCAAAAACAGTCAGATTTTATAACCACTGTATACAGATTCAAAATTCATTGTATACGGTCTCAAAGCCATTTTATACAGGAAAATAGTCATATGGAAATTTCTGGGTTTAATTTAGTCAGAAGATAGATGATATATACAACAGACGATGGTTTTATTGACAGGCGGATATGTAAACTACTCGAGCTTGACAGCGTAATAGTCCCGCTAACAATCGTGTATTACTACGCGTCAACAGCTCATGGTTTACGGCCACCTGTCCACAAAACCGCCGATTTTTTTAAAGATTTATCCGGTAAATTACCATAATACAAATAATACCATGCTTTAAAAACAGATGTAGTTGCATCTTTGAGAAAAAAAACAACTTCTTAAGTTGGGTTATCACAAAACCTTAATTGACACGTCAGTCCCTTTTTGAGCAGTTTCAGAAAAAGTGACGAAACGCCACCGCATCGCCTGCTGATAGTTCAATTAAGGCCTATATAGTTGTGCTAAGGTGGCCTACCTGAATTTACCTTCAACTAGAGTATAACAACTTGTCATGTGGTGGGTGTTGTCTATGTATTTACATACTGGACATGCTGAATGAAAATGCAGCGTCCTAGAAACACAACACTAATGATTCCTAAGACCCATGTCTCAATCCTACTCTCACGGATGCATGTTTCGCATGAGGAAAATATCGTTTATTCTTGATAATCATAGAAACGTTTTCTCCGAAACCACAACTGTCCAAAATAACAATTCGCTATTTATATCATTTAGCCGGCTGGGCTTCCGACCAGCGAAACAAAATAGCAGTTAACCTACATTAAGTGACAGGTCTGTCAAGCTGATAAGGCGTATTGATTCAGGAGGCAATGCTGACCAAGTCGCTCACGTCCCGTCTCCGGCACACCAATAAGGGGACCGTCTGTTGTGTGTCCAAGCCATTTGTCCCACCGGTAGTCTTCTCAATCTCCACCACACCTTATTATTAGCAATCTCCACCACACCGATATGACCTTATTAATTCCAAACGTACAGTGAGTATAGCAATATGCTTGCTGCGCACGGATCCGGCTACTTTGTACTCACTAAAAATTTGGCTTAGAACTTTGCTATATTTCTGAAAATATCTCAGAAAACATTATTCGAAAAGCGAGGTAATATATACGACCAGAATAAAGTTCCCATTTAACATGGCAAAGCGAAGAGACAATTGATCAGAAGTCCAACTGTTATTATTGAATCTTGAGTCATCCAATAATAGTAAGGGTGGACGATGTATTGAGTATAAAGGCGAGAGACAATGGTATTCTATATACATGTACTATCTAATTCTTTGCCTATAATGAAAGTCGATTAAATACCTCACGAATCTACTGAAAATTAAAATATTATCACTACACCCTAATTCTTTGTGTTAAAAAATGGTTTAGGCACACCTGAACGCATATATGATACATTCATCGGACCTTCTCCTCTCATTGTCCAGATCAACACTAACAAAAAAATCTTTAACAGCGTCTCTCGCCTTTGGCTGACGCCTCGGACAAGTCTGTGGTTAGACATCAGACTTTGTTCTTCAGAGAAACAAGATCCTATTGATTGTAAACTATACCTTCTCCGCAGTATAAAGTTCCATGGTGATGGGTGTTTTATGAAGAGTCTATGAAATAACAGTCACGTAGCAATTTCTTTAAGATGTAAAGTCTACACAAGTCTACATTGATTTCTCTTGTACCTTGTCTCCTAATCATGAACATGATAGTATCTTTAAGTATGGTTTGGTAAACAGTCATCTAACAATACTGTGTACATACAGGGGTTCAACAAGACAGCAATAAAGTTGTGGTTGATTATGAAGTGATCAGACGGGATGAAGTGGTTTACAGATGATGCATAATGTGTTGTAAGGTGCATAGTTTCTATCATACAAGGAGTATAAAATATTCAATGATGTATCATAAGGCAGACTCAGGTAGTAGCCAGTTTTACACGATGTAATCTTTATTTCGCAAAGTAACCAGTGCTTAAGTTCATCTTAGAGAATATTTACCCCTTTAAGGACGGCTGACTGGGGCCCAGCTAGTCCCATAAGGACGGGTGCTGGTGGCAGTCTGTCTGACTAGAGGACGGCCACATTAAGGTTAAAACTGATATCCAAGGTTGTAATCATGAAATATGATACATAATCACAAATATTTTATTTCTTTTAAAAAGAAATACTAAATATGATATTATATCTACATATTCTGAAGATTTCATGAATATTGCTCTATCATTTCATTGTTAAAACATTTTGGTTAATATTGGGACAATGATGCCTCAAGGCATCATCCGTCTTTAGTGTGATGCCTCCAGGCATCATGCGTCTTTAGTGTGGTGATGCCTCCAGGCATCATGCGTCCTTAAAGGGTTAAGGTCCTTTGGTTGAAGGACTCTTATTACATATGGGAAGTGATTATTTCATGAACGAATGGCACCTTCTTTGTATGATTGAGCACAGATGAGATTTTTATTTTTCAGACTAAAAGCGGAAGTTAACAGAATTAAGGCATGCGGTCATCAGATCATGTCCTCAGAAGAGAAGGAGGTATACCATATAAACATCGCTTTTAACAACTGATGGGTATTGCATGTTGTGAGGCTGTGACATTGGTTGCCATATACGTTATAGCAATTCTAGCGCGTTATATGACACTCGACCTGTCCTTCGATCAGAGGAATTTAGTGTTGTGATCCGATAGGTTAAAGGGTCCGACACCAGAAAATACTCAAGTGATATGAATACTGCACGCTTATAGTTAGGTATGAGCAGTATAAACCTTTAAAAACGTATTTGTTCAATAGTATCTTACTTTAATAAAAATAACACACAACTGAATGTCTGTAGAGAGGTAATAAGATTTATTGTACACGTCACAGTCAATATTGTATTGGAAAAGCGATTGCAAAATCGAAATCAATAAAGACATCTTCTAAAAAAAGGCTGTTAGCTCTTCACCTCCATTATCTCTTATATACATGTATTCTAGCTCCATTATGGTCGTCAGGAACCAGTGTTACCATCGTTTGCCTCCTAATTGTTTCCAATTTGAACTCTAGCAAAATGGTGAGATAAATTAGAAATCAAGACATGTATTTGCATATAAACATACATGTATACAGACATGTATATTTATCTTTTTTTCATTCATTTTAAGGAGTATGTTTCTACAGGTAAATACCATGGCTGAACGACATACAGAATACCTCTATACACGATGCTACCGTAAATCAATATTCACTTCATTTTAAATTTGGTACTTTGAAACCACGGACCTTTATACAAGGTCCTCCAAGTTCGTGATTGAAACGTAGGAACACCAGTAGTTGTTTAACCTCAGAGTAGGAGTCAGGCCATCAGAAATCACAGAATGGCAACTGTTTACGTCAGAACTACTCTCTGACATAGTAGTCCTGCCCAGCACCCTGCCCTGACACCTGATTGTCATTTCTCTGAAGTGGACTGGTGAGATACATGCATTAGGTACCTGGCCTCTGTGGATTATATGCAAACAGACGCTTGTTTATCTGTGACCATGTTGACACGGCTGACAGGCACTGTAGACTGTGACAGTAGCCTCTCAGTACGATCCAAAGTACATTATGAGGACGCAGTTATAAATGATTTATAACGGTTGTCCGCCTACCTAAACCTATTACTGCTAACAATATGGTCTGGTTCATTTTCAGTCTCAACATATATTTTATAATACTAATAATACCCTGCATATACCCTTCATATACTTTAATATCACAAGCCTTTCCTGCAGCTTTAGATATTCTCATTTACATGCTTTGTCCTCTTTTATCTTATAATATACATGAACACTTGGAAATTATATTATTGAGTCAAAGACTATAAAGTATTATATATTCTATTTCTAAAAAGAAACAAACCAATAGATGATTGAATAAACCATCTTTAGCGAGGGATGCGCTGTTATGTTTAAACATCGTAATTTGTTAACTCGACGGAAAATTCTGAAATTTCGGAATGATGTGAAGCACATGCAATTCCCACTCTAAATGTCTTATTTTAGTAAGTGTAAGTGTCCCAAATCAGTCCTTTGCTATCCGATTTATGCTGCTGTCACAGTTTGGCGTGGAAGCGAACGTTTAGTCTCTGAAAAAACAATATAGAATTGTTCTGTTATTATGGTAAAAAGTAATTTTTACCTACGCAATATTTCCTGAATTATAGTTTATTACATTTACTTTATGTATCATATGCAAATACCACCCCGAAGATCTGTATTGGTACACTGGTTGTATCGAAAGCTGCGTCGGCACTGTGGTCTTTTGCATCGTAATAGGTGGGTGCCGGGCCAAAGTACCCAGAATATACATAGAGTTGCACGAACTAATATTAGGAACTGACTTTTAATCCCGATTTTCTCATACGGAGGCTGCGTAGGTATATATTTCAGCAGGTAGAATCAGGCGTGTCACTTGAGAGAGTTGTTTTTCTTTTTATATACAGATTTTTTTCGGCAACCAAAACAGCTGAAACTGTCAACGGTTCCTGCATCCCTTTCTGAGGCTTCCATTTCAAGGAGCTGTGCTGATAGTCGGTACGTTGTAACTACACGTCGACGACACGTCAGGCGTGTTAATCACGTAGCATGCGGGAACCAGCGCTCTGCAGACGCCATGCGCGCGTCTCTGTCTGCAAACGCGAGAACATGGGTTCAACAAACGGCCACATAGAGGGCGCTGACAGCGGTGTAACGGGAGCGAGCGGCCCCTTGTCGGTACGTCTTTATTGATAGCACCTGTAACGACACTCTCTTCGACCAAGATCCAGATGGGGAACGGCAGGTGCCATGAGGAGGAAACCCAGGGAGGAGGCAGCCGTCTGCCGCCGGCTGGACGCAGGAGAAGGGGGATGAGAAGGACAGAAGAGGGTGCAATAAGGAGTCAGTCAATGGGATGAGAAGTTAAGGGAGATCCATATGGGAAGGGTCTGTGTAGCAGTATCAGAGGAAAATGCTGACCTAATGGAAGAACAATGAACATCGCAATAAAAAGGGCGTGATGGACGGATATGGATGGATATAGTCTAAATACAATTGTGGTATTCAAAATTAACCACACTTGTTGGTAATCTCCATGAGACCCAATCACTCCATATGTCACCCTACGTCGCACCGATCCCCTTTTTGAAACTCTTGATAACACCCTCTCCACCTGAATGTGGATAGAGGATGCGTGGAGCGAGAGGCATGAGTGAGGAGAGTAGGTGGGAATGGAAGCAGAAAAAGGAATAACAAACCAGCTGAGTAATGAAGAGGTTATCGAGAAGCACACAGATATACGCGTAGCAGAAGGAGAGAAGTGGGATGGAGCATGTGACAGGAGGGGGCGAGAGAGAATATATCTGTTAGAGAAGAGGATCGGATGTGCGCTGAATGGGCACAACAGCAGAGAAGGGAACGGTGGCTGAGAAAGGACATACCAAATGGGGTAGGATTTAATCCGATTATTAGAAGAAGCAGGCTCTTTACATTATCCAGGGGAGACTAGGATATTGGGGATGAGTGTAGGAGAAGATGGTATTGGATAGCAGGATGGGGTAAGAGACCCCGTGCAGACATTCTCTCTAGAGGTTTGAGAAGCCTGGTCCGAGTTTCTCCACATGTGGCCCTCCTGCTGCCCACCTGCCTCCAGAGGTGTGTCTAAACACCACGTCTTATTCTCGCTCCACTCTACACCCCAGACTGACGGATTGAGGTCCCAGCCAATCCTCTACGGAAACACTTAACAAAGAACAATGTTTACCAGTTGGCCACATTAGTTACAACTACAGGTCTGTTACCAATCCTCCAGTCTCATTCTTCTTAGGATTTTACAGCATTATCAGATTTCCTAACACATTCGATAGAAAGCTGAAGTTCAGCATCAGTTTTATCAATAAAACTTTGTTTTCCCATTAAGCCATTTATTATTTAGGATTGTAACTGGAAATCTAAACCGTCTTTATCCTAATGGGTATAGCTTTTCCAGTACATAATTGAACATGCATTGTGAAGCATTGGTTTAGTATATTCCCACACTACATTAAACATTACATTAAATACTTTGAAAGAATCGAATAGAGTCTGACCCACGTGTTCCTTGGTAAACATTTAAATCCGCACCTCTCGCTATTTATCATCACTTCCATGCCATATGTACTATTTTGAGAATAATAATTCACACCAGCATGGCTGTCGGCCTCCATTCTACCACAGACCGCTACTCGTAACCCCCCGCTGTTTCCCCTTCTATTCTGCCATCTGAAAATGTCAGTGACCATCCTCAGACCTTTAGCTCATTCCACTCATGGTGCGCCGGGGTCTGTCTCCGGCGCCGTTCACACAGTAGGCATGAGGCCAGGGCTGACGTCGGGGGCTAAGGTGGGAGGGCAGGAGCTGAGGATGGAGGGGCACGGTGGGAGGAGAGTGCGGAGGAGAAGGGGAAGTGTAGGGAAGGTTTTAGTGGCTATTTAGAGTCAAATGAGAATCTAGTTGAAGCGAAAGCAAGGAGTGACGGTGCTATGAGAGGAGCTGAGAGTGTGGCACTGGAGCCGGGACGGTGGGAATAGGAGGAGGCTGAGGAAGTGTAGTATAGGCTGAGGAGGGAGGTGGGGAAGGCTTTTAGCATGGAGTTACGAGGTGGAATCAGTGAGCTGGTGGGTTCAGAGTCAGGGAGAGAAACCGAAGAGGTGGGAATATGTGATGATAGGCATGATAGGGGAGAGCTTGAGGAAGGGCCTTCGTAGGAAGAATGTTGGGGGAGAAAGCTGGAGAATGAGGTGGTAGTGGATGCTGGAGGTTGGGATGGTGAGAACAGGAGAGGAAGGGGGTTACGTTATAGAACAGAGCTGAGACCAGAGGCGAAAACCGATATAAGAAGAGGGGTGCGGAGTAGAACAAAGGTGAGAACAGATATGATTGGGGTTGAAGATGAGGGGAGACGTAGATGGAAGTTGTACTAAAGAGGTAGTGAAAAGTAGTATTTGGGAATGAAGAGGTTGGCGTAGGGTATAAAGGTGTTCAGTATATGGGACAGATAGCGAGGAGCAGGGACCATGTGAAGTGAAGAGGTGCAGAGCCCAGAGAGTGGAGGAGGAACTGAGCAGGTGAGTGCGGGAGATGGAAATCAATGTTGTAGTAAATTCTGATGGCTGTGAAGGTGAGACCAGGAGAGGAAGAGGGCTGAGAAGCGGAGATGGCGGGAAAAGGGGCAGGCGAGCTGGGACCAGGGGTGGAAGGATTGGCACTGGTAGTGGATGAGGAGGTGGGAGTAGGGACTCTAGAGGTAAGAACAAAGGCGGTTGAGATGGTAATAAGACAGAGTTGATTATAACACAGGCACTTTACAAAGTAAAGCTGCATCAAGGAATTATTGGAATTCAAGCCATAATGGCATTTGTCATTCTGAGGATTCCGGGCAGGAGGATCGGATGACTTCATCTTGAAACTCTGGCGATACTAAATATTTCTTCACAGAGTTCTTCCTCATTAAGGTGAACCCAGACAAACCAACCACCTTTAGAAGGCATAAAGGGCATCCCATTCGAGCCATAGATATATCTTAATTATCCATCGTATACAAAGCCCCCATTGAAAATGTATGGGGACTCAGTAAACCACTACTTATTGTTTATAACCTGTCAGATACCATAACTGTGGTATACGGATTCAAATCTGTGGTATATGGCCTCAAAACCATGGTATACGGGAAAAATAGTCCCTTTTTGCTAAAGAGCAAAGATATAGTCCCTATTGTTATACCCTTTAATATGGCAATTACCTGGTTTAATTCATTCGAAAAGATGGATAATAAATGTAACAAACGATAGTTTTGTGGACAGGCGGCTCTGTGAACCACTCAAGGTTGATGTCATAACACACCCGCTAGCGCTCGTGTAATACTACGCGTCAGCCTCTCGTGGTTTACTGCTGCCTGTCCACAAAACCATCGATTATTGTCTATTTATACATGTACCGAGCCGAAAGCGCATGTTGTTTTTATGAGTAGGCAATAGTTACCTCCCAATGAGCAAATCCTGCCACTATTTGATCAGGTACACTGTAAAGAATTTCAGTAAAATATACAGGATACTACCGTAAACATGGACGGTATATTACCGTAATCGTATCTACAGTTTCATACTGTATATTTGGTATCAGAAAATGGTATTGTACAGTATATGTATTCAGTACTGTAAACCATCCAATCTACAGTCAGTCTACAGTATGAAACAGTAAATAGGGATACATTAGATTCACTTATTTGATATAAGTTCCCAGATCTAAAGTATATTACAAATAATTGGGTCACATTGTCAAAAATGCTACTTCACGGAGTCTGAAGTGTTATCAATGGCACGAAATGTTATCTTGTTGATAGCCTATATTTGAACCACACATTGTCACCTTGGTTGTCAACATAATAGGAAATTCACTGTGTTTGTTTTTATTGTCATTTTCCGTATCTCTTATTTTTATATTTGCCAACCAGCATGGTACATGCATGATCTAAGATGGAAGGTGTCATAGAAGGCTAATAGTCTGGTGTTGATGAAGGATGCTCAGGGAGCAGTGGTCCAGCAAGTGAGCCATGCCCTTACTTTTGTTTCACCCTCTTACCAAAACATATTTCGCTCCCTCTGTGATCTATATTTCATTTTTGAACCTTATTTTTGTAGATATTCTAAGTTTGATGCTAATATACATGTTTGTACGTGACCAAAGTGAACATTTCATTAGGCTCATCTATGAACACGCGGAACATGGCAACCGATCGTGATATCGCCTGCCAATAAAACGTAATTCCCTCCCTAACATACTCTATGGGAGCCATCATTTCGGGAGTTGGATAGAGCTTTGCGGTGTGCTCCCTTGATGGTAACTTCTGTTCGGCCCCAAAACATGCATATGGAAGCACGGTGCTTCCCGACGGGCCCCAAACACGCATAAAGACCGCACACCTTCTGCTCGGAACCTACACATTTTCTTGTGGATCCAGCAGGGAAGCAACATTCAGAATGCTCTAATCCAGCCAGACTTACGCCTCAACTGATTAATTTGGTCGAGAGGTGAGGTGGCAAGACAAACTGGGAGCGATTTCCTGTGAATTAATGGGGTGTGGATTTGGCTGGGTGTGGGTGTGGTACCGTATGAGAAATGTCAGCACATGTAGGTGTTTATCTGAAGTCTGGGCGGTAGTACAGGTGTTACGTAGGGGCGGGCAGGGGGTGAGCAGGGGGTGGCTTGGATCAATACAAGCACTGACGTTCAGGTGGCCACAAGGGTCCAACGTTAAGCACTAACGGCCCACCTTCAACATGAGGGTCTACAAGTTTGATGAAACGCCACATTTTTTATCTTTAGCCCCACAGGTGCACTGAGGATGATTTCGAACGTGTTTACGTTTCGTTCATATCACAGGCGGCAGATGTATATCATATTTGATGTAATGTTTCTTATTTAAAGAACAATAGAGAGACCGGAGGATAAGGTCACGTATTGATCAACATAACCGAAGATTGGAATTACAATGCGCAAACGATATACATGTATAGATATAATGACATAGGCTCCAGTCCCAGCATCCTAGGATACAGCTTGATTCATGGGCCAGTCAGAGAAGGATAGATACTATATTGATTGTGTTTAATTATTTAATAAATGTTCATAATCAAAGACTTGAGCAAGCCTAAGGCTAACTATACATGGAAGGATCTGCAGCGGAGTAAAATTAATAGCTCCCACACTGCTCCTTGAGCCAATTCCTAAAATTGTTTCTAAATGTTCTTCATTCATAAAGTAATATAAGGGATGTTATTATTCAAATGGTTGACAATTCTATTTGGTGTTATGCATCTGCCCGCATGGCAGCGGGTAAGTGAATCTGGTGTTGTGATCTACCAACACTAATCACCTAAAGAATGTCTCGAGAATATATTGGGAACCATACCTTCGACCAGGCCAAGCGAACCATGCACCACTGTGAGTCTTGTTGCACAATACGCTATTTTGCCACAGGCTGTTTTGATTGAGCAAGGTTAGATTGTAGGGCGAATCGGCCAGGATGGGCAAAGAATCGTTGACTTGTCAATCTAAGCCTTGCGTATGTCATTTGATAATGCCATCGGCTGGCCTGTTTGGTGTTGGTTAATAAATCATTTGATTCCGTACTGGTTGAAAGGAGTAGTATTACATGTATTTGTACCCACAACTATTAAGATTCTGATTTATTTCAATCACATATATATGGACCCAGGGAGGTGTTTTATAGTAGTGACGATCATTGATATTGACCGTTTCCGTTGCATGTCGAATCATCATACCTGCGTATGTATGGCAGAGCTATACCTAAACAGGTCTTAGACCATTAGGTCTATGCAACGCCTTGGGTGTCTTCTGTAAATCAGGTAAATTCCTCTCGACTCAGGCTGAATAGTGTATCATGATGTTATCTGTAACAGCTTGTAACAGTTAACTACCTGCCATACTCATTAGTGCTTATTCAGAGCGACGTAGTGATATCGTGAACTGGTGTCCTTTTCTTTTCCGGATTTGTAGTCAACAGAAACACCTTCGTCTAATTGATCAATAAATCGACCTTCCGAATTATCATCTGTTTTTCCTCCAATAAAGAATCTGCCCATTCGCTAAGGTCTGATGACCTAATTGATAACATATGAAGCAAGTGAGTTTGATTGTATGAGAGGGCACGCAACTAATTGGATTAGTATTAATTTGTTTGTCCACACTCTGCCCCCTGCTGTGCTTTTTCAGAGTTCGTACACGTTGTACTTTAGAACGAGTGTATATCGGAGATTTATGGATGTTGGCACCAACAGGGGCACTAAGAAATGGAAAACAACTGTTTCGGTAACTCTTGACTGTAGACATGTAATGTAGATCCAACATATCAAGGTAGATATTACTACGCAATATTTGAAAAATCTTTGCATTTACAAGTTAGTATATTCACATACAAAGTATATTCAATATTGCGTGAACTATGCAATACACAATACTATACACAAGTGGGGGATGTAGTTATGTACGGCATTGCGCTTGATTGGATAAAAGAATCTTTACTAAGAAATATGATATTAAGTTAACTGTATCTCTTTTCGTGGCTTCGCGTTGGTAAAATCAGATTCTCGGGAAATGAGAAGTGCCGAGGGTGACATTGTACGTATGTCCTAGCTCACAAAGAAAATATTGTCCAATAAAATTACGTCTTCTAGTATCCAAATGGAAGAGGCGATGAAGAGGTAAAGAAGGACCTGACCTGTTTTCCCCCATCTTATTTTTTATACCGAATAAGTATGAAGGATTGGTTCGCAAATATCAAGAACAATAACAAATGACATAATGTCAGTAGTGATGTCGTCAATGCGAGAATAAAGGCTGCTACTGAAGCATAAATCTAATTTACAGTATTCTAATTCAAACCGTTATATCGCGATATATTCTGCAAAGGAAAGTGAGAGAGGTGGAGACGAATTAGACTTCAGGAGTATATATATGGAGGGCAAGGAGCAATGCGTCTTGCGAAACTTTGGTGAGGTTATACTGCACAATGCCTGTCCCTGTGGATTAGGGGTTGTGCAGGGGAGACGGGTGAGGGAGTTGTTCCCGCCGGCCAGCCCTACCCCAAAATAGGGCTAGTGTCAAATGCCCCGTCAGCCGGAAAATGTGAACTGAATGGAACAGAGGCGCTTATGTGTGCTGACCATCTTTTATTTGTGGTGGCCTAGAGTCGTTATTGTTAGTTTGGTTTGGGCCCTTCGTGAACAGGGCCGCCAAAGAAGTGAAGATTCCGCCCGATTTCCTCCAAAAGAGCACGCCGAGGCAGTGCCTCTACTCCGGGCGGCACCAGGAGTGGGGCGCTTCACATGCTAAAGTGTTAATTAAAGAGTCATTATATCTAATAGCTCTAATTAGCATGGGAGTTCAATAGTGCTGGCTAATGTTTCACCCTGCCTCGAGGCATAATTCACCAGGAAGGTGATGTAGGGATGCGCCCCTACTCTCGGATGGAGCAAGGAGGTAAGAACAACAATAGATGGGGATCGCGTCAAACCCGCCAATTTGTGTGTGGGGCTGGTTGGGGGTCGGGCCTCCCACCCTACTGCTTCTTGACATGGAAAGGTTCTATCTGTGACTCCTCAACTGGAGATAGGGCAGCCTGACCTGAGATATAGGACTGACGCCCAGAGGCTAACGCTTTGTAGACACTGCCGTATTGGAGGACCCAAAGCAGACGACATTTCATAGTACTGCCCTCGGCCACGTGGGGCGCCTGCTCATGCTTCGCTGGTTCCGGTATATTCATGCGAGAAAGTTATGCCCAAGGGCACACTTTAATTGGCGAGAAATCCGGGTCTTCATCGCAGGTATGAATTGGAACTATAAAGAGTCTTGTTTCTTCTGTAGTCAGCCCTACATCTACCTAGATATCTGCCCCTTTCTGGTTTTATCTTTTTGTCTAACCAGTGGTTTTATATCGGAGAAAAAAAGCACTCCACATAGCTTGCCTCTAACACAGCTTAAGCAATTGCTCATGGTCGACTTTACACTCACTGCAAATTATTTCGTTTTCTGAATGTATTCACATATGGATATTGTATTTTCGAAACTCTAGTTTGTCTTGTCCTATAGATTCTTTTTTTTAACGTGTGTTTTCATTGGGTGGTTCCGATATGTTATCTTTTTTTCACTTTCTCCATTTCTTATCTTTATTTTGTTATTGTCATTTCTTAGACCCCAATCACGGAGGGATTGACGCGGAGGAAGGAAACTGCGCATTTTGGAGACTGTGTTTTTGATGATGGAACGGTCAGAGTAAAGAGAATATTTAATAGTTCCCGGAAAGAAAATAATTGAGAGTCTGGTCCATGTGAGGCGGAATCTGTGCAAGAAAGGTTAGGAGAGGCTTGGGATATTATATGGTATTAACTGGAAAAGGACATGTTTAGACAAATACAGTTTTCATTGTCTATATTAGGAATCACATTGAAAGCGGAGAAGGAGACAGTCGGACCATTTGAAACATACACATGATTAAACAAAAACACTGAAACAAAAGAAAAGAAAATAAGTTTGAATGATAAGAGAGTATATGATTTGGATGTTAGGTTACGCTATATCCAATGGTTATTGCTAAAATGTAGCACTGGCAGAGTATACATGCTTAGGGTTTTAGATGGAATAAATCATTAACAGAATACGACACAGGTATTCCTGGAAGAATGGAACACAGACAAACAAGCACAGGGTACGTGCAGTGGCTTAGACCTTTAAGAAGAATAGCGATATTAAAGGGTAAAAGAGAAGGTGTATGAGTGCATTTTCACGTGTATGGAGAGATAACCCGTCTACGAAGCTCACCGCGCCACGTGCAACGGCTGCGCATGCGCAGCACGAGCACTACACATGCCCCAGGTCAGGGCAGGTGGCGACCTCTGGTGGCGACCTCTGGCAGAAGACTATAGCGGCAGTTAGCCGGGGGCAGGAATAGCGGGGTGGCATATTGCTGACGGTAGGTGAAAGGCAGAAAGTATAGAAGGTAAGGAGTTACTGTCAGGTAGAGAGCAGAGAGAAGGACAGTCAATGATGTGACTGATTAGTATGGACACTGAAAAGCTAAGGTTCACCGGGGTGATGTGCAGACGGACAGGCCATACACTGCATGGGGATGGGTAACAATGGGCAGTATAGCTCAGCAAACAGCAGCCAGAGAGACAAAACATGAGCTAACTATTCTAATCAAGGTTGACATACACCAGGCCGATATCATGGCTTTATAAAGCTATTTACATCGATAGCGGTATAACGGCTGACAATGGATATGGATCGGGAATATTCAGGTATGCCTACCAGCCATGTACATGCATGATCTGATGGCATATTCATATGCATGTATAGCTGACTGAGATGCGTTGAATAGGAGTCAAGATAATAGTTGAATGTGGACATGGTGAAAGCTGGGGAAAATGAAGCAGTAAAGAAATATTAATTAGGCCGGTTGATGACTCACGATAGACAAATAAAGTGCTATTGAACGATGACCGGTAGTCAACCGATAATGGTCTGATTCGACCAGATACGCTGAATGAAGGTAAGAAGAAGGACAAAGAAAATACGCCGGAGTTGGCAATGTGGGGGATAAATATCTGGATATGTTGATACTTAAAAAATAATTTACCATCTATCAGGCTTAGGAGTTGGAAGGGTTGAATGGGATCATTACATTATATTTTGTTCTGTGGTGTGTCTTGTAATATCAAGGTTTACATTGCAAAGTTGTTGTGGAGAAAGATGGAGCATGCTGAGGGAATGCAAGATAAAGTAAGGATGAATAACATGTGATATGCATATAAGCTGTAGGTGATATGCATATAAGCTAAAGGGAGATAGAGTGAACCTATGGCGACACCAACAGGGCATTGACAGGCAGCAGGCTGAGGAGTCACCAACCTCAAGATTGTATGCGGAAATGTGGAATGCGTGTCAATTTGTGGCAATATCCAATACATCCAACACAGGCGTATATGTTATAGGTTAAAAGATTGATAGATTGAGAATAAATCGTAGTCACGATACCATTCAGCTGGTTATGTTCAGGGACCAGGTTAAGGGCCAGCACGTGTAGGCAGTGGATGTAAAGATATTTGCTAACAATATAATATTATATGCTCACATATATGGTTGCAATAAGTTGGCTATAATCGCAGTGTTATGGTCTGACAGCAGGCTAAAAAGTGATAGGAAGTAGGTTCAAAGGTGAACAGATCTTATTACAAGAAGTTAGTAATGGCTAGGCACCAGTTCAAAGACAGACAGGTGGTTATATCAAAGGTGGACAGATAGCTACTTACAGATAGGCTTACAATGAATTCGTTATGGTCTTGAAGGAGGCTAAAGGCAGGTAGGTAGTGGTTTCAAAGGTGGACAGATAGCGACTTACAGATATGTTTACAAAAATTAGTTGGGTATGGTCATGCAGTAGGCTAAAGGCAGATTGGTAGCGGTTTCAAAGGTGGACAGATAGCGACTTACAGATATGTTTACAAAAATGAGTTGGGTATGGTCATGCAGTAGGCTAAAGGCAGATTGGTAGCGGTTTCAAAGGTGGACAGATAGCGACTTACAGATATGTTTACAAAAATGAGTTGGGTATGGTCATACAGTAGGCTAAAGACAGATTGGTAGCGGTTTCAAAGGTGGACAAATAGAGACCTACAGATATGTTTACAAAAATGAGTTGGGTATGGTCATGCAGTAGGCTAAAGACAGATTGGTAGCGGTTTCAAAGGTGGACAATTAGAGACCTACAGATATGCTTATAATCAGTTAGTTATGGTCAGGCAGGAGGCTAGAGGCAGAGAGGTAGTGGGTTTAAAGGTGGATAGATAGCGACCTACCGGCTATCATCAATTATCCGACGGCGAAGGGCGGCATGACGGCGGTGCGCCGGGCGTGTTTGTCTGCGGGGGACACTCTGATAAGGACGAGGAGGCTCCACGTCAGCCCGGATAGACTCACCTGGACGGCCGCTCATTAATCACCCCCGCCCGTGTCACCTCGTCACCTCAACCACCGCCCGCCTCCCACCAACACTTTCCTATTGTAGTTTTCATGCCATCTGACCACAGCCGTGTGGACCGGTAGTGCCAGGAGGAGCGTGGGGCTATTTTCCACACCCCGCATTTATGTCTCACTTATGGTCCTGTGAACATTTTAATCAATCAGCTCAGAATACCTCAGTTAAGTCTGTCATAACGCCAATGTATACCATATGTTCACGGTCACCCTTTAAGGCGGTATGATTGTAATTAAAGAGTCCAATTAGAATGATGCATAATGTATGAGAAAAATCTAACAACCACGTAGTGATTAAGAGATATGTTTTAATTTCATTTATCGTTATCAAGATTATTCTTACGGCTTAACTTCCTAAACATTAATTATTTCTAAATGCGAGATGTAACGGACTAGATCACCAGCTAACTCACTGATCATCATACCCAAAACTGTTACCACACAATGTTCACTTTTTTAAATGACACGTAGAAAATGAAAACCGACGATCTCGTAATGAGAAAAGGTCTTCGCTGTCATACTTGCCTTAAATTGAGCACAAAGAGTCTCATGCCAAAAGCTTACATTTCATGACTATGTAATTGCCCTACTACTCATGCTATATTCGTATTAACGTGTGTTTAATAGAATTGTAAAAAGTGCTTCTTTCATTTGAAATTACCAATCTGTATTACGCACAGTGATAGGCAAAGAATCATTTAGGAATGATAGACCTATAAGTACGGAAGAGCTGTTACTGAAATGTAAAATAGGACACCCCAATATCAGAAGAATAGTTTTATTAATGGGAATCGTTAGAAGTTTGAATCAATTACTACAGTTGGAGAAAGAGTACACTCGGGAACTAAATCGAAGGGTGACCAGGAATATGGACAAAGACATGTTGAAGATTGCTTTTCCTAAGAAAGAAAAATTTAGAAATTCTCCTCTGTATGTCGGTCTAAAAATTTGGAATGAACTACCAGTTGGTATACAAAAAATTGAATCAAAGGAACTATTTTAAAAGGGTGTCTATACATATATATCCCGGAATGAAGTTGTATGAGTATTTGTGTATGTAATGGTCTCGTAAGAAGCTCAGAAATTGGTGACTTCAATGTATAGTTAAAGAGAAACCCTCACATACAGCATCTTTCATCGTTTTAGTAGGTTTATAAGTAATTATGATATTTGATCAACAAGTGGTATAATAATATAGTAAAATGTGTAATTCACCTGAATTCCGACGAATAACATGATTGTTGTCATAACAAAGTATAGTAATGTATAAAGTGGGTTGAATTGTTGGATTATAACTGATAATAGTAGGAAACAGGATCAGTAAGTTTAGTTTAAAATGATCAAATATTTGTTCATCATGACTGTATATTTGTTGACGCGAAAAATGTTTCGCTTGGAAGAACAATTGTAATGATTGAATGCGAAATAAACTTATATACAAATATAAAAATAAAAATGTTAGACAGGAATGATGTCAGTATAGGTAATAAAAACTGTATTTTTTCTCACTGATTGCCCCTATAAGAGCCTGGCACATTAACTTAATAGATAAATCTCGGACGAGCTGGGATGACTGATGGGATATTAATTTGATGTCACCTAATCTAACATGGATGGAAGCACTACGTGGGAATCTACGACACTAATAACTAGTATTTACCTTTAGTAATACCAGCTCCTGTAAGGTATGGGTGTGAGACGCCAGGAATATACATGATGTGATCTAATAGACGTGAACGAATACTACACTGTTGTTATTGATGTTAATGATTTACTCATCTTTCTGCTGTGGAGAACAGTTTCTGTTCACCTTCTTATTGAAATAATGCTATTGATGAGGCAATAGTTCCAGTTGTCCTACAGAGGAGGCATTCACTAATGTTTACTTGTTTATGATATAGGATCTATAGTAAAAAGTGCATTTGTTTCACAAGAATGTATACCTAACAACGAAGGTAGATAGGAAAGATGACTAGTCTGACTGAAGAAATAGACAAGAACAGGTGAGATAAATCAGCTACTGACACGAAACATGAGTATCTGTTTTATAAAGTTTTGATTGTTTGTTGCATTGCTCAGTTGAATAGTATAATAAGATAAGCATAAGCAAGGGTAGGTCATGGAATAAGATCAAAGAGGTACACTAAATCATTGTACATAACGAAATTGTCTTGCGTTTTATCCAACAATATGTTCTACACTATGTATAATAAAGTCTTCTACGTGACTCTCGAGACAGTATTGTACATATTCCTCTGGTATATTTCTTGTCATGTATAGTTTGACCTCAGTATAACATATGTCAACTACTGTCATCTATATCTTCATTTCACCATATGGCGGAGAACAGTCCTAAATATCGACTACTTAAAGCGGGGCTACCTGGTTATGATAAATGGCTCGTTGAGGTTGGAGAAGTGGGCAGGCGTAAGTGACAGTAAAATAAGGCACGATTGGAGCGGGGAGGGGGCAGTAGGCTATAGTAAACAACGACCGCATTATCGACAGCAAAACATGGTCGAACCGTCTTATGAACAAAGCTGGAATTCTGTCCATCTGAATCCATGGCGCCCATGGACTCTCAGAGATAGTGTAAGACCCCTTTGGTTATCTGCCCACTTTGGATCAAAACTTCTGGATGACGCACATCGCCTTATAGGCATATAGGTTTATAAGAATCACGATAACTTTATCTCACTCGACAGTACAAAAGGAGGTACAATCGACCTCGGGTATCTCAAGAGGATGTGGTTGAACGGTCAAGTTATATCCAAATGTTATGCATAGACAGGTAATTTGAATTGTTAGGTACCTGTCTCGGAAAACACGTGGTTTCTCCTGAGACGCCAATTGCCTGTTCCGAATACATGTAGCAAAATGTGTGACGGAATGATTTAATTCAAATGGATACGATTAGATGCCAGTCATCTATGCTGTTTGTGGTGTAAATCTGTGAATTTCGGACAACTGAGATCCCTTTTTTATCGGGAAATCTCAGAAAGTAAATTGAGGGATTGCCCCCCCCCCCCCCCCCAATCAACGGGACTTCCATGGAAAAGCAGGGTCAAATTCCTGCAAGCATGTTCATCGTTGAAATATGAAAATTTAAAGTATAAATCTAATCCAGTATCCATCTTAATCACAAACATTCCATCTTTCCTGTCTATAAGTGTAACACCACGATGTGTACTGAATCTTTGTCGTTGTCTTTGTCTTTGAGCACCTGCTCTGTTTGGCAACATGGCGCCCATGTTAAACTTGAGCACATTAATTCACCATGTGACCATTACTTTCTAATTATCAGAATTGGAATTAGAATTTAACAATGGGCGATAATGAGTATAATGCAACTCTATATGATTAATACTGGCCTCCACTCTCCTGAGAGAATGACAATCCAAGTTCTTTATTAGTGTCTAAATGCCATGAAGATTTCTCCTTACGTAATTAAGACAAGGATAACAGATTAATATGGTTACACGAATGGTAGAAATTGTCTAAGTGATGTTCCACTCCAATTCAATTGGAGCGGAAATTTTGTGGTGTATAATGAGACTAATTAAATATCTAATGGACTTGCGACGGAAACCGGCAGTAAAGACTCCAACGGTCAGACCACTCATACCATAATTGTCATGGGACTTTCATTTAGATTTCACTTACATTTGATGGTATGAGGTGGCAGAAATTGAGGTAATGTTACATCCAGATGTATATTACCTCCTGCTTTATGGCTCAAACATTATATCCTGGAAGTAAATATGTATAGTGACTGGATTGAAAGAATCTATTCACTATTCGAGGCTATGGCTATATGACCTGTATATCGATGAATGAAAATGGGAATTCCGATATAACTGAGAGTTTTTCGACTCAGTATTATACTAGGAACTAGTCATTGAGGTTAGCATGCTTTACCCGTCCTAAATGATGAAGACTGACTGCTAGTCAAAATGAAGATAGTGGAAAATGCATCAACCCTATCCAAGGGAGCGTTGAAATGCATGAGAAGTAAATCTCTCCATGTGTGCTCAACATAACCCGAATTCAATCCAACACATGGGATTTTATCCACAGCCACTTCATCATGGACTGCGTCTGCTGTGAATTAAGATGTAAATTGTGATGTAGCCATGTCCGACAAGCGCACATTAGGTGTGAGTGTCTCAAATAAGAATGGCCCTAGTTATGGATATTTTTGGTCATGACCTGGGAATCTGAATTGCTGTACCAGATTCAGTACAATAATTTCAAAGGATATAAAAATTGAAATATGGGGGTGTTTTTCTATACTGTATGTTTATGTTGCAGTGCATGAGTCGGTCTCTTCCAGATAAGATAAACATAGAGGAACACTATCAGTGCTTCACATAATACGATTACACATGTATTTACATCAGGATGATCAACAACAGTTGACAGGACTATTTTGTCCGGTATCCTCTCCTATAAGCTACCACTCTGTCAAATCAGACGACTTCGGGGTCTCTACGTAAGGGAGGATATAATATCTGGTGTTCAGATCTGTCGTTTGACTGACCCTTCCTACAGAAGATATCAGTCACGATTGATAAGATATGGGCATTAACTACGGTAGATAGAGCAGAGAAAGGAAGAGATAGTATAATGTGGGGAAGTAGTATGATTATATCTGGTAGTGCTATCTTATAGACAACAAAGGACATTAGATAACTAGACAATAGAGATGGTACCCTGATACACAGAAATGTTTAGTCTGAGAAAATAACTATCTTAGAAATGATTTCAAGATATGTATGGTATCTTATTATTATTAAAGTTTCTTATTATTTCTGGACATGTGTTGTCGGGATCCCTAATCCTAAACACAAAAGATTTCGCCACATGTCTGATTGAATTTAATTACTTGATGCATCAATGACTGAGGGAGACAACACTGAAATTCTTCTTTGATTTTAATTGTTTAAATATTCACAAATCTAGAGTATGATCAGCATCGTATGTATTGGATGCTACACAAGTAGGTAAATTGATTTCAGATGCAATGTCTACTAAGGATGGATGTCCATCTAATCCTTCACAAAAACCCAAGCCTGTAGATGAGTAATATACAATGTTCATACACCCATTGGTAAATAAGAACTCGGGTTCCTGCTTTTAGAATAATATCATGGCTATAAGCAATATATAACCAATAATATCTTTTGGTCGATAATAAAAAGTAGTTGGATGAAGAGAGTTGATTTCAGTTGCACACTCCTTAAGCTACTTCCCAGCGACAAATTCTATAATACATAGTGGAAGCTGGAAACAAATAAGAAGTTGCCTGCCGCGCAAATGGTATTTGCACTTGAGATAAACACTTTGTTGACTGAATATTTTGCCACTTGTGCTGAAGATGCCAATGTTCACTGTGTAGAGCTTTCCGGTTTTAACAGGGAGTCAGCCACGAAGAGCCGCGACAGTTGGCATTCAGTGATAATCCACTCTATAATGTCCATAATCAACATGTGAATATCTCGGACTTAAATTGCTAAGCCAAAAAAAGCCACTACTACACTTTGCACACATGTACTAGATTGGAGGATAGGACTATCAACATGTGATGAACATGTTATTTTACATTTTACATAGGGGTATGGTATACATCATACATTAACCGTTTACATATATGCCCCCGAGTTCTG
This sequence comes from Alentia gelatinosa, assembly GCA_950022655.1. NCBI lineage: Eukaryota > Metazoa > Annelida > Polychaeta > Phyllodocida > Polynoidae > Alentia > Alentia gelatinosa. Next base: position 22,183,266 of record OX465580.1, on the reverse strand, counting down.
ATTTGTGATATTTTACATGTACCTAGGTGTTTTCGGACAATTATCGGCGGCATTTATAGAGGTGAAACCACAGTGAAATAGTCATTTATATATGTTTATTTTTACCCTAACCGATATCCAACATGGTAACTGGCGACAATATATTCCGCGGTTTGAATGGTATAAAGTGAATATTTCATATGCAGCTACGGATCAAAGATACCTTATCGTTTTGGGAATAAACACACTATATCAATCCCATGACATCTAAATTCTAAGTCATATGCAGTCATATGCAACCGCCCCATTTTATATATCAGCCCCATCCTCAGGGCATGTATATATATATATATATGTATATATATATATGTATATATATATATATATATATATATATATATATATATATATATATATATTTATATATATATATATATATATATTTATATATATATATATATGTACATATTTAATGTTTATCAAAACAGTACATTGGGATGATACCATTTACCAGTTTTTGTTTTGGTTATTCGAAAATAGAAGTAAAGTTAAAACAGGCTCTTACCGAGGCATATCATTTGAAGACAGCACTGCATGGCCAGCAGTGTGGAATAATAGGTTCAGGGTACAGATGATTACATTAGAATTGGGCCGAATAGAATAAGTCTAAAATCTAACATGAATTAAATTCTAAGGATTACTGTATTTAAGCAAGAAATAGGCCAATGAACAACAAGGTTGCACCCCCTCCTCCTGCACCCCGACATTCCTCAGCACTACAATGGCATCCCCTCTAACTCGGGATTTATAATAAACTGTTTGAACAACGGACAGCAGGTGTATTGTAAGTTAATGATGCACAAAAAATAACAGATGGTTCTGATTTGGAGAAGGTGGTGCTTTGTGTAGGTATGAATGTTTCATTTAACCAAAGAGTCACTGATGCGTAGTCGTTACCATGGTCGTTCTGATGCGGTTGCGTGACCTGTTACTTATACAAAGTGCCCATGCCATAACGTCATAACCATATACATTGTACTTATGATCCAGTGTACATAATTCCCCCGGGAGTGTCTGTAATACCAATACATCGGGTCACGCAAAGGGTAAAAATAAAGAATATAATGAATAATATACGAAAAAGTAGTAATACTTTTTGTTGATGAAATTGGGGGAGGAGGCCTATAAGTTGTAATTAAGTGATCAACCTTGGATCTAAACAAGAAAGAAGCCAGATGTTGGCATCTCGTAAATCTCGTTGAATGTCTCTTACGTTAATTCAAAAATAAGAAAAACGAAATAACGAAGTGGTGCCACAGGGTACCAATGTGCAAACAAGTGTTGGGTAAATGTTACGTGGACGTGAGTATCATCACTGTGCTACTAAAATTGCAGACCACCTGGTTATTTGGTTTCTGAGTATCCTAAACTAAGTCGTAGACACTAGCGTAGGGTCAGCCTAGAAATGTCAGTCTACAGTGTTGTTATTGTTTATGTCTCAGCATCATACGTGTGAAAGAATATGTACCACCTGAACGTATATCTGCTATGTATTAGATGGTTTAATTGGAGCCAAGTAGGAAATAGTGTAAATGTGTATGGTGTGATTTTGAAAGCGAAAAAGGATTCTGTACTCGAACACAGTCTCTTCTAAATTGTAGGATTCTATTTCTCTGGGACATATTTTTCTCCTGTAATTCTTGGCGACATTTACCCCTAAAACAAGAAAGCGATTTTGACCCCTGTGAGGTACATGAATCCCATCCTGTGAATTCCACTTTATTAGCATTAATCCAGGTCCGATTGGTGTAATTTACGGATTCATTCGTATCTGAGTTATGCATATATGCCACTGTTTATGGAGCTCTACCAAGAAAGAAGTTTTGTGTTGGGGCTGACTGACAGTATGAATGCATCATACTAGTACAGAGTAATCACTGGAAACTGATCGTTAGCATAAACACATGAACAGAGATTTATACGTAATTTAGAGTTCATATCTGTCAGATAGTAGGATTATGTTTTGAAGAAAGTAAACCGTTTTTTAGGGAAATCCAATATACGATGGACAGGCTACGTACGTGCATTGTACAATTGTCTGTAGTTATGTTAGTAATTTTAGAGTATTGAAACATGGATACTAAAGAAGGCTGAGTGGAATGCAGTTGTTTTCAAAACAGGTGATAAATAGCCTACCCGACAAAAATAACCTGCTTTAGAATCAAGTAGGACGGTTCCCGCCCATGAATATACATCATAATTTAATTATAGTATCTGAGTATAATCTTCATGTTGGACAAATAACAGCCAAATTGATGTGTGAGGATAATATCATCAATTACACAGCCTGTTAATAGCTGGTATATTTAAGTGAATTATAGTCATTAAAATGATGTCGAGAGGGAGTAGCATAGCTGAATTTACAAGATTAGATAAAAGTTGGACCTGGCTAACGTTACCACTTTCGTAACACATGTTTACGCACCATACCTATTTAAAATGGCAATATGATTTATATACCGAAATGATTTGTATATATGGAGATGAAATGTATTATAATGATAAAAAAAAGTTTGAAGACTAGACATGCATTGGGTAGGCCAGACTAGTACATTATGTAATGTGTTTGTAACATACAAGCTTATGTCTTTAGAAGCGAAATCTAGGAAATATTCACCGTTAAAGGTCGTTGTCTTGTCATCTTGGGGAATAATACATCGATACCGAGTGTAGAGCCAAGGGTGCCGATATCATCAATCTACCATTCATTCACTCTCGGACAAGGACCGGTTCCTTAACTCAAACGAGCTGTTCCATAATTCAAATCAGTTACGTTTCCATTGGCCGGAGTGAAGCAGAAGGGCGTCTTATCGCAAGTCAACTATCACTGTCCAACATTCTGCTAAGGACAGTCCTGTTCATGGCAGGGTATTAGGGGATCAATAGATCGAACGGCTGTATAGGGCTAGTTAATTCAGTTTCTTTCGGAATTTCATTGTTTCGAAAACTAGTATATATCAACAATATTGTTGCGTCATCAAAGTGTAGAGAATGCCCTTGGAAATGATACAGAGAGGAGCAGTGTTTCTTTTCATCAAACGCCGTGGAGGTGTGGCAGTAAAGGCTAACCCTTTTAGGAACTTCAATGTTCACATCACAGCGATATCCTACAATTGCGCCGTGGTATGACACAGGATTAACCTAAATTATTAAATCTAGCATCAACAAAATCTATAGGTTAATGATAATCAAAAACTTAGAGGACAAATTGAAGACAAATTTGTTTATTAATAAATTTTCTCACAGACACACAGGTCTCGGAGAAAAATAAAAAATGCCGAGGGCATAAGTGGAAAGCCCTACAGAGTAGGGAAACAAGTTATCGGTGTGGGTTGGGTGGATACAAATTTGAAGTCAGCGTCCACGAAGCTGCTGAAGCGCCCTCTCGTAGTGCAGCGATGAAGCTGCTGGGGCACCCTCTTGCGTCACCGGGGAAGCTCAGTTCTGAAAACCTTAATATAAGCAAGCAGGTGGCGTAGAAATTTGTCCAAGTTCAATTCTAGATATACATTGGTGAATATCCAGCCTATAAACAGCTAGCTGGAAATTATTTTTGGCAAACTCTTGTATTGTGATCAATAAGGATGGGATCTTTTTAACGCTTCGGCTGTTGATAATATGGTTTATGTAATTCGATCCATGAGAAATAATTTAGCCTCCACCACCAACATATTCAGGATTTTAGAGGACCTCCTATAAAAAGCACAACAACTACAGCAATTAGAATAAGTATATCTGAGACTCCCACTACGACTATACAACTTCGATGACGAGGCGTAAGCCATGTTCTAAGGCCACTTCTCTTGGGGATGGTGCCCCGGGAGTCTTTGAGCCAGATCACACATTGACGGGTCCCCTGTCAACATTGACACGACCCCACGGGAGCAACCCCTGTTTGCCGACTGCTATGATAGCCTGGTCGTTGGCAGTCTGGTTTTTTCTTCTCACTGTGGTCGACAACGTTTGTCCTTGTATTGGCACGCTGGAGGCATGCATGCACCCACCAGTAGACCCGTTGGCCGCGTGCACCCACTCCCCTCTCTCATGCAGATCCATACGCCGTTTGAGGCGCCTACTGTTTGAAAGTTTATGCAGTTTGTTTGAGTTGATGGGTTTTCAACGTAGGAAATGCCATGCTGTGTGCTTCGTCAGTTTCTGTTCGTATTAAATACAATGTAACCGCGCCGTCAATTGGTAAACATCTATATTGTACACTATTGAACAGGAATACTACTGGTAACAGCTATGCACATTGCACACCAGTCACCTTTAAAAAGCAACACTGTCAAAAGTAACATTGAGTACTGCATATCTAATATTGGAATTTATATTTGTAACTCCTATAAAACAAATTACATTCGTGTACCTAATTATGATTATAAGTTGTCAATAATTTCACTATGTCTGAGTTGGAACAACATGAATAAAACTGTACGCCGCCGAATGATAGACTCAGTGACTGGCATTGTTGAATTTTGCATACAGCTAGACGTATACAAAGTGCATGTCTTCACCAAACTCCAGGAAGACTCAGCTACATATTTACACTTATTCTATATGACTCAATTTCTGCCTATACTCCGCTATCAATTTTCTGTAATTTTATTACGGTTAACAATACCTGTGTCAGCTATAATGGTATGAATAACGCAGGATAATGACCATAGTTTCTCAAAGTAATTTACATAGAAAGTCTTCGGTGGTAATGTATACTACACACTGAACTACTAACTCATACCAAACAATCAATTAACTCCTATAGTATTCGCTTATGATTAGTATGAAATCCAATCATATGTGTGTTTATAAACACTGCGTTCCACATACTGCTCAGAACAGTGTGGGAAAGGCGGTGGTGGTGCATCAAACGAGAGATCATTCATGCATGACTAACACAGACGACCACACCACCAGATCCCAGCTACCTGACTCCAAAGCCAAGCCGCCACTAAACTCCAACCATTTTGCTTTGCTTGTCGAAACAAAATCGTTCTTATGCGTGTGAGTCACAGGGGATGAACTCAGAAGGAGGTAGGGAGTTGCACAGGGGCTAAAATCCCTAACGGTTTTGGTACTTCAAAAGAAAAATATTTTCAATCCTCAACCACAACCACAGGAAGTATCACTTATGATCCTTAAATGTCCGAGGAGCCATGTGGAACGCACTTCACCAAATATTTAACAGAAATTGATAGATATAGCTAGCAGGGGTATAATTACAAAATTGTGTTTTTTGTTTTTGGCCAAAGGAGTGAAGAGAACAAAAGGCAAACATAGGATTTTGTAGATTGAGGATAGTCAACTAACGCCTTTGAGATCAGCCTGTAAGAAGTAGGCGTTTGGCCATTTGGTGTTGACATTGCGGATTCAGTACCTTGACACCAGGGACCAAACCAATCACCTGCGGTGGATCAATTTAAAGAATCTAGTTTTACAAGTTTGGCAACAATCAGATCATAAATAGGGAATTATTGTGTCTTGGTAACCACACAGTAACGTGTAATACAGTAAAACTTAGTTATAAGACACACTCAGTTTTAACAGAGTACTTATTTTGCCCAGTTCCGTTTATTTTCTATACATTTACATAGTACAGACCCTCGCTTGTAACAAAGTATTTTTAGCTAAACTCGGTTATTAAAAGTAATTTTTAGCGATTGAGGTTAAAATTTGAAGAAATGTGTGAAAAGACGTTGTGTACCGCTCACGACCACGGTGAGAGACTGGATGTCCACAGGTTTATTTTCTCCGTGCCCCTTACCTGCCCTGTTACGGCTGCTGTGATTGGCCGAGCGCCTGTCCGTGCAGGTAGCTCGGCTGGTATTGGCCCAGTTTTACCGCCACCTGGTAAGGTTGTCGGGCTGGCCATTTTAACACTGTGCGTGTGTGTGTGTGGGGGGGGGGGGGTCGGTATGAATATTCCCACTCCCACTGGGTTCAATGTGTTTGAGCCCAGTTCTTTGCTGAACAGCCTCAGCAAGTAACCTGCGGGTTGTCTGCCAGTCTAGGTGTTTTACTAAGCAGCTTTTCGGTGGGGACGGCAATGATTTTTTTCCTTAATGACCTTGTTTGTCTCCGTTTTGGTGGGGTGTATGGTTTCGACTATTTCAAGTCTCGTCAGGTGATTTCCAATAGTATGTTCCGTGGTTTTTTTTTCTCACGTTCATTGCCAGAAAAAGGATAAGGCAGCCCATCTGTTTGGTGGTCTCTGTGTTTGTGCTCTTTGAGATGATTTGTCTGTTCATGTCTAGTAGGTTGCAGTATTTGCAGTTTATTTTTGTGCACCAGTTCCTTTCTCCTTTGTCCTTTCCATTTTTGGTGGTTTCTGTTTCATGTTTTGGTAATGTGATCATGTTCCCCGTCTTTTTTTCTGGATGTTTGTTTGTTATGTTTGATTCAACGTCCAGTCAACTATTATAGATCCTTACCAGACTTTCTCAAGGTTGTTTTATACCACAAGGGTGGTGATCGAATCTATGTAATGAATTCAGGCAGAAATCTCACCCCTACACATTTACTAAGGTGAGAGTTCTTTTCTTCCCACACCACATAGACATGGCATGGAAGGATTTGCCTTTGATATAGCAGTAAATCTACCACTGCTGGGGGTGAAGGAGAAAAGTGGCTGCAGTGAGACTCAAATCAACAAAGTCCAAAGTTACCACTGAGCTAACTCCCAACCCCTGTCGCTTTAGTTTTGCTTGGCTGTTTTTTGTTGTTGTTAAAGTTGTCCTTTATTGATGCATTCAGAGTTACAATTCGTTGTATGCAAATATCTTCTTGATCATTAAACATTGTGTTCAAAACATAACATTACACAGTTCTTTGGTATAAATTTGGAGGCCAATAAAGGAGGCATAAGGCATCAATTCTTTGTGGAATGCTTTTCTTGCCTAAGCCAGTATAAAAAATAACTGAGTTGCACATTGTTTTTTCTTACACCTTAGTTAATACCTTACACAATTTCTCCAGAAACAGCATTTCAGACCGGATTTAGATGACAAGAAAATCCTAGTTTATACTTCTCAACCTCAGCCTTTTATAGAACCAGGCCTAATTGCGTACAAGCATATCCGGTCTGCACCACGAGGAGGCAAGGTGACTATGAAGGTGGTTTGATGAAGTTTTCCACAAATGTTGAGCTTTTTTCCAACCTTATCTCACACAGGACAAAGAAATTATAAAATTCTAGTAATTATCAATTGTTATGGATCTCTAACACGGAATTTCATTGTGATTTTCCAAATGTTTTGTTCTTTTCGTGAATCTCTTTGATATGTGACAAGTGATATGGAAACCTGGTAAGTGTGAATTGCTTATCTAGGTTTTTTTATCATCTAATATTTCACTATTTATGGTAGAGAAATGTGTTTAGAAAGTACGTACATGTAATGGATTTATTACAATGTTTTAAGGCTGTCCATGCAAAACTCGGTTATAACAAACCTCAGATATAACAAAATAATTTCGCCAGTCCCTTGAACTTTGTTATAACGAAATTTCACTTATCATAAGATCGCATATGATTTTTCAATGTTCCTAAATCCCCAAAACAATCAACTAAAACCGGTGTCTGGTACATAGAGTAGACTAATATAGATATACATGTAGTGGCAATGAACATTCACTGAAACACCGCTTTTAATGTAAATCACATTCAGGCTGTATATAATGAAGATATTACTGATAGGATCACTGCATTGTAACGCTGACAAAGCTTTTGGAGGAAATCAGTGTTGCCCCCTCTATATAGATCATCCTCTGTCCATACAGAACCTTTCAGAAATGGATTTTCCGTATGACTTAACTTGTATGTCCGGGTTCTTGAAAGGTGTATGGCTTGACATTCCTCCTCCGTCACTATGCTTTGCTCTCTTAATCCCTTGACAAAAGAGCAGGACAAGATTTTGCTGGAGCAGAAATGGGTTTATTCCAGAAGTATGCCTCCTGATCTGGGGGCTAGAATAGGGTTAACATGCCGTGAAAGTCATAATGGGGAGTAAATGGAGGTAAAATGCGGGAGCTTACAACTCAGTTCAGCTCTTGACAATAACCCCGGAAACAATAGAACCTGTTAGACAATCTGGCTAGGTGGTTTATATGGCTGCGCACACATGTTGGCGCAGCTTCCGTTTGGGGGTAGGGCTGATCGTATGAACTTCCTGTTGAAATGGTGGACGTGGAGGTTTACGTGTGTGTATACACGCGTGCCTGGCATGTAGAGAGACTGGGATGTCTTTAGCGTTCCGATGGAGGAACCTCTAGGATAAAAAAGCATTCTGATATCTGCTGCTGTGCGAGGTGTACCCATTATCCAGGTAGCAGACGGCACCGCTATATCCCCGTATACATGTATACCTTAAAAGGTATTTACATAACATAAGCTTTGGATAATACCACGATAAAGTGACAAATTGTTCTCTAGCAGTATATGATTTCTATCAATCTGTTACTCTGTATTCTCAAACGTATTTATTTATACCGTACGTAATTTCTTTTCCTAATCCGCCTTTTCATTTTATGGATCACAGTTTAATTGGGCTTGGCGTCAGTTGATTCTTTCCCAGCGTTTACTTGGGGGCCAAAAGTCTTGATGTGATTACCATAGTCATTACCACATGTGTCTTGATCACATTATCGTCCTTTTTGCCTAGATGATAGGTGATCTGAATATCTAAATACCGTTAATGATTCTGGCGAAGATATGAGTTAAATTAAGACTGAATTCAAGACGAAGTGAGGATGGGGCGTGAAATTGAGACAAGATGCATTTTGACGTGGGCTAGAGGAGGGGTCTGGTGTATTCGGAGAAAGTGCCCGGACATTTATGTGTCTGTTATGTAGTATAACGTCCAGTTTGTTCAATAACTCAAATGTGTTCATTGATAGGAATTTATTGAGATAGAATTATGTAACATGGGTAAACGCATGCAAGGGGGGGAACACAGGGAAGGAGGGCTCCTCGGATGTGGCCAAACTGTTACATATATGCATACATACATACAATGCCATATGAATTTGACACCAACCATCTGTTTTGTAGTCTTTCCTGGCTTGTGAGATAAGCAAACAGCAATATGGGCTTTCAGTGTTACTGTAGTGTGCATTCATGAATGTGTCAACAAATATATCTGTCAATCCGCAACCAAGAGTCTTTCTAACATACACAGGTAACTGACAGATACGAGCTGATTCCAATACTGGGATCTATGTTGTAATAACATTAAAATCTTGATGTGTTTGGACACACCTTTTGTCGACAACGATTCTACACATAGGGCTCGATCTTACCCACCAACCATTCTAAACACAACAAGACATGAATTGCCGAGCTCTATAAATAAACATGCTGTCTGTATCTATTCTGAATGACACTCCGCTGAGCCCAAGAAATGCTCGGCACACGGAAAATCGGTGTTATATGTGTCAAGGGGTACCTGAGGCACCGACTGGGGATCAAAGGCAAGCCGGTGAGATCAAAGGAGCCGCCCGAGGGACGGTGTCGGCATGGGGTTTCTGTTTCCTAAACACCAAGCGTCTACTTCATATTTATCTAACCTCGCCCGCTAACAGTGACTATAAACAAGGAAATTTGTATCTGGAGAACAGACAAATGTTTGTCCCATCGTTAGATAAAGAAAAACAGACAGAATAATCATGTCCTGAATAAGTAGAAAATATTTGGAAACTAAGAAATGGAAGGCATGCTTTGATTTGTCTCAGGAAAATTCAAAATCCTGCTTCATGAATAGCCGCTCATATCTACCAGTGTGTATTGATTATGTTGAAGATTGTCATTCTGTTCCGTCATAAACAAGCATGATATATTGAACACTGATCTCACTTTAAGAGGTTAAGTAATATACATGGAATTTATCAATTTGTCATCTAGTTAAACACAAAGTCGAAAAACACCCGCTCAGTACATACTGGTAAGTAGTGCAGCATACATATGAAACAAAAAAGGACAAATCCTAGAAGGCATTCTGGAGCGAGTGATCAAATATCAAAGTTGTCTTCACTATACACGTCATGTACGTTTGTATATAGCTCGTAGAGTCAGGTGTCACGGTGACGTCGTTTGCTTAGCATCTAGGGACAGATCTAACGTCTTCTAAGCATGCGCGACTTCCTCCTGGGAGCTCTATTCAATCCCTGGGTGGTTTGCACTTGCTCACCCCTTGATGCGTATAAACCTTATCTGGCAAGAAAACATCCAATTGCTGGTGGATTATTATCAAGAAAGAGAACCACTGGATAATTTTGGTTGTAGATACAATAAAGCATGTGTGATAAAGGAGAATATTTTGTTATTTTGAGCATTAGCTTCTGATTCCGGTAAAATTCCGGTGTGGCTTAATTATTCATAGCACGAGGTCGTTCGAAGGGTGCTGGTAAGGAGATGGGGAGGTGGGGAGAGTGCAAGACCAGATCTAGGCCATGTTTGATATCGACATGCTTCTTCAGGAAAACAAAACACGAGGCAAGGCGACAAGATCAAAGGCACCCGTGTGAATACCGCCCTTTGTCTACGCAAAATGCCTCGATACGAGGCAGTCTCAGCAGAGATGACGCCAATAATGACGACATTGCAGGGCGCCAGAGTTGGGGCAGAGGAACAAATAGAGATGATAGGACATACATACGATGTCGAGAGGTACAGCAATGCAAAAGGGGTAGCACAGAAGTGGTTGATAATGCTACGTTTATACTGTGTTCTTGGTTGTCCTAGCAGCCCCATTTAGCTGAAATGTGTGGCGCAGTCGAAGTTTTATTACTTTGGCTCAACTTGCCCCTAGTTGTTTCAATACTGTTGAGTTTTGCTATGTCCCGTGATGTCCCGGCACTGCAAGCATGGTGGCCCATGCTGAGACCATTCCGAGAGGCCGGCAGCGAGCCCCGGAATTGCAATGGCGCACGACATTTCAAGCGGACGTTCTGATGTGATGCCTCACATATGTTCACTTTGTCACTTCATGTCAGTCGCAGTCGCTGTCTGCAGAGCAAGAGCCAAAGCCTTGTAGGAATCAATGGCCCAGCTGTGCAACTGCCTGTTGTACTGAAGCAGGATCTGAAATTGCAGTTAGATCCAATGATTGGTGACAGTCAGCCTTGCCTAGACTTAGTGACGAGCTTCTTCAGCTTGCTGAGCTTGGTCCACATGCTGTCATACCACATCTTCAACTCCTGTGGGGTATGGCCCATAGCTCAAGCCTGGTCGGACCATGGCTTATTCTTGGCTGCTGCGTCCTTGTACCCCAATACTTGTTTTGCATACAACACTGGGTTTTTCTGCAGGAACTCAATGACAGCTTCCTTCTCTTCTTTGCTGAAGTTGGCGACATCCTGCGGGTGGCACAGTGTTTTAGAGGACCATCTTCTGCCTCAGATGACTCTGGCTCTAACTGTGGCTCAGACAATTCTGCTGTTTAAACAATGGCTCTGCAGCGTCAGGTATAGATATAGGTGTAGCATCTTCGTCCTGTGCAGCTGGAGCAGGGGCGATCATCCATTTCTGTTGAGGCGTTTTTGGTGGCATGGCTGTGACTAAAGTACGTCTGCTATATTAGTACTGCTCTCAATAGCTGCTGGAAGGCAAATGAATGTCCCCAGTGCAGTGAGTCTTATATATACCCTGCTTGGACCACCACAGGCTGTTGCAGAATGCAGTAGACTCATTCCCACCATGCTGGGATGACCACCAAGACAGATAGTGTCAAAGTATGGGGGGGGGGGCATGCCTCAAACATGGGGGAACTTGAAAGGAATGTGTGGTGCTGGCAGCAGCCAGAGTAGCCCTCCGTAACAGCACACTTCGTACCAGCATGGACTGTGACGAATACCCTGTCCCACTGCAGCCTAGAATGCTTCTTATTAGTACCGGGACCTCTGGGACAAAATAAACTTTAGAAAACCCCAATAAGCCACACACTGGATGTCCGATCACATCACATCGCACGAGTGTGAGTGACTGTACGGTTCAATGAGAATGAAGATGTATTCGTTGCATCACATTTCATAAGTGCGGCTCTTGAGATCTGATTCTGCACAACTTGTACCTGGACCACTTATATTCAGACACAGATATATCATGTATCACATCAGAGTATAAGGACCATCTTTCACACGATGACACTGGTACCATACCTTTTCATTAATTTTGTTTCTGATACTATTGGTATCAGTCTTATTAAATGTCTCAAAAACGCTTTAAATATTTGATTGATAGTCACCAGGCCAGATCATGGGCTGTCGTATCGTAAATAGATGTCACACTGGAAATTGCGATTCATATAGTGCTCTTACGTCAGATATTGATGTTGTTCAATAATGCCAGCTTTGAATTTATCTGGAGGTATCCTTCACATAATCTCATCAAATATCTTAAGCATCTCCATAAATGCGTTTATTCCAAAGAATCCATTAGATAGAAGAGTAACGCTTCGCATTGAAAGCTTGATGGAGATGGGAGGGGGAGTAACAAAGAAGTTTCAGACAGAAGGAGTGGGTGGTGGAAAGACAGTGCCATCTTTCAGAATAGAAAAGTAGTGGGGAAATAAAAGTCATATTACAGTAGTGGTGAGCATGGTAAACGTTGAATGCGTAACCCTAAATGAATAAGATAAAGAACTCCGAAAAAGGTGTTTTAGGAGAAAATTCATTATAACGCTTTTAAAATTAAGCAAAGGAGGGTATTAACATTCTGCAATTACCACCCACTGTACCGCTAGAGCAACCTATGAAAACAGGTTTTGCGGAACAATAAACCGGAATGGCGCAGTGTGCAATTACCAAGCAAGATTTCATAACCAAATTCTGTATATGATTGGTATTTAGATGCTACACCTATATCTATACCTGACGTTATAGTCCCAGCAGTTTGGGGTCAGGAGCTACCTTATAATGTTCTTAATTCATATTTTATATTTCACAGTTCTTTTGCTCAGATAACTTAAATGTCCTAATTCCTTAGAAGCAAACTTACACATGCTGAAAGGTGTTGGCACAGGTATGGTCATAGGTGGTTATAGATGGATATCCTTTAAAGCTGAATACACAGACCCAATGAAATAGTCAAACAACTGAGGAAAAAGGCAGTCAAATAGTAGAGTGTCCACATAAGTGAAAGTCAGTGCATGAATATACTACAAGTGGTTAAGTGTAACAGCAGAATACTCTTCCACCTGGAAGAGTTTACTTTGTATGTGCAGCTCTATAGATTACAAATATAACTATTGGTCCTCATGCATGTTTAGAAAGGAGACAAAAATAGGCTCCAGCATAGATGGCTATGGGAGATCCGAAACCGATGCCTTTTGTGGAGAGGTGGAATTTCCTCTCACATCTTTTAAATTGTTCTTCCCTGCTGGTGTAAGCCTTCCCAGTGCCTCCCCCTACCCTTCATCTTTTCCAGGTCTTGTGCTGCCACACCATTGAATTGTTATGCAATAGCAGATGTATTTCAAGGGCACCTTCCCCATTTAGGGGGGTATATCAGCTTTTATGTAATCCTTATTAATATGGGGGCCACTTTCACTGCTGCCACTGCCACCACCGTCCCAATTTTTCCTGCCTATGGGTGAGGGGTTTCACATATGGTATTAAGTAATAGGGGGTGGTCTAATTCAACCTACCCATTATTCCTTAAGGAGATACAAGTGGGGAGAGGTAGGGGAGGAAAAGTGGAGGAGGGAGCGGGTGCCAGCAGGTGTGTCACTTCTGGAGTTACCTAAGAAGATGGTGTCATCAAAAAGTAACCCGTCCTCACCGGGATATAAATGTTATTAGGTAATCTTTGACTTTGGCGCCAACCGGATGTGTGGGAGTAAGTTACACAGATTACACTGCCCCTTCTCGCCACGATACAGGCAACGAGAGCTTGTTTTGTATTTGTTAGTAAGTAGAGTTTACCACACAAAAACAGACCTGTTCCTTTTCAATTAAAGTTGTTAATAAGGTACATGTACATGATAAACTTATCTCATGTTATCCAGTGTTCTGATTGTATTTACATAGAACATCCTGACCATTCTGTACAAGTCACAGAGTGAGATGATAATAGAGGGAAACTATATTACTATATGGGTCATTCCACCAGAAAATGTACTTTTGGTAAAAAAGGGGTAAAAAAAAAAATTGCCCAAACCAAATTTTCTTTTACTTGTGTGCAAAATATACACTTTCAAGTTTTAGCAAAACATGATTCAACTGGGATATTAGTGGGGGGTCAGTTTTTGTGAGGCTGCAAAAATTGTAAATATTATTGCCGTCACGTCTGACATAAAAAAACACTCATACAAAAGTTGATGATAGAGAAATATATTTTATCTTTTGTAAGACATCAAGTTTGTACCCAGTATGTCAAGCATAGTCTGATATTATAGACAAGTGGAAATAATGAACTACTAATGCAATTTTTTCTGTGCTGCCTCAAAGATGCACATACAGAAGGTGTTCTCCAAGGGATTACAAAATGAATTTTGTTTTTTCTGTCACTATCTAAATACAAAAGTTTCACGTTTTTAAATCACAGAATTACTTTTATAGGTTGTATACATGATCTATGTCAAATTAGAAGATGTTTCATGCATTATTTCTTGAGCTAATAGCTTCTGGGAAAAAGGTTTAAAAATCTTTCGGACGTGATATTTTTGATAACGGACGTGATGGAACAGTAAATTCCACTTTCTTGATGAGAAATCCGAAATATGTCCCAAATTATTAAAAGTTCATGTTATCTTTTGAAAATACATACATTATCTTCAATTCAACCACATATAAGAGTATCTTAAATGCCAATGACCTGTTTTTTTTCTTGAAAAACTACAAAGAATGTCCAACTCTTTCTTTCTGATCACACTCAGAATAAAGTAAAGTACATTTTTCTCTTAAATTTTGTGCTAAAAACCGTCTAGAAACCTTTTTTCTTTGCTTTTAAATGCAAAAAATGCTAACTTTAACCTTAATATTCATTGAAATACCACATTTTGTGTAGACATCATAAATCTCTTGGACGTGATATCCTTGATAACGGACGTGACAGACCAGTAACTTCCACTTCCACAAACATGAAATATGGACCAAAATCTGAAAAACTTTTGTTTGTTTTTGCTAATATATACATGATTTTCAATTCAACGACTTATAAGAGTACCTTAAATGCCAATGACCTGGTTTTTTTCTGGAAAAACTGCAAAGAATATGAAACTCTTACTTCTGATGCCACTCACAATACAGAAGAGTACATTTTTCACTTACATTTTGTGCTAAAAAAACGTCTGCAAATCTTTTCTCTATGCTTTTAAATGCCAAAAACGCTAACTTTAACCTTAATATTCATCCAAATGCCACATTTTGTGTGTACATCATAAATCTCTTGGACGTGATATTTTTAATAACGGACGTGACAGACCAGTACCTTCCACTTTCTTGATCACAAACATGAAATATGTACAAATTGCTGAGAAAATCTTCTTTGGTTTTGCAAATATATACATCAGCTTCAATTCAACCACATCTAAGAGTACAGTAGAACCCCGCCTAACGGACACCCCGCATAAGCGGACACCCCGCGTTAACGGACACCTTTGGTCGGAACGGTTCCCTATATTAGATGTTTATTTAACCCTGTGTAAGCGGACACCCCGCGTAAGCGGACACTTTGGCTCGGAACGGAGGGTGTCCGCTATGCGGGGTTCTACTGTACCATAAATGCCAATGACCTGTTTTTTGGGGAAAAACTGCAAAGAGTATCAAACTCTTGCTTCTGATACCACTCAGAATACACAAGAGTACATTTTTAATTTACATTTTGTGCTAAGAACCATCTGCAAACCTTTTCTCTATCTTTTTAATCTTATCTTTTTCTCATCTCCTTGTTCCTCCAGTCCTTAGATGAGTCCTTTGGAGGTTTCCTCTCATCTGGAGGTAACGGTTTACACCCTATGCTTTCAATGTATGGCTCATATGTAGGGGGCCATCCATAAAGTATGTATGCACTGAGGCCGGGGGGGGGGGGGGGTAGTGGGGATAGGGTGGTAAAAATTTTGTGTTTTATTGTGAAAAAAAATAAGGTAGGGGGGGGTTGGTAGGGTCGAAAATTTGAGATATTGTGTGTACATACTTTATGGATAGCCCTAAAACTGAAAAAAGAGAAAACAAAAAAATTAGCAAACTACCTAATAAATAACATTCAAAAGGTACATTTGTTTTCAAAAATTGTGTTCTTTGTATGACTATTGTTCAGACTTATATTTAGAATAGATATTTTGCCCACAAACTTAATATGATGGCTGTAAGAACAAAAATATTACCAAAATCAGATTTTTGCCAAAAATGTCAAAAAAGATTTCCTCAAAATGATTTATTTTTTTCATCACACCATAGAATATAACCGTCTTCAGTATTCCAGGTGATTTTATCCAAGGTTTGTCCAAGTCTTATAGTTCAGGTATGGTTTTGAAAAATCATGCATCACGTCCGACATGAAAATAAACCACTATAGGTAGTAGCTCAATCTCATAATCATTTCAATTTTCGATTAGATATGGAGTACAATAGGCAAACATTAAGAAAAAACAAAACAGATGATCCTTACACTCATTTTCATACTTGTTATGAGACAAAACCAAACTGGGCGTCACGTCCGACATACATATATCGGACGTGACGGCGGCTACAAAAATGTATGAAAAAAATACATTTACACATGGACTTTCTTCACTTTTTCTCCCTAGACTTATGAAATGATACTTGGTGCACATAATGAACAACTTTCGTTACTGTATTCTAGTAATTTAATCTCATTCAAACATAGTTCCTAGTCAATTCAGTCAAAATACTTCACCCATATCACGTCCGTGATGGCTATTCCCACATGATAGGTGTACAACCTGAGTCCAGATACTACGCAGTCTTTTAAACATGCATTTTGTCATTGGGAATAGATCGTAATATACATATAATCTGCACCTCTTTGCACATTTTCTCATAGATAAATCGAAAGAAGAATTTCCATGTCGGACGTGATATGGCTAAACAAATTTTTTTGAAAACAAGACATTGAAAATACCCCCAACCCTTCCAGTAGCGGCCATGTTGGGAACTCATCAATCTGCTTTTTTTTCTAACCACAAACTTTCGGTAAATACTTGTCGACTTTTCAAGAAAATGGATTCTACAGAATCACAAACTCCAAGTTATCACTATTAACACAGAAAATCATGTCCGGGATGGAAAAATAATGCTAGCATCAAAGAAACCTGGACTAGTCACACAAGTTGGATGTCTCCTCAAGCCGCTGAACCGCTGGAGTGGAGGCGCATGTGCAGTTAAAAGGATAACATCCGGTTCTTGTGATCAGCTTTCCCTCCTTCGATTGATCTCTCAGACGTGATAAACATCACGGACGTGATTCCTCCAAAATTACTTTCCCTGTTCTCGCATAGTGAAGGCACTTAGGAAGCATCTTATTACTCTTACACTACAGACCCTATGGCCACATTATTCAGTAAGTTTTGTACCAAGTTAGCACCAATATTGAGAAGTGGAGAGTGCTAAATGCAACTCATCACGTCCGTGATATCAATTGTGTAAAATTGGTTTTTTTTTGTAATTCAGCTTGAAAAAAGATCCTGTTGCAGTTGGCCTAAAATCATATACATATGTCAAAAATTGATGTATGTCCAGAGTTTTAAGTCCATCTTTGGGAAGTATACCATTAAAATGTATTGTCATCAGGCTATGCCAAATAAAACCTATTGCATTTGCTGAAAAAGCACACTTTTTATTGAAATACACCTAAAAATTTTGGGAAGCCTGAGAAATAAGGGAAAATACTACTAAACAAGAGCCAATATAGATAAGTTCAGGAAATAAAACAATTAGGGAATATATATCTTTAGTTTCCACCAAAGAAATAGTGCTAAACTTTAAAAATATCAAAAGGACATGCACTTTTTTTTTACTAATATCTGACTTTGAAAGGCCACAGATTTTTAAAAAATGTAGATAGACCAATAAAAGTAATGATTTTCTGAAAGGGCAGGGTGTTTTCTGTCTACATGAAAAAAAAATTTCAAAAAAATTCATTTATATTGAAATGATAGCCCATCAACCCCCAAAAAGTGTGATTTTCACCAAAAGTACATTTTCTGGTGGAATGACCCATATACCTACTGTAGTAACTAACGTAAATACCACACGTTGCTATATGTACGGTAACTATGGTTTCTGCACTGCCGACAAGTAGCGGACGTTACGCCTAAGATCTTAACAGATTGATAATGGCGTCCTGGCGTAGGCGAGACTTTGACTCGCAAGTTCGCGTCACGATATACGGCGAAACACAACATATATACACATCTAACCACATAAATTCCTACTATGATACGAAATACATAGAATAGTAACGAGTACACCGCAAATAATGGTTTCACTAACCTTATCGAGTCCATTTATGTGGTGACTCGAAGATCGTGGACGTAGCATCGAAACCGGAAGTGAGTCTGCAAAATGTAAACAATGCGTTAGAAATGTAAAACAATAACGAAATATATCAAAGATGAAAATAAAAATCATAAAATGATATTTCATAATTATTTACATTATATAAGTAAGTATTTTGCGCTTCAAAAATAATATCATAGCGAATACTAAACTACCGTATAACTATTTCAACAAATAGAACGAACTCGCAGCGTCTTAACACAGTCATCTGCTACCATGGCAGAGTTTGTGATAGATTTCGAGGTTGGAGCGAGTTTTGTGGAAAAAGAACCGGCATTAGCGGTATATGAAGCTGAAGATAATATAATTAATGGAGACAATGACTTAAACAAGCTACAGGAATATATAGAGTCTAAGAAAAGTGAAGAAACAAAGAAAAAAACGGCAAGATATGTGAAGAATTTTCACGAATGGTTAATAAAGGAAGGGGATTACAGATTGATCAATACGATGTCTCCAGAATTACTGAATCTTCGACTTGGTAATTATTTGATAAAAGTAACACGTAAAGACGGGTAAAATTACGAGCCGGATTCCCTTTCCGGAATTTTTGCAAGTGTAAAAAGATACCTGGACATGCGAAACTATGCCTATAACATCACTACTGCTCCGGAGTTCAAGACTACCAGACAAGTACTATCAAGTCGCAAAAAATCCTTAAATCCCAGGGTATGGGTAACAAGCTGAACAAGGTAAGCTTCTATTTCTATAAAAAAAATACATAAATACATTATAAAAAAAATATATATATATTATAAGGTTAAACATGCTTGTATAGCTAAATATGAGAAAAATTCATAGTATTTTAGAATTTTTGTGTGTTATTTTATAGTAAATGTAATTGAAAAAAATAAAATGCAGTACAAAATTTTGTTTAAAAATAATTTCTAATTTATTACAAAAATATATCACTTTTGTGTATTTACAGTGCAAACCTCTCGCTCCGGAGGATGAAGAGAAGATCTGGCAATCTGGTGCCTTCTCCAGACACGACCCTAGAGGGCTTTGAAACTCACAATGGTTTTTAACCACTAAATGCTTTGGCCTGAGAGGCAGTCAGGAGGCCAGGCAGTTGGCCTGGGGCGATGTGAAACTAAACGTGGAAGAGGATGGGGTTGAAACATTGACTTTCTTTGAACGTACCACGAAAACTCGACAGGGAGACAGTAATAGCAGCAGGGCATTCCTTCTGAAAATGTGGAGAAACGACCGAATTCCGGATCGATGTCCGATCCAGCGTTTAAAACAATACAAGTCACACAGACCTATAGATAAGAGGCACCATTTTACTTATGTATTAATCATAAACGTGGACCTGGATCTAAATGCTGGTACAGCAGAATGCCTATGGGACAGAACGAACTAGCGAAAATATTGAAGGAATCCGCTAAGACCGCCGGAATTTTTGGCCGCAAATTAACAAACCACAGTGTGCAAAAGAGTACCTGCACGAACCTAATACATGCGGGTGTGCCGCCTACGCTAGTGGCCCAGTTGAGTGGACATAAGAATGTTCAGTCGCTATCATCTTATGCGACTGCGTCGTTAAATCAACAAAGAAACATGTATAGCATACTTAACGAGGGACCTTCAACCTACCTGCAGTGAATTCCGGAAAAGAGGTGAGTGTAGTAGTCCATATCCAACGAAGATCATCAAATTAATCCATGAACACTGAGGCTACAGCCTTTTTTTTTTTTTTTTTTAAATATAAATATAAATTACACATCCAGCTTGGTTCCACCGCAGATCATCAACTTAATCCGTGCACACTGTGAAGCTAAAGCCATTTTTATTTAATAATATATATATAACACACAGATCTAGGTATTCTCCAATGCAGAACATCAATTTAATCCGTTTTTGGACGGGTAATTTGTGAATTCCGGTAGATTGAAGACTCCGTTTCATCTTGTTATCTTTCATACAGGTGCCAGCCGTAGAAGTTGGGAGGAAACGTTCAATTCCAGCATCTCTGGGGGCCGCTCCTCACTCCACTCTGTGTGTCGAGATGTCGCGAAAACCAGGAGCGAACAACTTTGAAGGTCCTCCAGCAGCAAAGCGATATGTCGTAGATCCTCAGCCGGAACATGAAAGTGTAAGTACAGAAAAAGAATAAATACAAGCAATATAAACAAGCAATAAACATCATATTCAAAGTATTAAATGGATTTAATATTTATATTTCCAGGCTTTTCGCGACGAGCTAGATCACGAGATGGAGATGCAAGAAGTGCCAGTACCCATTGTAGTATCAGAGATGAAAGAAGTGGAAATTTGTGACAAAAAAGAAGAGGCCTCCCAGTTAGTACGAGGGATTCTTGCTGGAGCGAATATCGCCTCTGGATGCAGCATAGTAATTAACATAAAGATGTAAATCCATGTTGTTTTGCTTTGAGATGATGATGACTGAATGGCTGACACGGGTAAAATCCCGCCGCTGTACATATGTTGAATTCGAAAATGACCAAAATAAATCTCCGAATTGTTGTTAATTACTGTGTTGTCTTGACTAATAAAGTTGATGAGAGTGATCTACAGATCATAGAGAACCGAAATATAGTAAAAATACGGCTGGATGGCTAATTAATCTTACCTTAGATTCGTAGAAAATATGACGTAAATCCAGTGGTCCGATCACTTTCCCGGCCAGCGGCGTAAGGAGGTCAGCGGGTTTCTTCTCGGGTCGCCGCATAAATTAAAATGTTATCGATCTCCAAACAGATGTTACGTAAGAGCGGTGAACGCTATATAGTGTAGGGAGATTGAGGAGTAGGCGTAAAGTCAGTGACCACTTAACGTCAGTTTCGCACCTTATATGTATAGTTTAAACTGACCAAACCTGTGATGGAGAGTGATATTCTTTTTAAACGCTCTGTCATTGGCTGAAAGTTTTGCTCTCGTCCAATCAGATCGTTCGATTCATTTCGACTGCGGACATGGTGATGTGCTTAGTTCCCGCCGGATATTTAAAGGTACGGTAGAAATCGACGTTACGCCATGACCGTTGCGTGCCCAAATCGGATTTAAAATAGCTCCTACGGCTAAAATACGGTAAATATCTTTGTGATTTCTAGGTATATAGTAATAAAGAAACAGGATGCCTGTGTCCGTAAGTTTCAAGATTACGAACTCGGTTTAAACCTCTGGTGAAACGAGTAAGAGGTCAGCGGCGTAAGGAGGTCAGCGGGTTTCTTCTCGGGTCGCCACATAAATTAAAATGTAATCGATCTCCAAACAGATGTTACGTAAGAGCAGTGAACGCTATATAGGGGAAAATTAAAAAAAATTATAAGAAAAGGACTGTGGACTCCAAAAAGACCAATATAATGGAAAGTCCTTATGGCTAAAACATGCTCATCTTTACGTCGCTGCCTTCAGCAATGTCGGAAGCAAAGAAAAAAATGATAGATATTAAAAAAAACTTTAGAAAATTAGAAAATACGTTCACCTTCAATGTGTCAATTTTTTCCTACATGTTATGTACATTTTTTCTAGTAAAGATGATCTGAAAACTGTGGCGATGTAAAGATGAGGTTTATTGTCTCTTTACGTTGCCGATTTTTATATGTCTCTGGCAACAAGGAAATGATTTGAAATTTAATGGTTTTACCATCAAACTCAACCTCAACCTATGTCTCACCCTCACTGTTAGTTACAGCCTCATGACATGAATTGAAAGGAGATATTAGCCTTTAAAGTGGCGACGTAAAGATAAGCACTCATCTTTACATTGTCCATTTATATATGTCTCTGGGAACAAAGATTTAAATTTGAATTTGAATTTTTCAGCCTCAAACTCACCTTCAACCTATGTCTCACCCTCACTGATAGTCCTACCTTGGTCATACTAATTAAACATGAGATATTAGCCTTTAAAAAACGGCGATATAAAGATGGCTACACATCTCTACATCGTCCATTTATATATGTCTCTGGGAACAAAGATTTAAATTCAAATTTGTTTTTTCAGTCTCAAACCCAATGTCAACCCATGTCTCTCCCTCACTGACAGTTGCACTCTCATCCTATGAATTTAACATGAGATATTAGCCTTTAGAGTGGCGATGTAAAGATAAGCACTCATCTTTACATTGTCCATTTATATATGTCTCTGGGAACAAAGATTTGATTTTGAATTTTAATGTTTTGGTCTCAAACTCACCTTCAACATATGTCTCACCCTCACTGATAGTCCCACCCCAGTCATACTAATTAAAGATGAGATATTAGCCTTTAAAATCGGCGATGTAAAGATGACTACACATCTTTACATCGTCCATATATATTTGTCTCTGGGAACAAAGATTTAAATTCAAATTTGTTTTTTTCAGTCTCAAACTCACCCTCAACCTATGTCTCACCCTCACTAAATAGTCCCAACCTAGTCACATGATTTGAATATGAGAAAAAAATACAAATTTGGTAGAACTGAGACCATACATGAGGTATTTGTAGTCAGGTAGGACTAATAACCAAAAATGAATGTCTCATCTGGTTGAGGTTCCCCCTTGTGTATTTTACAGAATATACCACCTTATACACCAGTGTAAGTCACCTATATAAGCCTTCAAAAACAGTGATGTAAAGATGAAAAATTTGTCTTTACGTCGCTCATTTATTTTTCATCTCTGACTCTTTTCAAATCATGTTATCAGTGTAGGAATATCAGTGAGGGTGAGACATAAGCTGAGGGTGAATTTTGCTCTGAAACTGTGAATCTGCAACTAATTTACTGCCAGAGATATATATATATATATATATATATAGGTGGGCGATGTAAAGATGAATAGGGCGACATAAAGATCAATAGTCATCTTTACGTCGCCATCTTAAAGCCCAATATCTCATTTTTAAATCATGTGACCAGGGTGGGACTATCAGTGAGGGTGAGACAGAGATTGAGGGTGAGTTTTAAGCTGAGACAATCATATTTCAATTTAAATCTTTGTTGCTAGAGACATATACAAATAGGCAACGTAAAGATTATTTTTGCATCTTTATATCGCCGAATTTGTAATGAAAATTCAAGAAATATTATGTCCTATTGATATCATTGAAAGATATGATAAAGAACGGGATGATATCCGACTATGCCATACAGCAGGTTTTTTTTTACAAGATCTCTGTATTTTCCTTAACATGATAATAGTTGACAGAAACCCTTATAATAAATATGCTAAATTAGCTACTTAGCCCATGTACACATTCTCAATTTTCCCAGCTAAAAATCAAAGAATTTGAACAATTCTTTTTGCCTCATAAGGGAAAGCACTTATATTTGAAATATAAGTTATGTTGAGGGTAATATAAATAGATATGAATATCACTTCACCTATTCTAAATGATATGGCGGCATAAAGATAAAACTAAGAGGTGTTAAAATTCAAATGCCTCTCATGAGATAACCAAATGAGATATTTTGTAAGTTGTAGCAAATTCTTCCTGATATGGCCAAATATATAGTTTAAGATAATACTCAATGAAAGTCCATAAAATGTATTTGAAAAAAATGTTGTCAAAAACAGGGGTTCCTCCCGTTTCGTGAGATACTATATATATATATTGTTTCACTATTATATATATATTGATTGATTGATTGATTGATTGATTGATTGATTGATTGATTGATTGATTGAATATCCCCACCTCCCCACTGTAATCGTAAATAATGAGTAGGCCTACTCCTTTTGGCCTAGAAGAAAAAGGGGTCTATTCTTGGCTTTAACCAGTCATATTAGTATTAATACATTTTTCAAATGCTAATTTCAAGTCACAAGCGATTCTAGATACTGTGAATCTTACCTTACCGTAGCTTTATCGGTACATTTGAGACAGTGGAGATCCAAAGTTGGCGCGGGAGGCTATCCCAGCAGCAGTTTCGGAAATACTCGCTTGTGATTGGACAATATTCACTGTTGCTGTTAGACTGCAGCATGAAAACATGGCGGGGTACAGTAAACTTATCCATTACTCCTGCTACGAAGTGGGCCATACATGGACTCCTTCGTGTTCTGGCGCTGTCCTGGAAATTGGAATTCATGGATTGAAAGAGGCGTTTAAGATCTACGCACCGTTGTACCTGGTTGGTAGTAATTCACATCGATTTCGACCTATTTCTACTGCCTGTCACGCCCCGCTTTCACTACCGTAGGGCCTACTGCAAGCTTCACTGTGACTGTAACACAGTGTGTTAATGTTATTGTTAGGGACAGGTCGATGAAGTGTCAGTGCTTGTTTACGTCTCTTCTTTCACTGTTATTAGCTGCTAGCAACATACTAGCTTGTTAGTTCATGAGATTCATAATCACTGTATTAATTGTTGTTTAAATGTAGATTACATTTCAAAGCACTATGTTATGTATGCGTACTCCGCGTCCCGGTACATGCCTTTATCAAGTTTATGACAGTTAATAAGTTATTTATAATATTAATAATGCATAAATAAAGGTCCAATGCTACTGCTAGAATAGTATGTTCCTTGCTGGTTTTGATATCGGAATAAATCCATAATTATAATTTGGTACATTATAGCCGACAGATTGAACATTAAAGCCAATGCACTAAGACAGTGGTACCGTACATGAAAGGCATATACCGTTACCGTTTGTCAGGTACTGTACCGGTATTTCTGGACTAAAACTTTAAAAGTAAGAAATTAATAATTTCATTTGAATTAAATCCAAACACGTGTGCAACATGGTACTGCACACTGTAATCTTGTTTCTGCCATTCTGATATCTAAGAGAACTGCCAACTGTTGGAGTTGTGGATACGATAGTTCTACTTAATTTTGATTCTAAGAAGTGAGTGCAAATGTTCTTAGTCCGAGGATGGTAGATGCATTGTCCTAACCATGGAGCAAAGGTTGAGAATTCTTATCTCATACAGTCAGGCTAAACCAGAGCTCTGGACTAGTACCATAGTCTGCTTTGTCAGTAGACATACATGCGTATCTGTTATCAGACTGACCTAATGATCTCTCTTTGGTAGGTCATAGAATGACAGGGGATACACAACACACTAGATGCCACTTTGCTATGATTTTACTCTAAATGTATTTGCTTGTAAATTTACTATTTTATTTATTAGAGTGCTGGAATTAGTATCGCTTTGGATTATCTATATCCAGTTATTTGAAATTTATTCAAATGCATGTAATCTATTTTAGCCTACCGTACATGCAAAATAAAAGGTACCTGGAGAACTGAGCCCGCAAGAGAACTGAGCCCGAGGTGCGAACTGAGCCTTCAGGAGAACTGAGCCTGGGGTTGAGATTTAGCGATACGGCCGTATATAGCATGTATATTACTGTGGCGTGCAAGGGAGGTTCCCGGAACAGCCAGCTCGTCCATGGCCACTCTCTGGTTCTGTGTACGGACTTTGTACTGAAACAAACTAAATTTATGATGCTTTGAAGCCCAATATGATATGGATTCGTGTCAAAACAATATGATATGGATTCGTGTGTAGTATGGGCATACTTTGTAAATGGTGTACTTGTTAGTAATGTTAGTAATGGGTGCAACCTGGTGGGCCAGATAGGGGAAAGTAATGTTGCGCAAATGTTTCGCTCGGCCCTCGCTACCCGTCGTCGCTACCCTTTGATGTCCCTCGCCCGCCGTGCCCGCCGCACCGCTACCACACCTATAGCCCAGCACTGACTGAGCCAGGCTCACTTCTCTTGGAGGCTCAGTTCTCCTGAAGGCTCAGTTCGCAATCACACCTCTGGCTCAGTTCTCTTGCAGGCTCAGTTCTCTTGTATTCAAATAAAATTGCGCTTCATATGCATTTGTTTTTCTTTAGAATTACCAAATGCTAAGAGGTTCTCTCACCAAGCTACACACAAATAATGCAAGGCCGCAAAAAGTGGTAGAAAAGTTAAGAAAAAAACAGTGGACACTCATGATAGGTATAAATGTAAAATATGTGATGGAGAGATAGGTGAAGAATACCACTGTTTTCTACTGTAGCAATATGAAAATAGTGCAACTCCGCAAACA
The DNA here is from genome assembly GCA_950022655.1 of Alentia gelatinosa. Taxonomy (NCBI): domain Eukaryota; kingdom Metazoa; phylum Annelida; class Polychaeta; order Phyllodocida; family Polynoidae; genus Alentia; species Alentia gelatinosa. The sequence goes on along the minus strand of OX465580.1, from coordinate 22,156,717 downwards.
GCATCTCAAGAACTATGTAAAAAGACACAGCATGTCTAACGTTGTCACTCTCTTGAAATCTAACAAAGAAGAAATTTTTTTGCTGTTGACAATTCTTTTTATGTTACATCTTATTTACTTCTCTTTGTGTTTGCTTTGCTGTAAACAATGTCATTTATAATATATATTCCCTATACTGTATGAAACAGTCCTGGATTAATTGGATTGTTAAGTCATTCGCGAGATAAGAATTAATTATTTTTCTTTTTACAGATTACAGCTCTTCTAAAGAAGAAGAATGCGAACTATATGAAGACAAAACTGATAAGAGATATCGTTCAGTCTACGATATTTTTGGGAGCAAATGCTTTTCTTTTCATCGGTTCCTTCTGCTTTTGGCGGTACGTAAAACTGACAAAATATCATTCTTAAACCACCGTTTCCTATAAATTTGGTATTTTGATTATAACATATTTACTGATAATAGTAACGACTATTCGGTATTCACCCTCTATGGCGTCGGTTTGTATAGACTTGATGACAGACCACTAACAGAGACTGTTTCGTCAATAATAATATTATAATTTAGTTTCCTCATATTATTCCCTTTGATATATCTTAATATCTTAATGTTTTTCATAAGATCTAGTATGCCTTGTACTATAATCAAAATGATGTACCTAAGAGTTCTTTAGACTTGTCTCTGTGTTCATTATGGATTTAGAATGCAGTCATTAGTAGAGAAGTGAAGCTTATTGAGATGTTGCGGGCATTAGGTATTTGCTACATCGAGGGTACATATAAGTTGATTACATGTTTTGTTGATTACTCTAACAGGTTGCTTTTGATCGTAAATAACAGGGAAGATATTTGATATCAGCTATGTATTATTATGAATTATTCTGATAAAAACTTATATTTATTCTTGCATAGTGAGCCAGTTACCTACGCGTGACAATATGGTATGACCTTGATTGATGAGACCGACGCCTTTAGAATTATGTAGGACCAACTTCTGATCAATAGTAATAGCTCGACTAGGTGATGTGGAGCGTAGGATTATTCCTCTAGTTTTGATTAGTGTATAGTAGAGATTTGCCAAACATCAACCGCCATGAAACTAATTTTATTTTATCGATAAAATTCGTGAAATCTGTTATAACATATTGAGATTATTTCATCTGAAAATAGAGATAATATCCCTGTCCAATGGATATTTTATCTGTTTTCTCATTGCTATACAGTCTCATAGCAACCATTATTAGATATTGATCAAGGAATAGCAACTCCTCTCAACAACGATGTCAGTGCTGTGCTTCCAGTCCACTGGAAGAAATAAGTGGTGCATGTCATTTACCTGGTAACTTAAACTATTATACACATGTAAAGTGTAGAAAGACTTGTGAACAGCTAGAGCGACTGTTGGTATATGTAAAAAAGACTAATTTAGAAATTTTGCCACATAAAGAGGAATGAGAGGACAGTACTGAGGAAATTTTGATCCAATATTATACACATGTACATTTACATGCCCCCATGCCATTGTTCAACCATGAAAAATCTACACTTCGCTATGGATGAATAAGTTCTTGCCAAGGTAATATCATAAATACTGGTCAAGAGAGCTAGTCTTCAGTTAGACATTGTATTCGTTAAAGACAATTTTAGAATTACAAATGCTGTATATGTATTCATAATTAAGGGTGTTATTTATTCATTTTTGGAGACGTTCACTTTCAGATAGCTTGACATTGCTTGTTATTGCAGCTGGGTCACAGGCATGTATTGTTTCTTCAATGTCTTCATATGCGGTATACCATCAAGTGCTTTAGCCATGTCGATAGAACGAAAAGACAGGTAAACTTGTCTGAGATAGCGTGCCTTTTGTCTCTATGTGCTTTTCACCTTCTATAACTTCTTTTAGCCATGAATCAAGCCAAGGACCCATAAGTGGAAACCATGAACATAAACTTAAGACGGATCTCCTTTGAATTAATATACACATGAAGTTTGATATAAGTACAGAATTCTTGATTCTCCTTAGAAACTTCGTCAATTCCATACCGTTGTTTCTGTTTCTGTGGTTCCTTGGCTTATATTACAATTTATTTAACCGCTTTTGATGCGCGAGCAAGGTTGAGAGGACACACCACTGGGATCGCTCCTGTATTTTCGGACATTTTAAAAACTTTCTCCTTTTACTTTTCATCCGTCTGAACAGTAAACCAGCATCCTTGCTGTCATCAAAAGCAAAAAGCCAGAAGAAGCCTACCTTGCCGGCGACTTATTTGCGGTGTTTTCGCTGATAAACGCTAAGTCTTCGTTTGCTTTGGCATGCACATGTCTCCAAGTAATTTGTTGAATCTCCTCATTGAAAAACCATAATTTTAATATTCATAAGCCAGTCACTGAAGGCATGAATACGTAGAAGCACCATTCCCTGTACAATGGGGATTTCAAAAGTAGGGACGATCAAATTGCCGACAAAAGATGAATAAGATGAAATTAAGTTTAACGATCGATTTGCACCCTGGCAGTGAATGAAATTGGCGTTTATTAGTGACTATGCAGCAAAGGCCATTTTTTTCAGTTACACAATCTACCGGAGACTAGACTTCCAATTGGGGACAGTCTCAATATAACCCATACCGTTGCGGCGGTAGGTCTTTAGATAAAGATCGCACAAATGACTCAAAGCCCGTATAATTTTACCTTCTCTGGTATACTTCAGGCGGCTTCTTGGAAAATTCACATTACCATCTGGTGGATTCGTGCCTGCACTATGCAGCACGTTTATCTCAATCCTCCTCGAGCGTAAAAGCAGGTAGGCATCGTTCAGTTGTATTCTCTGGCGATCTGCTTGGATGGCAGCGTTATTAACTGACTAAATCTCTAAACGAAGCACACGTTGAATTCAGTGTGCGACGAAAGCACAGGTTCTATACACCTAGTCGTCCCATCCTTAACTGAGATAAGTTCTTTGCCCTTTCACACTAACCCTTGTATATTGTTGATCATTTCCCTACGTTTCTGCCCCAACATCAGTAGCTATCAGTCATTTAAAAAAATTCTCCATTGTGGGGCCTCATTTTGGATGTTTGGGTAACGTCAGAAAATAAAATCATACTTTTCCCATGTTATATGATGTAAATAAGGGACTTTAAAAACATACATGAAATTGGAATCAGAATATTTCATGTTGTAGGAAGGAACACATATATGCCTTGTCGAAAATTTATGAAGTTGCTATATCATTTTTTTTAATATGGAGCGCTGGCCTTTAACCGATATATTTATGAAGGAAACGCAGACAATATACTTACATATTAAGACACTTTATCAGAAACTGTAATAATAATGAGGAAGAAATCTTGATTATTCTCGAAGTTAAAGTGCCTTAATGGGAGAAAAAAAAGACAATGACTCCTAGGGCTATTTCTCATAGTTTGGCATTATATCCTTCAATAACTGTATTTTTCCGTAATTTATTTTTCACCCTGCTCGTCTTTTCAGGTCAACTGTTTACTCAATCGCAAACTTTACCCCGCCTTTTTAACTCTCGTCTTAAATCACGAATATAGTTTTTTTTAACGAACACATATACGTAACTTATGTAAATAATGAATGCTGCAAAAGCTTTATAATTCAATTAAGAATATACACTCAGAAATTTGATAGTTTAGAGTTAAAGCGAACTGTCATATTGTTATACATACTTGTCAAATAACAATTTAACCATCGGAAAGTTTATTCAAATTCACACGCTGCCATTAAATGAAAAGGGTAAATGCTTACAACACAAGGCATTAGAAATGATTTTCGAGACATCATCTGAATAGAATGGCATATTTGTATGACTTCAAATCTATAGCAGATGGAACTTTTATCGCCTTAAAAGAGTTGGGATATGAGTAACATTTAAAGATCTCAGTAGTTTACTTCATCTTATAAATAGGAGATTATCAAAATTATATTGACTGTATGGTTTGGATGTACATATACACCATAGGTCATCAATATCAAATCACACAACTGTTCTGTGGCCCTATCCTACCTTTTGGTGTTTTAAATATCCGACATGTTGACCATGTAGGTTATTTCCTGTTCATCCCCCATGGGTTTCATTCCATTTTTGTCAGTCACGTTTTGCCAAAGTTTAATCACGTAGTTCTCACATTCCTCATAATCATATTCTCTTCTATACCCAAATACCCTCTAATGTTATACATATGCTAGTCATGAAGAACACCCAAAAGGTTATATACAAAATACATAAAACAATACCAATGTTAATTTTAAAAAGAAGAAATACACAAGTTAGAATAATTTTTAGAGATAGTCTTGTGTAAGAATATATATATTCAGTTTTATAATTTGAACTTCAAATATTATGTAGGGAACAGACTAAATGATATATTTCATTTATACAAAAGCAATTTTGACTTATTTTATATAAATCATATTTTATATTGTAAATCATACTTCTCATGTCAAGATTTGCTTGTCATCTTACAGGCGAGGGGTCCTTGCTTTGTACGTCGCCAACTTGGTAAGCGCAATTCCTCTCCTATTTCTTTACCTTTGACTTTTTGTGGTACTGTCGTCCTCATCTCATGAATTAGACCTTACCATGATGGAGGCCGGTAGGATTATACGGCATTAAACAACCAACATACCAAACTAACAGACTACACTATAGAATGTGATGTTCCTTACAGGAAAACTTATTTCAATATCAGCTCGTTTTGATACTTTTGATATCAACAATGCCTGAATTATGCAGTGTTGCTTGAAAACCCAGAGTCTCCTTTACTTATGAAACATATTACCTGTTCAATGTGTGCTGTTATACACAACAAAGCACATCACTTTTAGTGCCCGTAGAATAACTTAAGGTACTACGCAACTATACAAACACAACTGGTGTATTGAAAACATATACACATTGCAAAATAGCTACCATCATAGCTGTTTGATGTTAAGCTTCAATTTTAAGACCGTAAACCAAGGAGTTTTGTCCACTTTGTTTTTATGATATGTTTCGAACTTATCCTGTGACCTGGATTGCCGAGGCCCTGTTTGTCTCTGCCCTGAACACTCTTCCTCCGTTCGGTTATCTCCTTGGTGGAAAGTTCTGGTCGAGCAGTTTGTCACTGCAGGAGCTGCTCGGTGATAGCGGGGACCTGCTCGAGGCTGATTGGGGAGGACGGACCGGACGGTGAGGCTCCTATCCCCGGCCATCAGGTCCATCCATCACGGCCTTCATCCCCAATCAGTCAGCATATCCGTAAGGCCGGAGCTACACACCGGTAGATTCCTGCCATTCACCTCTCTGCATTGTTTACCTCATCACACCATTTACCATCTATTGTTACTCACCCATTCATGATCTCAGAGTTCCCCAACTCCCAGGCTCATTCCGAGATTATGCTTCTACAAGCCCTACCGTTTACCGCACCACACAGGTCGCCAAAACCCAATCATCAGTACCAATTAGTTGTATAAGACCTAATGTGGACCATCTCAACATAACCCATCAAGAACCGCTGTTTACAGCACTACGCAGTTCAGAAAACCCAGCTCGTCTCCCAAGTTCACAATTCACGGAACTCCAAAATAAAAAAATAAAAAAATGGGGAGAAGAAATAATATTCCATGGGTGAGATGTGACACATGTATTTCGAAAATCTGTAGAAACAGGGTAGATTAATTAACCAGTGCATGACAACCCTATATCATTTCGAAATGGATCTGTTTCTTTATGGCTGCTAGAATACTTGTGTGTATATATCCTGTACAAGTTGAAAATAAAATATTCTCCACAATAAAAAAAAAAAAAAAATTCATTCTCAACGACCTGGTTATTAAATTAAACGATTCACTTATCCACCCAAAATTACTTTTTCCAAATTTCCGTTTGGGCCACCATTTAAAAACCGTAAACCTCACGCGTCAGTCTAGAAATCTCTTTCACGGTATACTGGCTCTGCCCTTCACGACGTTCTAAGGTTCACCATTACACCGTCATTAACGGTATTCTAGTTCGAGCAGTACTCCTCTATCACCACACACAACTGTTTACCCCACCAAACACTTCGGCCCATGTCATCTCATAGTCTGATTTGTTTTTATGCTGTCTGTTGAGCATCAATCCGTGACTTACTCTCCGGACTCTAGTGGCCCCAGATATCATTTTTAACTTATAGTTAAATAGGGTATACATGACAAATGTTTTTCCCACTTTATGTGGTTATTGTTATCTTAGTATTGGCTAAGCCATGAAAAACAATTGCTATGCCAATTGAGGCTTTGCCACTTTATTGGGCCGTGTTATATTGTATACCTCTACGATCAGTGAAGATTTATGTATATTTTTTGCTAGACCCAAGTAAAGAAACTGATTTGAAAAAAAAAGAAGAAAAAAACTTCAGTGCGAAACGTTTAAGTTCTCAAACTACTGTGTTTTAATCATCACAAGATTGCTGTGCTGATGAGATAGCGAATGATAAAAAACAACAACATGCGAGAAGTCTCTCTCCCATACCCAAGGACTTAGTAGCATTCAAAGTAGAGTGGTATCTCACCACGTCCTCAGTCGCATAATTATCCTACTTAATAATCCGAAAAAAATATAGATGTTCTCCTTTTGGAATAATTATCACGTCAGGAAATCGGCTTATAGACAACAAAAGACGGGTCATTATCTAAGCTAATCCTGATTATAATCCAATAGTTGACTATTAATGGTCCCAGTAAGCAAGGTTCGTGGAAGATAAAGCAGCAACAGGGTTGGATTTATACTCTGAACGTTATTCAGCAACCACTTTCTTGCTGGATCAAAGCGAGGGTTGCATCGTCCATGATTAAGTGTACTAAAGGCTCTGTCTGTCTGACCTTTCCAGGAAGAGATGTAATACAATGTAATCCCGGCCTTTATAAAGGAATTTTGTAATCGAGAACAACACTCAAAGAGTTGGCCTTCCAATGGTCCATGCATGATTCATATGATTTACGCCCAACATTGAAGTAACAAGCAAATGTTATTTTGGATTCATTGAAAAGTATCCGGAAACTTTGGCCTAGGGCTCCGAAGAGAATCACTCAGAATATTCCGTAGTTATTTCTAAAAGCAAGTGAAGGATTGAAGTGCCTGTTATGGTTACCAAATAGAACGAGTCTAGGCTTGTAATTCATATCAGAGAAAATATCAAGCTTATATCTTTTCCCTTTCCCTTCCTTTACTCACCGTGTTAACAGTAAAGTGAGACGAAGATGCAACGAGTTTTTCACAAACACCAGCTTCATTGCTTATGCAAGCAAAACCAACATTCTTTGGAATACCTTATAGTAGGGTATCAATGGAACCTACTCAATTTTACCAAGTACTGTGGAGCTAATAACCATCCACTCATCTCTTTTGTAGGTAAACTATACAGATGAATATGTTAATGGGACCATTGTCTTCGTGGCACAACTCCTGGTGCTTCTTAGTGGAAACAACTCGGATTTAGATTCCTAAACTGGGTTGTCAGTATAATGAGACCAGTTGTGTGCTGTGTCAATGATTTATGGCACAACCATTCAAGTGATGTAGTACTATCCAGCCCTGCTAGGGTCCCTGCTACAAGCAGATTCAACCTATAAAAACTACATACAACACACAAATACACACACAAACCAGTTAGGTTCAGTCAGTGAGTCAGTCTTGAAGAGAACCAACTAGCATATCGAGATGTAAAACTACACAAATAAACAGGTCTTTGAGAGCCTTGTTTATCACATCCGGAGCAGCTCAAACACTTAGTAACATTACTATATACCCAAGCTGCATATACTGTAAATACGCAGCGTTTCGCCATATTATGTAAAAATATCATACAGAACAGTGACCCGTACAACAAAATACGGAACACTGTAAGCTTTGACTAAAATATTAGTTGTAAGGCCAAATTAAATCAATCACTTTTTTAATCAATTTCGGTTATATATCAAATATATTACTATACACCTATGAGAGAACGTCTATGATATACTAACCGCTGCTAAGGGTATGGTATAATAGTGTTCGAGCCCACCATGTAGCGGGCCGTAGTGATTCCCATAGGCTTTATCATGTAAAAATGTACGTCCCGCTGCTACAGACACTACGGCCCGCTAACGTAAAATATCGCGATAAAGCGAGACCAGTGACTGTGTCAAAAACAAACAGAAAAAAATGGCGGTTCTCTCTCATTCATAACTTGAGAGAAGTGCTAAGCCTTACCCGTAATAACTGGCAGTGGGTATTGTTGAAATATCGAGGCACCTGACGTTTGGCATTCAAATCAAACCGTTTAAATAGCTTAAATATGCGAGACTGATCATATCAAGAAGTCCGACCTCTTCCCGTTATGTCGCTCCGCATTGTCGACGTCATAATTAGTTTGGCTACCAGAGTTCCAGGTGATCCTGTGTCATACATTTCAGTCGGCACCATGTCGACCGTTGCCGGGTTTTACCTGCTAGCGGGCCGTAGTGAAAGGCAGCGGTATTATACCTAAAAACTGAGAAAACTGTTACTTGTTGGTTTATCCCTCGCACCAAAAAGAGATGTGTACCCAAATTAGATATTCAATGTTATGAAGAGATACTGTCATCGAAGGAGTCATATAAATACCTGGGGATATAAATAGACGCGTAGTTAAATTTCGGTTTACACATTCATAAATCGCTTAAGGAGGTTAATAACAAATTATTTAAGCTACATAGAATATGAAACTCAATAAGTCGGGAAGTTGCCAAGAAAATCTATTGTGTAACAATTAGGCCTATTCTTGAATATTGTGGTTTTATACTCGATGGAGGGAATAAAAAGGATGTAATGATGTTACAACTAGCACAGAACAGGGCTCTTAGAATTATACATGGTGGATGGGTAGGGAGATGGCTGTAGCAGCCTTATATGCAAAATGTGAGATTGACTACTTAGATAAACGCCGTAATATCCAATTATTAAGAAAAATGTATAAGCTATCCAATGATGAAGAACTGTTGGTGAAACACAAGGTTAGTACTAGAAGTGAAGGTAAGAAAAAGTTCATAGTTAAAAGACATAAGACAAGCAAATACGAAAAAGGGCTGTTTTTTAGAGGTACCAAATTATGGGATAAGTTGGCTAAGGAGGTACAATTATCAAATAATATAAAGGACTTTAAAAGGGCTATTAAAAACTTGTAAGATCTGTTTGGTTGTAACAGTAGGTGTCTTGTGGTGTAAGCAAAAATTGTAAGGTATGTAGTTGGAACGGTGGATAGATCTGGCCGAGAGGTAGCTAGCCATTGGTACTAACTATATTACCACTATTCATCTTCATCCTCATCTTTTCATACACCCAATGTTCTGGCGCAATAATGTGATTATGCAAAGTTAGGAACACATCCTGTACAATTGGAAGAACTCCCCTCCAAGGGAGAAATTGAATGAACACATAAAAAAAATATATAAAAAAATACGGGAATGGAGGGATTGAATCACAAACCAGAAAAGTTGATAAAACGGATTTTAAATGAGTTGGAGGTGTATAGTAATAAGAAAACCTAGTGACTAAACCCGTACAGTGGCCCTTCTTGGTAATTTGATGAAAATATATGGCCCTCCCGCCTACGGCGTCGGGCCGTATATTTTCATCAAATGACCTCAAACGGCCACCCGTACGGGCTCAGTAACCACGTTTTCTCATAGAACGATCTACCATGCTTGTACAACATGGTCAGGATGTTCTATGTAAGTACTGAACACGCGCGACAGCAGCCTTGAAGATTGTCACATCGGTCATGATTTCATGCCACCTTGTCTTGAAAATTGAATTTACGCATATACGATCCTTAACGCAGCGTAAATCTCCATCAACCAACTATTAAAAATAATCCAGGATTCAACAGCGTAAATACCCTGAGACCAGGGGAAATACACCTTTGTCTGGAGTTTATAAACTTAACGGATATGAACCGCTCTCCATAGTTGTTTATTACAAGCATTCATGATTATATACAAGCAAGATACCTGTATAGTGGGAATAAAGGACCGATGGTGGTCGATTGAAGGCATTTGGGCGTTGATGACTGTGCCCCTGACTATGGTCTTAGGGTGTAGGAGAATTACCTCCTCCAGGCCGCACGTAGGAGGCGGCGGGGCGCCGTGACGCTGTCAAGCCTCCTCGGCCTCACCACACAGGTAATTTCTCCAGGGGCCGGCCCTGAGCGCCTGACGCCAGCGCCGTCTGGCCGGGAAACTGATTGGAGCGGGAATGGCGGCTGGCGTGGGGCTGACACGGATGGTGGAACACGAGGCCAAGGGGCTGCGCCGGATAACAGTGCCTGTCGGTCATAATGCGCTTCTCCCTTCATAATTGTATATGACACACAATTATTGTCTCCTTTACGGAGACAGCAGGCATTTTTTTCCTTGCTGCAGGGCAGGTGGTTTGGCATCCTAGTATCCTCAATGGACATTTTATCTACTGTAAGAAAAGATGACAAAGGAATCCCCAGATCTTTGATAGGTAAAACCCTTTGAGTATGCTGTAATTTAGTGGTACTACTGAGGTAGTTATGAGATATAATTAACTAATGAAGATCGTCGAAAGTAGCATATGCCATATTTACAGACTGTCAAAATATCATCACGAATACAGACATTTGATTAATCACAGGCAAACGCTATATTCTCGACATGAGTTGTGGGAGTTGAAAGTGGATCATTCTGATTTAATTAGATTCTGACCTTTCGGGTATGTCAACTGTGACGAGGGTATCATATTTTTGAACGTGTTATATCATATTACATTATATCATGGATTGAATACCTTGAGGTAATAAGATTCTTATCTATTGTATTAACTCGTATTTAAAACAAATGAGGTAAAAGAAGAAAATGTCTGCCTCTTCGGATTTATCCTGAATCATCTCTGAAAGATATTAGGTGATAGAAGAACTAAGATACTGTCAATGTTGACATAAAATTGTCAATTCTAGGGTATCTATGTAGAAAGAATATGTTTTTGCATGGGTAATATTAAAAAAATAATATGCTTTGCTTTGCAGTAGGCTGCTGGAAAAACTCCATGTATAACAATACACCCCTTCTATGTAGTCTTCCTTTGAAGAAGGGAAACAACAGTCGTGGCAAGCATTTTATCACTTAACTGTAATTTATTCAGTTTCAAATAGGTTTCTCTCTAAATCAGTCATAAAGAACTTAGATTAGTATCCCCAGAAATGAAAACATACACACACAACAACATTTATGTATGCAAGACAGCTCGACGAATGCACAAGCATAACATTTGATGAGTATCCAATGCATCCATTTAAGTACTTCATGAACCGATAACTCATGCTAAATAATATGGGATTCCATTCAGAATACTATTAATAGATGATATTTGATATTGACATACACCGGCTTGTCATACAGAAAGGCGCAGGAGTTTGAGAATAGACGGCTGAGACATTTCTAGTCTTGCTGGAGGACTTCTCCAGGCACGACGAGCTGCTCCTAGCAGGGTCAGGGGTGCCCGGAGGACGGCAGGAGACACGGCGGGGCCGACACTCTACCCCGGCCCCGTATACAGCCCCGGGCTAAGTGCCCTCCGGGCCGGGCCTCCCGCAGCCCTCCAGCTGGCCGGCCCGACACCGTGACTCCAGACATGGCCCGAGCTGCCCGCTCACATCTCCCACACCCCAAGCGGAGCTGCTCACTGGCCTGTTGCTAGGATTCAGGCAATACCAAAGTTTAGCCTTATGTCAGCTTTCGTTATTTACAGACTGATAGCGAGAAGCCATTAACGCGCAAATGTATCTCCTGCAGCATACTTAGGGACTTTGAAATTCTTCTACTCATTCCTCCTATTTTCTGGGATATTGATTAGGTTGGGATGTGATATCCTGTCTGATTAAAGAAGTGGATTATCAGAATCCTTCCCAGGGGAAACGATTAAAAGAGAGATAAACCGAATATGATATGTATAAAGTATATCGTTGACCAAGACAAACCAATATATAGGGCCTACCACTCTCTGTGTGAGATTAAAAATTCAAAAGATTCTGAGCACCTTCTCCAAGAGAGAGATATCAAGCAACACAGTCAACAATGTAAAATAGAAGCACCGCGCCACTGTATTTGTTGGTTGTGTATTTATTTGTATCTCCATAAACAGCCTCTCTTTCAAACCGCCTCACGACCTCGACGTATGCGTGCTACGTCATCAGTTCCTGTGCAGGCCACCTGCAACTCGATCGTTGGACGCTAGGTGTCATTTCTCGCCTCGAGGCAAATGGATTCTGATCAGCTAAAATAACACAACATAAGGTCGGCTGTGAGCCGCCACCGCGCAATACAAACATCGTTTCTCTTTACTGCGCTCCCAGGTTCAAGACTATCCGTTTAGCCCAGGCACTATCATTGTTCGCAAAGTCGGTTCCGCGCTCAGACAACAGAGCTACTGCCAGCGGTCCCAGCAGGCAAAACAAGGAGAACGAGCCCCCATGCAGCAGTAGGACGAATTTATGTCGCCTGAAATGGAATGGCGGGCTTTGTGGGGGGATAGGGAACGATACTATGTGTGTGTGTAGTAGGGGAGAGCTTTTAATGGATGTTTTCTAGGTTATTGGTCTGTATCTTCAATACACCACACACATAGAAGTCGATGGTGGAACATGCAACACTTAAAATATGCATAGAAAAATCTATATTTCTCAAGGCTATATATCTGGGTATTGTAGAGGGAAACAAGTGTGGTTTTACAAGCAGGCCAAGGTCATACCCCCCGTCACACAGTGTTGTTACTGCCCTTAGGCAGATCAGGACTGGGTAAGATAGGAGGGGTTCCTCCTGTCAGGACAGTTCCCTTTTCACACAGGTTTTTGAATTTTGATGGTTCAGAGTGAGGGGAAACATATCAGCTGGTGTGCTTTTCCTCACGTACCCCCAGGCTTGTGTATAATAACATCCATATCATTGCTTCAACAGCGCTGTCCAGGCTCCCTCTATCCTTTAGATCCTATCTTTGTAAATTCAGTGTCTACTTGAACTTTAAGTGCATAATATTTTCATTTGATGTCGTTGTTTACATTTTACATCAAAATGTCTCTTTTTAAAATTGTAATTAGAATATTTTTAGGAAAACCTCTTAGTCCCAATTGCGTTTTTCCCTTTAAAGACCACTGTTGTTTATATGTATTTGGCCTGCTCTTAGATAATCCAAAGTGATTTGCTAACAATAACAGCCAATATACAGAGTTGGCCCCAAGTAGACCATCTTTAGGTTAGGGTTTTACATCCTGTGAAATACTGAATTCTTTCTGTAGTACAGGAGTTTTTACATTGTGTCTGTTTGGAAATAATCCAGAGACCAGAAGGCCATTCTGCACCTTTCAACTTGGTCAAGGAAGAACAAAATGGTCTTGTAAAAAGATCACCTAACTTTGGTCATGGCTGAGGAGATACAATTTTGGTGATTTACTTATCAACCTATCCACGGCTTTGAATTTCCCATGGGGTAGGTCACTAAGAATGCGATCGCCAGTAAAGTAAATACTATGAAGATGTCCTCTCGAACCGGCCAAAGACCAGCTCACCAATGGCACTGCTTCTACCATTACCAGTCTGCGCATGTCCACAATCTCCTCCCACCGTTGTTTTTGTCTCCTCCCATAATGACGATGTGCTGGCCCCGCGTACAACGACGGCCGTCCCTGGGGATGACGATACTTTTGGCCGGGAGGAGAGGCCATCAGGTCCCGCGTCCATCCGCATTCCAACCCCACCCCAGGGCGGCCATCACCTACCCATTGCCGATCACCGACACTGTGCACAAGACTGATTGATTCAGCAATTATCGCCCATTTGCCTCCGTGCGACAGATACTCCAGAAGTGCGCGCGCATGCCTTTGCCTCGCGACGCAGACAGGTTTTGGGGCGTATCCATTACTTCATTAACTCCACCTCAAAGACCCGCGCAGATAATCTGCAATTTTAGTCATAATGCTGGCGGATTCCGCGGAATGCGGGCCCGTGGGAAAGCTGCATTGATTTCTGATTACCTCCCCTGCTGAGGAATCCCCGAGCATCAAGCCAGGGCTGAAAGTCAACGCCCGACTCCCTTTGTTCGCGGAATCTCTAATTTCTTTCCTCTAATGCCGAGCGCAAACCCTTTCATTGGGCGCTGGCGGAGTCTATCTGTGATTAGGCTATACGAATCTAGATAGTCCTAAACACATGATGGAGAAATTTGAGTTTGGGCGCCGAGTTCATTTGTGAAAGTGATCAGCCATGAAATTACATTCTGTTAGAGCAAAGAAGGTAACCCTATGGCTGTGCTCACAGAAGATTTACTGAATTCTGATTCCCGTTTATCAGCACGGTGGGCCCGGAATCGATGGCCATGGCTGGCAGTTCGTCTAAATTGTGATAGCAGATGGAGGCTGCTATATTGTAACTGTTTTACGCCGTTTCCATTTGATCAGAATAGTATTCACTCGTTACAATGAAACGCTTTCAACCGAAACTCATTCTAAGCGCCTGTAGAGGTTAACCAGGAGGCAGCAATAACATTCGATGAGCAGCTCGACCCCTGTCTGTGAGCTGCTCACGTATGATCACCCACCTGTGTGAGTCAGTGTCAGGTGAGACCGCTTGTCGCGCTCGTTTTCCTTTGGATTAAGGCCAGGGCTAGAGTGTGAACCCTTGTGGAATGAAGGCTGAAGACATGCGATCCGGGGATCATGCTTTACATTTGCCTTATCTCCTTCTGATGTTGACTTGGTTTCCATGGAAACGCCAATATCCGGATTCAAGCAGTCTTAGTTTAAGATGAAAGCACGGTGTCAATATTCATGGCTCAAAAGGAAAGGATAAAAGAACACACAGAAATCCCATGGGACCTTCTTTTTCTCTTTTTTTTATTATTGCATTTGTGATCTACCACAATGCATGATCTTTAACCACGATGAGCTTATGAACCGCTCTATGCAGTACTTGGTTGCCAGAGGTACGTATCAAACCAGAGTGATAAAACCTTTGCATATTTGGACGTTTGTCACAATTGTGCCATTTCTATGCATTCTCCAAATTGATATAGCAATGGAATTGTATGATTCGAATTAAAGAAACTTGCGATGCTTCACTTCCCTTGTGTGGTCTGGCAGCACTTAATTAGAGAGAGATAGTCTCCCATACATATTTGATTGGTTTTCTTGAGATTAAAAAATCGAGAAACTACATTGGGTAAATATTTGTTTTTAATTACGCAATGCTACAACAACCAAGAACGCAATACTACAAGATAGAGTTTCTCGGCGAGTAGACTATGTATAATCTAACATCACTCAGAAGTCCTTGAAGCAGTGAAGAGAAACAAGGACTTAATCAAAGTCAATTATCTGCTGTCGGGTCTACAGTAGTTGTGGCTGTATTTATCAGGGTTGAAAGAGGTGGGTTGGTCTGTACTGGTGCTGCCATCCTTTTTCTCGCTCTTGCGTTGGTGATCCAACAAAACGGTTATTTCCTAGTCGCGTGCTCGAACACGTTAAATAGACCCATCCTTTGAGTGGCCACGTCCTATCGTGATGATAATCAATTGTCCAATCACCTGTTTAGATTAATGCCAATATGGTCATTGACAAGACTACAATAACATCGGGCATTGAATAATGACCCAGTCACTCTGCTCTCGCTGTAACGGTATCTGTCCAGGACCAGAAACAGAGCTATGTTCCCTATTGTTGCAGTGCCTTTATCCCTACATAGAAATAAACCCTTGCCCAGGCTGTGCTCTACTTTACTTATTCCAAGACTGCCATTTTTCAATTTATCTATTTAACTTCATAGGGAACGAATGTATGTAAACAGTAGTCTGTTATTCCTTCTGCGTTTTAGTGTATTGAGCAGTTAAGGCCATTCATAAAGTATTACGCAGGTGGATACACGATTTAGGAAAGTGTGCATGTGGGGCTGTGGGGCAATTCTTTCAGAAATTTTGTATACGTATTTTATGGATGCCCCCTATGTGGAAATTTCTAGGCTGAAGATAACCTGCTCCGATAGTTACCAGTAGGGATTCTACTGAGAATGTTCCCACCATCCCACGAATGGTCGAAACCAGAACCTTAAAGTATTCCTCGGTGTCGTAGAGAAGCTGGGCTACTTGCAGAGACGTATATTTATAACCACCGACCACAATTTCCAGGTGGTCGCCACACGTGAGCTGCCTTCCAACAAGTAGAGCTCAGATAAATGAGGTAAATCTAATTCTCTGATACCCTGAGTAAAGTATTTTAGCAGGCAAGAATGCTTTCTACTGCTGTGTTTCATGAAATTAGAACTTCACGTTTGGTACATTCTTTGAAATGTTGATAGAAAAGTCGGACCTCAATGCAAAAGCTAACAAAATAAAAGGACCCAAAGAATATGAAATTCAACAAAAACTGAAAAATGTTGCATCATTTATGCAGTGAGAGAGCCAGCTGGAAGACAGGTATTATGAGAGATTGAATTATTCATTGAATCCATGGACGAAATACATGGTAATACTCTACTTAAAGTATCCAATAGGGTATCAAGTTCAGTTTACGGTCCTATTACCATAGACAGCACCCATTCATATGGGTTAGAACAACTGCCTTGACCTTTAGTGATGGTCCCCAGTTGCACCTCCATTGGCTGGGTTCATTACACAAACAACCTGTTGCATCTTTAAAATCTCTCTCTAGCTCAGTCTCCCGAGGGCACTTACATATGTCGTTCCAATGCTAACTACTCATGTTATTGTAGGTTTTACGTTAGCGACAACTGTGATGAGAATGTACCCGGAGATATAGGAAAGCATATGAAAATAGGTTAAAAGCTACATCTACATGTATTAGTAGTTCTGTGAGAGAGGTGGTTAAAAACTTTTGGTCAATTTCGATAAACTCTACCCACCTTCAACTGATAAATATTCTTATCTTTCCTCTTAATGTTTCATATCTGAGGAATCGAGCAATGAACATCACTGGTCGTATTAAGTCTTCTGGTGAAGAATTGTTCAAATAGGAACAAAGAACAAAATAAATAATGTGCAATATCACTCATTAGTGTGTGAGCTTGTGGGTCACTCCTGAAAATACACAGGTGTCACAGATCAATGAACACAGCATTGGGCTCAGAGAGCGAGAGATCAGGGACTTGCCATACTTTTTAAGTTTGTGGCTATTGGTCTGTTGGGATATTGGTGGATGTATGCAGGGCAGCCGACCAATGACCAACTTGGCGCGTCTACTAGGTGGTCGTGAAGAAAGGCTGTGTAACTGAATTATAGAAGAGTATCATGGTCCTGGGCGGTGTTAGCGGGATGTGGCCTGGCAACACACACGGCAGCAGCAGTTTCCCGCCCGGAGACTGGGCAGTGTCGGCACAGGTTTAAACCGCTGGGTCATGCTCCACCAATTACACTAATGATTGCGGATAGAGGGCGTGCCGATCGCCCACCGCGCAAGGCATTGTGGTTTGGTGATGGCAGCGATCTTGGCGGCCAAAATGTAGTAGGCGGTTATTGACTTGTGGTATAGCCTATATGTCGGTGATCGACCGGTTTTTGGACTCAAATGACAGATAACACTTGTTGACGGGAAAATTGATAGAAAAACCCTCAACATTTGGCATGGTCATGTCACCCGATCATGAATTGAAATATTCCCGACGGGATTTAGAGAATATACTACAAGTCTGGTGGAAATAGCTCGGTCGTTGAAAGTCTATACGTTTTGTTGACGGAAGATGCTCAGATGTTCTGATCAATCTCATTTTTAGCAGTCTTACATTCAACATAATTCCTTGTGCATTGAGCCGGTCGTTGAGATTTCAGAATGGAAATAATCGTGAAGATACTCTATCATTATCAAGATAAAACGTATGAGCCCTTCTAATCAATACAGTCTGATCGAAAGGAAGCTATCAATCATTCCGAATATCGAAACTAGTAACACACCTGGGAATAGCATCCAGGCACACATGAAAATGTGCTCAATGATCCTCACTTTGTAGCTTACCTTGTACCACCGATTACAAGAATTGGAGGGATTTTCATTATTTCCAAGGTTTAATCATACTTGGATAGAGCGCCTGTAGAACAACGAATGAAGACAGGCCATAATGAGAGTAAAAGTTTGCGAGTGGTGGAATATCCTAGAGAAAACTACTCATGCTGGAGGGAATATGGAATTGGATGTTGGTGTGTGTGTGGGTGTGGGCGGGGGGGGGGGGGGGGCGGGGTAAATGTTCACGGGTGATGACATGAAATGTGGGTAAACACGATGATGCATGGTGATCATAGAGTAGAGGTCTTCTTTCATATACCCTTCATATGTTACATGTCTTCCGTTTTATATTGCCACAAGGCTCAATGTAGTTACTCCCTTGCCCTACGTGTGGGCCCTATTCATATCCTTATCAGAAAAAGACAGTCCATGTGATGGTTAGAAATGTGTGGAGAGTAATGTTATGGCTGTTTGAATATTAGGGGATTTATGACGAGATAAGTTAGAATTGTTTTTTTTTATATTAGAGTGTTTAACACTTTCCGAACTAATGATGCCACCATGGCATTCCCCAGCCATGGGCAAATGATGCCGACATGATACAGCACACAAATTGTTCGTAAGGATTGGGTTAAGGTACTTTTGGGTGAAGGCGACAGGACAAAGCAATCTACACAGGACCACACCCCGTATTTCTCCACCATCCCACATTCAATAAACTATGTAATCAATACTTTGTTTCAAATTATGACACCCAAGCTTACGAGATGATTTGTTGCACTTCAGCTGAGGACCTGTCTTGTTCTGTATGGAAATAATATGTAATGCAACATGCTAGACTTCGGAAATAATTTTAATTCATGAAGTAGGATACGAACTGCTCAATGTACCATAGTGATTTAAGTTAGAAATCTAAGTACTGCTGAATGTACTGGTCATAGTGATTTAAGTCAGAAATCTAAGTTTTGGATGAAATAGTGGTATCTTTATAGTGATATATTAATGACAATATATTAAAGAGGGTGTCCACCTACAACGATTCCTTATGATTTGGCATCGGGAGGGTATCGTCGAGATTCCGGATAAAATGTCATCGCGTCAGAACGAAACGTGAAATCGTAGTAATAGATCAGGTTTCCAGATTTGGTCTACGATGGACTACGTAGGATCTCTACGATATTGAATCGTAGTGCGAGACTTCTAGTCTCTACCATGACTACCTGTGAATCTATCGAAACCTGTCATTTCCTCGGACATTTCTCCTGTTGTTACACTTTTGTAACTGTGTTACATGGTTTTAAAAAATTCACACTGAACTCCTGAGTCTGTAAATATTTGGTGCATCTCATTGCTCAGATCTAAATAATTTCTGACTGCCCTATTACGGTCACCCCACCAATATGGACCTAACTCTAAGACTCATCACCCTATTATGGGCTATTGTCGTATTTGGGTAACCCTATTACAATGACCACAAATGTAGTATTTAAGAGACTGTATCTTGTCATGTACCAATCATAATATTCCTGTCCTGAAGAAGGCACGCAACAGCCGAAACGTTGACATTAAGGAAATTGTCAAAAAAATGGAGTGGACATTAGTCTGTGCAGTGTCGAAGAGTTAGCCAGGATTCTACCTCGTCTTTGGATATTGAATCAAGTATGAAAATCATAGGTTATGGGCGTGCATCATGAGCCTCTTTGACAGGAAAATGTGCCTCACATAAGAAATGTTTGACATATTATGATTCTGGCATAGTTGTATATTCCGATTTTTCAGATTGTTTTAGTGTCTGAAAAATAATATATTTTGTATATAGTATAGAGTAAATCTAGTATAAATATATTTTTCTATCGTAGTAGGTGGACACCCCTCATATGTATTTTTTCACAGAAGAGCTGATTCTCTTGTAAATATGATTTGTAGACGGGTCACAAATAGAAACTTCTCCATTGCTTATTCCAACCTCAGACACCTTTCTCAACTGCAAAACACCAGTGTTATGCCAGGTGTCTATGGGTCCTGCCACCTAACTGTCACCCTCATATTTTTTGTCAAAGAAGGAAAAATCAGAAGTAGGTTACACACTGTTAATGAAATTGTATACCTTATATTATATTGCAACGTAATTTCATGATCTCATATCATATAAAACACCCATCTTTTGTTTCAACAAGGCCGTTTGAGTTTGCTGGTAAATATATTGTATTATACTATCTTTTCTATTTAATGTGTGATAGTCTACTATTTGAATGGTAATAAGCATAGATAATGACCAAAGGATACGGAACTAGTGAATTTAGTTGGATTATAGATAAAATTCTGTACACCGATCCCTATTGATTACCATGATACCAAGTAAAATCTATTGGTGTAATGTAAAACAAATTGAAATGTCTTGTGAATAGGCAATAAGAATACCAAAGCAAAGATGATTGGTCATCAACAAGCGAGATGTCCTTAGATGGGGAACGGGTTTCTGTAGTTATAGTACTTAGGTTCTCCTAGTCAGTTTGAATGACAGGTCTGGTAGGGGATTCAGCATCTGAGAACACATTATATGATGGGAATTCTATCAGGGATCACGAACCACATGGTTTGGGCTTCCATTCTCACAGACCTGCGAATAGTGATAGTTCGCCCCAGGTATCAGGTGCGTGGATACTTGAGGATAACATGAAGTAGGCTAAACAGAATGGTCAGTGATAGGCAATGGTCTTATCTACTATGAGAACCTCGAGGAATGTCATAGCTTTATGAGAAAACTAATGGTCGTACTCGACTTTTCCCACGATTTGGTCAGTGACGATACAACCATCGCGTTGACAGATGCCCGAAAGATACAGGTTGATATATTTGTATCAGACCAATTGTTTTAGATCTGTCTTATTATAAAGAACTTCACCTAATGCACATTCTTTTTACTTTTCTTTTCAAGTGAGGTGTATTCTCGCTACGTCTTACAATTTCTAATGGACAGTCATCACCAAATGTAGTACAATGTATTTGTTGTTGAAAATGTTATGACATTTGCTTATTTTCTCAAATGATTTGATCAAAATCTGGGATACTAATTCATCGATGTTGAAAGTTGAAGGGATTCTTGTAAGAGGTTTCACAATCACCCAGCGTAATGAGAATATCCCTTATACCAGAAATGTGAAAAATTGCCACCTGGACGGTTCGCACAAGCCGAAATATTTATCCGATATCATGAATAAATGTCTGCCCAAGCTCATAAAAGACGCCAAAACATCTTCTCTGAGTAGCCATGCGGCTAGATAAGTTAGCCGTCCTGACCACAACAATTTGGGAGCCGGGGGATTGGTGAGTAGCTCACCATGAGGGAGGGGAGTGGTCAATGTAACAGGCTAATTCTGGGTCGGACTAAAGCCACCCTGGCACACCCTACCCTCTGGCCTTGATTACGTCTTCAAGCCTGGCTCACTTACAGACACGTTCGTCATCGTAACACTGGAGGAGCAGCTCAGAAAGCTGCTCCTTACTGCTCACCGCCCTCTTATTGGATTATTGATTGTGGCGAGTTGCAAAATGAGTTCATCGACGTGCTCGCGGTCAGAGAATGAAAAAATAGATCCCTGCGCTAATTCACGACATTCCGCCTCCTCGCCGCTTGATGGGGCGCTATGGCTAGGATAGGGAAATTCCCAGAGTGCATTGGCTGCGGATTCTGTTTGTAGTGGTAGCGGCGGGGAGTTATCTGAGGGCACCTGTATGTATATTTTAGGGGTGAGCTGCTCACGTTTGCGGGTCGGCTCACACGAGTGAGTGGAAGCTGAGCGGAATGTAGACCTGCGGAAAGAGATTCATTCATGATTAATGCCGCCCAGACCCGGCCTCCATCCTGCCCAGCTGTAACAGAAAGTGTGCAGTTGTAGGCGTCCTTACAAGAGAAATACGAGCTATTGATCCTTAAATCTTCTTGCCGTCTGAGTATTGACTTCATTGAACACGTATTCATCAACGCGACTTCAAAGCATTCATTGGTTAACGATAAATTAAAGGGCAGCTGAATTGATAAAGCAATGTCTAAAACAGCATTTTTTGGACCAGGACTTCTCATTTTATTAGAAGTTATTGTGGTTGTAGAAGACTGTATGGATTTCAATGACATACTAAATACATAAGAACTATTTATATTCCTATAAAAGTTTAATGCATCGGTAACTTTTTGATTCAGTTTTTCAAAAATCCCCATTCCACATGTTATGCCTTCCATAAGCTCACCATGACGTTTGTGGTAGTCATATTCATCCTTCATATTCTTTTCCCTGTCATTACATCTCCTCTATACCATGCATTCCTTTTCTTTATTGTTGATGTTTAATTGTGAACATGGTAGTCATGAGTTGTGTTTGGAATGCCCATGCCTCTGTTTAGTATTGCTATCGATCACCATTCAATCTGTTCAAAATTAATGTTTTGCTTGCAGTTGAATAGAAAACTAGGAGAAAAACCTGAAACATTGAAAAATAACAATAGATCACACCATAGATTCACTGATCACCCAAACTATACGACAATCCATCACATAGGGAGTTAGGTCAGATCAGCTATTAACATCAGAGGAGTTCCCCCCCTCCCCACCTCCTCACCCCCGCGTGGGTCACGGTCGGGAGGAAACTAAGGTGTGTACTACTGAGATGGGTGAGTCATCGATGAGGGTGCCAGGTAAGGCCGCAGCGGATCCATGCCCGCTAGCTACAGTCACCTAGGTCCGACCCCGTGGCCCTACCGCCTCAGTGCGTGTATAACGATTTTAGCATCATCTACTATTCCTCAACGAGTATGCCACCCGCTATGACCTACAGAATTCTCCATATGACGTTTTCCATCTCCAGGTCAGCCTTATTGTATGTCACTATGTTGATCTAGATGTGTTGAATGGAAACCAGCTTTGGCTTGTTGGTTGTTCCATCAATAGGTAATCCAAGATGAATTGGGAAAGAATTGTGGCATAATTATCGTATACCAAACAGATTCATATCAGAACCGTTCATAACTATTACCTTAAGAACTCTTTCTACCATAACTCCCACCTCTAATTCATTCTATCATCTATTTCATTATCACCTGGTCATGCTTACCTGTCACCTGCTTAAACATAATTGTCACATCCAGCTCACCCATTATGCAACAATAAAAAAATCTCATCCTCACTTCAATTACCCCCACACATATCTTGATATCAGGGATCCAGACATTGTACAATAGTGACGAGGCCAACTAACCAGGAGAGGGGCGGATCTAATAATGAAACCCGGAATTCTAACAATCGCACTTGTGACCTCCTATGATGAATACATCTCCTACAAATGATACATCAAACCCACTACCTGCACTTTCTCCTCACAGCCATCACTGTCCCATCCACTTGGTCCTCACCCATCTCACCTCCACCCATCATTTCCATAACGACCCATTGCCGCCTTCTGCCTTCAACGTGCTCGCGCTCCACTCACCTCGTGTTTAACCCCGCCACTCCCACCCACCCGTCTCCTCTTCACCACATCGCCCATGACTCCTGCCCACAATGAGCAGCTCGCTCTTCCTGCTCTCCGGGCGGTGTGGGTCGCTCCTCCCGGGGGACGATGACTCGTGGCCCGGTGTGGGGCACGACCTGCCCGCCGGTAACAGAGCAGCTCCCGTCTAGGGGATTGCGCCTGTTGCATCTTACCTTATTGTGTGGGCGTGAGTCAGGGTTAGGTGACGTGTTTGCTTGACATGCAATCCTTGCGGTGTGTGGTCTAACACTCGAGATGATCCCTGCAGTCATCAAGGGTGGAGCTAAGCTATATAAATCGTGGTGATGAATCTTTGCAGGCTACCAGCTGCCAGCCCTAACACAGGTGGGCGATATGAGAGGACACCCTACATATGGATTTAATGTCAAGGCCGTTCTTAATTAGTATTTCATTCAATTGATGAAAGATATCACTGCAATATTGTTTAGTTACTAATGCTGGAGACTGATACGAAATTGATATAGTGATGGGATCGGAATAGCTTTGTTTTAAGGGCACCTGTCTTTGGTTTGGGATAAAAAAAGTGATTATGATAATGAATAAGGTTTAAACATTTCTGTACATTATTTATTCACATCAAGTAATATTCGAATTAATTACGTAGTGCACCTTTATGTATATTTCATAGATTGTTGCTATAGGAGTTAGGCTATGACTGATTACATCCAATATTTGTAGTCAGAAACCAACTAGAAAAGAAGAAATCATAAATTGAGTAAAGGTAAAAACAAACATAACTTTATATTCAGCGTAGGATCGTGCTGTGTAGGAACATTACCACTATCCCAGAGGTCGATATTTCATTCGTGGTTTATGAGGAACGGAGGTGCAATCAGAAACTGGAGATGCTCATATCGGGGAGATCGATCCAGCAGGGCAGAGTGAGCAGCTCTGTAGGTCAGCTACCGAGTTACTCAGCCTCACTGACGTGCACGACACGCCCAGTGCTCAACGCCAACACCAGCCACTGATTGGTGTTTGGATGGCGGCGGTAGTGGTCGGGAAGAGGTGTGGCGCCTAATTTGTCTTGGGTCTGAATTTTAAGCTATTTGCTCTCTGTGATAAGGATCAAGCATGAAGATAAGGCCGTTTGACAAATGGATCTGGTCAGCAAACTGGCTTCTGGGTGGGCTGAAGAAAAATTGCGTGTGCTATCCAACTGGAGCTGTGGCCCGGCTTAATGGATCTTATTCAGCTGCTGCCAAAATGTAACCCTGACAATAAATTCCTTATCAGGTTAGGTCTAACATTATGCTACTTCAAATATCAGCCTAATTAGGAATAACTTTTTCATAAGAGCAAGATTTCGAAGTGTACACAGAATAACATACTTGAATCCATTATTTATTGTCTGATGCAACACAGGACCATTTATATAGTTTATACAGTACAACATATTTCAAATCGTGTGGTATTTCAGAGAGATGCTCATTTTCTTTTGTTATAGAATAATTGAATTAAATTTATAACTAGCTTGATTTTTTAAAGAAACCTATCACTTTTAAAAACGAAGAATTGTTGCTGAATTTCCTAAACTAAACTAAAGCTATCCTCGTACTGTTTGCATTTTATTTGAGACAAGTAATAAAAAATCATACGGTTGTCAGACTGTTCTTCAAAATTCAAAGCAGAGTATATTCCACAGTACATTTCATGATCTTCCATGGGTATTATTAACGGGTGATACAGATAGGTTGATGTAAAGATTCCATCATTCCGCAGTTTTTTTAATTGAGTAATGGAGTATATTCCCCAGCATATTGCTCATGGCTTTCAATTAAAAGAGCTATAGTATATCTCCTAGGCGAAAGCAGCTATGTTCCATTAAGAATTCGGCTACACTCGTACCTCTCCAAAGCCTCGTATGATAGAGCTTCAAGTAGGTAAACTAAATCTTGCCTGGTGTTTCAAGTTGGATCCCTTGCCCCCGATAATAATCAGTTTTGGCAGATCTCTCCCAGAATCCCCCCTCTCACAATGAGGAGCCATATGATGTTTTGAGCCTGGTATAGCGTTATGGTGGTTGGGAAGGAGCGACCCTCCTTGCTGTCATGATAAACCACCAAAAGCTCTCCCTACCCAGACATGCATATTTCATGGCTCCATTATAGCACCGTTCGCCTAACTTTTATGTGTTCCATGGCCAGGGGGAGATGCTAAAAGCCTCTTGATTGGCACTAATTATAGACACTTAGGTTCAATAATAGACACCTGTGCTGTTAGGTGGTCACATTTTTTGGGTAATCAACCATTGGTTTCGAAGACCTTGTTTATGGAATGTTGCAGGAATGATTGACTACTGAAAGGTTGATCGATAATTCAATATGAATTCCAAGTGATATAGTAAAAAAAGAACCCACAGAATTTATTTTTTTTAAAGCAAACAAAAACAGGTTATTATTACTTGACAGTCAAACAAGAGTAAACTGGAAATCAGGTTGGGTATAATGATGTGGATTCAAGAGAGATTCCGATCTTTAATAGTCAACTAAAATATAAAGCCCTGATGCAAACATTGCCTTTGAAACAGCATCCCACACGCTGTTGTCCCGACCTGGCCGCAGATTTATGACTCATTCCCCTGGTTGTATGCAGTGAGACCCCATTGTGAAAAAATGCGTATCTTTATTGCTTCTCCTCGGATGCCAACTACTATGGAAGCATGCCTTTGATGAACGAGTGATTAGGCTCAATAATTGATTCGGTGCCTTTTTCCCTCTACAGGCAGCGGAGACCCTGTATAGAATGGCCGCATGTAGGGGCTACGTTCGGCCGATCAAGAACGGCGAGGTGAGTGGTTGAAACCAGCTTTGATTTCCTCTCTTTTTTCTTTATATTTTTTACATCCCAGCAACTCAACTGTGCAAAAATAAAAGGGATAGCAGACGCACGGCCACCAGGTTCTTCCATCACCTGTTTTCATGACGATGGCGCGTTTCCAGTGTATCATGTCTTGTTCACTTAGGAATTCTTTAAACAGGAAGCCATAGTTGAGACTAGTTGCTATATTTGAGTACATATATGTATCACACACAGTGACCTCGAAGGTACCATATATGGTGCTTTCAGTGATAACACCCAGAAATCCTGTTCATCTAGTTTTAATTTCTTAAGAAGTAAAAACATCTTTTTTTTCAGATATCAAAATGTTACATGATATTAAAAGTACATAATATCAAGGTTTCAATGTAGACTTGTCTTTTGGTCATGAATCATGTCGTAAAAATTATATAGGCCCTATGTATCCCTTAGCCTTTCCAGCATAGAACACCGCTCCAGGTACCCATATGTAACGGGATTCTGGTTGGTCTTTAGTTAAGATGCGCGAGTATCATAGCTAAATCACAGTGCTTATCTACGTAGGGTTTTACCATATGCCATTTTTGACGGAGCAACATGTGATCTTGTATCAAGAATTCTGCTCAGCATGCTGGATACCTCATAGAGCCGGAATTACTCAATTAAGTAATCTAATCAATTCCCAACACCAACTACACTGCACTATTGTTTTCTGAATTATCTATGCATTGCGATTTATGCTCTTGTTTATGCCTCTTCTATGACCCATCAATATTTCAAAAATCACTCAAAATGCCTGAAAAACTCAACTTTGTTGAGAGGCATTGATAATAAATAAAAAATAAATAAAAAAGTTTCCCAGTTCGCTGAAAGCCCACATTCCTGTTTATAGAGATACTGAGTCGGTCAAACATCTGGGCATTCATCGTTTCTTTGTTCCCGAGCCGACACAGGAGTTCCAGGCAGAATTCGGGGAATTGTAAGTGATAGTTGGCGGGGCGGGGAGTTGCTCGGAGCTTCTCGGGGATGCTCACGGCGACGTGGGAGCTGCTCGGGGAGCGGCACGGGGCGTCGTGAGAGCACCTCACAGCTGACCCCATCACGCATATCAATATCCGCCCTCCGGCTACGCAACGCCACCAGGGGGCGCCCCACTGCGCCGCCGAGCGTCAACCGCGAAAATCACGCCCGTGGCCCTAGTCGTGTGTGCGTGTGTAGGGGGATAGAGTCCCCAGTCGTGTAGCGCTTAGCACGTTGGACATTCCTTCAGTGGGAATTAAAGAGTTGTTAGAATGTATGTTCATCAACTCCGACTCTACACCAAATATAAACTACCTGACTCAACCTTGAAGAAAGCTACATGTATTTGGAAACGAACCGTTGAACCGGGGTTCATGGATGTTTTTCGCTCAATAATTTTCTTTTTAAAGAGACCCATTGGCTTCCATATACTTAAACATAAACTGACCACCAATCCAGAATATAGATTTCTCTGGTAGTTGTCAGATGTTAAAGGGTCTATATTCACGAGTAATGCAGTATTTACCCGTGTCTACCTATACAGCCAGCAAGCTATACTTTAATGTGCTTCTACGCTGCATCAAGCTCATGGTCAGTAGCGTTGCGTGTGTCTTTTATCTGGAAAAGCCATACACCCTAGATGGAAATAAAGATAATAGCCAACCTCGTCTCGAGTTTATGGCGTAGATTCCCCCGCGGGTGGCTTATGGTTAATAAACTAAGTATTCTGGGCCATTTCTAGTCTACTTGCTGTGTTCTCTGATTAAAGAAGGCCCTTGGCGAACGTAAAGAGGAGTCCAATCTCCGCGTGCTACTAAAGCTATCAGGGCCGTATACTGACTCTCAATCGGGGAGGCGGTTGTTTCTTTTTTCCTACTCTATTTCGTGTATGGAAGTGACCGAGAAAGTGGACGCATAAAGAAGGTCAGAGGTGAAGATAGTGCAACACAAGGAGTGAAATATTAGCAGCAGGCGGAAATTAGCTTGGCGACGATGTGGTTGTGTATGGGAAGGGGTTCAATGCCCATTCACTTTTCGAGGGGGAAAAGGATTATTCGTTTAAAATAAACTAAAGCGAAATAGAAAAGAAAATGATTCATTGAAAAACTCTTCCTTGTAACTTAGATATTTTTGTCTGTATTAATTTGATAATTAGATATTCAACAAACTATGATTGGTGATCAAGGGTGGGTTTAAGACTGTAACCGTTACATGAAATAATATTTGTTTGATGCACGCCAAGATTTTAGGTGTTGCTTTCAGGTGCACGTTGTTCATGTCTAACCTGTTATTAAAGACAACAATTTGCTTAGGAATGATTACAAAGGCACGACCCTAGTTGCCGATGGGGTTAGGCTTGTAGTGCTAGGAAATCATCCAGACATGGTGCCTTGGGACGCGCGCACCCTCCACGGAGAGACCCCCTTCCTAATTCTAGGCAGGCCCCCAGGAAGCCTGCCAGGAAATGTCAAACACCCTGACACCCGCTATCAAACATTTACCTGGGTGGGCGGGTGCGGGCGGGCGGGGATTGACAGCTGCCTGACCCCGGCGACGGAGATGGATGTGTGCCGGGCCCGGCTGGCGGAGAGACGGACGACTCCAGGGGAGGGGACCGCGTTCAAGTTCATTAGATATATTTTTGATTAATTAATTCGTATTTCCAGAGCGACAGCAGCTGGTGTGAACTGACTGGTAATTGGGTTGTCGTCGGCAAGTACGAAATTGCGATTTTCTGGGTTTTTACAAAGATTAAGCACGGTACTTAAGCTACTGCAGATGAATCGGTGTTTTTAATCATTTGATCGATAGTCCAATGACTTGTTCCAGGGTTAGTAATAGAGCGCATTGATTTGTTAGAAAAAAGCAAATTTCCAGTCCCAATTAATTGAATACTTATATAAAATCAAGCAAAATTGCCCCCCCCCCCCCCCTGTTCATTTTGGTAAGTGTTGGCAGGTAAGATGAATAGGTTCCTTAAAGAGAAATGCTTGCACAAAAGAAATGAACTTTCTACCATCTTTAGAATCACTTGGAAAAATAAATGTTTCTCTCGTGACCATGAGCGATAGTTGAAAATTGCCTTGGGACAAGGAGATATATAAAGTATATATAGGTTTAAATGAGAGACAAGGCTCAGGGGAGAGGGGTTGGTGCCCCCCGCTGAGGGTCTAGGCGAGCGCGACCAGCTACCTCCAGGGCGCTGGTCACTCGCCCTCCGGTACACGTGCAGTCAGCACGCACTCTAAGCATCACCATGGCGGACGGGATAGAGTCCGCCTCAGAGTTTGACTTCACGACTTGGGCCAAGGCGTCAGGTCACAAATGAAAGGCAATGGAAGTCCTCGTCCAAGACGACTACGCAGACTACGATGCCCTGACTATTTTACCTCCACTCCAGTCTCCTTATTTAATGCTGCCTAAACTTTTTCGATAGATATCTATATTTGTGATAACCATTCTCCTGGAGAAGCAAAAGATGACAATGTATATATCTATACTCAAAATGAGTTTTAAATTAGAGATAGCATAAATAGAAATAGAAATAAGAAAAAATAAAAAAACGGAAATTCTATGGTTATGTTGGGGTACTGCTGGCAGATGCAGTGATCGATAGGGAAGTCAGGTAAAGGTCTAGGATCCTGTCTCTATTGGGCTAGGCACGGACGTGGGTAAAGTGACGCCCATCACCATATAGAATAGGCAGTGTTTAGACTGGCGGTGAAAAATGGCCGCCAACCAGCGTCCCCTGACAATCTACAGCTGATAGTGACAATCGGCGCCGCTACCTGTGGCGTGGCGCTGTTGGAGCGGCCTCCGAAAGGCGTCCTTTCCGCTCACTCCATTATGCATAGAGGGGGCCACAGAATATCTGGTCAGGGAAGGGGCTGGAGGGAGGGATGGGGGCGGACGGAAGCGTTGGGAGGAGGCACAGATACTTGTCCACTTGACAATAATGCCGCGCTCGACCATTTCCCATCCGAAAAGCTTTGCTTCTGTGCGGAGTTCCTGTATTGTAAATACACAATCATCTACGTATCTGGGCAGAAGATCAACACTGGAATCCCCAAGCAGCAATCATGTGTTTTTTACTTATTTACCACACAATCAAACATGGCTGCAGGCATTACGTACGAAAGTTACTTTGAGGTTAGATTCAATCATCAATTAAATCTTTGGGTGCTGCTGTCCAGATCAACTGGAAGGTCTAAATGTCATGATGCAATATTCTACGCATAAATTTATGTTTGTTTAAAATACATCACATGCGTAGACGCTACAAGAGAAAATTGCATCTTTCAACTATTTAGATTTAGTAAAAACTGCATCAAACAGGACATGAAAGCATTCACGCACTTTATGCCACATAACAAATTAAACAATGCATGTATCATTCTATTTTATATTCATATCTGAGGTATCCATGGTATATATGGGCGCTGCAGTGTAAATAATATTCAGTGGGCATCCTGAGGGTGAGCGCACCAATGGAGCGGCATGGTGTGGGAAACAGGTTGCTGGGTTTTCCGGCTCTGATATTTGAGCAGAATTGTCTTGACTGTAACGTCATTGTTCTGACGGTAATTGCACTCTCTGTGGTGCCTAACCCATTGCCCCTGCCATGTTCACTAAGACCATGCTCCCTGGGTCTTCCCTTCTCTGTAGGACAGATATTGACTCGTCAGATGACCCTCAACACTGTCCCAAGGTCAACCGCACGCCAAAGACATTGTTTCCGCTGTACACTCTCCCACCGTGGGCGTTCCTATACCACTCTCCCTACATAAGAATAAACATTCCCTCAAGACTCTGCTAGGAGACGAGCTTCCGGTCTGATCAAAGGCCTGATCTGATTGGCTGCCTTGTCGGCCTGCCAGACAAAGATGTCTGCCGACCGGGCGCACATAGCCGACCTTGACCCGAGCCGGTCAGGGGCTGTGCAAGGGCGGAGGTCAGGGTTCAGAGGTCATGGACGGGCATGCCATGATGTGTGGTAATGATCAGTGGCTCCTAGCGGCAAACCAGTGCGAGCACCACCATCACCACCCACCACACACCACCAACGGCGTCGACATAGTAACATACCACTGGCAGGGCTTTATCATATGAGGTATATGGACGAGAAACCGAATCCGTATGGAACTATTTTCGTATGAATAGCACATCTATTAACATCCCTTCACGGCGCTTAACTCTTCCTTTTGTGGTGAAGACTGAAAAGAACCTCATTAATTTGGTCGTATACATACAGTAAGCATTTCCTATGGGGAGAGTGTACAGTCGTATTACAGAAACGCCATTTATCCTTATACATTATCATATACCTGCGGGCGAATGTCTCACATTTACGTCATAGCTGTACAGAATCCATTCGATGCTAAAGTGACGTCCTATATACAATACATCCTTCCGTACCACGTGACTTGTTATAATTAACGGAGCGAAGCAAAATGGCGGACAATTCCTTAATTCAATGGCCAAATTAGGTATATAATAATAAGGAGACACAATGAGTTTGGCTGATTTACATTTGTTCCTGTGGTTTTGGTCGGAATTATTAACTGAGTTCGAAGAACAAGGTTAATATTTCCGACACAAAACAACACGGAATAGATTCCACACTAACGATGTTTCGCTACAACAGTAATACCATGGAACTTGCCATATTTTGTAGATTGCTTTCTGTTTGTGATAATGTGACATCACCACGCCGTGTGTCCCAAGATATATACTGTGCTGCCTTCATACAAGTTGTCTTCATGTAGATGAGTGCTTAATGCCATAGAAATAGAGGCCATTGCCTTAAACACTAGGAAACATGCCCACACCACCTGGTCTTCTTGCACTACATGAAGAGAACAGCTTCTCCCTGTCGCCCCTGTCCGGGGGTTGTATTTATCATTGTGGTCTGGGGTGTTGCTCCCTCCATGAGCCATGCACCTGTTGGCGAATCATCGCCGTGAAAATGATTAGTTTTCATCTCCGGCGCCTGGTTGTCTTTTTTTTATCACCTTTTTTTTCTGGGGGTCCCCTACCAGTCACACCATGCATCACATTGACGGTGATGTATAGCTTCGAAAACCCCCCCACCTTCCTTAACTCATTATAGTCTACACTGATCTCTGGGTGCATTGCTGTACGTACACACACTATCACCTCCCCTCAGGGATCCCACGAGGGTGGGTGGGTATGCTCAGGATGGGGTGGACGGGTACGTATATATATATTCGTCACTGACAGCACGTCATCTGGACAATAGGGAAGAGCCCATTGTTCACGGACGTTTTTATCAGACCGGCCACGTGCATCCTTTCCCCGCACAGATGGGGGGTTGATTGGAGGGCGTAGCAGTGGACCGCAGGGATATGGAGAACCTAATCATCTCCGACAAGGAGCCGATAGGTTTTCCGCCTTCTTTTTTGTATATGTCGATTTATGTTTTGTTGTGGTTTATCTTACCTACAATGTTTTCTCTGATATATCTCTTTTCCCATGTGGGTCGGCATCTTGTTGACGGGGCAATGATATGCTATCTTCTGATTAGATATGCCCCCCCCCCCCCACCCCTGCTCCCAACATTGTTGATGGCTTGTGTATGGGCATTGCATTCAGTTCCGATACAGTATAGCAGCCGATACCACAGCACTTTGGCATGATCAACACATGGCGTATTTCCAACCGACGGCAACACTAGGCGGCGCCACTATCAACGCCAAGGACGGTGTCATGGCGGCTCGGTATCACGTGATCGTTTTGCGTGCGTCAGATTGGTTACACATGGCTACCCGGTAGCTTAAAACGTTACCACTTCTGTGTGTGTTTGTCCTTAAAAAGAGATCACCCCTCTCTCTACACCCTGCCACCTCCCCACTAGGGTCTGGATATGTTATTGCCAAACCTGTCACGCTGAGATCTTATTTAAGGAGCTCTTCTAGTTCGTCATTCCACACAAGGGTCTCGATATTGCAACATGCGAAAAGAGTGTCTAATTTTCTCCTTTTTTATGTCCTTCCCTCAAGAAATGAAATTAAATTGATCGACGTCAGCTTGTTTCTTAGTTTATTATCTTGCTCGTTTTTCCCTGCAGGGTAGATAAATACAGGCTCACTGGAACTACCAGTAGCGCCAATAGAGCCTCGTGTTACAGCCGCTGCCCAAAGGAAAAGAAACTGGGGTAGGTTTTTGTGGTCATGATTCTTTAATTAAAGTTTACTTTAGCTGATCGAGCATGGGCGGAGCGTGTGCTGGTTTAAGTTGAGTCACTCACAGGGCGTTTATCGTGGGAGCGGAATGTGGTGTATGTGTATATCACGAAACGTGGTCGATTGATCAGGAGGTACGTCCAAACCACATCAGAACCGGCGCCACTGATCTATATTCCAAAAAGATGGTGAACCCCCCATTACCGTATTGTTGTTTTTTGATAATCTAATTGCAAAACATATGCTAAATAGATTGAACAGAGACCAGCTCTAAAATTATTAGATATACAGAAAGGGTAAGATAGAGAGATCTGCAAGTATACATAGATATAGAGAAATAGTATATAGGAAACGAGGGAAGATAACGAGGAAGAGCTTTAGAGAGACCAAAGGAAGAAGATCTCGAGAATATTTTGATATAACCACACAGGATATCGAATGTAACAGCAATGGGTACCGAAAACAGAGAGTGATCGGGAGGGAATGTCGGGAATCATGACAGTTAGTGAAGCATGTTTAATAACAAATAATTGAAAAATGCGGAAAATAGAGAGTTGAGGATGAGGAAAACATATGACGCCCTCAAAATTATCAAGAAAAAGTGAATCATGTAACTGCATCCATAGAGATAGTCATGAGAAAATAGAACTCATCTCTCAGGGGTAAAGAGAATCGAGGAGGTAAATGGATGGGGAATTAGAACCACATGAAGAGAAGCGGAGAGATATTATGAGTAGGCTATGGTGTCAGGTGGGTCTGTTGCTGGGAGCTAGGTGGTGCTGATGGAGGTGACGCTGGTACCCGGGGTGGAAGTGATGGCAGTGATGGATGTGGTGACGTCGAAGGTCATTGGAGGCGCTAGTGTCGCTGGTATGTTCTTCTACAATAACCCCACATGGTGCCAGGGGACCTGGTTACCGTTCTATAACAAGCTGATTAACCATTTATTTACCAAACATTATTAATAAGCTATATGTCTGCAAGTGTGAGATTGAATTTGGGCTAGGATTAAAATTTTGGAAGCTCGATAATACACAACGGACAGGTATTTATGGGAGTTTAAGTTCTATCTTGTTTGGTTCTTCTTGACCTGATTTGTAAGGGGCTGCTTCGCACAATCTGTTTGCCATCAATGTTGGTGAGACGAGACCCCTGCTCGTCTCTATTCATGCTTCATGTTGTAAGTTGTATATGATCTGCCTTCATCCTACAGCTGCCTACCTAAAGGCTTGCTCGCACAAACCAAATAATTCATACGGTAGGCAAATAGATCGAAATGGGACGCCGCTCTTGAGTTATTCGCTATCTTTATAGTAAGTCTAGAATGCTTCAGGGCTCACTCACGTATCACAGATGTTGTGCGACTTAAGGCGGGCATCCACCAACCACGACAAAGGCTACGACAAGTGCCGACAAGAGAGTGCGACAGCGTTGTCTGGGCGTGTTGTGGATGTCGTTGGTTGCCGTAGAAAAGGCGTCCGTGGTACCGACACGCTACAGTGACATTGTCGTAGACTCTTGTCGGGAACTGGGGTCCACCAACCACGACAAGGCTACGCGAGGCTTTCAATCGTAGACCTGTCGTGGACCTTGTCGGAAAGCCATTATCGTAGCCTTATCGTGGTTGGTGGACGCCCGCCTTAAGAGGGGGCGTCCACCAACCACGACAAGGCTACGACAATGGCTTTCCGACAAGGTCCATGACAGCTCTACGATTGGAAGCCTTGTCGTAGCCTTGTCGTGGTTGGTGGACCACAGTTACCGACAAGAGGCTACGACAAGGCCACGACAGGCTGCGACATGAAGCTTGTTGGGGGCCTGTCAGGGGCCTTCCGACAAGTTTACGACAAAATCGAACATGTTCGATTTTGGAGCCGTGTTGTGGCGTGTCGGGACGTTGTCGATAGAATATTTAGGTGGAGCATGCACTTCCCGACAGGCTGCGACAAGGGCTCACGACAACTCCCCTCCTCACGACAATGCTGCGACAAGGCACCGATTGGAACATTCTTGTCTGCTCTTGTCGTAGCCTTGTCGTGGTTGGTGGACGCACCCTCTTACTGTACAGAACCTCGAAGCAAATTAAGGTAATGCTAATCCCCTCAATTCTGAGATTGAATTATAGACCTATTTAACGCTTGTTTGTCGTCGGTAGGACATAAATTCGAGGGATACGAGTTTCAATGGTAATTAGTTTCCGTTTTAAATGACCATTAATTTCTCACCTGAAGTTAACAATGTTGATGATAAAGTTGGTCCCGACTGTTGCTCCCGAAGATGCAGTCACGAGGCTTCCCCATATGTGCAACTTGTCATCTGTGGGACGCAGTCTTTCTTTGCCATTCTCCTATATATTTTGGATCACTATTGATCCACCTATGTCAACCATCTTGAAAAATACATGTATATTACGATTTTTAGGATAAAACATAAAGCTTAATCGTCTAATGTTCTTGGTATTAAGAGCCCGTACAAAGGCTCTATTAAAATCAATCCAAGCTATTGTGCTGTTCGTGGAACGATAGCCTATATATCTGCCCTAGCTGAAATAAATTACCCATTGTCAAAAGACTTTCGAAATTCAGAATAATCTCATAGGCGAAAATATCTGTTGATGTCAAATGACTCAAAAATGAATAGAGGAAACGAGTCGAATTGTAGTGTGAATAATGGTCCGTCATTTTGTGCAAGCTGAGGACATTTCTTGTGTCGTATTGGATATGCAAGGCATACCCGGAAGATCCGTTAAAGTTGTATGTGTTTCTCCCGCCCGTTTCCCCAGGTGACTCAGGTTGCCCGACTAGAAGAGCATCAGTTCCATAGAATAGCAGTCTCCGAAAATAGATCTGTTATTCTTGTTATTTTGTTTGTATACATGTATATTGCCGTCTTATGTTTGGTGTATTTTATCTCTGATGTTTTTGTTTGATGCCGTCTTCTATAATCTGAATGTGTATGTCTATGAAAAAAAGATTGAAATAGTGTATATGTACTTACGCTACGTATGATGTATATTGATCTTCAAGATATTCATTTATGAACTTTATATTTAGAGATATACTCCATGTTTGTGAAGTTCTACTTCAGTTCTTTAATGTCTTGATACATATTTTGTTGAGACTATCTTTTTACCATTAATGTTGTTGTGATATTTGCTAAGGACAACTTCTCTGACAGTGTATATGGATTTGTAATTTATCGGAAATTGCTGTCGGTCAGCAATCTGCGTGATCATATGTTTGCTCACGTGTCTCACTCTCCCAGCACCACTTTCGCATAGTCAGTCTGTCGCCAGCCTGATGTCTTGTGCCGCAAACTATACATCCACATCAAACCACACCCCTGCCTCCAAGCTCCAGCCCCTGATCCCTGACCCTCAAGAGTCCTCTCACTGTCAAATTTCCATCCAGAAAATGTCTGAGCCAAATTGGTTTTGGAGATGAAACCCGTTTCGAGAGAGATCTTTGGGGGATGCAGCTCGTCAGAAACAAGACATGTGTCACCGTGTATATACACGCCCCATAGAGATTGGATGACAGGGTGAATACCGGTCTTCCTATACCACAGATCGGGCATGACTGAGGGTACATACACTAGACAAGTGCTATTATTTGAGATGATGGACAGTTTCCATCTGAGCAAGAGGCCTAAAAGCCTGCCCCACTTGTCGCCGCGCCATCTGGTGGTAGGCCGCCGGGGAGCCGTTGAGAACGTCCCAGAGGCCGTTGATTTGAGGTCTGAGCAGCTCACAGTTTGTCGAGATATTCGCGCGTTTCACAAGCGTCGGCGCCCCCTGGGGTCCTGACGGGGAAATGTGGGTATCCGCTTAGCTTGAGAGCTTGTCCGGAATTTAATGGATGGCGATCAACGAGTTTGGTGAATGTTGACATAGCACTATACGAGTAATTCAGGAGTCTCACCAGTCAAATCCTGAATACCAGGACGACACTAATGAGAGATCTATATTCAATAAACGTCAGGGTAAAGCCTTGGAAATCGGAATGATGATATACCGAATTAATTATTCCTTCTTTTTTTTTCATTTAAACCAAACTCTCCGTAATTGTCTGGTTGGCAGGTTCTGTGTTATGGTCGGGTGTGGTTTCGACTGGTTGTCATAAGAGGTATATATACATAGAAAGTAAGGCAACTGCACTCAGAGAAACGGAAAACGTTGTCCTTAAGAATTTTGAAGAATGTTACATATGACAGTATGTTTCTCCCTAAGTTGGTTTCTTGAAATTCTTTTTTTACCTCTATACAGTGATACACGGACACGTTCTTCTTCATCTTGGTTTTTTTTGGGAGGGGGGGATGCAAACAGAGGGCTTGTACCTCGTGTTGTCAAATTTCTTGGAAATATTCATTACACCGTCGGTACCGTACATATCTCCAGTCCACCCCAATTCCTACCCTACATTACCATATGCATAGCCAGTCATTTCAGAACAGCAGTAGAGGAAGCATTGCCTTATAGGGGAACTCCCGCGGGAGGGGACTAGGAAATGCAACTCAAATCCCTACTCTAGATACACAAATGCTAATATCCACTATATATTGATGGAAAAACTCCCATGGCACCCCTCCCTTTTCTCACAATAAATGTTTTAAAACGAAAAAAGACGACCAAGAGAGATCTAATGGGTCCTCCTGTTGTATCTCACGAAATCTCAATGGGGTTGCACTGTTTCGCCAGTTTCGCTGCTCTTTGTGCTGTGGATATTTCGTAGGCGTACTTGTGTAGACAAATCTTGAAAATAATACACAGAGTCATGTCCAGTTAGAGATCACTATTTTAGTACATCATTATTGGCTATACCAAAACATGATAGTATAGAGTCAGTTCATTACAACATACTACAGTGGAAGGTTCCACTGCAGTGTCTCCAACGTTGCACAGGAAGAGTGATTGTTGCATATTTCATATCATTCACAGAATACATGCAGATATCACCACTTAAGCCCGCGGCCCTACCACCATGAAACACTGTGATAGGATTAACTAATCAGCTAATGAGGCATGAAATAAAATGTTGCTAAGTATATATATATATAATAGCATAATGCAGGCGAAAGGAGTCCAGGACAGGCGCACGTTCATATTAGTGACTGACAGTATTTCTCCCATCTCCCCGTTCTCTTCTCTACTTACCTCTTCACCATCAGTCCTTCTACTAACTAATGACAATACCCAGTCATCGCTCTGACACTATGTTCCTCTCCAACCATCCCTCTCATACCTGGGCACACTCCTCCCCATCCCTCTCACACCATGTTAAACTCCCAACCATCCCTCCCACCTTTTCGCTTTCTTCAACCCTCCCTGCTACATAGTTCAAACCAACTCTCCTATACCTTTCTCCACTTCTAGCCATCTGTGCCGCACATCGTCCCATTCATACTCATGCCTCTGACACCTTGTCTCTTCACTTTCCTTCTCTCTCGCTACCGTAACGGATCACTAATGCTCCTGTCATATCATTTTCGCCATTCCATCCATGGTCTTAATCTCATTCTTGCCTGATTTTCCTGTTCCCTTCTCACTCCTTTTTCTGAATCATAATTTCTCGACTTTCTCGAGACTCCTCATCCTCACTTGCTGCACATTTCATCCTCGTCTGCTTCTCTCCCATTTTCATTTCTCTGTGGCTGTCAACGCTACTACTCCCAAGCATCTGCAACCATTTTCATATTCTATCCTGTTATTCTCATACCTATCCCTGCCGCTTCCTACCTGTTCATCCACTGTCACTCCGTTCTTGTTCTCAGCCGTTCTCCTAAGTTGCTCCAGTTGTCCATGCTCTTATCACTCATCTGTGCCACACATCACATGCATCTGTGCCTTATAGCAGTTTCTTTTAGTTCGTCTATGTCCTTTCCCAGCAATTTCTTCTTCTTCCTGCTCCTGCTGCTGCTGCTGCTTCTGCTGCTGCTGCTGCTGCTGCTGCTGCTGCTGCTGCTGCTGCTGCTGCTGCTGCTGCTGCTGCTGCTGCTGCTGCTGCTGCTGCTGCTGCTGCTGCTGCTGCTGCTGCTGCTGCTGCTGCTGCTGCTGCTGCTGCTGCTGCTGCTGCTGCTGCTGCTGCTGCTGCTGCTGCTGCTGCTGCTGCTGCTCCTCCTCCTCCTCCTCCTCCTCCTCCTCCTCCTCCTCCTCCTCCTCCTCCTCCACCTCCTCCTCCTCCTCCTCCTCCTCCTCCTCCTCCTCCTCCTCCTCCTCCTCCTCCTCCTCCTCCTCCACCTCCTCCTCCTCCTCCTCCTCCTCCTCCTCCTCCACCACCTCCTCCTCCTCCTCCTCCTCCTCCTCCTCCTCCTCCTCCTCCTCCTCCTCCTCCTCCTCCTCCTCCTCCTCCTCCTCCACCTCCTCCTCCTCCTCCTCCTCCTCTTCCTCCTTCTCCTCCTCCCCCTCCTCCTCCTTACCCCCTATTCCTACCCCCTGTGCCCTCACATACCGGATACCCCATCCGCCCATTCGTTACAGAGTTGCTCGCCATCTGAGTGGAGCTGATGGAGGACACGTGACCCACCCGTGGGAATGGGTTGTTAGAGGGGCCCTCTGTATGATCTATATGATGGTCCCATCTGTATACTACGTTCCCGCTGTGCTAACCCTTGTTTATACTCTGGACAAGATCCTCTTGGCTCATGCACCAAGTGATACACTTATACTTATTTTACCAGGCCCTATATTGAGATATTCTTAGTTTTCCTCATGCTGACGTAAAGTCTGTCCAGGTCCTCCAGTCTTCCTTCCCAGTTACGATCTGTTCAAGAAAATTATCATCTATCGGCAAACTGAGTTGTACATACAAAGCACCAGTTTCTAAGCACCAGTTCTTCTAACTTGCTCCTAATAATAGTCCCGGACTTCCTTGATACTATTTTTACCTATTTTGAAGTGTTGATATTCTGCCCAGGTTATATACAAACTGCAAGTGTGAAAATCATTTCTCATATAACCCATCCTCCTCCTCCAAAACCATGCCTCATGTCAAGTTCTAATTTAATCACACGCGATAATGCTAATGTTAGCCTACCTCCTGCATGACCCACTGACATGACTTATGTTTTTGCTGCCATCTGCAATACTAAATAGCTCTATTATATCTACTGACAAAGGGCGATGTGCCCGCCTTGTTGGCCTGACATGGAATATAGTGCCCTCTAGTAGATAGGTATGGGGAAGGAAGAGGTGTTGGTAGAGAGTATGGGAAACGAGCACTGGGGCTCACTCCTTCTCGATAGCAGAGTTCTAACTGTCCTCCTGGGCTGGCAGACCAGTGGCTGAGGTAGACGGCCGTGGAGGACATTGGTTGATCTGTCATGGTAGACGGGAAAGGCCCGGGAGCGGGGATAGCCAACACAGTTACACCCTCACCTCACCACACGAGTAT
This sequence comes from Alentia gelatinosa, assembly GCA_950022655.1. NCBI lineage: Eukaryota > Metazoa > Annelida > Polychaeta > Phyllodocida > Polynoidae > Alentia > Alentia gelatinosa. Next base: position 22,115,729 of record OX465580.1, on the reverse strand, counting down.
TCTATGCTGGTCGAGTATTGTCCGGTACCGAGTGGAACAGACCGGGTTAGAATATATACCCTTATATAGAGGCAGTGAGGTACTCGCGTAGGAAGCTGTCACTTTAGGTACTGAAGCCTCTCACCTATCATCGGAGATAGATTTTGAATTATAAATCGGTACACACTATATGAAATAGGAATATTCCAATCTCGGACATTGTATCGATTATGGATATATTCATGTTATCACATAGATCCTGGTCTAATGTCTATATATAATTATAACGAAAAGCAACATCGAGGAATTTGATAGTCTATGATAAGGTTTATTTCAATTATATCTACATGTTTATGCACTTGCGACAATCCATTTAAGAGCTGGGAACCAAAGTTTTTGTGGCTCTCTCCTCATAGTAGAGTCTCCACTGCCATACTTATGATACTATCTCATTACTTATTACCTCTCTGATAGCTGATGATAATGCACACTAAACATAAAAACGGATCATACAAATGAGCTTAGTGGTATTTTACTCTCAGAAAATTAGATAACGCGGGGAAATGGAGCTAAGTAAGAAAAGCTAAAAGAAAAATCGGTAAATCTATATTAGACCGGCCGGGCTTTTGTGTAGCAATTATGGCGTATTGGACCTTAAACAGCAGGTGTTCCAACAGCATTACGTGTAGTGAGGACATGTTCAGAGCTGCTCTGTACTCTATACGAGCAGCTCAACGACCCCACTTTATAACTGAGGCGGTGTTTCAGACCGCAAACCACCACACGGTATACATACTCTTAGTGCATTAGCGTCGTACTGAACATAGCAGTAGCTTGCGTTGTTTCCCCTCATCATTATAAAACGTCCGCTCTTAGAGCAGCCACGGAAATTGAGGCCACAGACAATGAGGCTCTAATGGTGGGGAGGTCATAGAAGTCGTAAAAGAATCGCGACCGGAATGAATTCACCTGGATCCCGGCCTACTAATTGTGCTGACTAATGGGTTATTGGCATGTGAGTGGCTCTGTCAGATGTCTCCAGGACAGCTCTCAGGTAACGTGGCGTTTCCTCGGGCTGGACGTTTTGAGTAGGCAGCCAGTGAAACAGGTGTGATAACGAGTTATCTGTCTGAAGGCAGGGTATCACTAAAGACCAGTGCAACTTGAGCCGTAGATACGGAGCAATAACGTTCCCTTCGACATCAGTGCATCATATTTATTGCCCACCCAAAACGGAGTCTCCATACTAAGCCTATGGAGCCTCCAGATAGCTCCTGAGTAGAATACGGAAAGCCGTATTCTCCTAGGAGAATTAGGCTTTTTCGACCACCTGACGGGCATTATAGGAACTATTTCATATAAACAATGCGCGGCGTTTGCGTCGAATTTCTAATATTTTACAAGATTTGTTCCTAATAATTAGTCGAAAGATGAGTAATAAATGCAACATTACCATGATTTCGATCTATGTGTCCATATTCTCCTTTAAGTTGACACTAAGAAAGAAATTAATGAGTGTTTGGTCTGTGTCCTCGTTCGCCATCGAGTTTGGAGTGCGCAGTAATATTAACGAGGCGATAGCCGAGTGAATATCCTGAAGCACTCTGAACGAGATGGAGAATGAGGACTCAGACCAAGCAAGAAAATGTTTCTGATTTTATCTTAGCCTGGATATTTCTATCTATTTGTCACTCGTTGAGAATGAGTTGCCGTCCTTGCAAGCCTGTTGAGAACGAGTTCATAATGTTATTCCTAACGACCTCGGTTAAAACCTCCGACGAAACGAGTTCGGAATCCGGAAACTTACTACACAGGAATCCTGTTTCTATATAATACACAATACCCCTCGCTATCGCTCGGAGTTTTACTACGCATCAACTACGCGGAGAATAAGGCCACTCAGATTATGGCACTGTGTTAGACGTTTACCCAGGGCTGTATATGTATATAGTTATTTGTTGTTTTTTTATATTTAACTTAAAGCATCTCTCAGTAACCCTGAGTTTTTCAGATCCAGTTGGATAGCAAATCAATTGTCTTTGAGATGCTTTTAAATAGACTTTATCATATACAGAGAAAATATGGTTCTTTTCCTCAATCCTAAAAAAAGAGCTTGGTATGAAAATAACCTTGGCACGTAGTTTTAGAATCTCCTCACGACCTAGTGAAAAGAGAAACTATATGTCTGTACTTGTGTCTTACTGGTGGTTTTCAGTCCTTTTTGACAAGTGAAAACCAGTCACTTATATCATTGTATATGAACTCTTCAAATATGAGTAAAAGGCATTTGCGTAAATAGAATAGAGATTATTCTGTGGGGATACACATAAAACTCTATCGTATAATACATATATATTCAGCCATAAACAGTACAACGACGAAGGCACAAAAAAACGCTTGCTTGTAAATTATGTCAAAACACCCTCGATATACCGCAGATGAACGTACATCATTCCTCTTGTTAGCAATTTGCCGGTGGCGCTCGCCCGACATGGGAGCCAGAAATAGGCCGTAGCCCTTTACGTCCAGATCAATATGATTTATTAAGTAACTGGCATGTTATAGAGTAAAACGGACCCATTGTCCGCGCCCAGGCCTCACTGTTTGCCCGCCCTCGGCCACCGCCGTCAGTAGCCTATCGTGACAGGCAGCGGGCAGATTTTTTACCTCCCCACCCGCCACCGCCGCAGCGGGGAGGCATTTTCCAGCAGAGCGAGCGTGTGATTAGGCTTAAAAGTCGCGGACAGGCGACAATGGCGACACCACGCGGCGGTCTACCACACTACGCCTGTCACGTGGTTTGTCGGTGACGTAGCGTATCTCCATGTCATGCGTTCTGACGTCACAGGTTTTGTGCGTCAAGGACGGTTTTAATTATTATGCCTACACTTTGTATGGCCTGCCTCCGTTTGCAAGTCTTACAGTGTGCCCCTTTGAGCGTACGATAGGCCTACACTAGCCGATTTGTGAAGACAGGTCCAGTCTTGTCGCCTGGTCGGGTCGGGTCGGGTCGGACCAGTTCTGTAAGAGTTTTATAGACTATATGTTTTCCGAACGTGTTTGCAACCTTATATTAAAGATTATATATTATTATATTATTATATATTCTCGGACCACCTCTAGAGTCTAGTAGACACATTGATCCATAAAATCGAAAAGGAAATCATGATTGCAAACCTGAACGGTTTGGTAAAATCCGGCTTGGTTTGGTCGAGAATGCGCGTGAATCACACATTGTCTTCAGTCTGCTGTAGTCCTTGCCTTTGCAGAAACCTGGGACCCATCAGTGCCTACGAGGTGATTATGTATCAGACTATACTTCAAACTGTGAAACTCCTTGTGCATTTCTGCTGGTATAAATGACTCTATAGATTCACTTCTTCCCAAAAGGGGGTCTAGTCTTCAAGACTGATGCCGGGTGGTCTGAGGCATGTCCATATGTCATACATCTCAAGACTACACAAGATTAAAGCGGACATCAACAGAACCCTACGGACAAGTCCGGTCGGGTTTGGTCCGTTGAAGAATTCTCCATATATTGTGGGCATTACAGAAGGATCCCTAGAGGGCATCTTTATAGCTGCTATCCTAGGGCTGTGAATTGAAGGAGCGTAAGGGGCCGTTGGTATCTATAGTCAATACATAGGACTTTTATGGCCTCAGTTGTATGTTCTTGTCTGCTGATTTTCCAAGCCGGTGGTTACCAGCTTAGCCAGTGTCATATTGCCTATGGCGGAGATCCAATCAAAGGATGCTGTGAACTAGGGTCTATAGGGGATAGAGCCATGGTTAGATCATGAAGCTGTCACTAGGTGGCTAGCAGTATGGCAGGTCTCTTGGGGGGACAGATCTATATTTTGGCTCTTTGTTCCTACGAAATGCAACTGCCTTTCAATGTTTTACCATGGTTCCCTTAACTCTCTACACGCATCCTAGAGCAGGATGAGATACTGATTAAACCCAGGACATGATGTTTTCCACATGGATCGTTTTATATACATTTGTGAGCAAGGCTAGAGTTGTGACACTTCTCCATTATCACTCACTTCTTTTGCACCTCCATCCGTGAAGAATAGCTACTTTTTCACATCCATTACTGAAGAACACCTACTCGGGGGGGCATCATGGCCGCCCCCATGGCTCATAGGCTATATGCCATATAGAACTAGGTACCTGTTCTCCTTAAATAGGATAGGTTACTCCTCCATGCATAGAATATCTGGAATTTTCATATTGATTTAAGAATATGGATGTGAAAATTGCCTAGGATTGCACTAGGATGCATTTTAGAAAAGTAAGTTTTTTGGCAGTATATGATTATTGAAATATTTCACAAGGTGATTTTCAAATGAACATGAGCTACCAAAGCTCTTCACGAAATGCTTGTCTATGTACTGCTTTTGAATTTAGATTTAGACTTAATCATAAAGGCACTATTTACATTAATTTTCACTGAGAAGTAAGATTGTACACAGACCCAAAGACAAATACCCCATTTGTAATGTTTTATATCCGACTTAGAATGAAACTTTAAAGATGTCCGTTGAAAGCATCTGTGAAAACGGTTTTCGAAGGTGAAATCAAATTTCACTTCACTTCCAAGATGCCCTCCTCTTTTCAGTCGTGTACTCATACTAGTGTACTCATTCCCCGGTCACAGACTTTGGTGCGAGATTTTGTGCGAGCACCAGAGGGCACTGAGTTGCTCGGTACACACTCGCCTGTCATCAGTCGCAGCTGTGAGTTGGTCGCCGCACACACAGACAACCCGCTTATTACCACAAGGCGCACGACCACGTTCCCCTCCACTGCTCCTCACACAGAACAATTAATTCATTACTGAAATCAGTGTCATGCTCACTAAGTACAAAGCTGTTTGTTTTGGGTACGTGCACGCAGCCTGAGTTTAAGGTGCACACACCGGGCACACTTAACGTACTAAACGCACTCAGTGCTGCTCAATCCTGCTCAGTGCATGTCAGCAGTTCAAACAGGAACTAATCGTGTTTCTCTTCACCAAATGTTCTCTTCAACATGTCTACAATTACTTCCGTGTGATTATCTTTCGATGCCGTTGATCATCGTCATGTTTGTCCTTGATAATTGGATGCTTGTTCATAGCTTTGGTATGAACTTGTTCTCGTACATGTTTAAAGGTACAAATAGTGTAATTGGACTGGTTCATTATAGATTGAAGAGTGACAGTGTCCTATACACACACCGACCATACGAAGAGTATAATTCATGAATACTATCTTCTATAAAATATTACATGCCTTGTATCCTACATGCCTATCGTATTCGTCAGCAATATTTTTTAGAGTTGTCATACTTAGATGAAGCATGGCTGCTTTATATTATCCTAAAAGCAGATTTCTCTATGTTAAATAGAGAGGGACGATGTTTATAAACCACCAGAGAAAGATCGACACACTTGTCAAGCCGCAAAAGATTTCTTATTAATACAGACAATATTCGTCTAGAAAATATTAACTTCAAATGGGACATTGATTGTATTGAGGGATCCAACAATGAGCAAACGATCAGTTCACAGACACAATGGCAAGGTCATCAGAGTAAAAGAAATAACCCCGACGAGTGCAGGCTCTAGGGTCGTGCACCGGTACACGTGTCCCCCTAGCGGCATGCTCGCGGTCACTGCGTCCCGTGCAATGGGCATCTTTTTGATTCGGTCATCTGTCCTCGTGAACAAAATCCTCGTGAGCGTTTGATGATCGTGGACAATCGTGGTCAATTAGCGTGACCGGAGACTAATTACAAACGCCTGATCCGCCCCCCACGCCCACCCTGTGTGTGGACGTGCTGCCGACTGGGCGATAAAAGGGAAGTTACGGTCTGATCTTTTCATCGGGTGGGGTGTGCTGAAGAGGCGTGCGCTTGGTATATTGTATAGCAATCTATCGGGTCAATTTGTTCAGGTGTTACGGTCTTTATTGCGAAACACTTTGCTGGAAACAAGAACCAATCGAATGGAGAATCGACAGAAGCCAATGTATCTACATTGAACTGTTCAGTTTTCGTGAAAGGAATGGGACGGACAGAAATCTGGTACATGTATCCTGATATCTTCTTGCCAATTAGGCCTTGTCATCACATACCTTGTTGTGTCACCAACACTCTTGCAGCCTCTAAATAGTTTAATTTAAGTATGTGTTAAATATTTGCTGGGACTGGTTAACTTTGCTTATCTGTTACTGTTAGTCCAGAATATACACCAACTTATCGATGGTACCAACGAGAATCGTGTTATAGGCTACATGTGTGTATTTGATAAAGTTAGTGTTTATGAATAATGAAAGTATTGCTACTCTATATATTTTGAAAGGCTTCACATATATTTCCTTTTACCTTTGGGTTCTTCCGTTCAATGTTATATTAAGGAGAGTAAATCTTGATCGTTATGAATAGATTATTATAATTCCAACACTAGGGAACCAAATTCAATTTTTTTCGTATAAATCAGACTTATGCCCATCATTAGAAAAAAAGAGAGCTATCATGAATACTAAGACCGAGTAGAGTTGACATCAGCTGAACGATGGAATGATGGGCGAGTCCACCTTATTCAAAGCACAATGCAAAATACTAGACCTTAAAGTCCCAGAATAGAGATAACGACAAAAGCCTTGGGTTGATGGCACTGCATGGCGCCCGACTCACGATGAAAAACGGACATTCTGGCAGGTGCAGTTAACATTGTGCATAATCCTTCGCGAGGATTATCCCCTGGAGACATTGACCTCTCCAATGAGAATTGAAGAGGGTCACCGCCAGGGGTCGGGGAAAGTACACAGCGAGTCACTCGTCACATGCAAACTCCCCAACATGCTCCTCTTATCCATGTCGCAAGTATCTTTTTCCTTTTGCATTGTTGGTTTAGGAAAACAGTAATGCACGTTGATCACGGAATTCCTCCTTAAAGTATACTATCGGACGATTTGTGATTGCGACACATGCTATATTTCGTTATCAATCTTGTACTATAGGGTGTAATACACGTATCTAAACTGGCAGGGTGAGATCGATGAATGGATGACGCATTAATCATCATTAAATTAATGTAGCACCTACAAAGTCCAGATCATTTTTTATTATAAACAGACAGAACATAACTATCGAATAATGTTCATCCAATAGAGATGAGTGCGGTTACTGGCCATCAACTGAATTCCAAGAAGGCAAGCATTTTGATAATTCCAGGATTATCAAGAACACGATCTTTATCATTCCCAAACATAGATATCAATATATATTATGATTGGGAGTACAGAATTTGTCATCCTGATGAATATCAGTGATACCAAGTTGTCAAGTAGTGCGGGTTACATCAAAATCACAGTCGTTCTAACAGAGCGTCCCTACTTGGAGAGTGACTGTTAACACTCCCACGAGTGTCGTCATGGCAACGATAATGTGCTGTTTAATACCAGTTACAATAGGTTATAATGCTATTACCTAGCAGCGCGCCCGTGGTGATGATGGTGAGCAGCGTGAGTGGTCATTTCACGGTCAGTAGGCGGTCATCCATCACTCCCTGTCAACACTCCATATTGCCCCTTTCATATATATGCATACATAGAATAAATTGCCGCTATGGCCTTACATTCAGAGCCCGCGAGCTCGCGTAATCGCCATATAGAATTGGGATAGCGCCTTGGAAAGAGCTTCAGCCATGCATGAACTCATCAAGGCAAGCGCTTATGAAGAGAGGATTCGAAATATATGTGTATGTGCGCATGTATGTATAGATATCACTATTAAAGATGCCGGGTTTCTTATACAGTGTAATAAGCAAGTTACCTGTGCCTTGAGAGAGCACATAGGCCTACAGGGTACCTTTGATTTTACACGTTTTATTTGGTCTATATAAAGTCATTTAAGTCTATAAATGGATATGAATATTTCTTGTAGAAGTCATATCATTCTGTTTCCTACCTTAGTAAGTTGTCTAGACAAAAACTTTGAGATAAATAAAAAATTAGATATACATACTCTATAGATTTTTAGTTCAGTCCTCACCATATATAGACACATGTATGTTATATTCATTCACACATTTTGAGGGTAGGGGGATGCCAAATGGTGTTCAGTGGTGAGGGAACAGTAGTCACGAGCTTCCGTCATATACAATAGAATGGTCCATTATAGCATTATAGCTACTGGCTGTAGCTGCATAACGTGGCCTTATGAGATTAGAGCAGGTCTGAGCAGTTCTAGCCCCCATTACATCAACCCTGACGAGCAGCTCAATTTCCCGCTCACCGAACACTAGGCTAATGCCCGGCCGTCTGGCGAGCCCGCTGGTCAGTGTGCTCCATACAAGACATGATGTATTGTTCCTATTATCGCCCACTCACATGGCTTTATTGGGGGGCTGTTGTGCCCGTTCGATCTGCCACCATATGTTCATCTGATTTGCGAGGGCTTTCATTGAGAATGATGTGATGCATTGCCATGTGTGGTTTTCTTTTTGTCCCCGTCGTGTTTTATGTCTCTGGTCGTATAGGATGAGCAGTTCTGGCCTTAATTGCCTGGTTCTGTTATATCAATATATTGGATTATACATATCAATAACAGCCTGGTTACGAGATGGTATTCTTCCTTCCTCTCTCCTCCCTTCATCCTCATCGTACTAACTGTGTACCTCATAATTATCCACTCTTCGTGTCTTGGATGTCCAAACTAAATGACTCGTTCGTTTTCTAGATCTCTATTCCCATTTCCCTCTGTTGGCTAGCTCATCTTACCAAGTCGCACCTCCTCCGCCCCACCACTTACTCAGCATATTTCACTCCATTAACGTGACCTCAGGAACCATGTTGGACAATTTATTCGTCGAAGCGAAAATAGCCTTTTCTTTTCCTGGAAAAATAGACATGGACAACACAGCACCGTAAAGAACCCAGTGGCCTCAGGGACCAGCAACTGAAAATCATCTTGAAATATAAGAATGATTTTTTTTTGATTTTTTTTTTTAATTCAAATTTAAGGACAGATGTACAATCGCTTCCCATAAGAAGCATTCTTCCCTGCACGGGTCCAGAATTGATTTACGGGAAGCTATATTTGGGAAAGACTGAGTTCGCCGTTTTCTGCAGTAGTTTCTCAAAGCTGGTTTTGTGAATTCTATGACCTCACTTATCTTTATTGCCTCTTTCATTTATCTTAACTGTTTCCTATACCGTTTTATATTTTTTTTACTTCCATATAGATCTATATATACCCTCACTTATCCACTTTTCTCCTTCACCCCAAGCAGTGGTAGATTTACTGCTATATCAAAGGCCAATCCTTCTCATACCATGTCTATGTGGTGTGGGAAGTAAAAGAACTCTCACCTCGGTAAATGTCTAGGGGTAAATTCATTTCATAGATTCGATCACCACCCTTGTGGTGTAAAAGAACCTTGAGAAAGTCTGGTGAGAACCTGCAATGGTTAACTGGGCGTTAAATCAAACCAACCAACCAACAACCACAGTAATCTGCTAATATCTATATGCAAGCATGTGAACTAAATAGGATTAGTACTCATGAATTGCCAAGATGTATATCTTGAATGAAAATCACACAAACTACGAGAATCACTTTAATCATTGATGTAGGTATTTCAATGAATTACAGATATCCGAATTTTCTATATTTTCCTCCACAATTAAGAGGAATCCGCAATATCTGCCGCTTATGGCTATGCCCCCTACAAAACTCCGCCAGCACATGGTAAATGAGAGGCCGGTGACAAGCTGCCAAATGTACTGTTACTCTGCAGACGATGTGACTTTTGGAAGGAAGTGAGTCTCTATAAACATACCTCACAGCTCTGGCCATGTTTTATTACCAGTCCCGACACTGCCATGCCATATTCATTCTAGATTTCATTTCCATTTATCTTTCCAACCATAACTTATATCTCTGGTTTATACCTATCTAGTGATTGACATATCTGTATCAGGCAATTGTAGATAATCTAAGGTACTCAGAAGGTGGAGTATATTGAGTTTTATTGACATCATTTCTATTGACGCTTATTTTCCATAAAATAGATTCAGATCAAATCGGACCAGACAGGAGGATCGCGATAAGCTTTGATTATTCAGAACGAAAGCCGACACGTGCCATTTTTCAGACAGTGTTCACGTATAACTGCCACGCGTCAAAGTCAACTCGTTTTCCATAGCTGCGGCAAAACAGCTCGAGGGGGGCTGGAGAGCGAATTCACACGTAGCATGTTAACACCTAATAACACCCTCCTAAACCCCATGAAACATTCACGCCTCGGATGTAATGATATGTAGACACAGAGGTGAGTCGTTTGGGGCGTAGTCAGGTACCACCGTCAACACCGCGAGAGGGTGTGATATTGATACTCTAATTTATTATTGATGATTGTGGTTGCATCATATTGTCTGGCAACACAGGTGGGGACCGGATATTGGCAGGGGATCATTGTAGGCGCCTGATTGCCTAATGATAATGTACAGGTAACCGCCATATTTGTGCTCAGCACCTAAATATGTCCTGTAAATGAGCAGATCCAAATACAGGTAGCCTTTAGGTAGTAGTCTCTGGACACATCTCCCTCGCGCACAATGGTAACCCACATACATGGGTGCAGACATTGACTCCTGTCGTGCCATAATGGTATTGTGAGTCTCCGGCTGGGCAGATCATGGTTGGGCAGAGGTCGGGATGGTGACGTTAAGAATTAATGCTGATTGGGTTTGGCAAACAATCACACCTATAGAGGATGGAAAGGATGCTGAGAATAGCAGGATGATTACTAGTGTGAGGGATCCTGTGATCCTCTCATCTCGGGGTCTGGTACAGGGTAATTGCTTGGTGCAGCGCAGAGTGTAATGTTGGATTGGCGTTGAGCTTCAGGGGGTCACAGCATCCCTGTGTTACATTTCATGTTATTAACTCGGGATACATACCAGGATATAATAGGTAATATCAATACTTTTCTACGGATTCCAGACCAATAATTTTATGTAAATCATAGGCCTAAGAAATTTATATATTGTAAATAAAGTAAAACAAAGCATATTTATAGTCTTTAAATCCCAGGTAAGATACAATCATATGAGACAATAGTAATCCACTTAACATGCGGTATGAAGTAGGACGACTGCAGATGATAGACCAATTTGATAGCTCCTGATAGGCTGATTACATAAGTTACATTACGTTTCGTGATAGCATTTAGTCAATCGAAAATGAAATTCATCATTATTTTATAACGTTCTCTGATGTACCGTGACGGTTGATATCTGTAAGTATATGAACTTTCCATTTCCAATTACCATGGGAAGCATTGTGAAGCTAGTTTCCCTTTACCTACCCTACTTGTCTGCATGGTACAACTTATATGTTGTATATTCCCAATGTCGTTATCTAATTGTATTCATAAACTACATGTATTCTCTATTTTTGATAATTAAGTTGGACGTGAAATCTAAGGTCTTTCGCGTATATCAACCCTATTCCAAAGATGCCCTATTCACATTTCTGGAAACCCAAACAATGGACTTTTTTTCATAAGTTTCTTCATTGATATCAAAGTTATACTTTGGAATACAATTGTACATATATTGATACATGTACAAATAGTTTCTATTCATTTGACTCATGTTAAGAGATTAGTATGTTAGAGCATGGTAGAAAGCCGGAATCAAATCTTCTTAGTGAGTGTTACAAAACTTATTTTAATGTTTGGATTGGAAAATGAATTTAGTACTAAATTGATTATTAAGATGGGAACTTTCTAATTTTGCTAACGTCATGTATGAATATCACAAGGTGCTGATGCTATGCACAGTATATGGTAGAATGTAAGGTAGAATCGGTAAAGCGTTGGGTAAGGAAGTGTTTTCAACTTGCTAAGCCTCGTCTACCTACTATAGAGTCGGGTCTGATTAAATTTTGAAGAGGCAATCTGTAGATTGGTCGGCGGAAGAAATGGAAGATGGGAGGCAATAATGCAAGAAAAGTCTAAAATATTATAACATGCTACTTCATGTGCACATTAAAATCGATACACTTGGAATGCCATCCTGTACACTATGTTCAGTTTCAGTTGCTTTGTTTTGCGGAACAGTTTTTTGTGGGAACAATCTTCTGTGTGTCCTTACAGTGGAGTTTGGCAATCACGTGCACGTCAGCATTAATGAGTGTCCAGAATCAATTGTAATCATTTTATCCAACTGAAATAAGCTCGTCGCCGAATAGTGTTCTCACGGTCAGTTGGACCTTCGTGAACCTCCCAACCGTATTTAAAAAAACATGCAGTGAGTCACAAGGAAACGTTTGTTTGCTGCTTGGTGTGGCATGCCCTAATTAATCCATATTATGACTGACAATTCCTACTGGATGACCACTCCGACTTGAATAAGCAAGAAAACCTCTATTAAGAAATGTGTAATTTTTTGTTCTTAGAGATGTTTCAGGAAGAAATTAATTCTTAACAGTCTAAACCTTTCAGTCAGATCTTTATTGTTTATCATATTTATATTCAAATATATCCTGACCTAGTCTTAAAAGTTATCCTTTGTATAAACGTACCCTATCTGTGTGAAATCAAAAGAATGGAGAGTAAATATCTCTGCTGGTCGATAGTGGTGACGTCAACTCAGACTTGGTTGGGAAGGCTGGTGGGTTGTTGATACTTCGTATTGCCCTATATCCATTTGTGTTTACGTGTATAAATAGCCGGAAGTTACGACGAAGTTTAACTCTTTCAGTCCAAAAGATGCGTGGAAGCATTGCCATCTGTAGGGCCTGAAGATGCCTCCAGGCATTGCCATGTTGTGCTTTAAAATACTCCCAAGCATTTATTATGTGGTCTTTTTTTCAAATAAGAAATAAATGAAATTTAAATAAAACATTGTTTATTTTCATGATTTTATTACTATATATGGGAAACAATATTATTGCTCTGATGTACTGTGGGTTGGAATATTGTAACCAAGGAAACCCTTGGTTCCATGTTTATACTTGTAAAATATGTGACATCAGTATATAGGTTCAGGATTCCAGGGGTCACTCTATGATTACGCTTAGGACGAGGGATTGATGCAACTTCTAAGATGTAGGACTGAATGAGTTAATATTGCAGCAGTGACCATGCTCCGCCTAATTGATACAAGAATTCACATCCAGATCGACAGGCGAATTCCCAATCCTACCATGACGGATGGGAGTCGAGTCCTAGCCTTCCATTCTTTATTGACTGAAGCACCTGCTGGAAACCAGCAAAGTTGACCGGATGTAGAATTGGCGGCGGAATGAGGCGGGCGTCCAGATACCCGTTACCACGCTACGTCTGACCAAGCTAGTTGGTGTGACCGGCCGCGGCGTCCATAGCGCGTCGCTCATGCGCACGAGTCAGCCCGAGGTGGAGGGATTCCTCCTGACAACACAAACCGTGTGGCTACAATGAGGAGAAGGGCTTTCTGCTCGGCCGCCTCCAGTCAGCGTCCAGACGGACAGGCCCGGGCATCGCCTCTGGCACGGGCCATCTTTGATTTGTCTCAAAACACAAGGTCTTAGAAACGAGCCTCGGCCGTGGTTAATCCATCTGTTCTCACGAGGGTCAGGGCTGGGTCACTCACCCGGCCCTGACCCCTGTCTTCAGAACGGTCCTTAGGGGAAGAAGGTCGTGAGGGGATGGGGACTGGGTGTGTAGCAGACTGAGGTGACGACAAGAAAGTTTACCTATAGACACATCCGACTGGTGGAAACACATCGAGGCTGTTTACCTTTACATTCCTCGGGGCTTCTAGTTGGTATACCGTATCAAAGAGTTTCCACCCTGCGAGGAAGCTCATTGTATAAAGGAGGTTGCTGATAGGAGATGTCCACAGATAAAACCAGCTTTCAAATACAAATAACTATTGTTTTTAAGTTGCCATATCATTTTACACAACATGAGAACTGATATATTATATTTTTTTCAAATCTAAATTTGACATTTGTACATCGATACGTGTTGAGGTGAAGTGCCATTTTTTTAGTTTATCTCTATATTGATTATGAATCTACACTGTATAATATATGTACATGTATATCACTGCTTTCCTTGCATCCCACATCATAATTCGATCACGCGGTGTTGAAACCCTGGATATTACTTCATACAGCATAAATACATCATAAACTGTTCAACTATCATGTATGAATGCTCAGATACATATAATCTTTCACTGGTATTGGTAAAGTTCTGAGGGCCCATTCTACAGTATTCATGATTTAGATAAGAGAGGATGAACAGTCATGATAATGTCGGCATTCGTGTATATGTCTTTCAGAGAACGTCCTCTCTGTTCACTCAATCAGATAACTACTTTTAGTTCTAGCACTGCTTTCTGACAGTGATATCGCAGCTTGTTATCTTGTACAGTTCCCTGTTCCAATTTATCAGAGTTTCTGTCAAGTGAAGTAAATCATGATTCCAGTCAAGGTGTTTAGCAAGCTTGCTTTGAGTTGTTATTCTTAAAGCACACATGTGTGTCCTTCTCTACAGCTGAATGTTTAGCTTAGAGAATTTCAAACTGATTGTAACATATCATTCGTTATCTTTATGTGTTTCCATAATCCATCCCCACATCAAGTATCTAATGCTTTTAAAATCAATTGATTTCGTTTGGATATTTGGATAATACAGCTTGTTGTTTTTTTAAATCGGTCTCTATACTAGTTTCCATTTTGACTGGGTACTTTTAACAATATTTTTACGAGATCGATTGATAGATGAAATTTGGTCTCGTTACAAAGTTGATCAACAATATCTCATACTCGAAGTTTTACATTTAGGATTTTAAACATTTTTTTCACTTATTTTCCTTTTCACCGTCTCCTATCATACCCTTTCAGGTGTTGCTGTTCAGCGTCGTGTCGGCCGTATACATGTACCTGTACAGGTAAGACCCACACCGCCTATTAATCTTTCATCTTCTTCTATTGATTAGCCTCTCCGGTGGCTTGCATGGTGATTGATTGCTGGATGGATTGGTGTTGAACGAGGGTGATCCATTCACGGCCAATTAGCAGTCACGCATGGTTGGTGGATTATTTGGACCGTGTCCTACCGTCTTGACCCATTTAAATCCACCCCTGGGAGTGGTCACACTTCATCTGTTGTGTAAACACGGAGACAGGCGTCTTTGGGGATCTGTGTAAACGTTTAAAAAATGATTAGGTCATTTCCACTTGGACAGTTTTTTACCGTTCAATGTCGTGATGGAAGAGCGTGGTGGGTAGTTAACGTTTGCTATGGTGATGGAGATGCACGCCATCCAGACTTATCTGACAAGCTATAGGTATTATTAAAACTTTCGACACGGAAAATTAAATTCAGATATTCCTTCACATAATGGGGGGGGGGGACCTGAGTCAACAGCGATAGACTGAGATATTTCGGTTCTAGAATTCAAGGATGGCAACTTTCCACTTTTCCAGTAATATCCGCGTTTTTATAATTAGTATATAGGATAAGGTATGCTTGTTACCTACCTTATATAAAAAGGCACGATTTCGACAGGATCTGCTTGGAGTTGCTCCTCCACATAATGAAAGACAGAAGCAGAGATGTCCATGGATAGTGAAACGCCATGAGAGTGAGATTCTCGTGTGCATAAAAAACTCAAACCTGTTGTTCTTTTTTCAGCCATGATACCTACACTTTTTCTCTTATGATACATTACAAGACATGTTGAAAACTAAATTCAATGCTGTAGTTCTCCTTACCCTGAGACAAGCCTCTGACAGCCTTCGCAATTCAAAGATTGCGCAAGGTCCCCTGGTCCCTAAATCACACTGGATTTCATCATTGAGTTTTCTAAGTAGTTTTAGGCCACCACCGCGATTATTCATTAACTCAACTTATTAAATGCCTATGGCTAGCTTTCTATTAAATCCCTCTCAAATGTCTAGCTTTGTGGAGCAGTCGGTTAGGCATCGACCTCTTGCTCTAGGGACCGTGTGTTCAATTCCCTACGTATCTTACGTCTTCTTTTTTAATAATGACTTTAATCATTTTTTTAGATGATTATTTTCATTGGCCACATAGAGCCATCCTAGAGTATTCCCTTTTTAGTCTCTCCCGATTAGAAACACATATTTTGTATTTTCCCTGGACTGTGTTATGCGGGCCCTTGCGCCGAAGGCGCTAGTGTAGAACAAAGATGATATTGATTTAGCCTCATTCATGCCAATATAACAGTGGTTTGAAAAAATAATTAGGTGAGAGACCATCAGCCACACGCTTTGTCCGACATCAACAAGCTTTTCAGGTTTTCCCATTCTCTCTGAGATAGTAAATTCCGCATGTAAAATGTATGCCTACATTTTTGTCTGACCACGAGTGATGTTCCTAGTTATTAAATGCAATTTCACGTAGACCATGTAGTAAACTTTAGTTGGATGAAGTCTTCAGGAATATGAGACAGGAGCACCTTCCTTATCGGTCTGTATCAGTTTTAAACACGATATCACTTCGTTAGATATAGGCCTAATTCACTTCAGACATTAGCCAGTAGAGATTTAAAGAAATGGGTTTCGCCAATTTGAAGTTTGTATTGTCTGTCACATGATAATTTAGCGAGTTGTGATTGGTCATAGTTACCACAGATTCTTCCAAGTAAAAGCCAACTCGACCAAACACACACAGGGATGTCAGTTTTCCTTGTTTCCGCGGAAATCCGTGTTTTCATTTTTGAAATGTGAAATCTCTTTCCTTGTGTCAAATGAATATACAACAACACAGAGTATCGAGATACAACCGATATATTACTCATATCAGTAACGAGCCTTAATTCCCAACTCTACCTACCCATATACTTTTCTTATAAGCATGTTTAGTGATAATAACATAACTTGTATCTAATACATTTCCGGTGTTTTTGGTGTATTTATGTCAGGTTTAAACCCTGAATTGTCATGGGAATATATTTCCTTGTTGTTTTTTTTTACCCCAACTGACATCCCTGCACACATGAAACATTATGACAGACTTGTCCATACCCGACAAGACTGAACTATCAGGTCGCATCAGGTCCGCCCAAATAGGCCCTGTGTCTCATTGGCTTATGGGTAGGCGATGATGTAATAGGGTGTCAAATTTGATGTTCCAGTCTGTTGCATTTCATCAGATTGTCCAATCAGCGCGTAGATAGGTAACGCCATGTACTTCCATGGTATAAACCAAATTTAATTTGTGGAGTGTACCACGGAGCGGCAATATGTCGGTATTCAATAGGGCACTCTCAAAATAAGTGGAAAGTATGTATTCAACCTTCAATGGTAGGAGTTCATCGACAGGTTACGTGAGAATCACATAAAGACTTACATAACGCGTCTATGGACGACTGAAATGCAGTTACCATCCCGTGAATGCGAACCATGTGACAAATGTCTATTACAGCATGCACAGCACGGCACTGGAGTTTGGACTTGTCTCTGTTACCAACACAGGATCAGGGTGCACAGTTGGGGAGAGTAGGGCGGGGGTGGTCATAGGGCATGGTAGACTTGCACAAGTCTTTAATTATGAACATTCATTAAATGATTAAACACAATAAGAATAAAGTTCATTAAAGTATGTATCCTTTTTCTGACTGGCCCATGAACATGTATCCCAGCGAGGAGGGCGGCCATAGGATGCAGGGACTGGAACCAGTCTAAGGTCATGGGTGTGCATATGTGTTCAATCCATTTATATCTATACAAATAAGCCGATGGATCAGGGTCTACGCGAAACGGGTTATCAAAGTCCTGTGTAATGCTATAATGCACAGAGCACAAACATTTACTATCCGATGCAGGAGGATTGATGAAATATGCCTGAAACAAGTGTGAAATATGAGATGATGAGTGGGCTCTGCTTGTGTCGACATACTCTGCGTGAGCCTGCTATACACAGACAACCATGTTGACCCTGGTGAATCTCGCTATAAGCCAGCATTACCATCTTAGTCCCACCCCTGGCATCACGTTAACCCACTTACTAATTAAATCCCCCTCTTCCCCACTACTTGATCCTGTCTGTAGGCACCGCGCGGACATCTTGGAGTTATTATGGCGGATCGAATGGGTCGGGATCTCGAAATTTTAAAACTCTCATCAAGCACATGTAGTTGATATGGCAGACCTGGAGTTGTGGAAGTGATAAATTGTTTTGATATCACCATTATTATCGCGTAGTGTCCTTTATTTTGTAAAAACTATGAATATGAATATACTTTGATCATATCCTACTGTTAGCCAAAGAAAAACCGATGCGCAACTGCTGGCACACAACGTTGCGAAATATTCGGGATGTGTTCCCTCCTATACAGCATATATGTAGATATTGTACATGCTATCAGACCATAGTAGTCGTGATTTTTAACAGGTTGGTTGCTACATGTCAGGAGAAAATCATGGAAGATAATTTGGAAATTTGGAAAAATTATCAGAGAAAATGACTCTTTTCTGGGAAAACTGGAATTTCTATAGCTCCATCTACAGAAATGGCTTTTCCTGACACCCTTAAGATATGCGTATATTAAAGAAAATGAAATATGCCAGTCGTTTTGAATGTAAAGGACATTCCTATCATCCAGCACTCTCACACTGGCTGAAGAAGTTGTTAAGAAAAGCCTTTTTCATAGTTTAAATCATAACAGTTGGAATGTCTGATCCAAATTTTTTTTCTTTTTATTTTTGTAAGGAAATAATGAACATTGAAAAGTCATGGAAATTTTGATATTCCCAGTTTCTGACAACCCTGATCTAGGATGCCCCTTTCCTATGATCGCATATACCAATCTCGATAACGTGATGTAGCTGGGCTGAATTAAGACGTAGATTACTAGACCGATGGCACCACGGACCGATGGCACCTTGACTGATAGCACCTCTTCGGACCGATGGCAACATTTTTCCTAGACTGATGGCACCACGCACTTAGACTAATGGTTATTGCCAGAATATACTGGGTACACCACTTTTCAACTACCGGGTATATTATATTTTCAATTTACGTTATGATTTAAAAAGAACAAACAAAAAACCGGCTCCGGGCCCCTCGGCATCGGCAGCTGGGGGTCCCGGCCGGCCACCCATGGTCCCGGCCGGCCACCCGCGGCACCGGCCGGCCACACGGCGGGCAAACCCTGACTTACCCCTGACCTTTAGCATTAAGAGTTTCAGAAATCGGTAAAAAAAAACACCTGAAAACTAAACTGGCAACACTGTTATTTCATGACTATCGCATATTACATACTATATACATCTAATAGTTCCCAGTTCAGGTAAAAAGTGGGGTGGTGCCATCAGTCTAGGCTAGTGGTGCCATCAGTCCAGGCACGGGTGCCATCAGTCCAGGTGAAACTGAAAAGAGGTGCCATCACTCCAGGTGCCATCGGTCCGTGGTGCCATCGGTCCAGTTACCAAGACGTACACAACGTCAGAACCTGATTAGACGGGCCGAGATTTTACATGCATGGCACGTCATGTTAGAACATACCCTGGACAAGTCTTTTATTAGCCGCAGGTGCTAATGGGATATTGGCACATCAAGGTCGTAACGCGTGATGAATGTGCCATATTATGACGTCGCCGGCACGTCATAAGATTAACGTTACATGATGATCACGTGACCGTTGTGTGCGATCACCGAGTCACACCCAAATGTAAGCCGCCTAACCACAACAAAGCCACGAGAACCTACTTACAAAGCCCCCTCCCCCCGTGTAGCGCCGCCCAGGAGCAATGACAAGATTAGTCCTATTGATCTCAGAACTTGACCTGCTCGCCGTCCCTGAGGATTCTTGATTATAACTCTAGGCCTTGTTATTTGAGGGATTATCCTATGAGATGGTGTTCTCGTGACGTGGGTTTTTTGTAATTAGGAGTTTTATAACTGGATTTGATATGGAAGAGGCGATGCAAGTACATGTAATTTTCTAACACTTGTACTTGTATATAATCCTATATAAATGGCAAGTTTAACTTAGTTTGGGGAAATCGCATGCAAATTTGGAAAATAGAAATCCATCTATAGAAAGTAACATTTTTCCTTCTTCATTTGTGTACATGTATGTATGTGGTGCAACTTCTATTTTTCATCTGGTGCCATAAATGTATGAGGCTTTTTAATAATGCCCTGTAAGATAATATGGGACATAAGTGGAAGGGTGACTTTTTCATTCACGGGTGGGCGGTCGTTTTGAAATTTGCTATTCTTTCTCACATGTTTTCCTGTAAGATTCTATTCGTTCGCAGAAATAGGATACCTATTATTCATATGCTCTTCGTTTTCCGGTATCAGGCTATAAATCATACCATGTATGTGCATGTATATTATTTAGAGACGCTGTCAGAAGGACAATGTGTAACATCGTTCGGAGGGCTCGTGCCAAAACACTCCGCTGATACCATCTCTGAGCTCATCAATTTGACATTTCTGCACATACGAAAATATGGTCGCCAATTTTAAGATTGATTGTCCAGTTAGCAAACAAATGGTTTTGTGTCAACGGTCGAAGGGAACAGCATCATTAAAGGAAAATATCCAGGTTTACTCAACTATGGATATTATTTTAAATCAGATTGCAAGTTTGGATATGAAAGACAGAAATATCCTTCATTATGAAACATTTTCTCTTTAATAGTCTATATTCAATATGAGCGCGAGGCAGGAACTCTGTATGAAACGTTTCTGAAATATTTACTTTTCGACGAAATGCTCGACTACATACATACATTTTACAAAGTGATGCTGAAGAAAGGAGACGTGCTTTAAATGAACAATGAAAAAAAAATGTTGATTTCTCAAATGGTGAGAGTAGAATTGCGTTATGGGAGATGCCATATATGGATTTCCCCCTCGTTTGTGAAAATATGTATTACTCCTACATAGTTAATTCTTAGACTTTATTAATAAAATGATAGGCTAATCAATATACAGCCATAACATTATATAGATTACCCTTTTTACCTCAGTTTACCTTAATTCATTATGGTCGGAATTGTTATTGGAGTTAAACATGACGATAACTACGTACGAAGTGACCTCGTGGGCGGCTCTCCCCTTGTTAGAAAACAGATCCAATAAAAAGTCATGGGTTCCTCTGCTGAGGCCTGATGTTGTGGGTGCAAAACCCACCAGTGGTCTGTAATTTACCAATGAACCTTTTATGGTGGCGGGTAAAAAATATCTAAGTTGAAGCTGAATGGGTTTTGGTGGGCTGTTGACCCCGCCCTATCATTCTGCTGCAGACCACAAAAGAGAACCAAAAAACGTGACTGCAGGATTTTCCAATCTCTGCGTATTCACCTTGTGATCATAAAAAAAGGTTTAGAAACCCATTCTGGTTTGGAACGAGTGCCTGATGGTTCCTTTTGTTGTGTAGGTTTCTGAGGCCTCTCTTAAATATTTAGACCCATTTGGGATGTCTCGTTATTAGAAGTTTTATTTCTTTTATGTGGTTTTGTTTTGTTTTTGTCTATGGACAATTGTATGGAAGATCGTCACAAATTTGTGATGAATATTAGTTGTGCCCATGTTTGTCGCTAAAATAAACGACTCTAAATTCACTTGATTTACCGTAGTCACACAGATTGTATAAATATATTAGGCCAGTATTATTAATACAGTGTAGTAGTGCGACCCAAGGACCCATTAATCTAACATGCCTCATTCCACAACAGATTAAATTAATGTTGTGAACCTTAACAAACACTTTGATCTTGTTGAATACGTAGATCAATAACATATAATCTGTTACTTATTTCTCCGAATTCCTATATTGAACGCCTAGGCTAGACTATACACATTTACAGAAGTAGATATTTTCGAAAGTGCCGGGAAGTGCATTAAGATGGGGAAAAACGCCAAAGATAGCACAAAGATTCTTTGACGAGATCAAACTTATATCCATAGTGTATAAAAAAGGGTTTTTATGTACCGTTAATCAAGCAAGACAAGAATCCATACTTTTCGAGCGCAGTTCATTCTTGTTTACCCTACATGCATTGTCTTCCAGTCCATGTACACATACATAAGACTCCATGACCGAGCGTGTCTCTGAAATGTCATGCCCCAGATATTACTCACCTTGTGACACTTTTTGTCTCCTCTCCCAACCCAAACCCCAAACCCCTCCCATCTCGCATATCACGCCTCCCACCCCCACCCCTCCTTACTCCCTCTCGTATCATCCTCATTCCTGCTCTTTTTACCAAATGAAATCAATAGTGCATGACGAGAACGCTGGGGCCGCGGTTCAGTGGGGCGTGAAAAGCCGCGCGCACGGCGCACGCTTTGATCGGCGCTCGGCGCGGGGCCCGGGGATCGGACGGTGTCAATTTTCTAATTACATCACCTTAATTGGCCGCCGTTAGGGACGCGCCATGAGAGGATCAGCGGCCAGCACGCGCACGCCCCCTATCCCGGGATGTGAGAATTAACCGTGTCCGCGCTGTTGGAGGATGGGACATGAGGGACGTTTGGGGGATGGTGGCTGTGATGGATGTTTACATATTTATCTCACTCCGGTATTTTTCTCCATAGACTTAACGATAAGAACTCATACTACACGGCCGTGAAGGTAGTGTACCCAATCCTCAATGGCTAATTGGGTGATTTATTTTATCAATCAATAATGTTATACGGGGAGAGATAAAATAAGAAACCTACTCGATGAAAATAATTCGGTCCGCACTCCACCTAGTTTGACCACAGAGAAATTCATTCAGCATCGCCTCGTGACTCTTCGGTCAAACGCGATGGGGTACGGACCAAGTAATTTTCATCTCGCGAGTTTCCTTCTGAGGGCTTTATGGGTGAGGCAATAGGCAGGGCACGAATGATGAGGGGTGAAGAGCAATGAATACCAGAGAGGTACAGTAGAAACCCGCCTAACGGACACCCCGCGTAAGCCGACACCCCGCGTTAACGAACACCTTTGGTCGGAACGGTTGTTTATTTAACCCCGCGTAAGCGGACACCCCGCGTAAGCAGACACCCCGCGTAAGCAGACACCCCGCGTAAGCGGACACCCCGCGTAAGCGGACACTTTTGCCCGGAACGGAGGGTGTTCTACTGTATATGTGAAATTGGAGATGGAAAAAATTGTATTGCGGTGCTCATTAGATGATGAGAGAAAGTGGATGGGGGTAGTAGTATAGGACATGGAGAATAGGGTATGGGTAATGATAAGAGAATAAATATAGGTCATGCGGAAGAGAGTAATGTGTAGGGATTAGGCTACTGATGGGTATCTGGTGATAGACGAATTGGGAAATGGGCAATAATTGACATGGAGCAGAAGGGGTAGATAAAGGCAATATGGGCAGAGGGCAAGAAAGCTAAAATGAGTAACAATGGAACCAGATGGGGTAAGAGAGATGTGATTGGGGATGGTCATTGGATGTCACGAGATAATGCTTGAAGAATGATAATATGGAAGACAAACATGTACCTGGGGAACTATGGCATAATGTAAATTCATGCTTGATACTATGGCTGCATCAGAGGGGAGATTGCGGTCGGGTGCTCAGAGGGTTATGGGTCAATATGAGATGAGTGCAGGAGAGGGTGGGGATGTGAGGGGACTTGAATGGTTGATGGGACACCATAGAAGGGGGCAGATGGACATGTACGCAATGAGTAGGGAGAGCTGAGAGATGGTGAATCAGGGGCAGCACTGAATTCATGTCTGAACGACAGGGATGGAACCCAGAAGAGGGTGACATAGGAATGATAGGCACGTGAGAAAACACGGGTGTGGGATCAAATTTGGATTTGAATCGTTGCCATTTCGTCTAAAGTCTCCATGCCCCCTGTCCATAGTGTAATGGAAGGGGATAAGTTAAATTTATGTAGGTTTCGAGAAAGGGAGTGTTTCTCTTAACGGAGGTAGCAGATTTCCACTTTCCTATTGAAATCCATGTTTCTATTTTCAGTGTACAAAATTCATTGTGGGGAAAACGATATTAATTGAGCTTCATTTGCGCCAATAAGACACTGATGTGGACTCCCCACAAATCCCCAGACCAATACCGTGGCTGACACTGACATAGCTTTCACCTTTACCCAGGCAGAAATTCCACATGAAAAATATTTACACCTTTCTCTTGACCCCATCTTACATCCTTGTTCTAAGATAGAGATATATCTCTACAAACTATATATCTCCATAGTCACTTTTTGATAACTGCACTATAAACCAAGTCGTACATATACAAGACCCGCGTATATGATGTGTACAGAATGAAGTGTATCAAAAAATACTCGAGCAATAAAAAGAAGGCAAAAGAGTTTAAATTTCTTGATTGTGATCAGGATCAACAAAGGAAGAAGAAGGTTAAAAAGTGAAGAGGCATCAGCGTGGAGTTCTGTGTGGAGAGTGGAGGGTGGGGAATATGCATGCGTTTTATCTATGAAGACGTTGAGAACAAGACTGGGGCATCCTTAGAGGTTACACAAGACCTCCTTTCCTCTTTTTTCCCACACTCTGCGTCGAGTGTTTCCGTACCTTTGAAGACGTATTTGCTCTAATTAAGCCACGCATGATTTGCTAAAGATAAAGATTGTTTTCAGGATCTTCTCAGATGCTGTGAAAAAGGTCCTAATTAGTACGTGCTTTTTGAAGTTGATCGCCACCATTGGAGGAAGAGAAGGGATGATAGTCCTTCAGAGAATCGCTCCCGGCAACGAGTGAGTCATAATCTGCGCGCCTTGGCGACGAGGCGTTTTCAAATATTAAATCGATATGAGACGCTTCTCTTTGGCAAATAAGGTCTTTATCTGTGAGGCTGTGTCATACGAGCGTGATTATCTCATGTTTTGTGAAGGCAGAAGACAGGTTGGCAGTGTTAGGGGCTGTCAAACTACCTGCTGTCAGTCTGTGACAGCAGGCTGCTCTCAGAGTCTGAACATCTGTAGAGTTTTCATCGCCAGAGTAATTAGATAACAAGATATATGGGAAATGGTTATGATGCCACTGCATAGTTGAATAGTTCTCATGGCATGATAGTGACTTGCTCATTAGCCCATTTGAGGTTGATAACATAATGACTAAAAGTAATATGTGGTCCTTCCAATGTAGAATGCCTGTTCAACATACTGTTGTTATTGGTCTGTGGGTATTATGGCAAACTTTTTGGAACAAATTAGCATTCAAGTCGAAATTGATTTCTAAATACTTCTATGTATTTTAGGGCCTTTTATATGTCCCGCATGCCTGACATTGATTTCGTCGTCCCTTTCTTTAATCATCTTGGCATCGTCAACATTGTTAGTCCTTCCCTTCTTGATAATTTACCTTAACATGAACATTATTACGAATGTACTTAAAATGACACCATACAATTTCTACCTTGAATATCTCTACTAGTTCGGTCGTATGAAAAGGTTGTTCCTAAAACCAGCAATAGACATCTCACTCTTTTCTTTTATCTGGAAAAGCACAGCAAAGGTGACCTTATAAAAATTGGACAGTTCACGTGACCATAGTAAAATAATACGATGATATCCCTGTAGGTGTTCATGGGGCGCTTTTGGAAGCCTATCAGGATTAGAAGCCAGGGCGATGTGCAAAGGGTAAAAAGTTGATTTTTTTTATTATTTTTTTAATTCAGGATAACAGATACAGACACAAACTGTCGTCCAATGACGTTCTTCCCAGTAGGTAGTCATTGACAGAACAGGACAAAGACACTCTAGCATACACATATAACAAGTAGACATCCTAGATTAATAAGTCTGTTTACGTTGTAAGACTTATAATATATCCATCCATGTTATATCATTTGGAAATCTGCTGACTACCAAATTCAAAAAATAATATAACTCCATTACATTTGGTTATCTACTGACTACCAAAGAATGAACATATATACATCAATTTTTGATTTTTGTGCTTATTGGATATCTTCTGACTTCCAATAGTTTGATTAGATATCTATCACTCAGTTTATTTTATATACTCTACTTATAACATTTTAATCAAATAAGTCTAAGTGTTCTAGTTGAAAAATCTTCAGTAGATTAGTTTTCATAATCCTGATTCATCAGGAGAGAATAACTGTATGTACAAATATTGATGAGATGCTTTATCCACAGACATCTTCCATAGTTTCCTGTTGGGTAGATGTGCCTGTTGCCAAACAGAAAGAGTTACGAGTTTAATAAAACACGTTACACTCGCCCATATCCGGCTTCGCTGAAATGGAACACATATTTCAATTACTACACCAGTAAAAGGTAATAATGTTCTTCACACTAGCAGTTTAGTCATGGTGAATATGAAGCTGTTTTACCGTAAAAGATGTCAGGATGTTATGAAGTTGTCTAACCGAGCCAAGCACATCATGACTCGATATAGAAACAGAGAAAAAAACACCATCAGAAGTAGCATAATAACCAAGAGCGGAAACTAAAGTGCATAACGTGTTAAATATGAAGCAGATGGGGAAGTTAAAGAGGTGAAGCCATATGGAAACCATGGGGTAACGGCCATATTCAACCCACCGAAGACTTATGAGGCTGGAGCGACATTAATATGGGTCCTTTTCCGGTTGTATTTTTATTCGTCTACTTCATCAAACAAAGAGAAATGAAGAAAAGTAGTTGACATACTGGACGCAAGATTGTATAAATGTAATATGCTGACCTTACCCGATACTTTAGAATAGATTCTTACCAACAAACTTCACAAGACGCATGTAACGACTAATGCCTAATACAACATTTTTCAGTTACTGTATTTCCGTACCCGATAAGTTGGCACAGTCACTGCAGTTAAAAATTGCCTTTTGTATAAAAATTTAGATTAAATATTGAAAAAGAAATCTAGGATGTATGCTGAAAGTATGGATACGTTGAAAAAAATAAATGCCGATTGTATACCCGTCCTCTTACCACAGCATGCATACTGATAGAAAAATAAATGGAGAATGTGGCATGAGACTGAGCATGTACATGTACTAAATCCATTGCCTTCAGACACCTATCCATAATAAGCATGGCCACCGTTTCTCCACATGACCTGTGAGGGCGCCACCTGTCGCTTCAGAGACGGTGTCGCGGCATATGCTGAGCTCCTCATAAAAAAGACGCGAGCAGCCTTTGCCGCCTATCGCACCAATGAAGTAGCTCAAGAGTAGCTCAGAATCCGGGGTTTAATCCATCAGATCTGATATATTATTAATTAGACAGAGACTCAGCTCCCCTACCGGTGACATGACGTGATAATCAGCCAACCGGAAGCAGCTAGCCCGCGTCGGCCCTTCCAAGCACACACAAGGGGGCGCCACATGTCCGCCTCGCTAGTACGGTAGATTCTGCTTGGAGTGACTGGAGCCCTAATGGTTTTATATTTTATTTATCCGACACCAGGACAGCAGCACACGGCCCGGGAATTAATCAATGCTGGGCTGTGCTGTGATAACACCAGCATTTTAGCAAAACGAATCTGAGTCTATTATTCAGCCAGGCTGGGGTTGATGGTCCATTCCTGTCGCGGCCACTGAGAACGTGCGGCCGATTTAGATCAGGAACTGAATGATATATCTCACTGAGCGTTGTCACCTCACGTTATACTCACATTAACCCTTTCCTTACTAATGATGCCACTATGGCATTCCCCAGCCATGGCCGAATGATGCCATATGGCATTCCCCAGCCACGGGCGAATGATGCCAAACGGCATCATTTGACATTTTACAATTTAGGCCCATAATTCATGAAATAATCAATATTATTACACCATTTTTACACAAAATATGTATTTAGATATGACCAACATAATTATTGAAAAAAATATGAAATGGTTGCCATAGTGACAAAAATCACGTCACGTGACACCATTTTTGAAATTTGGTGCTCGCCCTTACCAATCATACACATGAGCTGGCATCGCCGCCAACACGATGCATCACAAAATTCGTTCGTAAGGATTGGGTTAACGATGCCGATGTGGGTCATCTGCTGGCACGACCGATATCTGTAAAATCTGTTGTGCTAAGGTAGCACATAATTCAAGATACGATGATTTTGTTTCTATGCCTTCAAATCCTATCCTATCATTTCCTTCATGAAGGCTGTCATGTCGAAGTGCTATTTGGTCTAGTCAAAGTATTGATGTTCATAATTTTGAGTAATTATTATGCATCTATACCCAAAGAATAGGAGGTTCCTATAAAGATTATAAATACTTTATTATCATAAATAAAGTGTTGAGACTTCAAGGGTATTCAAAAGTTGTTTCCGTACAATGTTTCTATTGGAAGAAATCATATGCATTTTCTCCTCAAAAGCTTAGATCTCCTACTTAGTATGTCCAACTTGGTGGAATATTTTTAAGTTGAATGGTCCTCATTTCCCTTTTATATTTTGGTGCTGTCTGTTGTTTCAGTAACAGTTTCACTACATGAAGACGGAATACATGTATTCGGAAAACATCTATAGCAATCACTAAATCCTCTGTTTCGAGCTCTGTAATAGCGAGGGAAACAAAAGACTTGTCCATGTTCATGGGAACCTTCTTTTAGCTATTGTGCAGTCTGAGATTTATTGCACACATGGTTCTCGTTAAAAGTTCTATGCCTTTTTCACACGACAAAAAAATCAAAAGGCAAAGTGGCAAAAAAAAATCAAAATCATTTCGCAGGGATGTGAAGATGAAAACCCTTTCAAAAAGCACTATGGAACATGCGTCATTCACACTAAGCTATTGTCTAGGATTTTAGAAAGGTGGTATGGCTGCTTTATTGAAATGATCACCTGCACTTGCTCAACCAAAAACTCTGTTCCCTTTCAATGCTTGGTAGTGAACTGTTCATTTTGATCTTAGAAGTTATTCAGTCTTTTAGAAGTGATTAAATCTATTGTATTCGGTGTGAATATTGTCCATTATCAAATTTAATAGATTTTAATAGTTTGGATATGGCCAAGATAAATTCGATACCAAAAATGTGGATTAATTTCCTACAGTTTGATTTTTGAGTTATGAGCACTTTAGTCATGATAAAAATATTATTTCTTATATTTCAGTTACTTTCTGAAATGGTACTTTTCCATGGAAATTCTTGTTTCATTTTCAATACATATGATACCTTTTCCTTTTGTAAACCAAACTGCTATTAACTTAGTCTCCTTTATTCCAATAAAATAGTGGGTTGAACATTCCCAGAGACCCTCAGCCCCATACTGTGGTTGACTGATGTGTTGTTCATGTTTTCTCAGATTCTCTTAGGCACCTGATCCCACATGAAATACTTTTTTACCCAAACTGACACCTTTGTATTTTACAATGTTCACACTTTCAAAACAAATTATCAAACTGTAGAGCTTGTTTAATGTCAAGTATAAAGTGTCAAGAGCACCTTTGAAAGCACATGCAAGCACTGATTTCAATCACCCTATTTGGAGAAAACATTCATCTTTGTGAAACCTGAGGATTGGTGTAAAATATAGTTTGTAGGTTCAACAATAGATTGTTTTGGGGGAACCTCATAAGTTTATATACATTCAGATGCTCAAACAAATCTTCATAGATTCTAATCAACAACAATCCGCTTCACCTTTACCGGTACCACCATTTGATGAGTTCAGGCTTAATCAGTCGTAGAGCATTACACGAATGCCTTTTTAGTGCCCCATGTGGGTACCGCGTCCCTAAAAGTTCACATCATCTTTTTTTTTCGCGCGTACCCCAAAACAAATATGATATTAAGCGGGGAGCCTGGGCTCACACGATAGTGGCCGTGGGGCTTGGCTGAGACGCCTAACTAAACCCGTGTGTGCACGTCTAGTGAGGCGGAAGGGGAGCATGCTTACCCCTCTACCGCCAGGGGGCAGCTACCACCGCCACCCCGCCACACGCCGGCGTCAGCGCACCGTAGCCTTTGTGTGAGGGTCGGGGTTGGAGATGGGGGAAAAGTCCCTGGTCTCTCACCAGTCCAGCGTGAAATTTATCCAGTGTGGCCTTTTTAGCTGCGGCTCAGAGAGGAATCAGCTGGCATTTGGGCGCCCGCAAATAGTGTCAACAGCTCTGGGGGTAAAGCCATGGCCGCTCCCACTCCGCCCACCTCTCACACCCTCATCATCCTGCCCTCATACGCACCCCCAGGCCCCGAAATACGCATGCGCAGATGTGAGGGTTGCATGTTATGGGGGTTACGCAGACAATAGACTGCACAGCTGATCATCAATGGTAGAAAACACCGAGTTTCCTTTCTCTTCTCTTATGTCATGTCTCCTTGTACGTATTCCGTTGCATTTTGGTGATATATGGGTATATCATCGACATGCTGTTTGCATTATGCCAGGTATTAAATATAAGAAGCCAGTCACCAGGGTGAAAAGGTGGGTCTCGAGATAAAACGTGTTCAGAGTTAAGGGTAATCAGAATCGTTTACCATGCATTTTCTCCGAGTATAGACGAAGAAAGAGCTATGTGTTAGAATCCGTTATTGTCAACTTCGTCTGGGCAAATTGGAGAACGAAAGTTACATTTTGTTGGCTCATTTTGACATCAAATTTGCACTCAATAAGAATTCTAAGCAATACTTTAAGGGACGCTATTGTCGCCCATGGCAGCATCGTTCATTTAAGTTAAGAAAAGGTTGATGCTTTATGGTAATCTTTATTCATTTCATTGTTCATACGAGCTTCGCCCTTATATTTTGTTTGAGAATACATACACTCATTGCCATGTTGCTTACATATACTTTTTGTACTGTACTTTAAGATCAAAGCCACACATTCGATATTTGTTATAGGCGTTTTCCATCATGCTAGAGGGATCAAAATCATGTATTATATACATTTCTTTTCTAAAATCTGATCTGTCGTGTATTATTTTAGAACATAAAGGACTTTCTGTTGCATTAACAGCTTTCTCTTATGATATTAATATTGTTCTGCTAAACAAGTCATCTCTATCTTTATTTCAATGTCTTATAACATATCTGATCCTATGATAATGCAGAATGGATTCAATGTATTTGATATTTTTATCTAGTGGGCCCTATTTGATATACTTGTATTATTGTTATATATTATGGTCATATCAACTTCTTGTAACGGTCTACCCCTTTGTTCGTATGGAGCTAGATGACATCATATGTACAATAGGAATGTACATTTCTAAGCTGTTCGTAATAGAAACTTTGGCATATCCAGCATAAGGTTTTGATCCGATGGTGAACCTGTCTGCCCTGAATCACAATGTATGTAAAGGTTGGGTCTGTAAGATCTTCTATCAAGGAATGTATTCTCCTGTAGGATGTCTCAAATGCTCTAATGTGCTATTGACAGCCAAATCTCATCTTCATTTGATCATAATTGTAATTCATAAAGGTATATTTTACGATCTTATGTGAAGAGTAGGTCATATAGACTTTTACCAAGAAGGAGTAATTATAGACGCACCTGATGGGGTACCAGGCTTTCATTCACAAAAATCTAAAATCTTACTATTTATGTGGAAGACTTTCACCCCCACACCTATAAAGCTCTAGTATTTTCATATGGATATGGTAATTACATGGTCATAATTGAAGGGTAAACTTAAAGTACTTTCCTCTGTAAAGAGACTGGAAGACGCCCCACAATACACGGTGTGTGCTGCCCAGGTATGGGAGCTACCTGTCATTCCTAGGGATTATTCCACTATTATCTCGAGTTGATTCACCAAATACTTGTGGTTTCCCAGCTCTGTGTGTTGTAGTGGCCACCCCTTGGTTCCATTCAGGAATCCTTTTGAGCCTGCTCTGCCTCGTCATTACCTGTGTTTTCTTTACCCCGTAGCCTTCACGTCCGTATGCAGGTCACCCACTTTGTGCTTGTCTGGCAATTCTTTAAGTTAAATTAACATCCGTCTAGTACTTCCCTACGTCAACACAACGCCTGAGTTTGCCGTTGTGTGGTTCATAGGCTTAATAATTAAATGAAAGGCTCCCGATTCACACTCATATTTGACCCCTGAGGCCGCTATGACTGCTGCACAATTGACCAGTGGTTGAAGTTCAGAGTTCGAGTCCGGACTTGCGAGGATTCAGACTTCAGTACCTATAATCCATGAGCAGAGTGGTGTAAGTCTGTTGTCAGGATTTCCCTAGTCTTAAAGAAGCCTTGTGTTTTGAAGAAATACTTGAATATAGTGAACATAAAGAGTTTATATTTGGGTAAATAGATGCTCACGCACTTCCGGACACTATACTGATTCTATCGTGAGGTGAAAAAAACAGTGGCAGTGGAACAGGTTTTTGTTATTCTGCCTATAACACCTCAATATTGCAAACCGATAGGCTGCGATAGAAAACGTCAATCGTAGAGCTCACGATGAAATCCAACATCTTGGTTTTTTCATAGCCTGTCGTAGGGTATTGTAGGTGATTTGTCAGGAAAATACTTAGCGGAAAATTATGAAACTCTGGAGGAGGAGCGCATATAGATATATAAATGTCGTAACGTAATTATGATTCTACCACAGTTATATTTTTCGATTTGATTATTATAGTGTCTGAAAAATGATATCACGATATGTTCTAGATACCTCTAAAAGATTATTCAGATTCATTAAATATTTCTAAAATTATAGTATATTCCAATATCAAAACTCTACCTGAGATCTAAATTGATACACCGATTGAATGGTGAGCCAATCTTGACCATGGTTTATGCTTTTGGTCCTCCAAAGGCGTTTGTATGGTCTACGATTTCCACCCGTGTCTACGACTTGAATTATCATGGACCTCCCGATAGGCTACGATTTTGCCATTTCAAATCGTAATCTATCGGGAAATAGGTCGTGGACCATCGGCGCTGGTGGGTGCAAGACCGTAAGGTGAGATTTGTATACACCTAAAGACTTAATCAGGCCATCTAACCCTACCTGTGTTAACATAATAGCAACGATGGATATGTTCGGTGACGCTGCTCATACATTTAGTTATCATGCAGTTAGTGTAAAGACAGTTAAAGCAAAGCATCGAAAAGGTATTATCGGCATAAATCGTGATAATGCGAGCAATACCAGAAAGACGTATCCTTGTCCCACATCACAGACCTACTAAAAAGAAATGATTGGTTTTTTTGAACTCCGAATTTAGGGTATTCTCACAAAAACAAAGCAATAGCAGGTCAACGTTGGTTATCAATGGTTGTGTTTAAGACGAAAACAACTCAAATGTGAAATATCGACTCAGCCATCCACCTGCTGAGTTTCACTGCTCCGCTTCCCTTAATTTTCCTTCCCACGATTCCTTCCGTCGACTGGAGCCCTACACAGTTGAAATACGTGCAATCTGTGCGTTGATTGTGGTCGGTGGGCGGGCGAGGTGCCCCGGGCAGCGGCAGGCGGGTGTTGCTGTCGACCTGATGGGGTGTAACCTTACAGAGGACTCGCCATAAAGGCCTGGCCCAGGTCCCCAACTCACCACCTGACGAGGGGGGTGCCTTGATACCTGATGCCTCATGCCCTCCTATGGGCGTACGGGTCAGCTCCTGAGAGCCCCACCTGTATGTACCAAGCACCTCCAGGTGTGCGTTTAGGGCCCCGACCCCCTGTTTTTACACCTGAACAGGTGAATAAGACATGGATGTTATTCCCCAAATGGCGGATGATTATGCACAATACGGCACTGGGAAGGTAGTTTGGGAACCAGATTCCCACCCGGGATGTATTATAGTGAGAGGACAATAGAGATTAGATGGCAGTTACGTAGCAGGCACAGTATGTCTGCATTATCACCTCTTTACACGCAGGCCGGTACTATAGGCTTTCATATTCTCATAAAGCCATCTAATATTCGGGGCGGTGTGGTTCTTTGATATCAGCAGCGCCCGTAAGCATTTTCGGCTGGAGCTTTCACTGTGTGAGACGTAAATCTAAATGGTATTAAAGTACTCTCTTCTATAAAGAGTCTGGAAGACGGTAAGTCCTTGCCATCCTCTATTATCACGTGTTCTATTGCAACTATATAAATGATGTTCCATTTTTTTGGTGATATATCTTTATTTGTTCACTCTTGACCAGTTCTTGGTCTTTTGTCCGGGCAAGGGGAAAGAAGTATGACCTCCATGTGTTGATTGTCAAAGCCACAGTGGTAAGGAGTGGATAGAATACTGGAATAGATAACCGAGACTTAGTATATATATATATATATATATATTTCTGCTACTTTAAGTTGACTTTGAGTTCCTGAGTGCATTGCAAATCCATTATACCAGTTGGTTATTACTCCAAGCCGACAGTTTCAGATACTAATGTACTTTGTATATGTGTACTCTCCATCACTTATTGGTGCAATAAATCTATGAGGTTATTTGTAGCCTGACTGACAGAGTTTACGTTAAAAAGTAGAAAGTACTCAGTAGGAAATCTAAATGATAGCGAGTCATGACCTTTTAGTTGGTTACACTCGGTGCAGCTTTGGTGCAAACGCTATAAAACACACGATAAAAAGAGCCAATCTTTGTGCCTCCCACCATTAACCCAGCTCCCTGAGAACAGTGTCTATAAGGAGCCTAAAGGGATGCCTTTATGATATCAAGGACACATTAATCCATATAAACGTACTCTGATAACGTCCTCCACCAGTAATCGACGTGTGCCGCCCCTTTCATGTGCTCCAAGCATAGTCTTTGCTCCAACCTCGGCCTCTTGGCGCTCTCAGAACGACTCGTCCGTCCCGTGTTCCCCGCTCACTCTCCACACTGCCGAGCTGCTCTTGAGACATTCCCTGAGCAGGTCCTTACTGCTTCTGAGCTCCTCCAGGCTTACGAGGGCAATACTTGTGACACGCGGATGAAGGAGGATGGCAGCCGTGATGGAGGAAGGCTTTGAAGAAGATCGTCGAGGTGGATACCCCTGCTTAACCCTGCTATGGGTGATGATACCGGTAGCCCTTGAGTGAGCACCTCTCTAGGGTGATGCTATTTCAGGGGAATCCATTGCCACTCAAGTCAGAGTATGTAGACTGGCGTTTGTTGGATTAATGTACGATAATATTGCACTATGTTCAGCATCATGGTTGAGGACTTGGATAAGAGTTACCTGTTATGATCAGAAGAAAGAAAGGAGTTGATGTAGGACTTGCTCACCATTCTCCTCACCCCCCCCCCCCCACCCCCCGTAATGCATTTCTGATGATGAGAGAGCACAATTCAGTATAAGCTAAGAACCCCCAATACATAAAAAATCTGCTTGTGAATGTTATCCATGAGCGGACAAAGAAAGGAAATGGTAATTTTCACGTGGATTCCAATCTATATGTATTATTTATAACTTATGGGGAAAAGAAAGTTACACGTGAACAGCAGTTATCTAACAATGCCCTTTCTTTTTCATATACTGTTAATGAGCATGCCTGTTGTTTAAGGATAATATTGATAATTCATGTAGATGTAACATTTTACATGTGAAATGCTAACAGCAGCTTCCCAGTCTTTCAATCAATATATCAACAGCAGGAAAATTAGAATGTGATGAACAAAAAATTTAGGATTGGTGTGTTTTCGATGGATCAAATATTACCTCATCGATTTGGTCCAGTTAAGTGATTTATACCAATTGTAGATGG
This sequence comes from Alentia gelatinosa, assembly GCA_950022655.1. NCBI lineage: Eukaryota > Metazoa > Annelida > Polychaeta > Phyllodocida > Polynoidae > Alentia > Alentia gelatinosa. Next base: position 22,080,158 of record OX465580.1, on the reverse strand, counting down.
AACAGGATCATTTGAAATGGCAGTGCATTTAATATTTGTATGAGGATAAAACATTTTTGATGTAGGAGAAGCATTTATTGGTTCTTTTGTACTTGTATATTTGGCATTGAGCAATTTGCCAACAACAATGGACATTCACTTGGGATTTAAGAGGCTTTTAGAATTTACAAGACAAAATAAAAGCTACCAAATCTAATGCATTTTGAGTATGATGAAAGGTAATGGCACAACAGTAGATATTCTCTGTATCAAAAACTGTTACTTGCGAATTCAATGCCCAAATCGTATTTGTTTGTTATAAGGCTATAACCGTCTGGTTTCAATTGCCTGTTATCCGTTGCTGTCTGTTTTATGCCTTCGTGAACAGTTGGTAAAACAGTTGGTAAAACTAAAGGCCAGGAGTCTTCCCTTGTTACTACTACTACTTGCTTTACTTGTCAGTCGGTTCAAATGTTTGTCTTTTTAGAGGCATTTTAGATCGGAATTTACCTGTTCTGGCATCTTTTAGTAATCCAGCCGAGGTCAAAACTCAATTAGTGCTGGCCTTGTAACTAATCCAGACATTACGACACAGTTTAGATATCAGCTTGCACGTAGCTGACCCTCTGTCCCCATCCGCCATTAGTTAAACACGGCCGAATTATACTCCTGGGGATTCTCCAGAACAGAGCTCCTCTCACCCTCACTTCACCATTCCACGTCTAAATGCTTCTTCTAGATGAGGGCATTCTTGGCAGGCCTTGCCCTAAACACCCGTCTCCCTGGATAGTACTGCTGGTCTTGTAGAGCTTACCTAACCTGGCGTAGACCTCTGTTGGGGGCCCGGAGCTGCTGCCTAGGGACGGTGAGTTGCTCGCCCGATATTCGAGCTGCTCGGAGCTCTGGAAGAAGGACAGAGAGATGATACACTTAAAATACACGGTGCAGAGCTTGTTTGATCTATCCCTTTATTTTTGTTTTGATCTACTAGAAAACGTACGAGCATGGCTTTCTGTTTAGGAAGATCAGCTGAGGAATTCGGTTTATGCTGCTTTTTTCGTGTTTTATTTAATAATTTCACGTACTTTTAGGTAAACAATTAACGTGCCTCAATGAAAGACCCATGACTACGTCAGAAATCTAGAAACCCAACTTCTAACGCGAATGGATATTCTGCGAATTGCTTATGATGATTATAGAAGAAACAGAGTGTTAGGTGTGGCCGACACCCTATAAGTTTGATTGTGCAGTGATTTCGCGAGGCCAGAGCCAGGTGAAATTATGAAACAATCAAACAAATGGCGTATCGGCCACACCTAAACTCTCGAATTTGTTTCAGAATTTAACTCACCCCTGAATTTTAAAGAACGTCATTGATATATATATAACAAGAGATGCTACCTGCATAGAAAGACCTGTAAACTGCTGGAGTGATGTTCAACCGCCATTTTGATGAGGGTGATATTTGGCAAATCCTGGTCACTGATGTCTCTGACGTCATCCTACTCATATTGGGTACTTCTGCCGCTATGTGAAGCAACATTAGGTACTAGTTTCATAAGCTAAATCTATCGGAAAACATACCAGGTGTAAGATAAAGGTACGTATTCCACTGTGTAGAGGATAGTTATAACTGTTGCGAGGAGGGAGGTAGTCGAAATATAGACCCTATACCTACTGCCGCGGAATCAGATAGCTGCTCTTCTCTTGCATAGAGAAACGGGTGTTATACATACAGGCTTTGATGGGATCCAGACCACACAGGGCCGGATATCCAGGTGAACCCGGCATGGGGTGGGATCCTGCCCCCATGGGGGATCTTGGCTGCCCCCTGGATCATTCGACTAAAGGGGATAGTGACTTTCTCTCTCGTCCACTCCCCCTCTAACCCTCGCCCCCCGTGCTGAGCGGGTGATAAATGGAGGGCGAATAGCAATGCAGCATTTGGTAGGAGGGGCTAGGGGAGGGGCACACGATTCTGCTTATTTATTTCCTTTCTTTCGATGTGTGTGGGCTTATAGGATGACCCTGTAGCCTACCCCGGCTACTCACCCATTGCCATTCATAGACTGGTTCTCTGCATACAAATGCGCTGTAACAGATATTCTTTTCTTTTTCCAACCCGAACTAACGACACTAGACCATGTGTGATGATTTTATGTATTGCAAATAATGTGGTTGTCTACTAAAGATGCGCTCGTGTTTCATTCACGTTCACCCAACAACCAAATGCATATACATCTTATCATACCATTAATCGTTATTTTTCTACATTAGATGCTATTTGGAATTGTTATCCGGTGGACTGAAGCTATTAAATGGCATTCCGACCTTGACGTTGAGTCAAATTCTAGATTCCTTTGATGTGATCCAGCTATTGGTTCTGTAATAATCGCCCTACTCGACAAGATTCTAAGTTAAATGTGAGAGTATGACAGCTCATGGATATGCATCTGTTATCATTGTAGCATATTTTGCCTTCCACTGCATATGTATTTTACGGGTTTGGGAAGACTGCTGAACTTCTTGAATAAAGACATTCTTGAAAAACAGTCTAGGCTTTTTTGGTCGGTTTAGATTGTTTGCTAAAGTTAACAGGGAAGTGAGAGCATGGTGTTTTTACGCCATGTCAGCAAATGGGACTATATTCATGGCGTCAGCATATGGGGAAGAAAGTGATTAGTAGGCAAACATAAGAACTTCAGAACTTCAAGTGATAATTATTTAAGGAATATACATACGACATTATGTATCTCAAATATATTTTCATCCTATCAGATAAAGTACAGTCACAATAACTTTGCCAGAAAATGTAATTCACAGGTTCTGAGAATTGTCGCCGGTATCTCTCATAGCATTGCCTTCAGACCATTAGAGTAACTATGTTCGTGTAAGTAGTGACTATGTTGGCAGAGATTTTATTCAGCATTTTCGCTTATAAAAATTGAATCTTAAATTTTACTATGACAAGAGCTTTGAGGATGAATTATATTACTGCGTGATCCCTATCAGATTCGTTTATAACGCCAACCTAGTCAGCTTTCCGAGGAAACATTAGAAAATATATAGGAAGGAGGGAAAGTCCCAGAAGATCCAAATCGTGGGTGAAGGGTCCGAGTAGAGCAGAGAGGAGCACATGCGGCGGTCCAGTTTCATCTATTGGGATTTTATATATTTCATATAAGTAGGACCTTTCCCCACATAGATTCTACGGGAAATTGCACTTTAAAGCCATATATTTTTACAGGGAAAGCGAGACGCAGAGCAAACGTAATGGACCATACTCGATATGTGGGCAGATGGTTTTTTGTAGTTCCTGATTGGAGACTAAACTCGTCCCAGAGTCCCAATCCCGGCTGCGCAAATCTTTTTTGTCCCTCTTACCCCATAAGAGGTTGTTTGAAAAACTTGTGGACGGCGGGCACCGTCGACTTACACATCTGAATGTTGGTTATGTTCACAGCTAAGCTCGACCACAACTGTGGAGCCCGGTGAAACCTGAAGCCGACGGCCCGGAGATGTCGAGTTGGCTAATTGAGTTGGGGCACGGCAGGGGGAGAGTGTTCACGACGGTTGGAATCTGGTATTGATTCTGTAAACAAACATGGCTAGTCCGCGTGGCTGTCGACGCGTCAGTCGGAGGTTGGGGGCGGGCTGCTTACGTGTAACTACGTCGAGGTTTGGACCGATGGACGTCGACAGGTATAGGCAATACAGGGGATGGGTGGTACATGGTTCGCACAGACGAAAAAAAGAGACAGAGGTGGGACGGACAGGATATAAACTGGATGATGAACGGGATAGGCTCGTCGTTTTTACGATCACTGCAGGGATTGCGGTTTTCTACCGTTTCATGAAAATACTTGTTTCCAGTCCCAGTTTAGGAAATCACTTAAAACAAAGATATTATAGAATTAGCTTCATTCATCCCAATAGGACAGGGGTCTGAACCCTCCCCATACACCCTGAAGACCTATTCATGACCAACGTAGATGTGTTTTACATGTTGTTTTCAGTCTCTCTAATGCAGCAAATTCCCATGAAAAAGATTTCTATTTTTTCTCCTGGCCCCAACTGATATTCCCGTTCACGGGCTTGTATATACAGGTTCATCTTATGGTGGAACGTTGGTGTTGTGACCTAGTGGACACAGTGAAGGAAAAATAATCGAATGGTTAATCTGAGGGAGGTTTTTGAAATAGTCTGATATAGCATAGTAGGATAAAATTGAAGATTTTTGTGGGCTAGAACAAGCGGTCAAACGTATCAAGAACAGAGGATAGAGTGGGAAGTGGATGGAATAGCCGATGGCTATAATGAGGTATGGATGGTACGTGGATACAACTCTCCTCTCCTAGTGCCTAGACATGGGACTGGACTGGCTGGTGGAATTAACTTGCAGAATACGTAGATGGAATGATCATCATTGAATGCATTTGAGGATGATGGATATGGTTTATGGGTGGATGGTAGAATGGTGGTATGTGTCAATGGCTGTATCAAGGTATTGAGGGGCACATATAGTTTGTTTGATAGACATAAGGTTTTCATATGAGCAACGCAGACATGGACCTGATCAGAAACGGATAGTGAAATGAAGGCGAAGAAGGAGCCGCAGATTCAGATACTGAGATGATGGATGGGTATTGGGAACTCCTCAAGCGGATTCGTCAAGGGTATGATGCATGAATGGGTGGTCAGCTATTAGTGACAAGTGATGGCAGGGACACACGGGGAGATGGACAAATAGGGGGTCGTAGCGGAAAGGCTGTGAGTGGATGGAAAGGCCGTACGCGCCGTCCGTCGGTCTGACGGCCGAGGGTGCTTCTGGCAGCCACAGACGTGAAACTGCCGTCCGTGTTTATTTGTTCCGTGTTAAGGCGGGACGCAGGCCGTGGATGTTTGTATTACCCACGTTACATCACGCCCTGACGTTTCCGCCGACTGAAAACGTGTCTTGGGACAAACAGGTGTCTCACTTCCCAGTCAGTATTTGTCCCACACGTCACTGTGTCATAATGTAGGTGTAACACATGATCATTACGTTCTCATTTAGTCACGCCTGAATTCCTTACCTAAATTTGTAATTATTTTCGCATGATTGTCACAATTCAGTGGGCATCGGTACGTTCCGTATTTTGCCTAATCCACGCCATGTACTGTTTAGTTTCTTTATTTAATTCAAGGTTTTCAAATATCTGATTTCATAATGATATCTTCTCTGATTTCCTGAAATACTCAAAGTATTGGGTCAGGATGGGGCTAGAAATATAGATCGCTTGTCCTGCGATAAGAAAAATTACGATTTGTAAATTGAGAATACAATACATGTACAAGTATTTATATAAACTATGGATTGACACCAGCGAAAGGGTGAGATCTCATTGGTTTCTCACGAGAAAAATAGATCAGAAAACTACAATACTAAACTTTGATTTTGACATGGCTCAAAATGAATCATAAGAGAAAACATATGTCTGTGTATAGAAATACAAAAAAGAGTAGCAGCTTACAGTTTAGAACTGCACGAGAATCTCACTCTCGTGGCTCTTCAATCTCCACGCCTAGGTCTGGTTCACTATATCTCTATGTGCGGGAGCAACTTCAAGCGGATTTGACAAAATTCTAGCGTTTTATATGTGGTAGGAAATAACGGGTGCGTGAGCATGTTGAGCTTGATTTGCCCTATAGAGAGTGGTTCTGACCACAGGTCCAGACCATCTTTCATCTCAATGATTACCTCCCTGCATTGCTCGTTTAGCAAGCTGATCTTGGGATTTGGAACCGGCTCCTTATTCCGTGTACATCCAGCGCACGCACGTGGAATAACAATGATATCAAATGAGTTATACAGCTCATAAGACACTAGTAGATCGGGTAAACCGTAGGCCTTTTTGGTACAGGCCTATAACTTAGCTACATGCTCGGTTTATTAGCCGAGGTGCCCCGTCGACCAACGCCGATAAATTAATCCAAGTAAAGCAGGCCTGACAGAGCACCTGGATTACCAATCCGCCCCACCTGTACCACCCGCCGCCAGTGCGCCGCCCGCCCGCTAGGTGAGGCGTCAGGTGCAGCGGGTGGTCCTCAACGCATGCGCTCCGCAGCTGACGTAGCCCGGCGCTAGGTGTCAGACGCACAGGGGGCGTCCGTCAAGTCATGACGTCGGGCGCATGACGTATATACCACCCCGACATACGCGCCCCTGGCGGGAGGCGAGCCCAGAACCGGAAACCAGAATCCGTATTTTGCAAACATCGGCCTCCCTGGGCGCCACTCGTTTTCCGACTTCAAACGGGGTGTTTTGCCGCAACCCCAAACATTTACACGTCGTTAGAGTGTGGCATATTAACCTGCAGGTCTGTACAAAGTTTGTTGTACAGACTTTTGGCATGGTGGCCCGTGTCGCGTTATTTGCCTGCAGGTGGATCAAAGAGCTGTCGGTAAAACAATGGTAAGAGAGGGCTCAAATCTCCACAGCACGCACTTGCCGCGATCCCAGGGTGGTATAGAGCAAGCGAGGAGATTGGAATAAACACTGGAACAAATATCAGTAGAGTACTGACGCTCACTTCCAGTGAAAGCATGGTTCCATACACACCATGTTTTGTCTATGGTGATCCTTCGCACAATTGGTTAACTGTGCATACTTACCGCTATAAAAAATACTCTTAATTTGATCATGATTTGTATAGATCTTTTTACTAGAGTCCCAATTGACCTATACCGTCTGACTTCATGCGTCTCAAGAGCTGTAAAATAAGTCTTCCGTCACTGGCGACCCGAATTAAGTCATCAGAGTGTAACTATTATGTTTCAACTTCTTCCTGTCCCAAGAAGCGGGTTAGGTTTGACAAATTCACCGTGCACATAGCTGACATATTTCTATAGGATATGTCTCCAGGGCAACAAGAGGTGTCACAAATTTAAATGAGCCGTCTCACAATTCATGGCGCCCCATCACAATTCATATCTCCCGAGGTCCCTCCCCGTTATTCTGATTGGTCCAGTCATATTTCAGCCCCTCAAGGACATCTGGGTCTCTCTGAGTCCAGTTTAGTTTTCTGTATCTCCTTTTCTTTTTCCTTTCTAAAAATGGCGTCAACCCCATCAGTCACTAGACGCCAGTGCATCCCCTGCATACGTCATGCAGCGCTTCGTCGCTGGTCACCAGCTCTACATGACGGAGACATCCGGACTCGCCCGGAACCGGTTTGGCACTTTGCATGGCGGCGCTGGTGCCCGTCGAGCTGGGTGGCAGCCATAGTGTTGGGCGGATGGCAGGCGGCTCTCAGCGGTAAACTAAGCGTGTCCCGCGATTTGGCGATGTGAGCGTCACGCTGACACCAGCCATTAGCAGACGGCTTCATCACTCAACACGCCGAGGAACCAGCCAGCCACAGAGGAAGCGGTGCGCTGGTTGCCAGTCGACGCGCCGGTTGCCGGCGGCGGAGTGGAAGTTGCCACTTAAAGGCTCGTCCTGGTATTGTCTTGACAGACCATTTGTCTTGATTATGACAGTTCACAGCTCGGCCTGACGTCTGTCCGCCTCCCGTCTTTGACTTTCCTATCCATATATGTAGAGATAAGGAATTTCGCACTTTTAAATAGTGTAACCATTGCTCACATATAGTATCACCCTCTCACTCATACCCCAAGCATTGCACACAGGGCTTCCAGTAATCCTATCAACAGACGCATGGAGTACTAAAGGCCACTTTCGTAAAGCCTTGTCTAGGACTTAAAACATTGCTCTTACATTAAAGATACCGATATTAGGCGTTATTAACATCAATTGATGGGATATACATGCTTGGATGAAGGTAAAGCTAGTTAATCAAACATCTTTCTTGCCACCTACTCGCCCTTGGGACCCTCATAACCCAGAGGGTATGATGCCTGTATGGTGCAGCCGCCTTGGATGTGGTAGACCATTTTTCACCGGGTGAGGAGAAGGGACGAGGACGACCCGGCGGCTATTTCATACTTTGTGTACGTAGCGTGGAGTGGCCGTCAAAAGACAAAGGCCAGAGATCCGTCACACCGTCAGGGACGTCCGCTGGCGACAGTGGCGCCATCTCAACACCTTGCGGCGACAGGAGTCTAAAAAGTAGGACGCCCCTGGTGGCTGCAGGGCAGGCCTTCCGACATTCTGAAGTTTGCTTAACGGTTGTTATGTAAACATTGCACGGGAATTCTCTGTGAGTGGTTGTCTAAATTAGAAACATAAATATGACGGCCATGACTACTTCTTATGAAGAGATGTCCAAACCTTGTAGTGGTTTATGGTCTTGGTCCCGTGACGAACGACGTCATGCCATCATTCCATTCAAAGGACTACCTTCAGGCAACATGTTTGAAGAAACTTAGTCTCTAAAACCAATTTTCAGAACGATACGCACAATAGCTTTTGAGTCCGACACCTGCACCTTATTTATACTAATTTAACGCGAGTATCCTTTAAATTAAACTGATAGATAACTATAAAATCATACCAGGTATTGTAAGCCATTTGATTTGTGATGGATCAAAAACCATCTACTCTCGTCTTATGGCCGGTAGAAATGATAGTCTCCAGTTGGTTGAAGGGGTGTGGCTCGGTGTGGCATGGTTAGGGCGTTGGGTATGGAATAGCGGTTTCGGTGTTCGAATCCCTATCCTGGGTTTAATACTCTCGCCTGACTTCATCGTGCGCGAAACACATGCTGGACTGACGTTCAATGCCAGGACATCATTATTACCACAGTGGTACTGAGGCTGAGATATTTACTTCTCGGAATGTTATTTGTGGCATTTGGGCCTCTTGGCTACCTCATAATATCATCCCTGGCCGCATATTTACACATAGTACACGGTAGATAATCAACACGGGAGTGTTGAAACGTCTGTTTTCCTCAATGGATAAATAGCAAGGCGCTTCAATTGCAAATGTAGGTTACATATGTTTCATTTTTTCAATCCGATAAGTATATAAAAGTAAATTAGCTTTCATGAGATCAATATATTTTGCTTTACGTCGCTTGCTTATGCTCACAAGAAGGTTGTGTGGAAATACCTCGCCTCAAGATAGGAGCATGCCCATTACTCAGGCTCATACCCATGTGCAGTGCAGCTTTGATATAAAAGGTAATTTCAGATATGATATAGTGCAATGCTCTCAGGGTAAAAGGGCCCTCGGTTACAGAGAGAGTTACGGAGAAATAACTGTAAAATTTATCAGAGGATGCTTGGGTGGAAAAAGGACCGACACTTTCAGTGTAGCACTCCTCCGACACACCACTAGGGGGCGACAGAGGAGGAATGGGTCTGGGTAGAATATGTTATCACCTGGGTCTCTCTGACCTTTAAGTAGGTCTTACCAGTATAAGTGATTTCTAGTCGTACGTCATATGAAGTGGACAGCATTCTATATCGCCTTACAGTCTAGAATACACAAGTAGAGAGAATGTTCCTCAGTGTTGTGTAAACACTCACAAGTCTGTTAAATTCGCCTCTTGCTTTACATTGATATATCTGTGATGGAGAGCTACTCAATTACTTTGTTAGCAAACAAGTCATTTACAATTTGAATAAGTCATCTTTTATCATTTTATTCCTGGTTTCCAGATATTTGCACTATATATCTGTACCTGGCTGCGTATTGGATATAAGACCTATCTGTTCAGTAATTCCGTCTGTGTTCCCTAATAAGCTACATTCACTTACATCATTCATGCCGCACTCCCATGAATACTACTGTGCTGCTGTAGAGGACAGTCTGTATGGACTGAGCTGTACCTACCGTAGATGCCAATGCAGACAAAGTTGACTCGCTCGTTTCAGTAGCTGAATATTAGTATTTTGTTCCAATCGGGGAACACTGGCACGGGTTAGATTTCATATCGCCAGCACTACCTCTTATTTCTGGTAATCTAAATAACCAATTGTTAATAATCCAGTACTTCAGAACGGTATAGTATGAACTTGTCAGTATCAAGTCTGTTACCTACTCTTGACCTTTATAACTAGTATTCTTGAGTGTCATACATGCACGCATGCTATTCGTCTCTATATCTATAGTAGATTCAGGCAGTTAGATTCGGAATGAAATAATTCAGTTAATACAGTTGTAGAGTAGTATATTTCCGTTTCATCTGTGATTGGTCTCCAAATCTCGCAAACAATAAAGTCTTGCTAGATTCACGATGAAAGGGATGTAATAAAGATCCCTTGCTCTCAAAATAGTTATTAAGGTCTCTAGGCTATTGACCACTTTCCTTTCCATTACGAATATGAGGTTCTCTTTCTGCCCTGGGGATAGACAACACCCAAGCACCCCGATCTTGACCATTACTATAGAATACTTCAGGTTCTGTCGGATGGTAAATGTTTCCAATCGGAGATAGACATACCCAAATCCCCAGAGGATTCCATGCTGGGTAACCAACACCAGGATGGTGTATCCCTATAGGGTTGGATCAATAGATCGAGAGGAGGGAGTGTAGTGGGGTAAAAATGCCCCGCCCTCATCCCCTCGTCTCTGATTTCATATGTTCTAGGGCGGTTATCTCTTAACGGATTATTACAGAAAAGGACATTCGAAAAAGTCCTCAGGCAGCTCTGCATGGCAGTCTTGAAAATAATATTTACTTGAATATGATCCATAATTTATGATGTTAAATGTATGAGCTGGGTGTAAGTATATGTACATGATATGCTTACCATCAAAATGTAGAAGTGGGTGGAGAAAAAGTACAAATATGGGGATTGCTGAAGGGACTCGTTTTTCATGACTTTCATTCCATACTAATCACCATAACACTGGACAGACGAGTCTAACGTGGTGTATGGAGATTTATCATGTACAAATCCTGAAATCCCCAATGCGAACCCATCCCAGCCTTCACCTCCCAGGACCTAGACTTCGGGAACAGTTTATTTGGTCCTATAGACATAGAGAGATGTGAACCTTTATACTTACAACTAAGCTGAGGAACGTCAATACAGGACTCTGATTCCTGTGTGACATGCCCTCGCAGGATTATTTCAGATTTGGATCCTTACCGGAGATGCAGGAGATAATGTGACAGCTACTTTATATGTAACACTAAATCCTCTTAAAGCTGAACTCTTCTGTATCGTGTAATATGACTTGTGTATAGCTGTCAGTTAAATATTTCCTATCGAATGACATAATCATTAGTAGACCGTTTTTATGTTTCTGAATGAAGACATATATTTCAAGAAATTCCTGTAGCCACCGTGATTAGTCTTCATTGCTTACAAGCATTTAGGATTTGAATATAGTAGGTTCATAAACTTCATTAGAGGAGCTAAACTCTGACGGTAAACTTTATTGGGCATCAATGAATGATTCTTACTCGCCGAAATTACCTATTATCAGTGATCTAGGTAAATGCCTCACGCTGGCAACTCTCCTAATGCATGTGTGTGGGACACAGTTCAGCTTTAACTCTCAGGGTCTAGGATGCCCTCCCACTCCGGCAGTCGTCGATCTCTGTCCTGCCCACATGAGGTGTCTTGATGATGTTTCATTCACAGGATCCATGTCGGCCTTTGCCGTCTTGTGGTCGATGAGGGCGCGTAATCCGACACTTTTCAAACCGGGGAGGAGTGGTGCAATTTGAGAAAATTCTATTAAGGTGCTAGAATGGTTATACACAGTTTTCAGACAATTTATAATGACAGTCACAAATAGCATTTAATTTTCGCGGGATTATATCGTTTGGAGAAATTGAATGGTATGTACTATTGTGGTGCGTGTGGCGATTATCCAGCAAATAATACACACTTTAACCGTCTTTTTTCGTTAAATGTTAAAAGTCTAAACAATAATTTCCTCGTCTTCTTCATGTAGACCCATATATGATACTAATGTCTATTCGTTGAGTTGTTTAATTTAGAAAGAGCATAAACATGGCTTGTCAAATAAATAGGTTAACTGTGCTATGGTGTAGTTAAGTAAAATAGAATTGAGACACAGCATGCCTAGCTCCATGGACTATAAAGACGATTGTGTGACGTTCTTTTTCTGTCTACCTGTCAAGGGAGAGAAGTAGCCGGGGGCGATCTGCCTCACTCTTTCAACCTCCTTACCTGTTCAGGTGATGTCTGTATGGGTCTCAGTTGGCCACAGAAGGTATACTGCCTACGGATAGTCTCCTAATTGTGTCCCTATCTCAGGTAACATGTGAGAAAGTCACATTTAGGAGTGTGGTTATGTGAGAGACCGTGCCCTCACCATAGGAAAGTACACCCTGCAGGGGCAGCCTATCGGGACTCAGATCGACCTACCAGTCCAGCAGAAGCATCAATTGTAAGCCTTACCTATTGCCATAAATGTCCGCAGCATGTCAGCAACACGCGGCTCGCTTGTACCGGCCAGAATGGGTTTCTGAATGCTGTGGCCGCGGTATAATAGCTGCGGTCTGAGGGCAGCAATTCGTGGCCAAAAGAACGTCCCAATTGGGAAATTGGCCGAGGAGTGTATCCTTCCTGGTGGTTCTATCATCAGCCTTTCCAAGGTTACGTACCACACTGTCCTGGAGAAATCTGAGGACTGTTATATCTAGATAGATAATGGAAGAGAAATACATGTATTGCATAATAGAGGTGTGTATCTATATGGCTCTGACATGTCCTTTTTTAAGTTCATAGCCACATAACCATTTTGATCTACTGAATATATATTTAACCTGCGCTCCTGGCAAAGATAAATCTGATCATATTCTAGTGTTTTAGATAACATTGGACATAACAAATTCTTCACACTTTAATATTTGAGCAATAAATGATGTATAACTAGTATCTGCATATTTCGTCATCAACACACACGTACATGTCTCGTAGTAACACCCAGAGGAGGTGTGAAGCGCAGCGCCCCCTATAGGGACCCAACTCATATATGCGATCGCGGCAGGGTTCAAGGCACCACTTTCAAACATGCCAGCATGAGTGAAGGAGCTCTGAGAAGAACCCCACCAAAACATGAAAAATGCAAATAGCTCTTGTGTCATGAATAATAGGCCGATTTTGATAAAACAAAAAAACATTGTTAGAAACCTAAGACATGGGCCTATTTAGTGATACACATGTCATATACCTGTGCTATGGCTAAGGTTTCCTGTCGTAGGTTGAACATTGGAATTTGTGAAAAATAAGGTTGTATTCCACAACACAAAACAGGCACAAAACGTGGAGCTCTATTGAGCTCTATTGTGGTTTGGAGTACATTAGATATCACTCTATCAATATCTGAAAAGATTTTTGATAGAGCTCTAACAGTTTGTATGTAGTAGCTGTTACTAGTTAGCCTATTTTAGTATAGGAATCCGCATTCAGCTGTCATTTGAGACCATGCCAAAACAATAGGGGGCGCTACGCTTCACACCTCCTCTGAGTAACATCTAAGATGGCGGCCCTGAAGACCTAACCTTACAAGGCTTGATAGACAGATGTTCGGATCAGGTACAGTATGTCAACAGTTTGGATCTGGCACGGCAGGGCAATCATCACTGGGTTCGGGATGGAAATTGGTCGTAGTTGGTGAACAAGTGTTCGCCCGCAGGCAAATGGTTATAATCTAACTTTACATAAAGAGTCTTTTGCGCAAAGAATAAAAGGAGCTGGCAGGGTGAGCGTATGCTGGAATGAGCTCGTTCCAACTGGCCCCCACAGGCACTGCATTTATAGTTCAGCTTCGTCACAAATAACCCACAAGTAATTACGAGAACGTCTTTAAGATACATCTAGAATACGCCAGACGTCGCTGCAGGCGATGCAGCAGACACTTTCAATTTGAATGTCGTCTGGAAAATAGAAAGCAAGCAAAGCACCACCCGGTTGGTATGCATTTACTTCGAAGAGGCCACCAAGGGCGTTTATCCTTGTGTTTATTTGCTTTGTTCAAAAGTAGATAAGGTCATTGAATCTGATTTTCCCGTCACGCCTACCTCCAAGACTATATCTTATCCTCAACTAATTGGTTCTATATAATTTCATGTAAGATGGAATTCCCTGAGGTCTCTTTCAGAAGAATGTTATGAGCCTCGACTATAACATATTTCATATATCACTGTTATCATTATGACAAGAACGAACAACAAATGAAAGACCCTATTATTTTATACGAATAATGTAACGGTCAAAATTGTGTTATCACAAGTGAGAACGAGTAAATTTACCTGTGAATGATTATTTTCATGTACAGTTTTTGGCACAGAAAGGTACTCTTTTGTTTCATTTTTGAACCATCGGTCGACATGCCTTGTATATTAGTTCATGTACATGTACATATGTGTATTTGGGAATATTGCATTTTTAAAATACCATTCTATTTATGCCCATAATACACTTATCGACTATAAAGTAGATTTTGTATCACACTCGCAGATATGCTTGTAAAAGGTAGAGATATGGAGCATATTTTCTATATTGTTGTAAGATGTTCGGATATTGACGTTATCTTCAGAACTGTGCCCGGATCTCGAAAGCATCACTGAGGCTTATATGTGATCACTATGGCTGTGACAATGGCATTTAATTGTCACGTCACACTTATAATTGATGAGAAGAAATTACCCATTGTCCTTAACGGCGGCTCATGTGTCTAATGCTTAAGACGGGGGTATGATAATGTAAGATATGTGATGGCAGGTATGTGTGTATATATGACACAGCGGGTCCCCTTCAAAGACCGGGCCGGCGGCTTGCCTTCAAAAGGCCCTGCTAATGAACTTATTCACCTGTCTGCGGGCAGTGAGGAGGTGGGGTGTGAGTGATGGCCGGTGTCAGCCGTCTGCCCGCTGGCCGGGCTCTACGTGTCAGCCCCGCGCCGCATGGCGATGAAGGCAGGTAGTCATCAATGGTGCTGTCGTCTTGTGGGCCTTTGCAGTACTACACACTCCCGCCAATTGGATCTTCTTCACGGGAGTCAAGTAAGAGGAATGTGGGCATTATGGTTACCTATGATCGTCAAGTGATTGGCCGCAAAAGCAATCTACGTGTTCCATCAATGGTTGTGTTTCACTTTTATTATTGAGAACAATCGAGGAAACCGACATACACTGCAATAAAGTCTGCGAGGAGTCCAATAAAATGTGGTTTTATTCACAGTTTTGTGGTCTTTGTTTGGAAGGCTGGTCTATGTATGAAAATACATTGTGGTCTTGTCAAAGCTGACAAGTGAGCATTGTATTATAACTAGAATGTTACGAGCTACTCATGTTTTTCTGACTAAACATTTCTGAGATTGGCCTTATCCTAATGATATACAGATCATAGTTATGATCATGGTTAGATACTCCAGATGTTGTCAATCTTTAAGAATTGCTGTGTGTATGTCCTCATCAAATAGGGTGGCACGATGTAGTCACTAGGGTATTCAAGTCAAACTGCCAATACCCATCACCAGTGTTGAGGATTCTTACCACTGTTGTTGGGAACCATCTAAATATACAAAACAACACAGCACTAGCCATGCAATACCCGGACATCACTCAAAGTCCCAGCAGAATAGCCCAAGTTACAGTTGCGACGATTCGTATAACCACACTCAGCCTTAACTGCTTGTTTACAAATAACTGCAGGCCTGGCATGCTTAAGGTTTAGATCCACCTACTACCTCAGGGGCTGAATGTATACAGTGTAATTCGAGGGATTAACCAGGATATAATTTACCGTTACCCCCATCCAAGTGAGGCATTTCTCATCTGCCGTTAGAGTGGGTGAGAATCCTGGCTCACTTGTAGCCTTGAGAGAACCTCATAAGAATACGACATTGTGTGTGAGGAATTATGAGAGGGGTGGCTGCTGCGCTATAGGTCGGGAAAGTCTACTGCAGTTCACCATCCCAACAGAAAGTCTAGGGCGATTTTAATGTCTTTTTATTTGGCCAACAAAGCCATGATTATTACCTGGACCAGTGGAGGAAGTTGGGGACCCAGACACGATGGAGATAAGATGTTATCACAGAGGGCTTATATACCTGAGGGGATGCGGTGGTTAGGGTTGGCGGTATCCTGGTACGGATCAAGCAAACACTGGCCATTATCGATAGTTAGGTGAGTTGGCCTACACCGTACACAGAGCCGTAACTCCAACAGCCATTACCCAATGCCCCGGCTGGAAATAATAGGATTAGAGTATAAATATACCGTGAGAGAACCATTCCTGGGTCTCCCCACTGTACACGTCATCTTAAGACTATAGATCCTTACTTTCGAATGTGGAAATTAACCATTTCCATCTAAATGTTCTTGAGCTAGATCAGTCTATCGGAATTCATCTCAGTCCATCATTATTTATCTTACCATCAGGCACCATTAATGGTCGTATACTAACGACGGCTCGATACATCCTTGATTGTCATTGCACTAATGGTTGCTATGAGCGCCTGCTCATTACATACTGGTGTCCAAAAAAGGTGACCGAATTAGAGCTAATCATGATATCGCTGTTAAAAATAGAAATCAAATCTTATATGCCTGTGACAATAAAGGCCACCAAGAAAGGTGTAAAGGCATTAGACTTGTCCGGACCAGGTAAGACAGGACAGGTGTATAAAGCCACTCTTTAGAAGCAAGTGTGCCTGACTATAGCGACGACTCTGGACATAACAAGTTCCCCCAGGTCTGTACAAAAATTGTCAGTCCCATGAGCAAAGCTCAAAAATACGATTTCACTGTGGTTTTTCCAGAAGCAAGGACACAACAGGGGAGGGCATAGGAATCAGTCTCTGTGAGCCTGCTGAAGTGTTTTTGTCCCCTGGGTGCTGGTCGGTGTGGTCGTAGATCCCCGTCACTGAGACTCGTTCACCGAGTCCATTACCCATTGCAAAGTACTCCAGCCCCAGACCCTGTTGGCGCCCGCTCTGCCGACCCCCACCTTTGGTGGCGACATCTAGCCTTTGTCGATCGAACCTCCGCACGGGCGTGAACACCAGGTGCATGCTGGGATTACCTACGTCATTAGGACGCATGACGTCATGGAACGGTCCTATGCCGCGCTGACTGTACGCAGGAACAATACGCGAGTTAGAATTTAGCAGAGCTCTTTGTGAGACTGTATCCAGTACGGAATGTAAAGCATAATGTACTGACTCGTGAATTTAACCTAGTCTAAACCAGTGTGAATATCGACCATGTGTCTCCATTTCATACGGCTCCTATAATCAGAATAGGTCAGCCATGCACATGTCAGTATAAAATAGGATGGCTATCATCCAGTAGACCATCTGAAATTATCAGCAATAGCACCTCTAGTTGCAGAACTCTGGAACAAACCCTGCTAGAGACTGTAAATTACTTCCGTCAGCAGCAGTCGTATAGAGGTCGCACAGGATATAATCATTTGAAATGGCTGATTGGTGTAGGAATTCAGCCAAATCGGGTCTGTTGAGCCAGAACAAATCAAGCAAATGGTCAGGCTTTAAAACTGGATCTTGGGCTTTTTAACCTACGAGCTACCTGGAAACTAATGATGATGATCTCACTGTTTTGTGTTACATGTTGGTCTGGACTTCATTTTTTTAAAAGCCATTGTGGATTTAGTGAAAACATAGTGGGTTTTGTTTTCTGACGAGGAGGCATATGAATGATCAGCTGTTTCTCTATTAATTTCACTGTGAATGATGTCTACCTATTACATACTTAACGATACACATTGTATATATATATATATATATATATATATATATATATATATATATATATATATATATATATATATATATATATATATATATTATATATCAGATATACTACTAAAACCCACCACTGTATATGAGGGTTAGTTGCATGTACGATGTTGGGTAGTCAGGTAGGACGTTGGATGGGCACAAGTGAAAAGATCTCTATGAAAATAATGAAAATAACGAGGACTGAGCTCAAAGTTAAAAAAACAACAACATTACAGTAGCTTCTAAGTTATGTCACATATGATTATTGTTCTCACCATCAGTACCCATAACTGTGATGGAGGGCCACCTATACTAGGTGAATTACCTGCTAAAAAAATAAAAATTCAAACAATAATAATTGGGTTCGGAGGAGTCTTTCGTCGGCCGTATTTTATTCGGGACGTTTCGAAACGATCAGCACGACATGGGAGCCCTGCGCGCCCCCTCGTGCCATCCGGGGAAAATTTGCCCCAGGACGCCGGGCCATTCAAAAAGCGATGAGCGTCCGCTAATGGTAGCAGACTTGTCTGTGGCCAGCGGGCAGAAAATTGAAGATGGCAGTTCGGTAAAAGGAACAGGGGCCCCATTGGTGTCCTATGCCCCTGGCCCCGGCCCGATAAGAGGCAGGCAACACCGGCCTGGTTGAGAAATGACCCCGTTACCGGTATTTAAGTGAAACTAGTTCACGATTTCTCTCAGGTTCTGCACTGGGTGTCTTTTTTTTCGCCCAGGTGAAAAAGGGAAAGATTCAAATTGGGATTAGGAAGTTGTGTATGGGGAGACGCTGTGTGGGTGTTGTCCCCGTGTTGTGGTGGACCGAAGGTGAATGTCATGCTTTATTTACCTGACGATCGGGATTGCTGCGTTACACGGCGCATGAATGTGATATTGGTGGTTGTTTCATCGCCCAACTTCACCTTATTATGGCTTTCCGAATGTAATTTATTGGCCGGACAGAAGCCCGATAGAGACCACTTGATAATGAAGTTGGTGAATGCCTGTCGTATATGCTTTTATATTCCTGTAACTGTACCTTGTCCAGGACTTGCAGGTCTTGCAATGGGTTGTTAGAAATTGTCAATTAACTTCGGAAAACAAAACAGGAAAAAAATTCTCATAATCCATCTATAAAAATTAATTTCGTTTGTATGACCATGGACATGTATATCATCCAAGTTAGTGTATAGACTAGACACGTTTTTCAGTATGCTGTGGAAAGAAAACTAATATAGGCCTACACCAATGTATATGTGTGTGTATATATATATATATATATATATTTGATACCCAAATGGTAGATAGGTAGATCGTTATGGTCGACTCATAAAAAGGGTGTACTATGGTAGACTGGCACATATGGTTTCTCTACCCGAGACCTGACATCACACCACGATACGTTGTCTCCTCCCAGAAATTGCCGGATCACGGTCTTGGGCTCTGGCAGAGGGGTTTGTGGGGACCAGGGGATGGTGGCAATACCCATGGGCGGCCTGGTAGGATCTTCATAGTGCTTATCCTGGATCGCCTCTGTGCTCGTATGATGGATCGGTGGATTTTGACATCAAGTCCGGTCCTATATATTGGCTGTTTTTCGGGGGTGCATGCTTTCGTCTGATATGCATTTTCGCCGAAGCACAGATGTTTTCTCCAGAGACTATGCATCAGGTTTAGAGTTTATGAAAATTATATTCATTGAGTGAGAACAGTGAAGTATTTTTGTCCCAGCCTCAGAAGTAATTCAGTATAAATGTGCAATGCAAAAAAAAATAGCAATGCGTTCCCCTTTCGTAATGTGCATCTTATGCATATTCGACATATTGCTCAGAGTTAAGTAAGTGTGGCGATGTCATCAAAAAATAAAATTAGGGATATATGCGGTACTATGCATTGGTGATTCCGATGAACCAGGTTTTCAGTGGAGAAATATTTCTTCTACAGAAATTTTGAACCCATTCATGATTGACTGACCTCGGTGGTAAAGAGGGTCAAATATCTGTCCTAGCCACCAAGGCATGCACATGGGAGATGGAGACGGGATATCGTATTTATGAGAGTTTCCTCATATTATTTATTTGGACAGTGCATATTGTACTTTCATGGATAACTTGCAGGTTTCTATATTGACTAGATTTTATCTACAGTCATATCACCAGCACAGATATCAATATCAGTATGTCTTTTATTCGGGCATGCCCTGGCTGACCAGTGTTCAGACCACCTTAGTTATGTATGATTAATGTCATGTGTTAAAAACATAACATCCGAGTCCTGGGGCAAAGCGATGGGTTTTACACGCCAGGTGTCAATCCCCACCCCTTAGGTGCTACTATCGCTCCACAGTCGGTGGTATTGAACTACAACGACTCATTCCATGGCGTGGTTTATGGGCTGTGCATTAAGCCGCACATTGTTGCCTTACTTTGTTCAGCAGCTGAAGAGGATACGGTTTTGGCCAGAGGCGATGGGTGTCGGTTTCCACGCGGGCATGTACTTCATGCCTGTGCCCGTGGGGGCCCCAGGGACCAGGGACCAGGTTACCTGAGATACAGGTCGTCACCAGTCTAGTCCCCCAGTCCATGTAGTCCATTGCTCTTTATACCTGCTATCAACAAGTGATGAGATCCACTAACACAAGATGTGCACAGCTTCTATTATGCCTGCACATGCAAGGGGGTTCTCCTTTTTTAAAATGAAACTATACAAGCCCATTAATGTACGGTTTCTTTTAATATTTTTTATATTTGTGTTAAGTGGAATATAGCGTAGACGCCCAAACTCGTCCCAATTGCTGTTAAGGCGCAACAGAATAGAATAGCAGCAATGCATGTAAATTGTTTTATGATTTAGTATATATTTTTGTCAACTGTGACTGCAGAGAAGAAAATGAAAAAAAAACTTGTCTCCTACATCCCTGTCATCTATAGCAACAAGAAATGGAGGTGCGCACTTTGCTAGATGGGGAATAGTTGTCATCGAATTTCCCCCAAAAAATAACCATAACAATGTTTTCTTCCTACATAATGGGTGATACCAGCCATGATAAACTCATGGTAAATCTAGTCCATAAACAACTCAACTACCCCCGATTTGAAATGGAGATAATTACCTCCCGTACCTCCGCAGACCCATCACTACCATCTGTAAGCACACAATAGCCGACTTGTAGGCATCATCCTATTTGCCTTGCCCAAAGTAGCGGCGTTGATTTATATTGACTTGCGGCTCGTACCCTAGGGCTAGACTTGGTGAGCTCGGGCGGTCCTTTTTGTCTGAGATTGGCTACGCTTGCTGCTCGGCAGTGGTGAGTCGTCCACATCGAGCGCTGACGCTTATTACTGCCGGTTGAAGGTGGTCCCCTCAGCTATTGGGTGGTGTCCATGACATCTCAACAAGTCATTGTGTCAGGCTGCTTGCTATGGTGAGCCGTGGGGCCAGTATTCTTGATCCAATAACTTCTGGTCTACAGTTGGCACATTGGAATGTATTAAACAAAATTGCATTTAAAGTATCATAGTCTGGCATTTAAATATGAAATAATGTAATTAGGAGAAATAAAATCGGAATTTCAACTGACCTGCTACGTACATACATTTCGAGTAGGTCTGTCTTGTTATGTACCATTCTTTTCCTTCTTCCTGTGGAAACATTCTGAGATGGATTTCTTTCCATATCCGCTGAAATAGTCCATCCCTGATATGGCACCTGTCAATCACACCCATTGTATTCAGGAGAAAACAATGGTGGATATCTTTCAGAAAGCACCGGGTGAACGACTGTATGATCCAAGGATGAGGGGGGGGGGGTCAGAGTGAGGAGCTGCTCGCAGCAATTCAGAGCAGTTCGGAGGGTGGCAAGCGATGAGAGGTGACAATGAACATGATGCGGCACGCAGAGTAACGTAGATTGACTCAGATACCAGACACAAAAGCTGCTTATTGTACGGCACATTTGTACATAATATCGTAAAACTGGATGAGGTTTAATCTTGGCCACCGTATTCCACGACTGGAGTTTGGCAAAGTGACTTCATGAGGCGAAGCCGAGTGAAGTCCGGAGCCAAACTTCAGGAGTGGAATGCGGTGGCCAAGATTAAAACGAATCAGGTTTTGATTTTATCCTACCCCGTCTCCTCAATTTTGGAATATTACGTGATAACAATGCTGTATGCCACTAGTGGCATATAAAACTCCGTATGCCAGTCAGCGTGGCATACGGAAACCGAATGTTAAGCCTATGGGATTTTATATTAGGGGTAGGATAAATCTATATATCACTATAAAATATGTGACTTCGAGGACAATATTGGACATAGAGGTGTTTATCCTACACCTCATATAAATCACCATAGATTTAACATGGTGTGACTGTATCCCATGGTCATGCCATAAAATATTAATATGCCATGCATGAAATAAAATTAAAAACATGTGACAGGATTGGGTAAAATCTAAACGTCACGGAATTTCATTTGGTTGTTGATATGGCGTAAGTCGTCTTCTGCTACAGTTATTACTCTGCTCTGCTTCGTGAAATCCTTCCACTAAGACAACTCATGCCATATCAACAACCATATGAAATTTCGTGACGTTCCTTAACATTATCCCCTTTGAATACAGACTACAGACCAGGTATATCCGATAAAAGACCAAAGATGGAGATAGACGTCCCATAAACCATGAGAGAACTAGTCATAGACAAGATATGGAGTTCAGATGGTGGCATGGGATGAGATATGCTATATGCCATATTGCTATGGGGGATTGTGGCATATTGCTATGGGGATGTGTGGCGTATTGCTGTTGGTCACAAGAGACATACGACTACAATATTGCGGGACGTGTCGCAGTTAGAGGCAGCCGGTCGGTAGACTCATGTCGGCCGTCTGTCGTCGGGGGGTGACAGGAGGAGGGGCTCTGTTTACACTGTGGGCAATATCCTGTTGTGACCGTCAGTCGGCTGTCGTCACGGTCGTCAGACGGAGTCGGTGGGTAACCAGAAGATGTACAGGATAGCAAGGATATCAATCCATTTACTGCATAGCATATACATGTACCTTACGATTCATCATGGAAAATTACAAAACGAGAAGAAATTGCCTCCATGGTAATAGATATATCACAGTAGACTGATTAAAACTCAAAATAAAGGATGACTTAGTTATTTTCAAAGTCTTTGAGAAGAGGTACACCAAAAGAGTTAAGTGAGAGGTATAGATATAATACATTTCACATATGACATACGGCTTAATTCCATCGAAAAGGGTACTGTAATGAGGGGTAGTCCAAAAAACAAATGAAACTGAGTATTAGAATAGAGAAACCCCAGGTATAAACTCTAAAAGTCCTATGAAATATAACATTTGAGACCAAGACCTGCCTCATGTTATAGAGAAAGTGCAATATAGCTCCATTTTATTCAGTGGCCACAACTGATGATGTATCTCGTGGTATATGTTTCTTACTCGGGGGGGGGGGGGGTCTCCTTCAAGGAAAGTGATAGAGAAGACAAATAGGACTCAAACCACTTAGTATTACATTGCGTCATGTGTCAGCCAACTGGACAAAGACAGATCAAGTGGACAGATTCAAAGGTACACCTTCAATGCACAGCATCCTAAAAGATAAGGCTACAGATATGCATGACATTCTAGATGTAAGGTCTGATATCTGCCACTTGGATGACCCAGTTGGTTTGTTAGTTTTTTTTCACAATGTCTACATAATGATTTTTAATTCATAGGTGTTGGAAGAGAAAGCGCCTACCCCCACTGAGTTAAGATGTCAATGTAAATGGGTGTGCTGGATACAGACATCATCAGGGTAAGGAAAGGGTGACGAGACAGATGATTAGTGCTCAGGTATCATTAATAAGCTAGACTCGAATAGTATTCTGTTTCCCCCAAAAGTAAGTGTCAGTCGCATGATGGCACAGTCTTCCTTTTTACGTAAACTTAATGTATACAGCAACAAAACGAAAGGAGTTGGGGAGTTAGCTCAGAGATTAGCGCACTGGACCTGTAACCCAAGGTTGTAGGACTTTGCACATGGTGTAAAAGAACCTTGAGAAAGTCTGGTAATGACCTATAATGGTTGACTGGACGTTAAATCAAACCAAACAAACAAACAAGACGAAAATGTTTAATTCAGTTACACTTGCGTCGTTAATTGTCGATGTTTTCAATAGTGCTAATATGTGGTGATAGAGCGTTGAGCCAATGTCAATTTACGAGTTAAAGTGTTATCCTACTAAACTGTATTGAGATGTTATCCTGTCAAATCGCCACACACTAGGATTAGACCGTCTCGCTATCTATAAATGCCTGTCTTTCTGCTTGCATAATAAATGAAAGGATTATGAGTACTACTACAAAGACTGCTGAGCCGGTAAGAAAACAAGGTCTGAACAGGACATTGACCTTCTTCAACTCTCCTCTTTTACAAGCATATTTATATTGTGTTGGATGATATGTTTCCTTATCTATTTTATCCCACCATTGTTTTGCGTGCCTCTATTTACAGTGACACTCCATATATATATACGATCTGCTATAGAAGTTACACAGAAAAGGCACCCAATATTTATAGATTACACCATCAGTCTACTTGCGTTTCTTTACTCTGGCTGTCCAAAACATATTCCACATTGCCTCCATATGGGTGTGGTGATCTATTATTCTCTTCTCCCCAGTATTTAGGCTACTTTAACTGAAGGTATACCTTTTTTTATATATATGAGCTACGCTCTCTTTATTGATCACAAAGTGGAAAACAGTTTCAATTAACTGATGGTATGAATCTTAAATCTTAAATTTTTTATTTTAGACATGTGAAAACTCCAACGTAGCATAATGGTGTATCCCTTAGGCAACATGTACTGAAGGTATACCTGTTTTGACTATGTAGAAAAGAAGTTGTACAGCCGTTGGTTTCACATGCGCTTAAATTGTAGGCGTTCCGGTGACCTAAAGTAGACACAGAGTTGTTGAGTTATAAAGACAGAACTTTGATGAGATCCACCACAAACTTAATCTTTGCCTTAGTTTAGCTCTCAGTTAGCATTTCAGGCAGTTTAGATTGAAGCGATCCTCGACCAAAGTCTTTGTGATACATCCACACTGCTGACCTGCAGGGGTCTCGTCGTCATCAGTCAAGACTGAAGTACCCCGCCCGGGGCCATGTCCCATAAATAAGTAACGTTGTATGCAGAAACTTCTTCTTGTAGATGTGAAAAGTCATTTATCAAGCAGGACCTCATTGAGTTTTCCATTCTTCCTGAACCAACAAGATATACTATCCTAAGAGGGTGCAATTATCTAGGTGGTCCACATATATTCTGTTCGTATGAATATCTTTGACGTAGGTAAAGCTGCTGACGGTGTTATGATCTGGAGATGAATTGTATATACACCATTCTAACATGTAGAGAGTGACTGACACATGCTAAGGATAGTACTCTTACGTACTTTATTGTTTCTTTGGACAGTTGCCATAACAAAGAAATTGACACATGATTCGGTACTGTTGATGTTCCATCAAATCTGTCTGAAGGTTGGGAAAGCTATATCTTTTAAAACTAAACAAAACCGGCATTGTCTTTTACATTATATCTAATCGTAACAGAAAAGAATTACTTCATTGACGCAAAATCTAGAAGTTTGCAGTTATGATTCCTCTGTCGATGCAAGATTTTATATGTATCAACTTCTTGTCTTTTGAGAATATTTCCTCTTTGTGGTTGCCTTTGAAAATGATCTAAAACAGCGAGATCCTCGGTCTAGCAATTCTAAAATAAGAAATAGGTAAAGAAGAAAATATACGTGTAGTTGTTATTATCAAGTAAATATTTCAATCACAACAACCTAGATAGCCTATCACATATTCACATTGTTAACCATCCACACACCATCTTGATTGCTGAAACTGATTAAATTGCGTCTACTTGTATTGCACTCGTACTGTTCGCAACAAGCAGTTGTGGCTCCGGTTTTTAATCCACTTTATTTGAATTGCCCAGCATCTCAACATCGCCACTTGGCGGGGTAGGCGCGGAGACTGTTTGTGAATGTAATTCATTAAAACTGCCCAGGGAAAGCAATAAAACATTTATTTCTGTGTGAGTAAACTAATAACTGCCACGTTCGTAAAAGCTACAAAACGTTCGACATTTAAAAGCACTGTCAGAATGTCAGTTCAACTTTGAGTAACAAACACATTCAATAAAAAGGGCGGTCTTACCTTGTGCAGTTTTCTTTGAGAGTGCTATTGTTTTTTTCTTATAAACTACTAGATATCTTTTGACAAAAAAATGACAGAATGAACACAAACATTTCTATACCATATTTATTAGGAGAGTGTATTTCACTGGTTATCAGTGATGGAGATCAATTGGGGGCGATAAATCAACTTATTCTTTTCATTGTTTGTTTTAAGCTTTCTCTTCAGAGTTAGACCTATACATAGTTGGATGAACTCTTTTTTCTCATTGGTTTCCAAGGATCGAGAAAGTGGTAATTAAAGATAATACTTACCGCTCTAATTGACGAGTTAGCTACTCACACAAGGCTGTACTCACTTATGGCCAGCCAATACATGTATAGATTCACATAGAATATATTGAGGAAGTTGTGCATAACTTCAACTCCTTCAGACTTTTTCCCACATATTTTCTTTTCTATTTGAAGCCCTTGGAAGGTATTATTCGTGTTTAGTTCAGGCCTTAATTACTCGGCGCCTTCAGTTACAATAACGATTTTGAAGAAATTCACCACGCGAAATAAAAACAAGTTGTCAAAAGAATACTTGCTGCAGAGAAGCCTCGATTAGCCACTCCTGTTCTGCATACGTTACTGTGAGTAGAAAAACAAGAATAGGAATTGGCTTCTCAGTTATGTACACACTGTCTGTCGTAAGGCTCGGCGTCCACTCAGCTCCCGATACACTACGATAGGCTATGATGAATTTCCAGACACAAACTCGTTATCGCATTGCAAAGTCAAATTTAATCCATAGCCGATACACCAGAGGATGCACCCCGATGCACGCATTGTAAGGTCTATCGTAGCATTTCGGGAACTCAGTGGATGCCGGGTCTTAAGACTCCATGACTCTATGCTAATCGCTGGTTAGTGGATGTTGCATTGAGTCATGGAGTCTTACGATGGAACTGCAGTCACTCCGTATATACTAGGAGCAAATAGTATGTTCATCATAGATGAATGAGTGTGCAATTATAAATGAATAACAATTAAATGGTTTGGGTTACATTCAGTCAATAGATTGTTTTTTTGTAACCCACTTGCACCCAGTAAACTTGCCATTTCTGCAACTGCCTATCTTGGATTCAAATGTATCAAGCACCAGTGGATCTTGAGGTATTTTGGTATTGAGTGATTGGTCATGGTCAGCTGGCATGCCTCTAAGACCCTGGGACACTGGCTCCCTGCTCTGTTCTCACTATCACAGTGGATAACATGCAGATAGTGAAGGGATAGTTTTCTGGAAGAACGCTGGAAGTTCAATGTGACCACTCTAACCTCTAGGCGATGTATATATATATATAGAACGTGCAAGCACGTTCTAACTAGTTTGCAGTTGTCCCCTCTTGTCGTGTATTGTTGTAATGAGTATAGTATAAGAAAGGGAATTCTTCAGCTAGTACAGGTTCGAAACGCGAAACACATCTTGAAGAGAAGTGTTAACTGTAAATTTTATATGAGGAGAGATGGCAACACTATCTGCTCCGCCATTTTAAACAGTGTTCAGTTATTGTCAGTCATATGCTTGGTATGATATTGATATGTCACTGCAAGATGCAGATCTCAAGACAACCACAGACTGGAAGCAGAGGACTCGTATACGATCTCTGACCCAGACCCAATCACACGCCTTAAACTATCACATACTATAACAATTCTTAGATCTGTGAAAGAGAACATTTACACTGAGTCAGATTAAGCTAATCGGAATGGCTTCAATGAGCAAGTTCTTATCCTGTCAGATTCCGTCCAGTTGGGTTCTGAGAAGAAGCCTGGTATACCAGTGTGAGAAAACCTTCCTTGTCCAGCATGATACTTCACTGTGTGGCGTGGTAGTGGTGGCATGGGTTCAGTTGGCGGGTGGTAACTATTGTCCCTACCCGGAGTGCGCGGTATATATACAGGTGGCGGTTCCCGCTCCAGTATTTGCCCGTGCCGCCGCCTCCACTCCCACACAAACTGAACGACGCCGTTTCTCATTTCCCCGTCGGGTCTTGACATATCCAATCACGGTCTGATTTATTGAACGCCTCTCATGTCTTGGAGAGGAGAGTCTACACCTCTCTCCTACCAATAATTAGCACTAATGAATTTAACAAGTGCAAGTTCGACCCGCGCCCGGCGCCGCCAGCTCTTTATCTGATTAATGAACACGAATCGTGGGCGGCGCTGATGGTGCGCTCGGGCAGCTGTGATAAGTCGGGGGTGTTCGGGAGGTGCCGCACAGGGCTGGACGGGGTAGGGGAGGTACCGGTGTGCTGGACAGTGGGCATACAGAGTTTGTTGACGGGCGAGGGCGGGGTGTACCGATAAGCTGCCGTGTGTCCACCTCATAGAGTGCGCCCACGTCGATCGGACTGACAGTGTGAAGGGCCCGTGTCGCGTGTCGTGCCACCCCGAAACGTGCAGTGATCGACGAGGTGGGCACGATTAGTGAACGGAGCATTGTGGTGAGCGTGGTGTGGAAATTAGACCGTGTGTAGCCTATGCACTGCGATGTGAGCGGTGTCGGTTTTAGTTCAGAGTCCGTTATGGTGAGAGTATTGTTAGATAGGAAACAGTAGTATGTTTGTATTTCATGAATGAGCAGGGTATTCCCAAAGTGAACAATTCAAAGGTTTAGGTTTCACCACCCTTGTGGTGTAAAAGAACCTTGAGAAAGTCTGGTGCAATGATTAACTGGACGTTAAATCAAACTAACCAACCAATCATCCAGTCAGTGGGTCATTTCCTGTCACTCACTTGATTCCCGGACAACCAGCCAGTTATGCACCTGTATGTAAAGGGTTCAAATATGTCATGTACCAGTTCGTCAATGAGGTGCATGTACCTCAGTCGTGGTCACCTCGGTGCTCCTCCAAGGCGCTCTAAGATGTACTGGTACTCTGGACTTTACCAATGCTGCAGACTGAATGGCAGTACACAGAAAGTCTCCCTTTAATCTCAGCAACATATCGGAGCTTGTACCACGCTCAATTAGTAATGCAGGGTGGCTAGTGTGAAATTAGTATGGCAGGGTTCATTATGGCGTGACCAGTGTCAGACTAGTAATACAAAATAAATTGTGGATTGTGCCGATTAATCTAGATATATTTCAATGAGGATATTGTCACATCTCGTCTTGTGATCATTTGAAAATATGTCATATTTCAGCTGGGTCTTCAACCCTGGACCTTAATAGTATGGTCTCTAGGGCAAGGGATCACTGAAGTTCATTTTGACTTGAAGGAATTGAACCATCTACGTAACGTGTTCTCTGATTGGCTCAATATGAGTGAGTGGACTGAACTAGAAAGATGGCGGGAGATGAGAAATTTAACCCCTGTGGTTTATTTACTTCTTTTTGTTCCGGATGTACTATATTTCTTGTGCAAACGTTCATTGACGTGTTCTACAGTGGAAAGAGATCAAGGGACGGGACAGAGATGTCTGTTTCAAATAATCTGACAAAAGTGAAAACAATTCTAATGGTGGATAATGGAGGGGATATGTGATCCGGAATATTCAACAGGTTTGTCCCTGCCATACAAGAAAATTTTACGTCTGTTTTAAAAAGCTGGTGGGGCATGTAAACATAGCCCAACTCTATTACAGTTCTCGAAACCAGCAAAGGCTAAGCTGTCTCCTAGATTTATAATGCCAATTAATGGGTACCATCCCTGCGGCAAAACATACTCGCATTTATATATAGATTTAGAGAATATACCTATAATGATTAAAAAGAACTCAATGTATACCCCAATGAAATGATATCCATTTCCTATAATGATTAAAAAGAACTCAATGTATACCCCAATGAAATGATATCCAGTGTGTTAATTTGCACTTGATTAGATTTAGTAGCTCTTACATATGTGAAAAAAGATTTGTAGAATACACTTGATTAGATTTAGTAGCTCTTCATTTTGTATTATTTACAGAATTTTTATCATTATTTATTCCAATGTGTGCAAATCATTTCCTTTTTTCGACTGTTAACAGTTGAATGCTCCTGTTTCGCGTTGAACATGATAAGTTCTGTGTCCGATGCGGTTTTCAAGATAGGAGCCGTCACCGTCAAGTGCACCGTTAGGTTGGCGGGAAAATACCGCACTGTATGAATGCTAAGCTTCAATTCAAAAGCAGTTGCATCGGCCGGGAATCGAACCCGGGCCGCCCGCGTGGCAGGCGAGCATTCTACCACTGAACCACCGATGCCTTGAATACTGAGGGGAAATCAGTTGATATATTCCAAGATTTCTGAATATGTATTCATGAGAACTGAATGAAATGAATGAACAGACGGTTGTGCTCTCCCAGGCCCCATAACATTTCAGTTGTTGGGGTAAACCTGTAGTGACGTGCTTTCCGGGCCACGTTCTGTAAAATACCTGAATATCTCGTCGCGATCCAGCGTTTCTATTTCTTCCAGCAGAGGCGTCTTACCTTTGCCTGATGCTGTTTTATCAACATGCCAACGTATTCGGCTTGGAGAGTGATACGACCTCGTAACTTTCGCCCGACCCACTTAGAGGGACGTCGTGGCAGGCTGAAGCAGAGGTTGACCTACCTGTGCGTGCGTGGGACCTTCTCTGGTCCACTACCTGGAGGGCTGAGGTTAACCCTTTCCTTACCATTGATGCCTCAAGGCACTCCCGTGGCTAGAGCAAATGATGCCTCAGGGCACTCCCGTAGCCAGCACAAATGATGCCTCAAGGCATCATTTTCCATTCTTGTTAAAATATAATTTATCTCAGCTAATTCAAGATGGATCTTTATAATTTTTTCAGAGATTATGTAAAATGCCTTCATAGTGGTAGTTAATAAATAATTTCAAAGTTATCACCATAGAAACATTGACTGACTACTTTAAATATGATGGAAAAGAATACATTTTCTCAACAATTGTAACATAGGCTTGCTCTACAGAGGTAGTACAATGTCAGGCATGTTGCATTTAAAGACATGCACCTGCAACCAGGTCCGGTAAGGAAAGGGTTAAGCTGTTCTCTGCACATTTGACACTGAGGAATCGTATTGTATTTTGTTCGATCAATGAATTATGGCAATAGGACGCGCAAGAAAATTAGGGTGGTTGTTTTCCTTAATGGAACTGGCGGAAATGCATCATCCTTAAAGCAATAAGACACCTACATCACTGATAAAGGCTAATCAGATGTATCATTTGATGTGCTCGATTCTGATCGCTGAATATGGTCTCCAGATCTTTTTTTAGAACCACCAACATTCAATGGCCATTTCTACATGTCAAATATAACTGATCCAATCTTAATCAATTGTTGCTAGATGGTAGTAAGCTGCCTCTATCTGACTGTACTATAAGATTTCTAGCAGGATGAAGAACGGGATTCAATGTTGTGAAAATCACCAGGTGGAGGGTGTAGTTCTATAGTCCTGCCATTAAAAGCAAAGGTGTTGACCAACTTGGTTGATATCTGCTGGATTTTATAGGATTTAGTTATGCCATACTTATAGATATGACTTTAAAAGTAATTTGTTTTGGAGAGACAATGTTTTGTTCCTCTAGAGGTAGGGCCTACAACGCAGATACAGTACCTGTATTTTCAAAAGGATTATTAACTAGGTTTGTTGTGCTGTTAACATAAAGTGCAAGAAAACAGGTTCTATCCCGGTTGTATTAGGCTCCATATATCAAGAATACATCGATAAATGTGTATAGGAACTAAAGAAATGTCAGATACATAGACATTTATATCTGAATATGGAAATATTTAATTAGTTTGGTAACTATCAAAAGTCATAGCACACAATCTTAACCATACCATGCCGGCCTATCGCTGTGTTCCAATCAAAGTATGCCCCCTGGCGGTAGGCTTACTTATATTGGACGAAAATTGGATTTGCCAGCCGGAACAATCTCCCGGTATTTTTCTTTACCCTGGCCCGGAGAGAGAGTATTTGCGGGCCCGCGGGCTCGGCGGTGCGCCGGTCACCATCCCCGCCGCCCGAGCACCCACCTGGCCAGGTGGCGCCACCATTGTGAATCTCATGACGTGAGATGGTGGTGGTGTGGGGTCTGGGGTCCTACTGTTGTACGCTCTAGGGTGACTTGGTATTAGCCCTAGGCATAGAAAAACAACAATTCTAATCCGTTCTTTGAGAGAGATTCAGGGTCCACTATTTGGCCATTCACTGAACACCTGTGTTTCCATGTGGAGATGTGTGTGTGGGTCTGTTCGGTTGTGTCTCTGGTCGGATTTGTGGGTTCATACTCTGGATGTTCTATGGACACGTTCATGTAGGTATGTGCTAGCCATATGCCTTGTGTATAAAAGAAATACTATGAGTCTGTAATGTATTTGTAATATGCTGGTAACAGAATTTTACAAGAGGTTTTCCCTGTCAGATGAAATGCAGTGATTTAGATGTGCAAAAACATATATATATATATATATATATAGTATCAGTGTACAATGATGGTTACTGAAACACAGAAATTGTACTCTCATAATGGGACCTTGTTTCTGTCTATCTGTATTGCCCCAAGCAAAACGAGACCTGATTTTAACTTCCATAGTGTCCAGTACCGTACCTTTTAAACGGCTGCCTATAATAGCCTCAGAATGAACTTTAACACACTGAGGTAGACTTGTCTGTGTAGTAGGGGTAACGTTTGTGTACTAGTAAATTGCCTTGGGGCGATTTAGCAGTTAAACCTTAAAGTTCACTAGTGCAGGTCCACATCTCTCAAGTACTTCCTGTACCGAATTGGTCACGTGAACTGAGACCCCGAACTACTAAGAGCCCCCTGGTGGTAGGCTCTCAAAGTCATTGGTCCTCTAGTTGAGGCAGTGGGCACTAACAGATTTCTAGGGGCATATTGTGAATTGCCCACATGTTCAAGTACTGACATCAGTCAGATAGGCCTATCTTATGATTTAACAAAAGAAGAGAGGTTTATGAATTAGAAAAGGCTAATAGAGGGAATTAGAAATAAAAAGTCAATAGTTTTACTCTTCTTACCTAAATGCAATATTATAGTGAAGGAGCCCAGTTGTTCTGCTCAAATGGTTATGGTCTTGTTATTTCTCTGTAATATGAAAAAAAAACTGCGTGGACGCAGACAAGAAGAAGGAGGTGTTTTTGAACCAGAAGGTATATTTCACGTCTCCCGCTGCCCTCCTTACATACCTTAACCTATAGCCTTTTGCCCGTATAATACGGACTACAAATGGTGTTGTGTTGATCGTGGCATAAATCTGACAAAATGCAAACGTCAAATAACTTCTTAACTCAACGATAACGTCAGGACACCACTAGCCTTGGGCCATTCGTCAGCGCTAACTACCCGGGTGAGCCGTAGATCTCACTGCGTGCAGTAGGGCTTCTCACCTTACGGAGTTGACACGTGTAGTGTCCCTGTTCTCCGATCCCCTCCTGCTTCCTTATAATGATGTATATACATCAGTGGAAGACGAGGCGGTAACGAGAGGTGTGCTGCGGTTAGTGAAGGCTCGTTTTTACTCCAGGACGATGAATCAGGTTGTCTAAAAGCGGCCTGGGGATTAGGAGAGCAATGGCTCTTGGCTCCTGTGATGTGTTGATGTTATTGACGGGGTCTCAGCTATGTAGGCTTTATAGTAATGATTACAAGGATATATTATTGACTCTGCACGCTAGATGGCTCAAAGCGTCCCGTGATCTGTTTAACATAGGAGATGTATTGTGATTGGCTTGCAACATAAAACTTGCACAAAATGAAGCAGGGAGGGAAAGAAAACAAGCCAAAAAATACGGACCACTTTCACAGGGGTTTACAGTGTCTATAGTCTGTCACTGTTTGAATAGATCCCGGCCGTCAGGAAAAGGACAATAATAGGATCAAAAGCGTAGTCGATTTCAACCCGGCTAGCACAAATTTGAAATATGGAAGATTGTAGCTCGTCTGTATATAAAGAAGTGCATGCAAAGCAGAGGCGATTAACTCTTTGTATTTGCGTTAGCAACAGAACTCTAATGAGAAAGAAAATTCTGACTGTCCAATTTTGTATCGTAGCTACCTTTAACAGAATGCAGAGCTTTCAACGGGCACATTTTAGGTGTCACTGTTATTGCTGGTCCTTGTTATCCGATGATTTACTTTAAAATATGCATATATCAAAACGGTAGGATGAAAAGAGTACATTTTTAGCTGGTTTGTTTATGTGAAGTGGACAGGGTACGCAGGTCGAAGGCTCCAGTATAGAAATAGACGGTTTACTCTCAGGTTACTGACTTGAGACTCGCCGACTGCTGACCTCTAACCCCTACATCACACTCCATGAACACGGTATGAACACAGTCTGGTCTATGTGGTGAGTTGTGAAGAGGCTTGGGACAAAGTAGGGTACTAGCAGGGGTGTTTCTTCTAACCTCAGAGCTGTTGTATTCAACTGCACTGTGACCCTATCACGAGCAACTCTATGAGTGATTCTGATCAATACGTTGACTGATAACATAGTTCTCGTGATACATTTCCCGGAATAGATTATTCTAGGCAGCTTATGAAGGTATTCCTAGAAATGTTTGTGGGAGAAATATTTTTACGGAGTGAGTCATTGATAGCTATCTATGTGTCATGACGGATTGCAGGTAAGGTTGGGAATCGCGGTATGACTAGGGACAAGCTAAAGATGCTCAGATGGACAGTTAAAGGTGTCACATAAATACACAATATTGACTGGTTTCAGATACAAGCGGCCGTATGCTCCCAGGAGTTGACGCGCAGTGATATCCGAGCGTATGCGAGGATATTGCGCAGTCAACTCCGAGGAGCATACAATCGCTTTTATCTGAAACCAGTCTATATTGTATTTATTATCCACCATTTCTGGGCAAGTGGCATGTCGATATCAGTTCATTTTAGTTATGCACTACTTTTCCATGCGCACTATTTTTCCGTATGCGCCACCCGGAGCATACAACATATCTGTATGCGCCGGGTATGTCCATACAAATTCCCTATGTGTTTCCTATGGACACTTTTTATTAGATGGATAATAAATACCGATACCCTTAGGGAAGACGACATGTATGCGCCTACTCTACAGTGATTATACCTACATGGATATGTGGGGAGACACAACATGAATCAAAGCACTTAGTTCTACCTCTTTGGTATACGAATATCATTGGAATAGATATCCTCTTCTCTTCGATATTACCTACTTGCTGATATAATGCATTGTTCAAGCCTTACAAATTGAACAAAGTCGTTCTTTTTCGGCAAAATAGATTTTCCTTTCACGATTATTGTCCTTGACAACGTGTGGTAAAATGATTCCCATATATAGTGAAGATGCTATTCAAAATTGAAATATATTGGCTAGCACTATGACTATGGAATAATAGTTGCACCTAAAAGTCAAGAACTGAGAAGATTTCAAGAAGTAAAGATTCAAAACTCAATGAACTGAATTGGAGAATGCTAGTTCCTATATTTGTCTGGCAGACGTTTCACTCTGAGAAGGATTACATAATATAGACAAACAGGGATTAACACCCCTCCCCCTGAATTATTTTTCATAAAATGATCAAGACAAACAGTTCGTTTTACCGGTATCTAATGTCATATATGACTAACGTTTTACCCTCATATCACCTCGTACTATGGACCTTGTTACCATCCTCAAACTGAAGCAGTGTATCTTTCACCTATTATTAATGTCGTCACTATAATTTGTAAGTAATAAATAACTACTTTGAGACTACGTTGAACTATATTCATTGTCCATTTGTGAATCTATGATGGGTAAACCAGCCAGTCTATACTAGCTGAGGTCCAGGCCTCTTTATAGAGATCCATAAGATTGTATACTTGTAAACTACAATTTATAAAAAAAAAAAGATACTAGACTCAATAAAGAAATCTAACCCCCCAAAAGAAAAAAAGCCACCGGACGCCTCAACGCCCCATCTCCCACCAGGGGCATGGTTGTCGGGAGTCGCCATTCCCTGGATGTAGACCCCCGAACCAAGTCGATAGGCCGCTTGTTCCCGTGCGCCTAGCTTCGCTGCCGACAACGAGAAGCTGGGGACCAGCAGAGATGAGCTCCCCTGGAGGCTTTCCACACTTGACTGAGCACCTCGCCAGGCGGCGCCACTGGTAGACGTACCTGCTAGGACGTGAAATACGTCATGGCGTATTGGTCACAAATTGCCCGTGCGGTTTATACGGGAGAAGGCTTTAGGGACACACATGGCTAGGAATTATTCTCCTCATGGTGTTTTGTAGACCGTGGGCAGGTAGTAAATGAGTGGAGGTGTTTCTTCTGCATTACTGATCCCTCGGAGATATTGAACTGTGTATGTATCGGAAATATAGATTTACTCAAATCTTTTATTATGGATATTCAATAAACTACTTTACGATATGTAGACTTCCTCCCAACTCCTGACAGGCACCGTAGTCGGTCGAGGAGGGGCGGGGTAGGTGATGACCTCCTGGGGAATAATGTGGTCCAGGTGTATGGTTTCTTGCTTCTACTTCACTGTAGGCCCAGCTTTGATTCTTTGCTCGTATGCACTCTTGCTATTCCCTATACATTGAGGTAATAATGTCATCTTATATGTGCCAACCAGAAGACACCCGCAATCAATAAGACAACAAGATGCTACCTGTATTTGCCTAGGAGTGTCGAATGCCAATATAAGTAAGGCATGACCGGAAGTCTGCTGGCCACAAACCACGTCACGTGACCTGGCGTGCTGCCATCTGGCGGGACACGCGCGCGAGTCGCCCCCGAGGTGGACTGGACAAACATCAGACCAATTAGTGACGGTTCTAGTTAACGATGTCCAGTGATGTTACCCTATATGTATCCTAGGCAGAGTGTGACCTTTGACCCCTGACGTTTTGCCTGCCAGGACTCCCTGACCCTGCCACTGGTCATTTGACAAGTTAGGTCATCATCGCACAGGATTTGTTGATCAGAATTTCATTATGCATATTCTATCTGATACAGTAAGATATAAGGTAATTTTAGTGGGAATTATATCGTAGTTGCCATGTAGTACATCCAGAATCTCAAGGGGGAGGCCCTATGTACAGTGTGATTGCCGAGGTCAACCGACCGCCTCAACCCTTTTAGCGGTTCTGAATTAACACAACAACACTGTCAAAAAGTGGCTGAATACTACCAGATGTGTGTCCAGACTAACTGGTGTGTTTATTTTTCTTCTGGTTCCTGGGCAGATGAGGTACAGTGAAGTGTAAGTAAGTATTTCTGTGGCGTGAAGGCGGTACAGCATAAGGTCCGCCAATGCCCTTTGGGGATACAATAAAATGGATTCCTTAACATAGTCCTGGGCTCTATTGTTCTACATGTAGTCGCTAGTCTTTAATGGAATATACTATGCCGCTGAAATTGAATCTATCAAAACGGTCTAGTGATAGTTTATAAGAAAATACGATAAGTTTTTTGTTTTGTTTTTTTTATTCAAGGAAATTTTGATACTCTTCACGTTCATTGGTCGCCCAACAATCTTCCACGTGGCAGTCTAATACAAGCAGACATTACAGTACAAAACAGGACAAATATCATACTAATCTTATAAATATATATGTATCTCATATCTACAAAGACTCTTACATGAATACTATGTAAATAACTATGAAATATATGCACTGCCAAATTTCGATCCGAAATATTTCTACATAACTAGACTGCTTTTGGATAAAAATTGTTTCGCCGGTTTATACTTATTTCATGATTTTCCAATGCCCGTTTCGTGGCATGACACTCCTTCGCTCAGAAGATGCATATATAGCACTAAACAGTGGGCTTTACAGAAGGCCTTATTTCCTAAGCAAGTCAGGCTGTTAGATAAAAAGACTCTAAAGTTGCGATACGCTGATGGGCTGATACCGTGGCAATGGTTTCGGCTCAGGGAAAGCGAGTGGAGCAGTGTACTGCTTTACGACACCACTGAGACTCTCGACCTGCTGCATCAAAGTCGGAATTAGACTGAGATCGATCCACCAAAGTCTGAGTCCGTTTCGGCGTGGAGATTCTAATTGGTGCCAAAATACGGGGCTCGAGGGACGAGAGTGAGGTGATCACTCTACTCACTGCTTATGTTGGGCTACGTGCACCTCCCTCAGTCGCGTATGGCGTGAAATAATATACGGAAACTCTCTTTTAACAGTACGTCAAAAATACGCGGTGAAATTATTGATCAGATACATCCCGATGCCGTAGGTATATATGTAAGAAGACAGTCAGCCTACGGTTAGACAGTCGGTTTACATGCAGTCCTAAAAATAGCGATATTTTGCTTTCTCATATTATCACATATCCTGTACGTCACACTGTGACGTACGGGAATAAATACGCCATGGGTAGGAACGGGTAGTATACGTAGTTGATACAGCCATAGGTGTATAATGATATACATGTGTAGCTCATTTTAACTTGCATTACTATAGTTTAAGGATGCATTTCATCTAATTAGCAGTGGGGATACGGACGTGTCACATACGACCAGGTTGCTCACATTAACAGAATAAACAAAAATAATAGAAGCAATCTTAGAATATATTTCATTGAAATCTTGATGATTACAGATATATTTCAAATATCTAATTCTATGAAATTATATGCTAATGAAACAGTTTGTCTCACATTATAGAAAATAAATGGTACCCATGAATATGGAAATAATTACATTATTTTAGCTTATTGCTACTAGTGTAGCACACAATGCATCACGTGTAATATAAACTGTAATAATGGGGGATTGATAATAACTTATATGGCAGTCTAAAGGTTAATTGTGGTCGTGTAGCGTTACAGAACAACCGCGTGATACCCAGATTGATAATAACTTACTATAATTTCACTATAAATTTCCCCTCCATGAGTACATCGTTCGAAAGCAATGGATGGCCAGTCGCTCCCACATAAGCGAGACTAGAATATAGTTATTCTACTATCTCTTCTCTCACCAGGCTGGGATGTTGGAATCGGGGAGACTGGAGTGTGGGGGTGGTTATGACATGTGGCTCGGGTGTCGGTAGGGTTCTGTGCTAGGACGCCATGCTATGAGGGCTCTATCCGGGCCTGTAGGGTTGGATAACGCGATGGATGCCCGATCTTCTGACTCAGTGACCGGTCTGTATGCCCCGACTAATGGATGGGAATAATTGCGGGGCCATGAGCTTATGGGAGTTGGGTCTAAGGACGACTCATGGTGAAATATGGGGCACAGAGTGGTGGGGTGTGAATACAAAGGATAGTGGGGTCTCCATTGGTGGTAATCCAACATCAGATACTGATTATTATTCTAACGCTGCCCCCACCTCTAAAGTACACATGGTCAGTTTGGCAAAAAGAGTGGGTATGTCTGTAACTAGTGTAGATTTAATATATCAACGATTTTTTTATTGAAAATGCGAATACCATATAATTTGGAAGAATATCATAAGTTAATATAAAGTCATTTGAATTACTCAATTAAAAGTGGTAACCTAACTTTGAGTTTGTTGGCTATGTTATATAATTCATACATATATTATAAGAAACCTAAAAGCAATGGATTATGCTTATATTGGAATAAACACCCATATCTGTCAAATTATCAAAAGCCATATAAAACACAAGTGGAACTAAGGGTCGGCATGAGTGACTTGTCGTTCCATATGGTTAAAGCTCTACGTAGGCATCCCATTTATTAAGTTACCCTTCTTCCAATCACCAGTCATTATTATCGTGGTTCTTTTAGTTATATTTATTGCATCTCTCAATTGCACAAATCGAGTTTTTCAGATACGGTATTGTAGCAAATCATTTTACAAATGTATAGTATGCAGTACTCCTACATAAAATACACATTGTTTATAACCTCGCCCCACAAATTCTCACATATATATAATAGTTGTTGTAAGGAGGACACAAAAATAAAAAACGGAACATGGTCACATCACATGAAACTATACGTACTCGCGTCTGACGGCACGGAGGCGCCACCTCTCAGGTTAAATGGGAACTATCTGCACGTCACACTCATTGGACGTCTTTTGTCCGGAATGTAATGTAACTTGAGCGGAGCTATAGATCAACTTACGTTCACTAAATCCATCAAAATAGAGGCTGCTACGTTGGGACATATTTTGGACACGACTTATTGAACTGACTGACATTTTATCTTTATGCGGGCAACCTGCATAATCTAATCATGTATTATTTTCACATCTTGAATGAACGTGTTGATCTTAAGTATATTTATCTAATTATTTAACTTAGATATCATTATGAGGACTCGAGATTTCAACCTAACTGATCTAACTGTATTTAGACTGATAACGGCTGCCCTTATGGAAAATGAAAAATATATATATAAAGGTCTTGTTTTCTCGTGGAGGAGAGAGAAGGACCGGGCCATATAATTATTGCCTCGGGGCAGCTTGGTTAAAATGCACCCGTATGTACTATTGCCAGCATAGAAACCTTTGTCTACGTCTATCAGTATTCTCATGCTTGATAGGGAAAAGATCAACTTGACAGATATCTTCAAAACATAAGCGCCCACTCCCCATTAATGTTGACTAGTTGAGTTCTCATTCCAT
This sequence comes from Alentia gelatinosa, assembly GCA_950022655.1. Classification (NCBI taxonomy): domain Eukaryota; kingdom Metazoa; phylum Annelida; class Polychaeta; order Phyllodocida; family Polynoidae; genus Alentia; species Alentia gelatinosa. The sequence continues at coordinate 22,039,682 of OX465580.1, read as the reverse complement.
AAGGTCATGTCTACAAATGTTAGTGATATCTAATGGGTAGCATGTTATCGTTGCGTCATCGATGCCGACATTGAGTTTTTCAAATACGATGTTTTTATTATGATTACATTGAATGTTCAGCGTGTGCCGCTCCCCTTAATTTGTGCATGTCTATTTTCTCATCTTATAAAACAAATTCAGTAATTTATTTATTTCTCTTTCTCTTTTCAGATCTCGAAATGGGTTGAGAGACGCACTACGCACCGGTTTGCAGTATGTATTAAATGCATTGCCTTTTCCCTGTTATGTTACAAAACTTACCTGACATCCGTATAGTCATAGCTTCGTCATGCCGTTTTCACAGACTGCTTTGATATCACACCTCCTGACCCCTGACACCTGAGTGGTGGCTGGCATGTATGCTAATATTTGACTGCAGTATATTCTATGTACCAGTGGTAGTTGTTGTCTGGGTTAGTTCAGGAAAGAGGGATAAAACAGGCACTCCACTCCTATGCGACGAATCCATCGCAAATCATGAACATTTCAAGATGTGCGATGCGACGGATGATGTCAGAATAAAAGATAAATCTGTCTATATAACCTAATAAGCGTGGGTTGATACCTAGTGGTAGTTATGGGTATTGCGAGTGGTTTCTGGTGTATCTCATCCAATCAGCACCTGCAAACAATGCAAACACCTTATAAGTAGATTCAGAATAAGTGAATATCGATCCGGTCCACGCATCCAAACACTTTCTAGACCTATTATGGCAGTACTTGCCAATTCCTGTGGGCCTGCACGCACTCTTCTGACGTATCTATGAAATGCTTAAATCACTTTCTTGACCTGTCCAAACTTTTTCTGGACCAGCCCAGGGAGCGGATGTAGGCACCGTCCAGACCTATCGACAGGGTGCTTCCACCTATCTTCAAACTATGCACAAAGAGGCCAACTTCTCCTATACATCGCACTTTTGATATATTTACTAGATTGATGTCAGGTATATTTTTCTTCATGGGTCTACTTACTAAAAGATAAAGACAGGCTTCTGTGAGAAAACTCGTAGCGCTTTCTCTGGACGGCAACTGGAGGAGTGGCTCGACCTTCCCAGGGTTTCTGCGGCGGCCAGACCCCGCCTCCCACACCGTGATGTGAGTCACTCACGACAAGCTCGCTTCTTTAGGGCACCTCAATGACGCCTAACGGCAGAGGGGCGTGCGGCGGGGTCTTTAGGGCAGGTGTAATGGGGGAAAGAGTGTAGGGGGGTATGCTAGTGGAAGGTGGTGGTGAGAAAGGCAGCACACCTGTAGTCATCAGAATTATTTTCCAGTATGAGCAGCTCGAAGCTATGTTCTGTAAGGAATAGGATGCGGTGAGAGAGACAGTCACGGCTTACATATCTATAATTTAGACAATATATTGTGCTAGCTAGTGTAGGTCTATGTTCTAGCCACGTCCACAATTTGAGTATGAAAATGAGCTTTAACTTGTGTTCAGACACTTAAGCCTGTTTTTGTCATGCTCTCAATACACCTATTGCTGCAGCAGCCTGTTAGTATTATTGACTCGGGACAGTTATGGGACATTCCCTGGTGAAAAGTACACAATACCTCAAGATATTTTCATGTAGAACCTTGGAATGCATTGACATATTTTAACCATTGGTGAGAGCTTAGATCTCAAATATACTGCAGTATTAAAGAGTAATGTATTTCAATCAACGCTAGCAGCTTCCTGGTAAGTTGCCTCTACAAAAATTCCCTAATGTTCTGAGAATATTTATCGTGGAAATATGCTGGCATTATTGGAAAATAGTGCATCGTAGTCCACTACTGATTTCCTTAACAAGACAAGTATAATGTAGTACCTTTCAAAAACGGTACTGCTGGAAGCCTGAATGCCTAGATAAAAATAGAGTATGATGGTGTAGCATGTATCTCATAGACAGTATTTGAATCCCGGTTACAGGAGTGCACCACCTGGCCGTTGTATATTAGGTGTAGAGAAGGGTAGACCTATTTATCCTACCCCTAATAAAAAACGCCATAGGTTTAACACTGACCCAATGTATTTGACATAGCGTTGGATAAAGTGTTATTTATGCACCGAGGTGAATAAAAAAACGGACCAATCAGGGACGAGATAAGGAAAGTAGATCCGGCAGCATTGCTAACTACTAACGTGGATAATTACAAATATTCTCTGTATATCGGTGAGATCGGGTAGGATAAATACGAAACCAAACTCGAGTTAGCCTTGTCAATGGTTATACCACTCTGGTCAGGTCTGCTACTCACTACACTCGGCTAACGCCTCGTGTAGTAATACACAACCTGCCCATCGTGGCATAAACATTGAGAAGGCTAACTCTCGTTTGGTTTCTACTAAGTATGTATATGAGTGCCATGGACGTTGGTAGTATGTAAATTTAACCTTCATAACAAAAGAAAGTCAACATATTTAGGTGTATCGTAAGTGTGGTGACGGTCTTTAAAATGAACATTACATGTATCACTTCGAGTCCTTTCCTTAAAAACAAAATATGGGACACATCTTTCCGTTATAGACAAGTATTATGATACCAGGTATTGGATGAAGCTCATATGTTCTGCATGCGCGGTGCACCGCAATATGTATTCAATTGATGATCAGACGAATCCGATCCGAATACAATGTTAAGGTAGTGTCTTTGTTACCCGTATATCAAGAATGAATCAATGAATATCATAAAAGAGCAGAAGCCTAAGTTCCATGGAAACGCAAATTAAGTACACGCGTACATACATATGTTTTTGAGAATGACTCACACTTTTGTGGCTTTCATACTATACATGTCTAGATTTTTTATTTCAGAATATACAAAGTGTTCAAATTCCTCAAATAAGATCTACCACTGATGACAGAATTTCCTCTTACCACAACAGCCACCTCTCACATCCCCCATCCTCTAACCTCAAGCATCCTCAGACCATGCGCGGGTCCCCACCTGAATGGACGCGCCGTCGGTGGGAACTCACAGGCACTGCAGACATTAGGCACACCTGGTTGTTATTGTAACGACTTCCCCCAGTTCACTGTGCGAGTGTCACCCTTTATTTAAGAATTCATTCCGCGGTCGTTTGTTGGTCCTGGCACCTGTTCGGAATCCATCCACGACCCATCCTCTCCCTATATGATTTTTATATTTTTGTTAGTGTATTTTTTTAGCAGATTTGGTGGATTTAGATAATTCTGAACAGCATTTGGTGGAGCTATGATGAAATTTTGATGGCCCTGTTGTAAAATACTGGCCTCAGTGTATATGTCAGTTTGTGGATTTTTTGTAAATTCTGTACTCAAATATCCCCCAAAGTATGGCATGTGATAGCTACTTCATTCGTGTCAATTTTTGATTGACTATTATCCAGTAGCAGATCAATCAAAGGATAGACTGTCTTAACCTATTCTAGGGAATAAACGCATTGTCCTTGGCTCGTTAGAACCTTAATTCCCCTTCAGTATATGTAAGTACATCGAGTGATTACATGTTCTTGATTAAGGAGCATTCTGATAGCAATGTCTCTCTTTATTAACATACATATTAACACACATGTACCTTGCAGAACTGGATCTTTATGATATGCAGAGAGTCGGCTGGAAATATAATGAAGTATCACAAATCTAATATAACACGATCCTAACGTTCCTACGAGGAGGCATTGGAAAAGGCATTATCCGTATCACAGGATGTTAGTGTGTATCAAAGGATGTAGAGAATATGTCCTCGTTTGCAAAGGGCGGTTGAATGGTGTTTTTAAGGAGGAGTGCGATGTAGGAACACGTCACTTCAATGCCCATCTCGTGGTTTATTTTCCTTCAATTGTATTTTAAGCAGTAGGCGTCTTTGGTTACATGCTAAGTCCGGATCTCGGGGGACCACTCTCCAGCACCTGGCCCCTCAATAGATCTAGTTTACAAAGGATCTACGAACCCAATTTGTACATCTGAAAGGTAGTACGATCCTCAGGGGTCATGTGATCAGCTCGCTTTGTCATGTGATCACGCGCTGGGCATCATGGGAATAGGGCGTCCGTGCTTGGTGTTCATTTGTCAACCCGATGGAGCTGGCGGTCAGACGGGCTTTCATCTGGGAATTTACCTGGTGAAATCTGTAATTGGGAAGGGAGGGGAAGACGTAAGGGGAACAAGGAAGTCGGATGGCACTGTTCAGTGGATGTGTAGTCTGCATACATATACGTGCTTCTATAGATATATGCTTATAGCTGATCTTTTAAATGTTCTAGTAATTTCGACTATGCTCTTTTACAGCAATAAATTGTTTATTTCCATAGATGCAAGCATCATGCAATATCCGGATATATCTCATAGCATTAACTGTTTTGTATGCTAAAGGAAGGACATTAGTCTAGTCAGTTATTAAAATGGACTAATAGATGGTAGTCGTTATTCCGATATTATTCATCTGTTAACCCTTGTGTTCTCGTTATCGACCAATATTAAGGGGAAATACAGGGAATCTAGTAGGGAGATCAATCAAGGGGTGTGACAGAATTTGAGACTAGATACTATGACCATCGATCTGAAAAAAGTAAGGTACAAAAAGGATATCAGAGGCTCCCTCTGTCAAGGATAAGCAAAATGGATAATCAATGTTTACTGCATAATGTCTTGTGTAATTTGTCCGCATTATATAGGTTATTCAAAGGAAGAGGCAGCCTGGATATATTCTATAGCAATGGCAATGATCTAGGAAGCCATGGCTTTTTTTCTTTTTTTTGAGCAAGTCTTTTATTAATCTCTCCGCATTATCATACAGCTTACAACTTTCAGCTTTGCCAAACAATTTTTCGTACATTCAGTGTCACCTTGTGGTCATTTCCATTGCTCCCTTTTTTCATACCAGTTAACTATATAAAACCAAAACTACATGAACATCATTTAGGCTATTCCGGAACTAAACCTTTCATCTCATAAACTACTAATTACATGGCTGCCACCCCCTGTAGAGTAGACACTAACAATTATGATCATTTCTATTCCTTTTCTTGAAGCCATGGCTTTGAAGAAGCTGAAATCAGTATGTACATTAGAATTCAGAATTCATATACCATTACAACACAGTAAGCCAAACTAACCTATCATTATCTATCATATTGACTCATGTCTGGTCACATCTCATTCCTCCTACCAGATTCATTGTGGGCCCATGGGAGGCTGGTCGGCTGGACCCACGACCAGGGCAGAACCCCGTCACACTAGCATCACCGCCACGACCGCAACGCAGCGTGCTGGACCGCCTGGTCACCTTACTGCCGGCCCTCCGGAGCCGAGTGGACGCCTGGAGGAGCGGGCCCCGCCACCCACTCTGCCCGCACCCTCACGGCTGTGTGATGACGGCACTAGAGGTGAGCTAGATTTTACTTGGCAAAAAAAAACTAAATATAAAGGCAGTTTACAATAAATATGAGCTGGATAATACTTGATTTAAAGATGAGATCTTGTGATGATAGAATTACTTAGGGGATTATAAATAGATCTCTGAGTTTGTGAACACATACTTTGATGCGGATAAAATAGCTTCTTCTTTCATATCAGCTGGTTATGCATCAATGGAACGATCTAATAATCATCTCTGAATCTGTATCTAAATTGAATAACATTATTTATGGATGGACGATTGTCAGCAGATTGGTCACAGCAAGTGGTTATTGGGTTTTGGTCTGGCGTATCCTAGATCTTTGAGCTAGCCTTTCACTATGAACTATGAACCCACGATGCTATAGTCTATAAGACGGCCCTTTTGTAAAATACACATTATACCTCCAAAAATTGTAAATAATGTATTTGAGTTTTGGTCCGTAAAAACGGGTATTTTGAATCATGGGCTGAATGGCACGGCAGAACGCTGGAGTTGGAAAGTAGCCCGTGATTCCTTGTTTTTCGACTGTGCCACTAGCACATTATTGTTTCAATCTCGTTATTGTATGGTATACGGTGTAACATATTAAAAAACAGTGTCAATATCATGGCAGAATATATGGATGTGAAATATGTCCTCAGAGTTGTAATGCAATGAGAAATATCCAAAGGACAGGTTTTAAGATGTAATCGTGAAGTTCTCTCGCACATAGTGGAGAATGATTTGACTGGCACACAGTGTGAAGGTGTAAAGTGGTGAAATGTCTAGTGCCCATCAAAGTGACGCCCACAACAGGCCGCTTCATTTTCATGCCACTACAATGTGTAAGGCTTGCAGTCCATGTCAAGGGGTGCTGATGCAAACTTTTACTCATCCGAACATCTTACTTCTTGTCATCATGTGCATGATTGCTGACACAAAGAATTCGTGACAAAAAGATCTCACCCCATTAATTGGATTCGAGGAATCTATTTGAAAGGAGTGTGATAGCATAGACGCAGTGGGCACCATTGCTCTATTGACAAGCTGTCACACAAACATTGTGTTTTTATGTTGTTCTTGGTCGTTCATTGTTAAAAGCAATACGTGGATGTTAGCTTTGAGAATGCCTTTATGGTATTGGTCTGTGTCATAGCAAATATATGAGACTAACAATCTTTTTCTAAAAACCTCCAAATATATAATAGAGTGCGGGATAGAAGACGCTATGTACAGCTTAAACATATCAGGCCATGAATAGATCAACACCGTTTTTTTATTTCTAGATATAGCTAAGGTATTTGCCTCTATATGTGACTGTTGTAAAAGACGGAACTTTATATGTCAATAGAAAGGAAAATAACCACGAATGCTATGTCTATGCTATGAACTATTGAGCTCCTGTATACCCTGCCACTGAGGTTCTTGCGTGTCTGTCATCCTAAAGTGCTGATTCCACCGACACCAAGATATAGCAAGATTGCTCATGATTTGGTTGTCTTGCTAAATCGGGCTAGGTTTGAATAATCGCATGCCTACTTGTCGCGATGTTTCTTGAGGTGTCGCACCAAAACACACACCCGACACCACACGACTACGTTTTGCGACAACGGAGGTAGGACACATTGCGACACTGTAAGATATCACAAGATATATCACGACAAGTCCAGCGTGTTGGTGGAATCAGCCCTTTATACCATAGACTATTTCCCCGTGATATTACCCTCGCTCAGGTGTAGATACCATCAACCAACTATAAAAACCATAGAGATGACAGAGTTTAGGGAATTCCCTGAAATCATGGATTTTTGTGAAACCCAAAAATATTGTCCTAAGTATTTAAAAACCTTCATAGAGCCTATGTGTATGTCAACCCTATATCATTTGTGGAACCCCATAGACACTTTAAATGTGTGTATCATTACTTTCATGATCTTAAGGGTTTCCCCTGACAAGCTGCCAATAGATAAAGCATGGATGAGAATCCCTGAAAATCCCTGACATCATTGGAGCATTACCATACAAACAACTGAGAATGCATAGATAACACCAGAATACTGTCTCAAGCTACACTATTCCTTGCAGGTATTTGGTATAACGTAAGAGGGTGCGTCCACCAACCACGACAGGGCTGCGACACGCGCCGACAAGAAAGTTCATATCGGATCCTTGTCACAGTCTTGTCGTGAGGAGGGGAGCTGTCGTGAGCCCTTGTCGCAGCCCGTCGGGAAGTGCACGCTCCACCTAAATATTCTATCGTAGACCACTGCGACACGCCACGACACGCCACGACACGGCTCCAAAATCGAACATGTTCGATTTTGTTGTAACCTTGTCGGAAGGCCCCCGACAGGCCCCCGACAAGCTTCATGTCGCAGCCTATCGTGGCCTTGTCGTAGCCTCTTGTCGGGAACTGTGGTCCACCAACCACGACAAGGCTACGACAAGGCTTCCTATCGTAGAGCTGTCGTGGACCTTGTCGGAAAGCCGTTGTCGCAGCCTTGTCGTGGTTGGTGGACGCACCCTCTAAATTGGGTATAAAGGATCGGGTCCTAGTACACCTCAGTACCGGTCCTACTCACCAGTTGACACATGTTTCATTGGTTTTGTTTTCCCAGTGAACTTGTTCATTGTAGTCCGGGGAATGGTGGGTCGCCGCAAATGACTTGAGGGATATTCAAGAGCTACTGGCATCTCTGAATAAACTCATGTAACTGTATTTTGGATTGGAAACTCGTACTCTTCCACCAAGTACACTGTCAAGCTGAACAAGGCGGCCGCGCCGGTGCTTGTCTGTCAGGTGGGTATATAAATCGGTGCCTGTCACACAAACATGGTGTTTTTATGTTGTTCATGGTCGTTCATTGTTAAAATCAATACGTGGATGATAATAAGATAGGTTTTGTCAGATACCCGCAAATGTCGCCCACACAGCTACTAATCATTGATTTTTTTCCTGGATTTGCACACAATAAGCAGGTTTGACAGACGCCCGATGGCGGCACTGCTAGCTGGAACAAGCCCTTTATAGGAAAGGACAAAAGTAAATTTCTCGCTATGCCATTTGTCTTTTAAGAGAATTGATACCAAACGCCCTCTATTTTATGCCATGTATTTTTGGGAAACCTTTCTCTAATTCTCTGAGAAAAATGCTTTTTTTACTGTCGTTTGATAATCAGGCAGGGAACGCATTATTCATACATCCTTTGATATACTTGAGGATTCTGTCCAGCTCTGAAAGGACGCCACACTGCGATGCGTCGCGTCCCTGACATTGTTTGTCACTCCCCTCTCGCCGCCTGGTGGGCGACATCAGTACTATTGTCGTCGGCGACCGTGGGTCATATCCGCGAGAGGGCTCTCTGTGCGGTGGGCCAGCATCAGCACGCCCTGTTTGGGGATAGATGTCAAAGTAAATAGGCGGGAAATGTCGTCTGCTTTCTTCTGAATCAGTAGTGGTTGATTACCAAGTTTGTAAACACGCCCTGTGCATGCGCATGACGGCGCGACGCGATGGGCAGATCGGGGATTTTTGTAAATACTCAGTGGTCAATATTAGCGAGGCAAACATAAGAACAAGGGCAGCAAAGAGGACTGCGTTCAGTGGGGGTGTACCCACGTCTTGATTGTATTAAGGCCAGCACCAGGTTCCTATACATTCCCAGGCTATGTTAACTGCTGGTTCACCTATGCGGTTGCAAGGATCCTATTCGCCTGTATTCTTCATTTTAGACGACTATAAAATAATCTTGTCAAGAATACACCTACTGCAATTACTAGATTAAAGGGATACTAATATATATTTTATGAGGGGTTGTATTTTCGTGTACAATTATGTCCAAGCATGTAATGATTTTTTTTCTTTTACTCAAGTTCTAGCAAAATACAAGCGCCAGCAGTTGGCGTTCTTCCTTGTATCAGCCATGTGAAGACACAAATACAGAAACAAAGACAGGTGATGTCAAACATAGGGCTAAGTAACCCTAATTACAAACATATATATGTGAGCATCGGTCATATGACTCAGTGTACTGATTGTTCTTTAACAGTTTGTTATAGTCCTTCTTGTGTCCATCTTGTAGATGTTGTCTGATTGTATAAATTACTCTGTCTTGGACATAAACAATCACTGGACATGTACAGAATACAGTGGACGAAAACATAAACGAAATAGATATAATAGATAGCACGAGTGACAACACAAAAAAAAGACATGGGATCAACTTGAGTTTGCTGTTTTCAGCAACTGAATCGACTGGTCAGTTGACTCTGTCAATTGTATATCTGTCATCGATAGAGCAAATTATATATGTGTGTCAGGTACCAGGAGAAGACGCTTAATGTTTGATATCAAACTTGGCGAACTAGTTAGTTTTTGTATCTCCGAGGGCAGGTTATCCCATAGTAACATCCCTTGGTAGATTGGGCTGTTTTTAAACTGTTCAGTTCTCGGTCTTTTGACCAGTAATTTGAGTTTGCTGTTTGATCTAGTTCCTCTTTCTGAGATGGGTACGACATTATTATCGTACTTTTCCCACCAGTGTATCAGAATAACGTGTCCCTGCAATTTGGTATAATGCGTGTGGATTAGACAGGTAATAACGTGATTAACATCGGCATAGGAACTATTCTAAATGCTAGAAAGAGCTGTTCATGTGAGGATCTGTGCGTAATTTTTCCCGTATTGTCTGTAACACCAAATGCAAATCCGCGTGTTCAGAAATGGACAGGAATATAAAGGTTGCAATTCAAGTCTGACTAAATTATTTCCACACTAAGAAAAACTATGACTACGGATTTGTAGGTCATCTAGTCCGAGCTATATCCCAATACCTGCCCAAGATTCATACTCAACTAAACTTGTGGTATACTGTCAGTTGAATTAGTCAAACCAGGTTTTGCTAACCATTAAATACAAGGTGGCTGGCCTATCGGTGAGGCAGTCAGCAGCAGACAGTAGTGGCATTCAGGATGACAACCACTGGCTCGGAGGGAGGGGGAGGGTATCATGACATGTCGTGTGGACACCTCAAACATGCACTAGCAAGTCAACCATGACCGCGCGCCGCCGCCACCACCGCCTCCAGTGGCATTCTACCGGCAGTGGGGGCCTCTCACTTCCGGTTTGTTTGTGTACCAAACACTGGAGCGCATGCGTGTATACATACAGCGAGAGACTGATGTGGGTGTAGGGGCAAAGATAGAGGAGGACCGTCAGTGTGTGGTGGGTTGGTTGGAGGGGGTAGGGCAACGTGAGGTGAAGTAGGAGGAACGAGAAATCTCGTTCAGCAAACTTGTCAGCTGAGGTCGACTGTGAGTGTTGGCTCTTGCGACAAGGGGATCACATTTGGTGCGTTAAGAGTTTGGACAGATCTACCTTAGGTGTTGGGATAGCTATATTCAAGGAGTAAGAATTGGATGTTAGCCGCAACCGAAGTCCAGTAAAGTGGTTTTCACACACATGTACCACATTTATATTGATACACTGCAGAGCATCGCCACCATATCAGTCTGTACTCTTAGCAAAAAATCGCGGTTGCTTGTAGGTGCCTACCAAGCCTTCTAATATTGAAATTGTTTGCTGGTCTACCTCTTTGCTCACCAGCACTTTGTTACATATCACATGACCACTGTTGTGGCTCTCTTTTTGAGATTATCCGTAAGAAAATGTCGAAAACACATTGTATAGAGAAAATTCATCCCATCATATATAGGTATAAAAACTGGTGGTAGCATTAGATGGTGGAATATAAGGCGTTATCGAGCCATGTTAGAGGATGGTACAACGCCACTCACCCCTCTTAATACTTGGTGTCAATATAATTCTTTTTAAATAGAAAGGAATTCTTGTATGATACTCTACTAATCCATTTGGCATCCACAGTCCATACTGCACTGAGTTGAAGAGGCACGTCATGAACGGATTTTCCATTTGCCAATTGCTCAATAACTATTTAAGCGACAGAACTCATCTAGTAGAGATTAATGGAAGTGTCTCAGCTCTTATCCAAGTCCACGTCGGGGTTCCACAAGAACCTCTGCTGGGTCCTATTTTGTTTAACCTGTATGTGAACCTCAATGTAAGGATGCTCCAGTATAGACTATTTTGTTAATTTAGTTATTAATGTCAGCAACCATCAAGACAGGGTACCAATTGATGTTTCAGGAGACCGCTGATAAAATATCCGACTGGTGCGATAAAAGATGCAATGTGGCATCTCATAGAAAACCGCACGTTTTTGTTTTGAGACTTCGCACCAAGTAGATATTCAGAAATTGCGACACCTCCAAAGTATGGTACTCCGCATCATATCACAGCGGTGCCAATGCAGATAGTATCTTGTCTGATCGCTTTGTGGTTGTAATATTGATAAACTGGATACCAGGAGAGAGGTCCAGTTTGATACTGTCCCTAAGTGCCTAATGTACAAGTTATGGAAGGATTCATGCAAAATATATATAAAGCATATGAGCAAAATATATATAAATATATATATATATATATATATATATATATATATATATATATGTATATATATATATATATATATATATATATATATATATATATATATATATATATATATATATATATATATATACATGTATGTATGCATGTGTATGAAATAATCTCAATTATGTCTTTTTGTTGCAGAGTGGTGCACGGCTTTTCTTGGTCGGGTACGGCATCCAGGCCGCCCTCAAGGTGCTCGGGTCGCTGGGTCAGATGTCCCGCAATCCTCGTGCCCCTCTCAACGCCGTCCTCCACCCCGACAACGCCGCCTTCGCCAAGTTTATCGCCTTCTTTGGACTCAGCTTTCAGGTGTGCAATATCACGTGGTATTATTAGGGATTAGAATACTTTCTCCTAATTCATTCATTATATGATGAAAGATATGAGCAAGTTTCCTACTGTGTAATGTAATTATGCTGCAGTGTCACACAAATTTCTACATGTGTGTCCAGATTGAAAGTAAATGTTGACGTTCTTCAATGTATATGTATATATTGTAAAGCCTTATTTGTAAAATGTAAGCCAGAAATGATTAAACATATATTAATTCAGAAGAGAGTAATAAGATGCTAATGTCCTATAGCCATAGCTTCATTTTGCTTTCAATTTTTGTATCTATGTGATTTGTCGGTTGTCCTTGTTAAACGGTGTAATGTCGCTGTGCTTATGAAAGCGTCGAACTCCTTGAGTTCCAAAAGAGGGCACCACCCACCCGGATACACAAACTTTAGACATTCCATAATTCTAGTTCTGTCATGCTACCAACCAACAGGTCGATGTAATATGGATGGAATTCAGGATATCTAAAATTGCATTTTACGATGGTATTTCTTCTCACAGGTGGTGAACTGCCTGCTACGCTGGCTCCGTGGTAAGGACCAGGCCCTGCATGGCCTAATCAGTGGATTTCTGGCCGGCTGGTCCATGATGTTCTACAAGTCGTCCACCATCGCTATGTACATGACCTCCAAAATGGCTGAGGTAACCAATCATTTAGGGAGAACTATCACTAATAGGGGCATAGGCTTTGGCTAATATTTTATTTCCATGGACATTTTCGTTTGTTGGCTATTCAGGTACTTTTAGTTTTTGCAAGACGTGTTTGGCACAAGTTTCAGCCCATGTTATATTCATATGGACCATTTCCAGAAAGCATGGTTGAGAACATAACAATGTAAATAAAAATACAAAATTATTTTTCTAATGTCATGGATCCGTCCAGACATAACCAATACCAGTTACCTATCTCACCTATCCTCTTTATCTAGCATGTAGATAAATAGAAGAACAAGCCAAAGTTTGGGATGTAACACAGTACACCCAATTTAATCTAAACACTAGATTACTCAAAAAAGCTAACAAAACCTGAACTCGCCCTATGGTATTGAACCACTCTAAAATTACGGAGTCTTGTTTATTCCCATTACAACAAGTGGGGTACTGCTAGTCAACAGCTGCTGACACTGACCCAGTGTCAGGTCAACCCTATAACATAAACACATAAGTAGCCTGAAGATTCCGTGATTTTTGTTTGTTTGTTTGTTTGTTTGGGTAGTTTAACGTCCAATTTGTTTAATTAGACTTAGATTCCGTGATGGATCCACTTAAAGTTATTGATAGCATAATTCTATGACAACAAACCTCAACCCCCAAGCCAGTGACATTACGCCAGGGGTGCAAAACAAATGACCAACATAGCGATTCACCTAGAAATGTGTTGATCAGCAAGGGAACATTTCGATGGTGAGCACTCGATGACATCACTGCACTGCCACCGGTCAGTGCATTCAAGCAGTAGCTGAGCCTGAAACACTACATGCCTCATCTTCTCCAGTGTAAATACATCTATTCCTATATACCTATGGCTGTACACTCTATGCTTACACCACGTTCTGGGGGGTGGAGTAACTTATTGATACTACCCAAGGTTGCCGTATACTACTCAAGGTTGCCGTATACTACCCAAGGTTGACATTTAGACCAATCAGATTGTCTCTTACAAAATTCATATGAAAAGCGCAGTGGGGAGTAAACATAAAGTGTCAAGTTACTCGATAAGGTTGGATCTGGCTTCAGGTTTGATGGTGGATGAGCAAATAATGCTAATTATCGTTATTAAACCACATTTGAAGGTATATAGGAATAGGGAAACCAAGTACCGGTACCAGTGAAAGGAAGTCAAAATTACTCGGTAAGGCTTGGAAAAATTACTGCCCGCGGCCAAGGCCTTGGGCAGTAATTTTTCCAAGCCTTACCTCGTAACTTTGACTTCCTTTCACCGGAACATAGTTTCCCTCTATAACTGCAAAGGTGTAATTAATACTCCTATGGGAGCTGATAGAAACCAGCGAAATCTCGCTGAACAGCGTACACTTTTTATGTCTAAATGATCAAAGGAATTTGCTATTGTAAATGGAGAATCTAAATGCAATAAAGAAAGTTGTCAAAAAAAACATACATCACAGCAACCTGATGTAATATTATCGGTGATTCTAATGTGTGGGTGTCTATGCGATGCCATCCTTGGAAGACAAGATCTTTGATAATTCTCTCCATATATTTCCTCACGATTCTTTCGAGAATGATTTTAGTTTCCGGTTCGAAGAACATGTGATGATGGTTTCATCCATTTGGAAATAACATCCAAAGGTAGCGCCAAAGTGATTTGAATTGCAATACAATTTTTGTTACGAAACCCTGAACGTTTTTTATTCTCTTCATTACGTTAATATTTCTGTTTATATTGCAGGTCCTGTGGTTTAAAGGCGTGGAGAAGGGTATCTTACCACTCATCAAATGCGCAGATATACTTATCTACACCATTTCCACATCCATCGTCTTTCACGCTGTGAGTAATGTTACCTTAATACATAACGGTCAGTAACAATCTCAGTACAGAAATTTATACCTTCCAGAACATCATGTTACGCATTCAAAACCAGGTTCATCTTAATTATCCTTGTCGCATTTTTTATATTTTAGATATAGCTTCAGTGTTACATGTATGTTTGAAAGGCCAATGAAATATCATATGCTGCAATTTCTTTCCTCAGGGAGGGAAATTCTAACCACAGGATTGCTGTTATAAAAGGGATTCTTTGTGGCATCTCTATAGATTCTGTAGCTGTATGATAATACTGAAAGATTTTCATCCAAATCTGATCAACTTATCTGTATCTATTTCTTTTACTTGATTTCCGTGTGATGTTCCGTAGAAGAGTTTCCGTGTTGTGTTATTTGGCGAGGCAGCTTAACGACTTGTGATACAAACATGTTAAATGTACACAAATATCTGGAATGTAGAATTAACATGATGCGCTTTTCTGTTTCATCAGGCGGTGTTCGAGCCCCACGCCATCCGGGGAGCATACTGGAAGTTTCTAGTACGGTTAACAAACGGCAGGTGTGTAAAATGTTCCCATGCCTGTTCATATGTTTTACCACCTTTAATTTATTTTTCTTTGGGACGTGGCTAAGATGTCACTGTTCGAGCTACCGCATCTAACTGGAAAAAAAAAAAAAAAAAAAATTTCTTTTTTAAATCGGATATTACTTTAAAAGTAACACGTGTACTGTCCCTCGTCGATACATGTGCCCATCCACCGTCGATACATGTGATGATGATCATTTAGTTTTTAAGTATGATGCGATAGAGTACCTAGCACTGGCAACTTAATAGAATAAAGACAAAACTGATATTCCTCTGAATCCCTCGTAATTCTTGTTGTAGGGTTCCACGTCAAAACAAAACATCTTTCTGTGGTCCAACTCTGCTCTCGTCTCACAGAGGCTGGTCGTTCAAGGATTAGTTACCAAACAGATTCTATAAGCGATATCATTTAACAATTCATTGGTTTGTTGTGAGAAGGATTATATCTGGTCATTGATTAAGGACGTGCTCCACTGGGCTGGTGGTATGGAATGCAAAGTACAGCGCCCATGCAGCGCCCATGTTGTCCCCGTGTTAGCTCAAGTTAACCCTTTGGCGCCGGGTGATGCCTTAAGGCATCGCCGCCCGTGGCCGGATGATGCCTTAAGGCATCGCCGTGTGTGGCCGGATGATGCCTTAAGGCATCATTTTCTAAGACTTACAAAATCATAGTTTATGTGTAATAACTTTGTAAATAATTGATCAATAATGATGAAATTTTCACAGGATGTTGGTATAACATTACCCTTACGATTTTGAATTACTCATGAAATAATATTAAAGACCACGTGTTTTATCACGTGAACAAAAGTGAAATTATCATAATTGGCCTGAAAAGACCCCGTACCCGGCCTTACAGACATTGCTTTGTCATAGGTGCCCGGCGTGAAAGGGTTAATGGCCCAGAGGATCACTTGCTCACCAGTGGTAGTCACATGGTGACGAGCTGGCAAAACCTAATAAATTAGCGCCGGGCAGCAGCCACAGGCCTGTGGGTTTGTACACTATAAGCATGTTGAGCAGATGCCCGGCAGAGCTGAATTAAAGGTGAACCAGTGGAAGTATAAAGAGGCCCTTCACATCTGCATGGAGTTGTCCATATGCCTTCACTGCCATATAAGAGATATAGAAGGCATGGATCGACTCAACCAGTAAACCACGAGAGGTTGACACATAGTACAGCGATGCAAGTTTGCCGAAAAATGACAGAATTCCGTTATTTCTTATGCACGGGCAGCACCCTCAATATTAGAGTGGCATTTCCTATTTGATATCAATTTATCTTTCTTCAAGTACTAAAAGAACTGTCACTTTGGTAAAAGTTAGTCCCTATAGACTCTCAGGTTAAATAAACAAACCAACCAACCAAACCAACTAAAGGTTATAGTATAATCAAGAGAAATTAGAATGTATATTCATCAATAGCCATTCTTTATCAACATGATGTAAATTGCTTCTGTTTCTACGGGTTTTAGATTTCTGATTTTTTCATCAGTCCCGACTTTCATTCCTGATAGGAATACACAAGCATTAGTGAATGCAAAGTCAACCTTGAGTGGTCTATAGAGCCGCCTGTGGCCTCATACAATTGTAATCGATGTTTTTTGTTGTCTTTTTTTTTATCAAGATGTGTTTATTTAACAATCCAAATAGCATGAGCACTCATATCTGACGATATGATCTTCCGTACAAAGGTCCCTTTACAGAAACATCCGTCTAATCAATATGCATTTCATCTACCATTCAGATTTATGGACATGAACCGGAAGCTGCTGGATGTATACGGTACACATGCCTCAAAGTCGATGCCAAACTTCTGGCCTAAGTATGATCCGAGATTTACGAAACTGCCAACGACCCTGCCGACGTCTTTGTGATCAACAGTGGAGCTATTTTAATAGGTCTTCACTTAGGAAATATCGGTTGTGTGGTTTGTGACACGTTTGAGAGCGGAAAGAGCTTTTCTTACAGCACTCTTTACCTGAGAATACAACACCTCTTGCTCATTGTGAATAATTGCATATTTTTCACCAGGTGACCTGAATGGAAAACATATAACCAATTTATTTAATTGGAATGTGGATATCAGAAGTGTTATGACTGATCATAATCATATGTGAAAATGCGATATTGTTTGGCAGACATTCATGTGTAATATAACTGATTACGGTATGATATTTTATTTAGATATATTTAGGTGAAAGCTATCAGAAAGTGTTATTATGATATGTATGTGAGCGTTCAGCCCTAAACTAAGCCTTGAGGTCCATTTGCATGATATGCATGGCTAGTACAAATGTAAAAGTTTCGGATGATTAAGCCTATTCATATCTACATAACCAATGAAAGCCACATACTGATAAATGTTCATAAGATTATCTACCTTTTTTTTAATTTATGTTTAACGGGAGTTTATAAAGAAGAATATGAGTGATATTTCATCACAATATGCTTAAGCCCTCAGTCTTCTCTTTAAGAGTACTAGAAAAATATATTTTTGCTCCATATCACCAAATAAAGTTAGGATCAACATAGGAAGTGTGTATGTGTGTATTCAGAAATACGGTTATATTTTAATGAACAATTAAATGTATAATGAATGCAGGAAATTATTTGCTCGGTGAGGGTTTCCAATACCAGCAGATTGCAACCTAGTTCTTTCAATTGTGTGTATATGTTTTCGATTTTAAAGTCTTCGTAGGATGGTAAAATTATCATTGGCCAGCAGAGTAAGTGTGCTGTGTTGATATAGTTTACAAAATGGGATGGGAATCGGGAAAATATGATATGTAAATGATTCTGACAGGCAGATGTTTTTATTATTGCACATGTACTCTAGTCCCTTGGTATGGTACTTTTTAATCATTGTGAATATCACGCGAAAAAGACACTGACAAAAAAGAGATAACCATAGAATGTAAATCACGTAGAAACTTTCTCAGTCTTGAGAAAGAAAAGAGATGTCAGAATCGACCAGAGCAGATGCTATTGGATCCCCTCGATCAACAGGATACTCTAAAAATTAATGATAAAATGAAAGGTACTCAAATGAAAACTAGTGTGATACATATAAAATAGTCTTCATTCGATTTGCCGACCGGAGAGAGCACAACTTCATTCCCAGGAAAAGTTGGTATGCTAATCATATAAATATGAATGCGGATGTTGAGATTTAATTTTATATTCTCGGCTATACTCTCCTAGACGAGGTGTCCGTTATCTTCCCTTTTAAATGGACATAGGGATAACCAAATATGTATATTTAACAGCTCCCATAGCATAATAGAGGAATATAATGATAGATTATTATAAGTCGTGTAACGTTTGTCTAAATTGTCACCTTTTCCAAATGGATAGTTGGCTTTTCGTATTATTTTTTACCAGATTCAGTTACCAACTTTTAAAACGTCCAATATGTATGGACATTTTCGTGCTGTGAGACCATACAGTTACGATTTGCTGTTATCTGTGATGAAGAGCACATTGCTAGAGCTCATTGCTGATGTGCCATTTCAGTACCTGGTAGATACTGTCGAGTTGAAAGACTAGACACAGAATAAGTTTATTCTGTTCTCCTTCAATAAACGGTGGTTACTTTTAAGTAAATATTATATGACACAAGAATTTTGAGAAAATGGAAAAGTAAGTAATTTTGACTATATTTCTTATGTATATATTTACTAGTTCCAATCACATGGAAGCTCTTATTTTTATACTTATCGAATTGCTGATTTTCTATTTCAAACATCACATTTCAGAAGATGTGCGTGTTTATATGGTTGAGAAATTTGCTTTTTGTCACAGCTAGCTATATTTGAAAGACCATCTCGTGACTTGAACTTGTAATATTGATATGAATTAGTCACTCATTTCACAGTACCTTGGATTTTATACTGTACCATATGAGATGTATATTGCTTCTTTATCGCTTTTTCTGGAGAAGATATCTTAAAATGAACCTACTCATAATGCCTAGTACCGGTACTTTCTGACATGAGGCAGGCTACACTAAAAACAACATCACGATTTGGTAGTACTCATTTTGTATTACCAGGTACTTTTATATTCCAGAAAGAATTAGGCATTTTAAAATTTCCAGGCAAGTCATGATTGACAGTAATTGTATAGATTCAAAGAGTCTCGAGAGAAAGTAGTTTGAAATTAAAGTACTTTTTACCAGCAGCACCCGGCAACAGTTCACAAGGGTCCATATTCAGATTTCTTGAAGAAATTACTAGGAACTTTTATTTCCGGGAATCTTCATTACTATTCTGAAACCCTTCTTGCTTTTTTACTCAGGGTTATTTGGCACATTCCTTCTTCAAAATTTAGTTGTAATTCTTTTTCATGGTTGGTTCTGTATGAGCTATTGTTTTGTAGAAATAAGCACGGACTTGGATCTATAGGTCCGTGAAATAAGCGACCAGATTTTGTTTTATTCAGTGATGCCAAATATGATTGTGGAGTGAACAATTCAAATAATACTTATTATGTAAACATCAATATTGTTATGGCAATTTGTAAAGGACTTGATTTCTCCCAAAACTCATGTGTAATATATCATTCTTTTCTAACACTTGAGATATGCAGGCTTCACAATGTGAAGTATTGGAATAAAATCATTTTTGATCAAAATTGGAGTTCCATTTTTGTTCTAATATTCACCTACTATGTATAGAAAGGCACAATTTCTATTATAATTTGGGCCCCCACCGCCTATTTGAATATTCATGATCTGCCATCCCATAGACCACATTAGTGTGACATCACCGCCAAGAGGTGTTTCCCTATGCTCTAGCGCCAAATATTGGGAAACCCATTCCAGAGCCCCATTTTTTCAGTCACGACAAGATCTGCCAACGATACCCTAAAAATCGTCCAGCGAATGTTCGACATTTTGGACGACAAGAGATGGCCAGTGTTCTCTAGACAGTGTTGTAGCGCACCGTGCGAGATCGGCAGAAAAAATGTCGCCCATAGCCTGGCATAGGGACAAATATCGGCAGATCGGAGCGGCCAATCTTTTTTATATTTGGGGCGGTGCTAGTTTATATGTTTCCCTAACTCGTGATAAAGTTTCATGACTCAATTCATACAGGAAGTGAGAAATTCCATGTTCTGGTTCTATTACAACGACAGCCGAGTTGTTTAGCCATCACCTCAGAGTGTGTGTAACTTTTTTCTCTTTTATGGGAAAAGATTGCAGCTGGCAGTTTCAGTAATATATTTTGATTGTGGTAAGTAAGTCCTAGCTCCAAAAGCGCTAGTGTATAGTCTAAAATAATTTCAGATTATCCTGAATAGTCACTTAGGCATTTACATCTGCAGAAAAAGAAGCTGCGATCTCATGCCTGGGTGTGGGGTAAGATACGGAGGCAGGTGTGCTGCAATATTTGGTTACCCTGCCATATTCCATATTCATCGCCCACCCAATACGTGCATGCGTCTGGTATGTTCTTCCGTTCAGCTAGCACGGACTATTGGAGTACTCTAGCCTCTAGATATACAAAAACTACTTAGAGAAAAGACTTGATATGATGCAATATGACTACGTTAATAACGGAAATGTGTGAAATAGCTACACAATTATGACGTCGCAGGAAGTTGAGTGCCAGATCTCTGCTAGGATAGTGCATCGAGCAGCAATAAATTGTAACTCTCCAATCGTGGACTTCAACATTGCGCATGTTTATGCATGTACACCAGATTATTATTTAACTCAGACTGTTTCATACACTATGGAGGTTACGCAGTAAATGACAAGAATTTTACAGCAAATTCATCAAATACAAGCAAAGAAACAAGATACAAATACAGCATATCATAAATAATATAAAGAGACGTCACGAGTTTGAGTCTGAGTTTATTTATGCCACGCATTTTGTTGGCTCCATAATTTCACGAGTCAAAGACGAGTGACATTATAGAGCGATGAGTGACATAAGTAAACTCAAACGAGTGGCGTCTAGATTTTATCCTACCCCGTTTCTACATTTTTTCGGTATTAGAAAGTAGTGGCATAAACAACACTTTATGTCACACCCAGTGACATAAACAAATCCCATGTTAAGCCTATGGCGTTTTTTATTAGGGGTAGGATGATATAAAGAGACGTCACGAGTTTGAGTCTGAGTTTATTTATGCCACACATTTTGTTGGCTCCATAATTTCACGAGTCGAAGACGAGTGACATTATGGAGCCAACAAAATGAGTGACATAAGTAAACTCAAACTCAAACGAGTGGCGTCTAGATTTTATCCTACCCCGTTTCTACATTTTTTCGGTATTAGAAAGTAGTGGCATAAACAACACTTTATGTCACACCCAGTGACATAAACAAATCCCATGTTAAGCCTATGGCGTTTTTTATTAGGGGTAGGATGATATAAAGAGACGTCACGAGTTTGAGTCTGAGTTTATTTATGCCACACATTTTGTTGGCTCCATAATTTCACGAGTCGAAGACGAGTGACATTATGGAGCCAACAAAATGAGTGACATAAGTAAACTCAAACTCAAACGAGTGGCGTCTAGATTTTATCCTACCCCGTTTCTACATTTTTTCAGTATTAGAAAGTAGTGGCATAAACAACACTTTATGTCACACCCAGTGACATTAACAAATCCCATGTTAAGCCTATGGCGTTTTTTATTAGGGGTAGGATAAAGTTGTTGACCCCCCACCCCCCTAATACAATTGCAAGGGCTATAATTGTATTCTTAGTCCTCAGTCCTTTAGAGGATAGGCAATGCCCTTCTTATAAATCGACTGAGGCTAAATATGATTTCTTCTTTGTCAGACTTCAAGAGAGTGACTAGTCTGTACATACTGAGTCTTTTTACATAGTCCTTGAGATACTGTTTGCGCATTGTTCATAGTTGTATTCATCACCTATCACTCCATCATCACATGTTTTGCTTATATACCTCTCGTGAGTGTTGGCTGTTTGTTTTTTCATATATTTTCCCTTCACTTTATGTAGCCTGGTATTATTTGTGCGTAGATTGGTGAGAGCAATTCTATTTGCCTTTGGTAACACTATAAGGTATTTCTCCAGTCCAAAATTCTCCCTGACTTCCTTATGAAGGTTGCATGAACTATGCTCATCTATGTCTATGTGCTACTGTTGAACAAATTGTTCCTTTAGTGTTTGCTCAACAGATCTTTTAATCCACTCAACTTTGTAGTTCAGTGGATCTCTAAATATCTCATGCTGTTCTTCAGATAATCAGTTCAATTTCACACCTCAGTATACACTATCATGTATATAAGTGGTATAGGTTTACAGATTTGACACTTGCTTGAGGTTAGATAGTTATACAACTAATAAGGCAACATTAAATGATATACATTTATGTGAAACATAGCACCATATTAAAGTTCCTTAGAAAACTATAGCAGTCATTAGGTTTACATAAGACTGAATCTTCTTGACATAATCAAACACCAGTAGTAAACTACCTGAGTCTTAAGCTAGTCATACAGTGAGTATTGGCCATACATCAATATGAACACTTTGAGATATACACATACCGGGTAACCAGTGTTATAACTAAAAATACTCCTCATATCAGACAAGTAAGTAGATGCACTAAATGAATAGGAACATTAGTACAAGCACTAACCTGTAAGCATGGCACTCTCAAACAAAGGATTCTAAAACTAGGTCAATACTGTGAGTACCTCCCATTAAAGGTCTACAAAATCAGTATTTCTATGCAATACACATACCTCACATCTAAGTACAGTAAATCTACATGTAAATATCAACCTAAATTTACCTTGTGGCCTCTATAGGTTACATTTGGGCATCCATTTTGACTGATTTCTTCAGGATCTTTGTTCACTTCTATGTTTCAGTTGCACAATCAACATGATGATGCTAGCCTTGAACCCTCAGTTCTACTAGATTGTAGCTAGTCCACTAGGACATTATAAAACAATATGTATAAACTTAATCTGTATGTTGATGTCATGTGTAAATCAAATTATATTTTTACATTTATGTTATATTTAAACACAATGCCTTATTTAAAAGGTGTTAAACTTGATAAGTGTTTGGTTTGAGCTTAACTATTAGTTCTCAAATATACACCAGGTGCCAGCATGGTTCATTCTGATAGTACTCAAAGTATCAACCAGACTGCAGCATGATTCTGGCATGGTTAAGTGTTGGTGCTGCACCACACATATGTCAGACCAGATTCATTCAGTATGTTCCTAATGGAATTAATCCAAACAAAATTTTGATTATCTGATGATGTTCCAAAGTCATACATTTTTTTGCTTAGTTTATTTCCCTTCCCCCCTACAGGTCTAGCCCAATAACCAATCATCCTCTTTAATTATAATTGAAATCGGGTATATACCAGTTTCACCTTACACTATGGCGTTACATGAATTGTTGCATATACAGAGCATGTACTTTAGAAACCTTCGGTGTAGTTTATCACAAACTTCAATATATTTCTCATACTTCACAACCATATAAGAGAATGGGAACAACCATTGCATCAAATAGTTCGAGTACAATGTCAAGGGGGAAGTGTAACTTTCCTGATTTAGCTATAAGAGCAAACATAGCTTTATTTGTCTGTGCTTCTAGGTCTATGATACATTCTTTGAATGAACCGTTTTGTGAGAATGTCACCCTTAAATACTTGACTGTATTGACTATTTCTATTTTTTCACCACTAGTGGGCAATATTGAATATGGTAGGGTGACGAAATATTGCATCATACCAGAAAAGTCGAGAGGCCGGTCGCACTTGGGGACCAGTTGGGTGGGATTTTTAAAACCCGCTAAATTGGCCAAAATAGGCTTATTTAAGGCTAATGGGATACTCATGGCCTTTGGTCAGGGGTAGTCATTGCTCCCCCCTGGTGTCACCCTCTACCACGCCTCACGGGCGCCCCTCCTGCCCCCTCGCGGCTTTCACACTTACCACGCAGTCACGTGGTCCGGACCCGGTCTCACTTCTCCTCCACCCGTCCTGCAGTACACACGTACTACAGTACTTTTTCGTTATTCTTGGCCACGTGCTCGCAGCCTTATACTCCCCGAGTATAGGCCAGCACCCCATACACACGATTAAGGACGAAATACGGATACAGGAGAAATGGGACCAACGACGAGAAATACCCCCGTGCCCAGCACATTGAAGGCACCGGAGGCATCTCCCGCTAACAACACGGACGTGCAGTCCGAGGTCACGCTGAGAGGCACGGAGGCAGCAAACAACCAGATCGAGTCCGTCTCAGATCAAGGCTCAACGGTAAAGACGTCCCGGATACGGGCGTTAGAGACCAACGTGGCGAGCATTGGACAGAAGATGGACGGCATGATGGCGGCAATTGCGGCGATGTCGAGACAACCAGAGCATCGCAGCCGACAGTGAGGGATATACGCACTCCGGCCCAGGACCGCACCCGGGAGTGGGCCGAGGACCAGGCCTCACGCCTACCCACGCCGAGGGCCCTGCGCGACCGCTATCTCCCGGGGGACCACCTTCAATGTGAGATAGAGAGAGAGGCGATGCGTCACGACCGAACGGCTGGTAAGATCTCTACAGACAATCACTCTAGGGTTATATCGAAGCCGCTCATGTATGTGGAGCGCGAGGGCCTGTATACCCTCGCGCAAAAACTCGAGGTCAGAGGCACGCTCGGACCCATGGAATCATCAGCGCATTTCTGGTAATGATGGAGGACGACAGAGCTGTCCCGGAGGAGCACCGACGGGACATGTACAGGCACCTGTCGCAGATCTCTATCGATGGCCAGTCTCGACAGTGGGCAGGAGTGCGCCGCTGGTCTCACTACATATTTGACCAAGTCGAGGCCGGAAGGATCTACTGGTCGGATCACGTGCGGATCCAAGATGAACGAGTACGCCTGGCCATGACGGCCACCAGCACGACGAACAACGGTCACAACGGCGGCAAAATGGCTACATGTGTGTTCGTTCTGTGACTCTGTAGGGCGGATGTGCACGCATTCCATACACGCGTGCAACAGGAAACTGATGTACGGTGGCGGGTATGAGAGTGCACCCCAAACATCCGCACCCCCGGCACACTGGATGCCCCACGCCGGGCATTCACTCCGCACCATTGATGTCCAACCGCAGAAACAACAGGCTTCAAAAAACGGCCCGGACGCGCCCCGCGACTGAGCATGGCGCATGGTACACCCCCTACACTCAGTACGGACGCACTCAGAGAGGGGGTAGCGGGCAGCGAGTGCACACAGGATGACGTAACCCCCCACGTGACAACAACAACATGTGCCGCGCACATGGGGAAGGCAATTAAACAGAGAACCCCGCCCACCAACGAATACACTCCCGTGGATATGGGTGTTGGCGGGGATCGGGAGCAATGAGGTAGATGAGGACACCGGACTAAATATTGACTTCGCCGCTGTGAGGAAGGTCTGTGAGACCGGAGTTATCTCCCCCGGAGTCCGGACGGACCCCGAGGCATTCTCCAGACATCGGCGGGCACACTGGCCGTGCTTCTCGGCCCCCGGGCCCCCGGGCCACGCCCACATCTACGACGAGGTGAGGCGGACCGGGATCCCCAACGCCCTTGGTGCCCGCATCGATCTACCCACCGACCTACACATTCCGGCGTGGATACGATACCTCACGGGCATCCCCGGGAGGGAGGAGCTCCTGGACTTTGTCAGGTACGGCTTCCCCCTGGGATACACTGGGCCAGTCAGCGACACGAGGGGCGTGCCCAACCACCCCAGCACGACGGGATACCCTGGCCAGATCGACAAGTTCATTGATAAAGAAAAGGGGTTCAGCAATCTCCTAGGGCCATACGAGGCTCCCCCTTTTGAACCCATGTGTCGCCGTTAATGACACGCGAGAAAAGGGGTACGGACGACCGTCGTGTCATTACCGACATGATGTACCCGAAGGACGATAGCGTCAACAGATTTGTGGTAAAGAACTCCGTGTACGGAGAAGAGAGGGAGCATGGCCTCCCGACCGTCAACAGTTTTGTCGGCCGCCTGGTGGCCTCGGGGTCCGGAAGTTACATGTGCTCGATCGACATCGCGAGGGCGTACAAAAACTTCCGCTGTGACCCCCTGGACTGGCCGCTGCTGTGTTTCGTGTGGAGGGACGGGTACTTCTGTGACACAGCGATGCCGTTTGGTGCCCCAGCCTCCTCCTACCACATGCAGTGCGTAGCAGAGGCCATCGTCGCGATACTCGGCCAGAAGGGGGTCGATGCGTCCATGTATCTGGACGACCTGATAATACTGTCGCCCACCAGAGAGAAGTCGGAGGCCGACTTTAACACGGCCCGTGAGCTGCTCGCGGAACTCGGACTCCCCGAGGCCCGAGGGGAAAGCACAGCCCCCGAGTCAGGTCGTGACATGGCTCGGGATCGTCATCGCGGATCGTCAACGCGGCCGAGATGTCACTTACAGTGCCCCATGCCCGTGCACTTACATGAGGTCCGGGAACACGTGAGGGCGGTGTCCCGGAAACGGTCACTGACCAAACGCCAGCTTCAATCCGTCCTCGGGCGGGTCCTCCACGTCTCCAAATGCATCCGGCCGGCCCGCCCCTTTGTGAGCAAACTCCTCGAGGCCCTCTGAGGTATGACCGGATACTACCTCAACATTAACTCGGAGATGAGGCAGGACCTCGGATGGTTCCTGCGCTTCGCCGAGGGGTGGAACGGCCACGCCCTGATCCAGCGAGGGCCTCCCACTAAGTGCCTCATCGTGGACGCGTGCCTCTCGGGTATCGGAGGCACGGACGGCACCTACTCCTAAGCCGGTCAGATCTGCCCGGTGAATGACCCAGTCTGTTGCATCGCCGAGCTGGAGGCAACAGACATGGCGAACCCTATCCCTAACGTGTTCGTTATGTGTCGTGTTCGCCATGTGCACGTTCCTCAAAGACCGTGACAGAGGGCCAAGCTACAGGTAGACTTCATATACACTAATGTTGTATAAACGTGCCTCATCAAGATAAAAGTGACAGTTTTTGGTACATCTTTTGCTGGTCTTTAATTCCAATATAGGGTTTTGTATAGCTCAGATGAATTTTTCCTTCCGAAAATCAGCAAAAACTAATGTTTTTCATGATAGTCACTTTTTTTCAAAATCTGGGAGGCACAATGTTGAGCCAATTATTTCTATTGACTTGTTTAAAGCATATGTCATGAAAAGTGTGACAATATAGTTTCGAAAATAAGTTAAAGTTTGAAAAAATATTAAAATGGTCTAAACTATCCAGGACCTTCAAATTTTCCAACACAGGGATCCATACAGCATGTTTTCCGACACCCTGATTTTCAGAGGATAAAACCAATGAAATATATAGTGAGAAGTTAATTGTCCTTTATTGTAAAATGTTAACCAAAATCCTGACTGTGATACCTGAAAGTTTCAACACAATCGGATTATCCATTCTGATATCAATACATTCTGATTCCATGATGATATTTTTTCCAAAAATTGGGGTGTTGGACAACACGCCTGTTAAAAGATGTCTAGAAGAAATAATAATCATAATAGGATAACAAATATCCCTGTATATGTTTAGTATCCCTACCACTGCTTTTTCAAAGCAAACCATTCAAATAATAACAGTTTATTCTCCTTAAACAGTCATTATCGATAGATATAAAACTTAATTATTAAACAGATTATAATTACACTTTTTTTTTCTTTTTTTTTCTTTTTTGAGCAATGTTTATTTCACCACAATTCAGAAATACACAAAGTAACAAGGAATAGGGTAACAATTTTCCAACCCTGAGGAACATTCTCAACTAACTATGTTCGATGAATTCACCTGCTCACTCTTTTTGCAGATTTTAGCCCAATTTATTTATTAATTATTTATTTCCCCCCTTTAGCTGGAAGGAAAACAAGTGAAGTTCACAAATGCTTAAATTTAAACAGAGTAATACAAGGTTGCCACCCAGAAGCAAAACATCGGTATGGGATATTCAGTTTAAAAGACAAAAGAATATTGAATATACAGTATGAGGTCATCCAGTAACTTTTCTGAGAATTAGAGAAAAACCTACGTTGATTCCTTAGGGGTGCACACAAAAGAGCATGATGAAGTAGTTTGGGAGTTAATATATGTATGTGATGTACTGGTAACATTTTAAAAACGGAGGAAAATGTGTACAGGCCAATGACAGGGACAAGGGAAAAAAACAAAAAAAAACAGAGGATGTGCAGAGATAATACAATCAGAGGTTGTGTGAGCAACTTCTCTCCAGTTCCAGTTCACGGGATCACAATGTAGCATGCAGATTTATCAGGAAATCAAATTTGCTTAATTGTCCAAGAAAAGTACAAGTGACCTTTTCCACAATAACTTTCCGCTTAAGTTCCAGTAGAAACTGAGTAAGTTCAAGTCTATTGCCATAGAACAGTCTTTGTCTATGAATAAAGGCTTTTGCATAAAGAACAATAAAATTGATCAACTTGGTTTTACCCAATGCCATACCGGTTTCATATACACCTAATAAAATGTCCTTATGGGATAGGGAGACACTGAGTCCCAAGGCGGCACCGAACCATCTTTCCAGCGAATGCCAGAAACCGGCTACATCTACCCAAGTCACGAAGAAGTGCAACAAAGTATCTTCGCTGTGGCAATAGTTGCACACAGAAGAGTCTAATATACGCTTATTTGCCAGATACCTATTACAAGTGATTGTACAGTTCAATATCCTATACTGAAGAGACTGCAGCCTCGTTTCACGAGATGTCCGGTAAGGGAGCATACATATCTGATCCCAATCCCCGTCATAACAGTGTAGATCAGGAATTAAGCGAGACCATCTCTCCCTGACTTTGGGGATTTTTGCTTTACTATCCATAAGAAGAGTATAGATCGATTTGCTCCTTAGATTCAATACATTCACCGGGTCCTTACCTGGTATCTTCAACAGTAAGGCATTGTTTTCATAAATCTGAGTATTTGGTTCAACATTTTTTATCCATGGCGTGGCCAGTCTGAGGGATAACATATCCAAAAAGGTGAGATTAATACCATATTTACTATTTAGCTCAGTATGTGATATTAACCCAGATGATTTAAAAAGATGTTTCAACTGATGAATACCTCTTCTTTCCAACAGTACCCTTGAGGACTTCATTGCACCTATATCAATAAAGATGTTTTCCCACAAGTATTCGTTCATGCTCTCTATATCATCCCTTGGAGGACTATTGTATACACAAAACCACGTAGTGAGTAGGTCATTATAGAAACAATTTTTTGCCACAGTACTTTTCTTTTTTCTTTTGGCTAGGAAATAGTGGAAAAGCGTAGGTCCTATACCTAGTTCTTCCTTGGCCAAGAAGGACCAATTGTGTCCCTCACCATTAACTAATCTTTTGACCCATTGCACTCTGGAAGCATGTACCATCATTTCTAGATCAAGTAATTTGAGATCACCGTCTTTGATATCAAGGGTAAGAGTATCATAAGCCACCTTCGGGGTGCTCCCACACCACAGGAAATTTCTGACAATATCTTTAAACATCTTAAAAACCACTTTCGGTACAAAGGTAGCCGAACAAGGATAGAGCAACAGGGGAATCATGAGCGAATTGATGACACATACTTTTCCTTTAATTCTTGGCCAATGCAGAACATTGGTCCAATTTTAGAGAGTAGTTCCACTTAAGATGTTCTTCAATTGACATGTTCCTAGCAAAGTGTACCCCTAGTATTTTCAAAACCGGCACTTCTTTGAATTTACATTTAATTTTACCTTTATTTCTTGGATTGAAGACTAGTAGTTTTGATTTTGCGTTGTTTAAAGTGAGACCAGAGAAGGTTCCAAACATATCTAGAGTCAATAAAACTCTGTCGAGTGACCTTTGATTTTTTATGAACAGAGTCACATCATCGGCAAACATTGTAGTTTTGATATCTCCCCATTTTGTTGAGAAGCCCTCAATGGCAGCATCACTCCTGATCATAATTGCCAATACCTCTACCATTAAAATGAATAAATAAGGTGATAGACAGCAACCTTATCTAACCCCTCTCTCCGTTTTAAACCAATCTGTGGAGATACCATTGTTAATAACACAGCATTCCTGATTTTTGTAAATCAGACCGATCCACTCAATGAAGTGTTCACCCAGGCCAAACAGTTGTAAGCTCCTGAACAGAGCTGGCCAGGTGACAGAGTCAAAAGCCTTTCTAAAGTCAAGAGAAACAATACCCCCTTCATCCCATTCCTCTTCATCCCTGAGAAGTGCATCCTGGATCTTTCTAAGATTTGTTCCCAGAAATCTACCCCTAATAAAAGCAGTTTGATCATGGTGAATTAGTTTGCTCATTACCGTGCGTAGCCTAATCGCCAAGGCCTTTGTTAGAATCTTATAATCATAGTTTAGGAGAGTAATAGGTCTCCAGTTATCCAAATTCTGTTTAGATTCTTGGGACTTAGGAATAAGTGTGATGATGCCTCTCTTTTGTTCATTCCCCAATTCACCTTTCCGAAAGGAGAAGAGTAAAGACTGATAGAGTGGTTCTCTTAAAAACTCCCAAAAATTCTTATATACCGCAGTGGTCAAGCCATCCGAGCCTGGAGACTTATTAACCTTAAGTTCCTTGAGAGCCATTGGGAGCTCCAGTGCCGAAAGCGGCCTGTTTAAATTCTCTAATTCAAAGGATTCCAACACAGGAATTTTTTGGCCAACTACCCCTTGCAGGATGTGTTCCATAGAGTCAGGCGGCGAGGAGAGCGAAACCCCCTTCTGAGCCCTGTAAAGATTTTCATAGTAGTCATGAATAACCTTTCTTACTTCCGTAGGGTCATTTATAGGTCTTCCAGCAGTGTCTGTAAGCTGTGAGATGAGCTTGTTATTATAGTTTTTCTTTTCTAGATTGAGAAAATATTTTGTTGGTCTTTCCCCCATACCATGCCATCTTACTTTAGTTCGGAGCATGACGCTTAGAGCCTCCTTCCTTTCAGTATCCTCCAGATCCCTTAATTAATCTCTTCACCAAAAGACTTCCCGGGAAGGTCCCTGGAATCCTCCAACCTCTGAAGGAGTTCTAGTCTGTCCTGTAGACCTTTTTTATACTCTATGTCCTGCCTCTTCTTATTTGTACCAAAGGTTATCGAGAATCTCTTCATCTTATATTTCAAGAATTCCCACTTTTTGTCAGGCTCTAGGGAGGTCTCTTGCTGAATAACATCCTGAATGGTTTCTTTCATACCGTTTCTGTATTCTTCAATAGTCAATAAAATATCATTATGCTTCCAGAACCCAGAGCCCCTCTTCTGTTTATCTAAGGCAAGAGTTAACTTAACCGAGCAGTGATCCGACATGAATGATAGACCAATAGTGGCCGAAGCAACTCTGTTCTTAAAAGATTCAGACACAAGCCAATAATCTAATCTAGAAGCCTGCTTGTTACGATA
Source organism: Alentia gelatinosa (assembly GCA_950022655.1). Lineage (NCBI taxonomy): Eukaryota > Metazoa > Annelida > Polychaeta > Phyllodocida > Polynoidae > Alentia > Alentia gelatinosa. The sequence goes on along the minus strand of OX465580.1, from coordinate 22,007,919 downwards.
GAAAGTAAAACGTCTAGTATCCTGGTTCCGCTCTCTCCAGACATCCGAGAGCTCCAAAGCCTCGATAATAGAAATTAATTTCTCTTGGTATCTGAAACACTTATATGGGGAAACGTTATTTTTCCTGTCCTTGACTGGATCCAGGGATAAGTTCAGATCCCCACCAATTAAGATGGGCAGATCATTTAATTCAGAAAGATGCTTAAAAATAACATTTATGTTTTCTATCTGGCTGTTCTCATGAGTTTATGTAGGAGCATAGATATTTACCAGAATCATCTCTTCTTACTCTAGTTTCATATGGGCTATAATGAAACGCCCTTGAGGGTCTATAATAGAGCGAACCAATTGGAAACTATTGTTGAAAAGGATGGCCACACCTCTTGAGTTGGTAGTCCCATGAGCCGCAATTATCTTGTTCCCCCATTCGCTTTCCCACAAATGAAAAGTGGAACATTGTCTCTAAAATTCTTAAAAACAGCCCTTCTTTTGACTCTGTCACCTAGCCCATTAACATTTATAGAACCTAATCTGACCCCAAAAATGATTCCTTATGATTTCTATTTTGAATGGTTTCGTGTTGACCTAGGATGAAAGCATATGTAAGTAGGGTCAGGTTACCACTGAAAACAGCACTCAAACATATATCCCCGAAAGCGGGGCCACAAGAAACTAAGGATGTAAAACACAGAACAGTAAAACATACATCATCACAACACTGTACATCATTAAGACTTCGAACCACGAAATCACAAACCACCTGATGGTGAACCATCTCAATCTTAGTTTTGGGGAGAAGCAGCATTATAGCTGCCACAACCATTACTTCCTTTGATACAAATGTGGCCCAGGCAAGCCAAACCCAAGTCTCATACACTCACTAAAATGGGGTGAGTGTGAGATGATTGAGAACCCAAAAAGAAAAACAAAGAACAAGAAGTCACAAGATTCCATTGAGAATTGTAAGGGCTGTAAGGAGGGAAGCATATTTCCCCACCCCCGTCTCATTCATCAACAAAACGGGGGAAGGACAACGCTGCTCGTCTGGCAAGTTCAACAACATGTCAGACAAGGATAGTAGGGAGGAGGAGAGGGGGGGTGCAGCAATTAATATCAGTCTGTGTTAACCATTCTCATTGGAAAATAGCATAAGATTCATTAACATTTCTTATCTTAATCGCGTCTAACTTAAAGCATTTAGCGGCATATGACATAATTATACATTTTTGATTCCGGATCATGATCTTCTGAACCTACGAGAATGTATTTGGGTGTCATAGTATTGGCCACCTACTGCCACACTATTGCCAACTATAGGCAGCTTAAGAAGTTATACTGTCATGTGTCTCAGTCTAGTGTCAGACAATAAAGGCTGACATCCAACATGTCTCCTAGATTGGCTGCCACCTCTGTCTACACTACGTACCAACTAAGAGGTTGGTAACGTTAAACCATGGACGTGTCTACGGATTCTCACCCTCAGACCAAATTATTTTTTCTACATGGATTCTAAGATCCCAAATACTTGCAAAGAAATATTCATATGTTAATAGATTGATAAAGAACCTTATATCTGTGGCTATTTTATCAAAAATACACTTAAAAGAAGATGAGAACATGGAAAGTGACTTTCAGGGTAAGAATCCATGACGCTTTAAAATCAAAGAACCAGACACCAGACATCAAAGAACCAGTTACAACACAGAGTAGAGAGTATCTATTTTTACTTTGTGGTTACAACTGACAGCAGAGAGTAAACCACTCTCCAAGCAGAAATCTGGCGCTAGCGCCGTGAAAGATGCGGGAGGACATGCAGTGAGAGTAAAATTCGATACGGAAAATAGATAAAGTGATGTTCCTTTACCCACTGCAATGGCATGATGTACCCGCTACCACACCAGGTCACGGCCCCTGTCAATTTAATGTGACCAGAGCTAACGTAGTGTAGCTCGGGTGGCCAGTGTATATGTCTCCTAGCCTAATCTTACTACATGATGGCAGCAGTGAAGATCCCAAATAACTCCAGAAAAAGCTAATTGGTTCCTAAATTCTCAACACAGTGTGTTTATGGATGTTCAGTGACTGCTTTGTGAATGTCAAGAGGAACTCATTCCCTCTTGAAATTCTACATGGACCACATGGCAGGAGCCACTCACCCAGGAGAACAAGGGAATCTGAACACATGGCACTGAAGTCATGAAAAGAACTATTTCTGAGCCATTTTAAACCTGTTACATGTCATGCATTGATGAACTCTGACTGCCTGCTGTTTGTACATATCCATTCATTGTGTTTTAAAAGAGTCAATATAAGGCAAATGTCAGGGGGGGAGCGAGGGCCTGTCCAGGATGCACCGCGGTGTTTTCTAGGTCAATCTAGCGCGTTCATCGCGGAAATAGGTCAAGATCCGCGTTATTTGACGAAGTGAATAACACGTTAACGGTTGGATATATGTGAAAATAAATACCAGAATCGTTTTCTCCACTACCAAATTAGTCTACCCAGATAGATAAATGATTTGAATAATGAACTTTTGTGTTCCATTCGGAAGGTTGAACTTGACCTGTCAAAACAATAACAAACCACATTGGCCAATGTTTACATCATGAATATGCTAATAGAAGGAGAAGGATCCTTCCCACAATGCAACTGAGTGTCCCAGATTGAAAATCAGGCCATTTTGATTGGGAAAAACGTGAAGAACTCCAAAGGTCTCCAGTGGTAATTGCCTGAAATCATCCTTAAAAAAGGGATGTCATACTTCATTTTTTGTGGTATTTTGTAGTACCGGTAGATGCTTCATAGCACCAGATGCATCCAATGATTCTATGTGATGATTGATTAATCAATGGTATTTTTGGGAGACTAGATGTGTTATTTAGTGACTTTTTATACCAGAACTAGCGACTTCGTCGCGTCGTATTTGAGAGGGTGAGGGCTTAGTGGCACCCCCTACTATTAAAACCTGGAACTTTTCATGTGACACCAATTTTAGCGACTATGAAAAACGAAAATACTTTCCGTGGATTGCGGGGATCGAACTACAGACTTTCGCATTCCCAAATGTTAGCCTTGCCCACTGCTCCACGAAGATGGGTTCATAGACTGGACCAAATACTTAGTGCAGTGGTGGGTGGGGGGAATCAGCGGAGTTTTGAAAGGGTTACCAGCGAAACTTGAGATCTCATTGGTTTCTCACGAGAAAAGTAAATCAGAAAACTACAGTACTAAACTTTGATTTCGGCATGGCTTGAATTGAATCTTAAGAGAAAAAGCATGCATGTCTATCGACCTAGAAAAAAGAAGAGCAGGTTCGAATTCCACCACACACGAGAATCTCACTCTCGTGGCCCTTCAGTCTCCAAGCCTAAGTTTGGTTCACTATGTCTCTATGTGCGGGAAGATCTCCAAGCGGATTCGACGGAATTCTACCGTTTTAAATATAGTAGGTAACTAGTGACTGACACATGTGGCGGAAGGGGGGGGGGGGGGGTTCTTGCAGACAATCAGACAATCAATGTCAAGAGGTGGCACTTGTCATAAGTGTAAGCATAGAACTTGTCAGTGTAAAGTACCGGTACCCGGTACCAGCAACAGTACCATATATATAATATATACACATAAACAATTTTAAAATACCATATTTAATTTTGATGTATCATAAACAATTACATCAAATTTAAAAAAACTTGATGTGGCGACAATTTGATGAAGTAGTGCCTAATATTTTCTGGTTTTCATGTATAATTAGTCCCAGATTAAAAATCAGGCCATTTTGACTGGGAAAAACGTGAAGAACTCCAAAGGTCTCCAGTGGAAATTGCCTGAAATCCTCCTTAAAAAAGGGATGTCATGCTTCATTTTTCATGGTATTTTGTAGCAGGTGCTTCAAAGCACCAGATCCACACAAGGGTTGTATGTGATGATTGTTTAATCAATGGTATTTTGGGGAGACTAGATGTTATGTCAGTGACTTTTTATACCAGAATTAACTCTGGACACTGAAACAAGTGGCGGAAGGGGGGGGGGGGTAAATTCTTGCAGGTTGTTATGAAAAAGGGGTGGCCGTCAAAGGATTGACAAATTCTAGCCAGGGTTAATGGTTGAATATAAGTGAAAATAAATATCAGAATCGTGTTCTTCACTACCAAATTAGTCTACCCAGTGATATAAATAATTTGCCTGTGATCAAAGAGACTAGACTTGTATTTTGAATTTATTAGATTTGTGTTGTAATATATATACTATAGTATGCAAGGCATGATCATAAAGAGCCTTTACCAATAATACCATGGATCCTGTCAAAGGGAAGTCACTTGAGCTTCCACAAATGTTCTACATGTTTACATTTATTTTCACCTGAGAAGCAGTTTATTATAATAGACCTGCCATGAACAAATTAGATATAAATCCCTTTTAAATGTCAAGTATTCTTACATTACCAGGCGAAATATCTTTTTCGGAAGTGAGTGACAATTATGTTTAAAATTCAGTTCACCTAACATATAGATCTATATGCAAACCGCAATATAAATTCGAAAATATACATAACTGTTTATGCATGTATCTGCTTATACATGAGCACTGTTATTTCAATTGAAGAGACACTTTGATTGTTTTGATTCTACTGGAAAGGATTGGCAAAATCTAGCTTTGTTGTTAGAATCTAATACCACTCGTAATGAGCGATAATAGGTGCATTATACGACCGAACAGGATGAAAACCTGGCAAATAACTAATTTTTGTTCATTAAAAGTCTAAAATCACTACCAGTATCATTCATTTTAGGATGGTGTTGATGGGATACAACAATAGGCATCAATTTGTTCTAAATCCGGAATAAACCCGTGTGCGTTTCTGTCGCGATGTGCGCTGTGTGGTGGCTACTGGCAGACTGACACTGTTGACATCGCGGTCGCTAATATAGTCCGTGCGCGGTGCATGCTGGGAAGGTCCTCGCTCCCCCCCCCCCCCCCCCCCCCCTGGGCAAATGCTGTCCAAATTCCCATGTGAGTAGTATATGGAAAGGGGGGAGACAGTTCAGGCTCTGAAGTGACATAGGATAACAAAGCCTCCACAGGATAGCAAACTTTCAGCAGTACTAATAAACATGGTTAGGGTAAGGGTTAGGGTTAGGGATAGGGATAGGGTAAGGGTTAGGGATAGGGATAGGGTAAGGGTTAGGGATAGTGTAAGGGTTAGGGATAGGGTTAGGGATAGGGTTAGGGATAGGGTAAGGGTTAGGGATAGGGTAAGGGTTAGGGATAGGGTTAGGATAGGGTAAGGGTTAGGGTTAGGGATAGGGTAAGGATTAGGGATAGGGTTAGGGATAGAGTAAGGGTTAGGGATAGGGTTAGGGATAGGGTTAGGGATAGGGTTAGGGATAGGGTTAGGGATAGGGTTAGGGATAGGGTTAGGGTTAGGGTTAGGGTTAGGGTTAGGGATAGGGTAAGGGTTAGGGATAGGGTTAGGGATAGGGTTAGGGATAGGGATAGGTCAGGGTTAGGGTTAGGGATAGGGTTACTTACTTATATTTACTACTAAATATAGGATTTATTCACAGTTAAGATGCTTACGAATGGAAGATTTAAAACGGGTTGAGTTCCTTAGGGGTTGAGTTTTTTTACAGGTTGAGTTCTCCAGTATTACAGGTGTTAAGTCTAAATGGGTGACCCATGGCCAGTTGGTCAGGGGTGGTCATTGCCCCCCCTGGTGGCTCTCCTCCTCACTACCAGCGCCCCCGGCGCACCCCCTAGTGCTTCAATAGCGCACCTCAAACTGACCTACACTGGCCACCCGAGCTACACTACGTTAGCTCTGGTCACGTTAAATTGACAGGGGCCTTGACATGGAGTGGTAGCGGGTATCTCATCCCATTGCAGTGGGTAAAGGTACTCCACTTAAGCTATTTTCAGGTTGGGAGTTAGGGCTTTAGGGGTTGGTATCTATTAATACTAGGTGTATCTATTTTTACTCTGTGGTCCGACCGCCTTCACCCACTACCTGTATGTGTCTCTTACACTCCCAGCATATCCATATGTGACCTGGACCTGGTTGGAGAATGTATTCAATTCTCACTCTTGAAACCATTTTTCCATGTTTATATTTTCCTTTGTGTGTATTTTTAATCAAATAAGCATAAATGTAGACTTTATTATCAATTTTGTCAACTATGAATATTTGATAATGAGTATCTCAGCTCTAAGAATCCAAAAATATAGGAAGCTACTTGGTTTGAGAGTGAGAATCCGTGGACACGTCCATGGGTTAACGTTACCAACCTCTAAGTTGGAACACAGTGTAGACAGAGGTGGTGGCCAATCTAAAACTGACCTCGCTGCGCTCAGCACGCTTCTCGCTCTCACTTCTCGCTTCAAGCTCACCACGTACACACGTAATGTATCTTTTTGTTCCCACCCACCCTCTCCTTATCCTTCCTATTCGCTTCTCTCATAGGGCTATTATTGTATTATTATCATAATACCTTATATAATAAGCAAATATTCACTTATTATATCTACCATTTAATAACTGACCACAAACTATTATGTCAATTATCAATGTATACTATTATCGCTATTTCATTGTAATACTGTATTACTTATTCATATCAATAAGAACTCATAAAATTCAAATAAATTTTATTAGCCCACTCTGGCTTCACTTTCCTTTTATCCAGGGTTAGGGGTAATGATAACCACAGATGGCCTTAAGCCAAGTTTGAATCGATCTCCACAGGGACTCACAATTTGTGCAGTCCAAGAAAATGTGGCAGCCTCCATGAATGGAGGCACAAGGCAGCAAAGTTTGTTGACATTGCTAATAAATGTAAATCTCAAGAATTTTACACATCACTAGAACCATAGCACCATTCATTTGTTAACCCGTTCACGCTGGGTGATGCCTTAAGGCATCAACCAGGGCTGGCCGGGTAATGCCTTAAGGCATCATTTACAAAATATGTGGGTTTTTTTTATTAAAAAAATTCAAAATATTGGCTCAATAAACATGAAACTTTCACAGAATGTAGGCATAACATCATATTCAATATTTTTAGGTGAAATAAAAAAATAGTATTATGAGAAAACGTGGTTACTGAGCCCGTACAGATGGCTGTTCGAGGTCATTTGATGATGAAAATACGGCCCGACACCGCAGGTGGGAGGGCCGTATTTTTTCATCAAATGACCGAGAACGGACACTGTACAGGCTCAGTCACTACGTTTTCTTATTACTATACACCTCCCAATCATATAAAACGCCCTTTTATTAACTTTACAAAGACCACAGAGACTACTGCAATTCACTACGGCCCGCTGTTACAGCAGGCGCGAACGTTATTTATACTACACCCCTAGCAGCGGGCAGTATTTCATACATGTTCGGCCATAGGTGTATAGTAATAATGATCACGTGTCATGCCGCGTGATATAAAGGTCTTTACAGTAGGGCCCTCTATACCCGGCCTCTAGCGGTATTAAGTGTCACCAGTACCTGGGTCCATGCCGGTGCCACTGCCGCGGGTACCTGGCGCGATAGGGTTAAGTCTGGGCATTTAGAGATAGTTGGATAGCCTGTGGGCCTTGAAATGAGTTAAAAACGCCATATCAGCAAGGGTGAGTGACATTAGGGGATATCATTTTCGCCAGCCTTTACACCCCCACCAAATTACACATGATCAAACTAAATACGCTATAAAACTACTACCTCGATACCATGTGTAATTTCAGACCCTAGGGTGACTTCACCGCACATCAACATATATTTGGGTGTTAGTAACTCACATTGGGTGTTAAGTCAAGTTCGGAAATTTGGAAATTTGGCTGAGATTCATATTTTCTGAATGGGCTGATCGAGAACAGAAGTCTTGTCAGTCCTTCGCCCCTGCTTGTCCTCGGATGCTAGAGATTTTGGATTTGTAGCCTCTCGCACGTCTAGCCAATCTTGTTATAGTGCCTATCAGCTTGCGCCAGCTGGAGTACCTTTCCAATTTTTGTTCCCAATCCATTGGTGTAGCTGCAGTCATAGTCCCAAAACACTCTGTGGCATGTACTTCAGGGTCTCCTGGTACCAACTGATGGGGATCTTCTGGAGTGACATGGAGATCCCTTTGCCACAGGAACTCTGGCCCCCTGAACCAGTTTGACTGGAGCAATTTTGTAATGGATGTGCCATGTGATGCAAGGTCAGCTGGGTTCTCTCCAGTTGGCACATAGTTCCACTTATCGGTGTAGGTCAGCTGTCTGATGATTTCAACGTGATTGGCAACAAAGACACGGAAGCGTTTAGACTCATTGCTAATATACCAGAAGCTACCTTGGAGTCCACCCAGAAGAACTCTTGGTCAATCTTCATATCTAGTTCTCGTTTCAACTTCTGGCTCATCTTGGCTGAAACAACGGCAGCAGATATCTCGAGCTGTGGAAAAGTCACAACTTTAGAAGGTGACACTGTGGATTTCCCTATGGCCAGGGAGCAGTGGACCTGACCATTAGCATTTTCAGCTCTCAGGTAGGAGCAAGTGACATAGCCCTCTGAGCTTGCATCTGAGAAATGGTGTAACTGGGTGACAATGGGACATCCAAATCTGTATCTAGGAATACTTATAACTGTCAACATTATTATATTGTTCTACTAATGTTGACCATTGCAAGTGTGATATATTCATTCTATCATGAAAAAACACCCCGTTTTGGGTAGTTTGGGCCTTCTAGCTCCGCTATTTACGATCCCACATAGGCAAAGCTATGGTTCCCCTGTAAGGTCGGACTGAGACTGACCGGAATACACAAAAAAATCATAGGTGTCTATAAAATTTAGAGTTTTATTGAATGGAGAAGCAATATTGGTCATTTGACGAAGATCTGTGACATCTGCTGGCCTTATAGATTTGGATTGGGCCATTATACTATATAACTCTGTGTGTGTTTTACCAGTGTCTGTAGAGCCATGCCTGCCTCTCACTGTGTGTGTGATCGGAGCTGTGACTCAGTGAGCACATGTGTGTCTGTCACACAATACCGACCTGTGTGGTTCTATGTGTGCATATTGTATCTGTCTATCTTCCTATCTGAGTCTGTGTATCTGTCTATTTATCACCCTGATTATGTCCAACCACTCCTCATATTGAATTAAATAGCTGCACTCACAGGATATCCATGGCCATGGCCCACTATGGGCGACCTCTGACTTGTTGCAATCGCTGAATATATAAATGACCTGTAGACCACCTGCCACCTGGCTTATTATACCCCCGACTGGCCCTGCTGCCGAGCTGACTGGTTGAGACCGCTGTCACACACACAGGCCCATTCTCTCACTGTCTGAGGGGCGGGTCTATATTTTTAATAAATTTATCATCAAGACTCATTTCTATACTTCATCTTTAACTCGACCAGAGCCAATGTTGTGTGGCTCTGGTTGCCAGTGTAGACTCAAACATGCTGAGCCATGCACGACTCCCGTCTGGTGAAAGTTAGCCGCACTACAGACTAGTAGACTGGTTTCCTACCCAAATGAAATAAGGGACTGGTAACTACTTCTTACCTAATACCACAGAGTAGAGAGAGATACTAGAGAAATACCTTGAACTGACAGTCACGCCACCTTTCTTAGCTCAACATAGACTTGCACCAGTTTTCTTTTCTTCTATTCTCCTATACAAGCGATTTACTACCTTCAGTGCTTTATTCTGAAGAAATACTTTGCTGAATGCTGAATGTTTTATAGCAGTCCTGATGTATTGGCGGGAAGGGCTGAAGGCCTAGTCCAAGTCCAGATAAAATAAATGAAATGAAAAAGAAAAGTTTACAGGGACTGAGGCCAGTCTAGGCTCTACAGTCTCAGTGCCAATGTGGCACTCTCCCAGCAGATCTTTTGCGGAAGTAAAGCACAGGATCTCTGCTAGGAGAGTGCAAAAAATGGAGGCGTTACCCATAATGCAACAAAAAAAAGGAACCCGTTACCTGGCCTATAGTGTGACTAGGCCACGGCCCTGTTTTTCAGTCACGATGTCGTAGGTCTTTGATACTCTAAGATCGTCCAGCGAATCCACAACATTTTGGGCGACAAAAGATGGCCGGCGTCCTATAGACAGTGTTGTTGGGCGGAACTTGAGATCTTATGACAAGTATGGAATTGTCTTAGGTTCTATCAAACTTAGACAGTATAAGTCTAACTCACTGTGTGTATATATAGAGAATCTTCACCCACTTCCCGTAAGAATTAAGGCATGAAACAGTTAGGGACACATATAACTGATAACCCCTCCAAATATAAAGATCAGCCAAACGAAGAGTACGTCGGCACGAACAAAACGAACGGCACGTTGAGTACACTGGCCACCAGAGCAGAAGTTTACTTTGACAAAATTCAAACACCAGTATCGGTAGATCGAAGAGGCCGATCTTCTTCATATTTGGGACGATTATAGGTTATATGTATCCATTACTTGTTTTAAAGTTTCATTGCTTAATTCCTACAGAAAGTGAAGTTCTGTATTCGGTACGACATGTCCATAGTTGTCGTAGACCTACGACACCTTTGGGGACATTTTACGCTTCACGGGCCACAGACTGTCATGACTATAACACACCTCACACCGCCCTACGTGTTGTAGACCCACAACATTTGGCGGATCCTCTAAGATCTTCGCTGTATAGGACACTGACGGCTTAAGCATGTCGCCCAGAACAATTGTCATGACTAAAAAACCGGGCCCAGGCTTCCAGGCTATACAGACTAGTCACTCTCCCAGCAGATCTTTCATGGCGCTTTGCTTACTACCACAAACCACAGTGCATCAGGTGATAAATCATAAGGAAAGAGTCAATAATAGGCGAGACAGTAGTTTTTCCACTCTACACATGTGGCTGCCTGTGTTCAGGTCAAGTTATTGCTATCATTATCATTCAAATTTGGTTTATTTCAAGCAATAATGACAATGAAATAGGTGTTGAGCAGAGGCTTCAGTTAGAAATAAAAATATTAGATAATCAGAAAAGTATCCCATGCCAGGAATTATAAGGCTATAGATGTCAGAGCTCCCAATGAAATATACAAGGATAGATACTATAAAAGTGAAGAAAACACACATACATATATATTTTTCCTTTATTATGATAAGTCTCTTTCCATTGTTATACATGTGGTTGCCTATGTTCAGGTCAGGCAATAATGACAATAGAAAATTCAGCGATTGCATCGTATTCTATGGTATTCCAGCTCTAATTCGATGTGTCATATATATGCATATATATTACCTCTGTGATACCTTAGATAGCACAGAAACACAGGAACTGAATACACAATAATACATTGGTGGGCATAGCTATCACATGCTTATTTTGTCTAAGATAAAACCAAGATATTTATCAACCACGACTTTTAGACAGCCCAGACTCGTTAATACAATGCCCTAGATTGTTCCAGCATTCTAATTTGTCAAAAAAATACAACACTCTTTCAATCACACCCACTGTTCACACTCTAGGTGTGATTGCTGTATGTCTCTATAGACGCTATGTTTGTCCGAGCGAAAGTCTAAGTGAAGAACTCACTGTTGGGTGGCGTTGACCGGAAACACCTGCATTGAATTGGTGTTGAACAGGATATATATCATTCTTTTATCAAGTAGAGGTTGCTATAAAAAGGGCACACAATCAGTCCAGGTATTTCCGCTTGTTAGAACTGGGCCAAACTGGGTCTACAGGTCACGTTGATATACTCCTGTCAAACAAAGTTCTGAAATTACCAAAAATGTTGCGGTAAATAGACACAGCCTCTTTTCAGGTTCATAAAATGAGTATGGTTTTATATTTTCTTGATTAAAACACAGGCCAACACATCTCTTGATTTTGCATCATACAAATTGTACGATAAAAGCTCAGTAACCATATGAAATATATACAAACTTCATTCACCTCCAAAGGAAATCCATATATGGCGTATATATTTATTTATCCTACCCCTCATATAAATCTCCATAGACTTAATGTGGTGTGACTGTATGCCACGGTTGTGCCATAAAATATTTATATGTGACATTTGAAGTTAAAAGCATGTGACAGGGTAAGATAAAATCTAAACATCACTCAATTTCATATAATTGTTTATATGCCATTCATTGTCTACCACTACAGATACCACTCAGCTCCGCTTCGTTATATCATGCAGCGAAAACAACTCATGCCATATAAACAATGATATGAAATTTCGTGATGTTTCATGATAATATCAATATAATTATGTAGATATATATTCACTGAGACACAGGGTGATGAATATTTAATAGATCTCATGATCTCTACCTGTTTCATTCATGGGCTGTTCACATGCTTCGCGTCCGCCATTGTATACGTTTGTGTCTCACACACTCTGACAAATTTTGACGATTCAACTCTGAGAGTCTAGAATTTCTTTTATCTTCTGCAGGGCCTCTAAACCTTTCATTGGCAATGAAATGTTTCCTTTTGGCCAGGCTGGCACATCGGGTTCGCTGGGGTTGATTCGGATTAATACACCCTTCTTGCCCACCAAGCCTTCACTTTCATATCGCACTGTGGGAACAGCGAGTCCTGCCCCAATTTCTATGATCACATAGGGAACCCCTCCATCTGCGATTAGGCTATTCAGGAAAGTCCTATAGCGCCTTTCTTGAGAGTCACTGCGATTGGAGATCCAGAACCAATCACCAAACATGAGAATATTAGGACGAGCTGGATATTGAACCTCTGCCCCTGGAGGCCCCTTCGGGAGCGGTGACGACAGTGTCATTGTATCCATATCCAGTTCATACTTGGTTTCTTCTGGAACAGGCCAAATCTCATCGCTGATCTCATTACTGTATGTCTGCATGTGGTTGATACTACCGTGACACTCAATAACCCGGTCGGGGTCGAAGCCAGCTTTCTGGAAATGCCCATCTACGTTGCTGGTGAACGCGAAGTAACCGTGTTCCATCTTTTCAGCCCATTCTTTGAGAATTTGGAACCCTTCGTGAGGTTTGGTGGAACTGTACAAGTTGTAGCGGTGACCGAAGAACCACCAGGCGAACTTGGGATCTCTTGCGAACCACTCTGGGTTGCTCATGGACTGGAGTTTGATACCCTTTTCTTTTAGTAGTGGATATGCCTTCCAGAACCCCTGGGCCCCGCGAAAATCAGGGAGGCCTGAATCTACCCCCATTCCTGCACCTGAAATTAGAGCACACACATTATCTTACCACTGAGACAAATAATCCATGGTAATTACAGAGGCGTCAGATAAAGATGTTCAGACATTCTTTTTTAAGGAGATATCACCAAAAATTCAGAGTTAATAAGGGTATTTTACCATTAATCACACTTTGTTGCACTTTCTCTCAGGTAGCTGGTCTCTCTCATCATTTCACAACTGTTATCCTAACCTCAATATTGCTAGTTACTAAACCCTTTTATAATTAAAAAAATATCAATACACGTTAATTATTCTGTCAGAAAAATTATTTCTACTTAGTTCCAAAGCTTTCTTTCAAAACAATCTTTAATACATGTACCATAAATTTAGCCTCTGTTGCTGAAAAGGCTTAAAATCCGTCATTCAATGAAATACGTGGGTCATATATAGGACACCAAAAAGGATTATCCAAATTTGCACTTCATCAAAACTCTGGAAACTGTCTGAATCAAACTATTGTTACATTCCAATCTCTCTGTAGGTGAAACGTGCGGGCACTTTCCCTTGATCTAACTCATTATGCTGGCTCAGTGTAACACTCCACTGGGGGTGCCCCTTAGTTAAAATCAACAGGGTTGCCCCCACACAGTGGACACTGAGCCATACTCAATCTATATGTACTGCCAGTAAGCACCAGTCAGCTTAACAGAGCTGTAGATAACCAATATCTTTGGAGATGACTGCTTGCTATAGATGCTCAATATATGTCATTTATTGATGACTCAAAAGGAATATATGATTTGAAATGATCTGAGGCACCTCTACTTCATTGGCATTCACAGTTTCAATGGCATTTATAGAATGTTGTGCATAGCATGCATGCCCTTCCACAAGGTTTAGGTATTGCTGTCCTCACAAGAATCCACTTTTGAGATGTATGTCTTCCAGCCCCAGACAACACGTTCTAGAAGCTCAGGAATATTTAATAGAGACTGTCCCAGTCATATCCCATGCTGTAAGCTTGCCTTAGTGTATTTTGATAGAAGGCAACTGATGATGGTGGTATAGAGTCAATTGGTTTGCCTTTCTCTATGACTATCTCTCTGGGTATTTTCAACACTTTTGAGGTATGCTCATACATGAGGGCAACAAATTTCTCAATGGTTTTCAATTGTTTCTGGGTAGATTCTGGTGTTTTGCATAACTCCAAAATAATATTCATAAATACAGGATAGACAGTGTATGTTTCCAAAGCAGTCTTGTTCCTTCTTTGTTTAAGAATGCTGAAATCACAAGTGAATGCATATAGCATCTATAGAGACAATAGGGGATTCAAGTATGCTGGGATACTTCTTTGGTCTTTACCTGTTCAAGATGAAACCACAGATTCAATGAAAACTGTTGGAGCAAAGCCACACACAGCACAACTACATTAGAATCTGCAAACCAGAGCCCAATTGCATTCAGCATGACCAAGATTTACCAAGTGAAGCAGAATTCTTGTATCGGTTTCTTCTTGTTTGCAAATTACTGCTACACATTTGTTTTGGTACTTCGTATATGTTTTGTCCACTAATGTGTTTAGTCTTGTTAAACTATGTCTCGTTGTGTTGTGACTACTGTATCTTTGAGAATTTAAAGATAAGTATTGACGTAAGTCATAAATAACTGGATGAAAGTCAGCTGGTAGATTCTATAAAATCAAACTGTATACTTGGACTTGAGACTTGTATGATAGTTCTGGCTGTTCTTGTTGTCATCATATCTCACTATTTGAAGATGAATCTCGTTTATTTCTACTTCCACTATATGAACTCTGTGAAGCCTTGCAGCGGTTGAGGGAACAGATACCCTCACCTTACGCTACCTAGAACATTCCATGCTAGGCGACTGTATCCGCAGGTATTTGAATAAAGAACAGTAATACCTGAACTGTGCAGAGTCTGCTTTTGTGTTCACAAGTTAGTGGAAAGTAGTAGATCCTGCATCTCCTTTAACTTACCGAGGAAACACCGAACCAACCTATTCTGGAAACTTCATAGGGTAGCGACTCATCTCACTCTGCCGGATAGACCAATCTAATCTAGGGTAGTGAGTTAAGCAGTCCAGAACCGGTGTACCATCACAGACTTGGATGTATATAGGTCTGTGATACAATAGATAAAGTTGTTGACCTCCCCCCAAAAAACGCCCCCTCCAATAGCTCTTCCCTCCCTGCTGTAAAGAATGAATGCTCCCTTAACCCTTTAAGGGTGGATGATGCCTAAAGGCATCAACCAGCAGGGGGTGGATGATGCCTTAAGGCATCATTTGCTGGATATCTTTTTAATTGTTTTTCAAAAGGAAATATTTTAACAAAAAACTTGAAATTTGCACAGAATGTAGATGTAACACCATATTTTCAAATTTTAAATAATAGAACCCAAAATATTAAGGGTAACATATTCCATCACATGATAAACCATCGAATTATGAGTGCAGAGGACACTGCCCCCGTCCCCTAGAACTATACTTAGTCACGAGTAGCCATCCCTAAGTGTGTAGTTCTGCCACAGGTGGCTGTCCTTAAAAGGTTAAGTGCTGATTCCACCAACATACAAGACATAGCAAGATTAGTCATGATTTGGTTGTCTTGCTAGATCTTGCTAGATTTTGAATAATTGTGTATGCACTTGCCGCGATGTGCCTTGAGGTGTTGTGGTGGTGGATCGCCAAAACAAACAACACTGCATACTATGTATCGCAACATAGGAGGTGCCCCCCTTCCACACACACACACTTCCACCAACATATAGTATAGATAATGACCAGTTGTAGAATCAACTACAGTAAAACCCCACTAGAGTAAAACCCCGCTTAAGGGGACACCAACGACTTGCTGTGGTGTAGTAGGTCTACGCCTATTGACAGTACCGACCCTCTCCAAAGCACCTTCAAAAGCCTCCAAACCCCTGCACTCCCCACCTCTAGCCTGTAAGAGTGCCTCCTACCCGCCACCTTGAGCGAGTGCGAAACTCAATGGTGCTAAAACTCACTGACCGTAGCCCGCCCAGGGCCGCTAGAGACGTG
This sequence comes from Alentia gelatinosa, assembly GCA_950022655.1. Lineage (NCBI taxonomy): Eukaryota > Metazoa > Annelida > Polychaeta > Phyllodocida > Polynoidae > Alentia > Alentia gelatinosa. The sequence continues at coordinate 21,991,694 of OX465580.1, read as the reverse complement.
GTGATTATCACACTATTGACAAATCCTGGCCGCTGCTGCCCGCCCGAGAATGCTTTGTCTATTGTCTTGGTATGTGTGGGTGTCTGGGTAGTATACACAGACACCATAAACACGGATTTCTGATAATCTGGAGTGTATTTGATATGATGTCCCTAAAATCTCTCCCCTTAAGCGATGTTTTGAAGCATGTCTGTACCGAAAAACTGTCCCCTAAAGCGGGGTGACCCCTTAGGCGGGGTTAAAATAAACTCTTAATAGAGGGAAAAATTTCCGTTCTGAGCAAGTGGTCCCCTTAAGCGGGGTGTCCCCTGAAGCGGGGTGTACCGGAACCAGGGTTTTACTGTATTTGGCTGGTTCCCCCATGCCCCCTAGAAGATATACCCCGGGAACCAGCGTACTACTAGACTAGAAGAGTAGAGTGAACCTGGGCCCTGTTATTTAGTCATGACAATCATTATGAACGACATGTTTTTGCTGTCAGTGTACTATAGACGCGACATTTTAGGGGGTCGGCCAATTATCATAGCCCTACAAAACTTAGGGCAATGTGAGGTGTGCTATAGTCACAACATTCTTATGGTCACATGACATAAAAATGTCATTCAAACTGTCGTAGGTCCATGACAACTATGGACGTACCAAATGCAAAACTTCACTTCCTGTAGGAATTAAGCCATGACATTGTAATACCAGTTAGGGATACATATAACTTATAATCACCCCAAATATGAAGAAGATCGACCGTTTCAAACCGCCGATATTAGCATTTGAATTTCGTCATAGCAAATGCCGCTCTGGTGGCCGGTGTAGGCTTAATCGAATTGTTGCTAATTTATGTGGCGACCTTGACATTAACCCGCTTGTTCCCGGTTCATTAGACAGTAGTACATGGCATTGATGTCAGGGCCAGGGTGAACCTAGTCGTAGCAACCCAGACAGCTATGTTCCCGTATTTGGAACTCAATACTTGCTTCTGTCAAAGAACCAGGGAGCCGTTTCGGTAATATCGGCGGATTGGAAAGGCCGATCTTCTTCAGATTTGGGACGATTATAGGATATATATTTCCCAAACTCGTGTGAAAGTTTTGTGGCTTAATTCCTAGGGAAAGTGGGTTATCGCTTGCAGCCTGTGACAGCATTGTTGTACACTGGCTACAACAGCATTAGCAGGTGATCGGACTTGTTGATATAGGTTCATTTAGCATATTTAGCCATTTAAACTATATTAGGTAAACGCCCTACATTAGATACCTCGATATTAGCTCATTACGCACTTCTAGGCTTTATGGGTCACTGGTTACACTTGTACTGTCCAAGTCTGATAGAACCTAAGACATTTCTATACTTGTCGTAATGGGTGACACTTTTAGCGGCGATCATCCGTGGCGCACTACGACACCGTCTATAGGACGCCGGCCATCTTATGTCGTCCACAATGTTGTGGATTCGCTTGACGATCTTAGGGTATCATCAACCTACGACATTGTGACTGAAAAACAGGGCCCTGATCTGGTGGTGAAAAAGTCTAATAACATAAAGGCTGCACTGCTACAGTGCTAGGACCACCTACTTCTAGGTTGACTCGACGAAGAGTCTATTTATTAATGAATATGACATGTGTCATCAAAGAAGTGGAGAGAGAAGGAATGGCAACAGAGGTGTGAGGCTAATATCTATTCACCACTTTCACATAAGGGTGGCATGGCAGTCGCCGTGATAACGGGTTCCACTGGTTTCTATGAACCTGGTATATACCAGCCGCGGACCAATGAAATTTCTGCACCCCAGAGCGAGGCGAGCGCTGCGAAAGTGAAGCCACTAACATGAGCACAGAGTTAAAACTAAAATATGATTTGTTGTTGTGTTATGAATAGCAGGCCGATTTTTATAAATAAAACATACCTGTGTTATGGCAAAGATTTCCAGTTATAGATTGAACATCCGGATTATTTAGGTAAAAAAAAGCATGTTACCTTCCTGTTTTCACTGTGATTTAATGAAAAATCTATTGCAATGACCTATAGAAATAAACATCCTATCGTTTTAGGCATTTCCAGAAGTTTAAATTATACTGATATTACCAGGTTGTGATAGATATTTCCTGAGATAATGGACTATTAAGACGGATGACAAAAAGAGCACTAAAAACATGATTTTCTGATATTTGATAGTGTTTTAAGTCTGAAATAGTAAACCTGTTACAAAAGAAAAATTTTAAAAATGAAATATACAGGGAAATAAATATTGTACTTGCTAAATATTGCAATCTTTGACATTTTTGTATTACAGCCAGTATCAGAAATGCAATGGTATCAGAAAATCTAATTTTCAGTGCTCTTATTGACTTTTTGTCATCTGCCATATAATGCTCTATTACCTCAGGAAATATCCATCACAACCTGGTAATATAAGTATCATTTTAATCGTCTTGAGATGCCTAAAAGGGTAGGATGTTTATTTCTATATGTCATCGCGATAAATTTTTCATTAAATAGCTGTGAAAACAGGAAAGTAACATGCTTTAATTTTTTTCATTTAGAGAATTCTGATTTTCATTCTATGACAGGAAATTTTATCCATAACACAGGTATCATATATCATGTATATCCCAACAGATAGGCCGAAGTCTCAGCTTTCTAACAATGTATTGTTTATACAAATTGGCCGATTGGTTAAGACGTGAGAGCGATTTCCATCTTTCAAGTTAGAGAAACACTAGTATTTTTATCATTGCTCAAGACTGAGTGGAGAGGGCTCGTCTCGTTTTCGATTGACGTACATAGGCGGCCATTACAAGATGGCGCCAGTGTGAAGAGGGTCTATGTCTCCCCGCCAATCTCGCGGCCTTCACAGTTGGGTGATTGCATACCCTAGTTCCCCGGTCATCTGCTAGGGAGAACGGCAGAGGCCATCTTAGAGGCATGATTGATATTTATGTACAAAATTCGATAAATAGAAAAATAGAGTCAGTGGGTCTATCGGTCAGTGAGTTGATTGGTCAGTGGGTCGAACAGTCAGTGGTTTGATCAGTCAGTGGGTCGATCGGTTGGTGGGCAGCAGTCGGTGGGATGATCAGTCGATCAATCGGTCATTGGGAGGGTTGGTTGGTTGATTGGTCAGTGGTTGGATTGTTCAGTGGGTCCATCGGTCAGTGGGTCAATTGGTTGGTCGGTCAATCGGTTGATCAGTTGGTCGGTCGATGGATCGATCATTTGGTAGGTGAATCAGTCAGTGGATCAATCAATTGGTGGGTCTTTTGGTCAGTGGGACGATCAGTCAGTCATTGAGTCGATCAGTCGGTTGGTTGGTCGGTGGGTCGATCGGTCAGTGGGATGATCGGTTGGTGGGACAATCAGTCAGTGGGACGTTTGGTTGGTTTGACAATTGGTCAATCCGTCGCTCGGTGAGTTGGTAGGTTGGTGGGTCGGACGTTTGGGGAGTTGGTTGTTGGGTCGGTCAGTGGGTCAGACGGTTGTTGGGTTGGTCAGTGGGTCAGTCGGTGAACAATAGGGAGACATAGATATTGGCCGCTTCAAGTCAGCGTTGCCATTCCTTCTCCTACAGGCTACAGTTCCTTGCCCTTGGTACGGTATCATGTACCGTATCAGGGGTATGTAACAATGACATGTTGGGATACCTGAGGTAACGATCAAAGCTTTGGCCTGTTTCACAGCTTCAGCTGCCCTTGACACCGCCTCGTCCAGCCCGTGCTTGCTTATGTTTGACGCCATGTTTCTGGAGTTTATAGAGTGAATCTCGCACAATCTCGCTTTTCCATTCTTCAGCAAAAAACGGGGCATAAGCATTTCTCAACCGTGTCACCCTGACCGTGTCAGTAGAAGCGTCGGTCGTGAAATAAACTAGATGGTATCTAGCGCTGATTGGCTAAGAGCAGTGTAATGTACAAGTATACTTCTCTAATGTAGCCCTCACATATACACTAAGATGGTGATATATCCTCCGGCCCCTGTGTTGTACACACTGCACCGCTTGGACCACTAACTAACGTAACCTTTACGCGGCGCAGTGTACGTGGTGTGCTACTGCATCGCTCGAGCATTATCGGAAAATAGGTTTTGCTCACAACTAGCTGGAGCGGCGCAGTGTATTGTGGTGTGCTTGGTCTGGCACAGCAGAAATAAATTATGACGATAGATGCGTAGAAACCTCAGACAGTAGGGTGGAATTGTAATGGTAAGTTAAACAGTTAAACGCTTATTGAGGTACTGAGGTGTGTTTCGCATGGTTTGCTTAACGTGCACATCTTGTTGGCTTAGAAACTTTACCATGGATGCAATCAAACTGTTATTTTCTCAGCACTAGATTACAACCCATGTACCATCTAGTCTGTGCCTGTTGACAATGTAAAATGTCAACGTTATTGACGTTTGTCATGGTTGGATATGATTTAGTGTAGAGTAACTGAATGAGCATTAGTATGCTTGGCAGTAGCCTTGAAAAGTCTAACAAATTCAATAGTTAGTTAAGCTTGGGCTATGCATATCGTTTTATAGCTTTGGTTAGCTACCATCTATTATAAGCATAGCCAGTGTAACCAGCTATACCAAAGTACTTAGGCCTTACTTAGCTTTCACTGCTAGACTGCCACTGTGTTTTGTACAGGTAGGCAGACTGACTGTCTCATCGGTCTGTGACTTTGTATACAGTGTCATATGAGTGTACATATACAAATTAACAGCTTAACTTGAGTAGCCATGGTCAGGAATACAGGGCTGTCAATTACTAGTACTAAGGGGTCCCTCCCACCTACTATGATTAAGTCTACGATTAACCCTTTGGCCGTGTCAGTGACAAACTGAAAAAATCGTGGAGGTGTTGCCGACAAACTCCTTAATTAGTCAGGTTTGTCGCAGACGAACTTGCGTGCGGACGGGCCACAACAACAAAAAAGTTAATCGTAGAGGGTCTACGAAATTCAAACACGTTTGAATTTCATAGGGCGTTGGAAGGTTAATCGCAGAGCATGGCGGGTCATCGCCGCAATAAGGCCTCCCACCTACTACGACGGGCTACGATTAAGTCGCCGACAGCCTCGCTTGTCGGCGACACTCACGCTGTCGCAGACTTAAGGGTGGCGTCCACCAGAGCCGACACGCCTCCCGACACACTCTGACACGCCCTCTGCGACACAAATTTTGTTTGTCGCCGACGTTTTCTTTGGTTGAGCACGGTTCTACGACACGAGTCTACGACACGCCCCGACAAAAAGGGCTGTGTCGGGAGCCTCCCGACACACTGCGACACGATCGAACATGTTCAATATTTGCTACGACACAGACCGTGTCGCAGCGTGTCGCAGCATCTATATATACATTAACATAGGAGAACTAGAATGTATTCACTTTATTAGGGCTGTCCGACAGTGTCAACAGGTCTGGGATATAGGCCCTACAGATGTATTTTTTTACACTCTAAAAAGTCATTTCGATATCAAATAAAGGAACTATTGATATGAAAGATTTAGACCTTATCAAAAATTACCATATTTTACAGTGCATACAGTGAGGCCCTTTATATCTGCTATCGAATTCTAAAATTTCATGAATTTTTGTTGAGTATCTCACACATGAGAGTGATTTTCCCGGCAGAGTACCCTACGATGCTTCCGTAGGCACTGTTTTCCGCGGTTCTTGTGTCATAGTGTGTCGGTACCTTTGATTGATACTTTTTGGGTAAAAAGGTGTGTCGCAGGGTGGCCCACATGTCTGCGACAGAACCTCCCGACACGCTGCGACACAGAAGTTCTGTGTCGCAGCGTGTTGGGAGCACTATCGTAGCATGTCGGCTCTGGTGGACGCGGGCCTTTAATGATTCTCAGGAGTGGAACGTTCAAATCAAAATGAGGCAAAGAGTTTTGCAATTTTTGAGCACCCTAGCTTTCTGGTATTATCACTCGACCGTTGTAACGCAAGTCAATGTTTGAACTCACTGTACATGATTAATATGAGTAATAAAAGGTAGTTTGATGTGTTTCTAACAAGATATATCAATACACTTTGTAGGATAGAAGTATGAATGCTTGAATCTACATATTTATTTAATTTTCAGTAAGTTTTTATTTTGACAGTTGTAGCAGCCTGTTATCCGTTTTTCGGCAGATTGCTGGAGAAAAGACCAAATAAAACAATCTTTGCAAAACAAATTAATATAAAGAAATCCACCAAAAATCTTCCCCTGCTCCTCAGGAATGCTGGACGATAAGCTTCGGAGCCGGCACGCCTCGCTTTTCCGCACATGAGCGACGGACCATACAATTTTTCTTAACTTCAGCCACATGCCATTTTTTATTTCGGTAATAACCACAGATCGGTGCAGCAGATTTTCTTCATATTTGATTGGCTTATAGGTCACATATGTCCCTAACTTGTCTAAAAGTTTCATTGCTTAATTCCTATGGGAAGTGCAGAAAAGTCTGTGTACGGTACGGCCCTTCGATCTATTCGACTGTGTGTGTCAGTGTTATCAAACTTGGACAGCACAAGTCTAAAGCCACTCTGTACATTTCAGGTGATAACTCTGTGAATAATTGGTGTAGAAACACCAGGTAAAGACTAATAGATGTCAAAATACATTCCCGAAACAATGGGTAGGTTTATAGTTTGATTCTCTAAAGGGAACTTATGTAAATTTGCCGTTATGTGTGTGACATTTTTTCCGATCGCTATGTGCACCTATTATCACTCATGTGGGGTCCTGTCATTTTCCGGGTGATTTCACCCACTTCTCATAAGAATTAAGACATGAAACTTTAACATAAGGTAGGGAAATATGTAAGCTATAATCGTTTCAAACATGAAGAAGATTGGCCTCTCCGAACCACCGATACTCAAAACCAAATTGTATCGTCCGAGGCGGCCACGGCGCCAACTACCAAAAACGAATCGTATCGTCCAATTCACGAAGCTTATCGTCCCAAGCGTAAAGGCTTTCAAGCGTATGGTCCAAGTACCCTCCTCAGCTACATGCCATTTTTTGTTTGATTTCTCTATGTTGGATATATACTGAGGTATTACCAGAAATGTAAGTGGGTTTAACATTGGTTTCAATGGGGCGGAAAGTTGCTAAACCCTTTGTGCGTAAAAGAGTACACTGCAGCGCTTTCGAGGAAATAAACTGCAGAGCGATAAAACCTGAGTAGCGCAGTGTTCATTTTTGCGGCCGGACGAACCCGTTACTATATTGTGTGAAGTCGGCACCGCTCCCGAGGATAGCCTGTCTTAGTAGGTGGGAGGAACCCCTTATAGTAATACTTTTTCTGATATTATTACAAAATTATGTGTTATAGTCTTAATGATACAATCTATTAAAATAGGCCATCGGTCAATGTTCATTATTACATGAAATCGAAAACCTATATAAATATAATTATAAATGAATATTGAAGCAAACCATCACTGTTTACATAGAGCGAGAAACTCTGCCTGGTGTCTGCTAGTAGGCTACCTGTCCTGCTGTCAGCCTTTCTCCTCAGAGGAGGGCGGGGCAACTGGCTTAAATCTCAACGGGCCCAAGACAAGTGGTCTATGCAAAAACAGTGTGCTAGTGGTCTCACCCTTGACTCTGGCGTTTTATATGGAAAAATCTGAAAAAGGTGTCTCGCAAAGGAAACAAGCATTAGAAGACTGAAATTTGGTGAATATGCATGTCACATATATATAGAAATCTCATCCTTAAATATCTCTTAATTTGATTACGTTTTTATGTCTGAAACATCCGATTTTGTGTTGTTTGTTTTTATCTTATACATGGGCGGCTGCACTGCGGTGCAGTGCTTGTCACTAGATAGGCTATATCTCAGGACATAACTCTGTGAATAATTAGTATAGCAACACCAGATAATGATTAATAGATAGCTGAAACAATTGGTAAGTTTATATATTGATTTTCCAAAGGTGACCTATGTTAATTTTCTGCTTTTTATGGAGTTTGCCAGAAGCGCAACATGGGATCAGTTGTACTAGGCAGCGGAATAAAGGGCTGGTTCCACCAACATGATGGATTTGCCGTGGTATATCTTGTTACATCTTACAGTGTCATGATATGTCGGACCTCCATTGACAGGATACCTAGCGCGCAATGGCGTTTGTCTATATCCACCGCCATGATACCTCAAGACACATTGCGGCAAATATGCACACAATTATCCAATACCTAGCAAGATTTAGCAAGACAACCAAATCATGACTAATCTTGCTATATCTTGTGTGTTGGTGGGATCACCACTTATCACTCGTATGCCTGATGTCTCAGTAGGTGGGCCAGTTGAGATTTAGGCAAGTTATCTGACATTCCACCAGAGCCTCTTGGATTATGTTTACATTGCTATACCGGTAGTCTACTACCAAGAGATAATTAAGGAATGTTTCCGTGACAGAAGAAAGTTGCAAGTACTTATATGCATACTAAAGTGAAGAATTATCTTTCCATTGACGGTGCATACTACAACCCCTTCCCTTCAGGAGGTATCTGGACACGGTCTTGTATTCCTGGACATTACGCCTCACTGCCAGGATATGCTCCGGTTTTCAGGAGGACCGGCGGACACTTTGCTTTGTCGCCACAGCCCTTCAATTTTATGTCAGAACTCTGTTTAGAATTGATATAGAAACTTCAAATAAGAAATTCTTGTAGCTAAGAAGGTGACAGCTACTAGATCGGGATTGTACACGCCAGTTTCATTGTCACAAGGACATAAACATGAAATTAACGTAGTGTACACGGCGACCATCGCGCTAATTTATGAATACGAAGCATAGTGTCCGAAGGGTGCTTGGGACAAAACGTAGTGTCTTGGATACGTTCAGACTAGTCTCTTCTATCGACCTTGAATATCCACCATCAGATCAGTGAAGTGTTTTACTTGGATCACGGACTTGGATACTTAGTAGAAACCAAACGAGAGTTAGCCTTGTCAATGTTTATGCCACGATGGGCAGGTTGTGTATTAATACACGAGGCGTTAGCCGAGTTTAGTGAGTAGCAGACCTGACCAGAGTGGTATAAACATTGACAAGGCTAACTTGAGTTCAGTTTCGTATTTATCCTACCCCATCTCACCGATATACAGAGAATATTTGTAATTATCCATGTTAGTAGTTATCAATGCTGCCGGATCTACTTTCGTTATCTCGTCTCTGATTGGTCCGATTTTTTTATTTACCTCGGTGCATAAATAACACTTTATCCAATGCTATGTCAAATACATTGAGTCAATGTTAAACCCATGGCGTTTTTTTATTAGGGGTAGGATAAAACTCAGTGTAATTACTTGATATCGAACTAAAACGTATGATAAATTATCAACATGTAACTCAGGGTTAATGCCATGTGTTCTTCTTCCTGTACAGACATGATGGGGCTACTGCGGCTGTTGGCTGGTGCGAGTGGGTTGCCGCTGCTGTCAGTGTGGCTAGCAGCTCTGGCTGTATCCGTCTATGCAGAGCAGCCGACAGATGCCCTGCCCCGTGTGCTCACCATAGGCGGCGTCCTCAGCTCACGCGAGTATGGCAGTAAGTTTGTCGAGACCGTAGAGCGAATCAACAAGGAGCCAGGGGCCCTGCCGCCGGACATCCAGCTCAACTCGAGTTACATCCTCATGGATGATAATCCCATACGGGCTGCCGATAACATATGTAAGGTGCTCATCCCACGCAAGGTGTACGTGGTTATCGCCAGCCATCCTCCTCATTCCGACCTGTCACCTCTCGCTGTTTCCTTCACATGTGGATTTTATAGTATTCCCGTCATTGGCATAGCTGCCAGAAATAGCGCCTTCTCTGATAAGGTATGGTTTTCCCTTTCTTGATTTTCCCCATATATGGATTTAAAAGTTGTATTGCAGTTCTGCAATGTTAATAAGTAATTCATACCTCCCTATTTAGCGAAATAGATAAAATGTAGAATAAAAACCCTTGTCTTGTAATATCCACCTCGAGTGATTGATATCTCGCAACTGAATTTAAGGTTCTTCAGATACAATAAAGAATCATGATTTGTCATCATAAGTTTTCTCAGACGTATCCCCATAAAAATATGTCCTAGACCAATGATTATCAGTTATTACGTATAAAATATAATGGCACAAATATGCATTATAGTAATACGCGGTAGAAGTTGATAGTCTTGCTTGGTTTGGTTTTGCAGAACGTACACACCTCGTTTATGCGTACAGTCGCACCGTACTCAGACCAAGCTGTTGTCTGGGTGGAGTTAGTTGTACACTTCCAGTGGAAGAAGGTGATCTTCATGCATAGTTCAGATGAGGAGGGTCGGGCCATGCTAGGTCGCTTTCAGAGCAAAGCAGAAGAACGTGGAATTGAAGTAAGCGTCATTGTTCTACTTAGCAAAATATGTTATTATCATGGTGCAATATTAAATTCCTTTTCAACTATACTGAGAATAGATATTCTCAAGAATAGTTACAATAGGTTTCAAGAAGAAGTGGTATGAGTACTTCCTGTATACCCATGCGGTATATACTGTAAATACGAACCGTTTCGTCATATAAAATTTTAAAAACCCGTACAGAACAATGTTTCGTATAGGAAAATACTGAACACCTTCCCATACACATTAACTAACATATTAGTTGTTAGGCCAAAATGAATCAATGATTTTTCATAATTACGGGTATATATAGTAAATATAGAACGACCTATCATGCTTGTACAAGCCACAAAACTTGATAATGATTTACGAAAACGCCTTGTTCAGTACTTATATGGAACGCCCTGACCATGCTGTACAAGGTACAGAACGAGATGATAATTTATGGTTTGTACGGAACCACATTGCGGCAGAATATACCACCTATTTTCCTTACAACTGAGCAATGCTCATTTTGTAGGAGTTTTCTTTTGGTTTTTCACTTTCTTTTGGAAAGTTATCTGCGCACACTACCATTTGTGTCGTGAGTCAGAAAGAAGTTGCTCTATACACTTTCTGATGATGTCAGGGCATGTAGTGCACCACGGTTTCTAAAAAAAAACCCATCGCGAACTGACTCTACATCAAATCGTATATCCTTTAATGCTCCTTTTGTGAGTCTTATAGTGTATTTAAACAAATGAACACATTGTTTTTAAATTGAAACATGTACCAAGTGGGCTACGAGCAAAGACCCGTGATATTTGCGGTCAGTATGCACACTCGGTTCAGATATGGTGATAAAAATTGTCTATGATTATTCTAATCCAGTTTAGTACTTTAATATATCTCACTTGTACTCTTAAAAGTAGATATAGATGATGCCAACCACTGCAAAGATCCTTACTTTCTCTTTCAGATTGAGAAAAATATTCAGTACACTGCTGGTCAAGTAGGCTTTGACGAAGAACTTCTAGTAGAATTAACGACAGCCCAAGCCAGAGTTGTATTATTGTATGCAAGGTGAGTTAATTATAAGGTTTAATATAAAGATGTGGCGATGTTAACAATCTACAGTATCAAAGTGAGGAGCAGATCGTCTGCTCCCTGTATTTATAGTCAGACCACTCGCTACCATGACAACCTTAACTACGGAACAGTTTGTATAGTAACTGGCTGTTTGTTGAAAGTGCGAGGTTACAATCAGGAAAATATCAGGTCATCCTAGCGGTTTTGCAAGCGCTCGTCAGGCTCGATTGGGGGGGCCCGGGGTTAGGCGATACTGTCAGATGTCAATACCAGCTAAGTCCTCCACGGCGGCTCTTCAACTAGGGGGTTGGAGATAAGTAAACATGAGTCTTTGCTTCACTGAACTGGTAAAGTCAAGTTCAAAAGGTGGACATTTGAGAGTGTGGCAACTGTCAATCCTTGTTGTTAGGAGTAGGCAAATGAGGGATTAATGCTTAAGTGGGTCCATGACATTCAGGCCCACCGGTGCATTTGTGTGTAGATGCTGGATCCAATTCAATTCCAGCAGGTCTCTTAAGTATTTTGCCTTTGTGGTATCTGGTGCCACATAGACAAAGTTGATTGTGTTTCGTGACATCGTCAAGACCCGTGTGGTGGGCTGAGTTGAAGTGTGGGGCCACTTAGCTCTCCCGCACATTGTTCTTGGTGATGTTGCCGAAGTGCGCTGCAAAGCACAGTTTCAGTTCATGTTTGGTCTGCCCAACATATTGTATGCAGCAGCGTTTACATGTGATGCAGTATGCAAGGTTGGAGCTGCAACAGCTCACATTGTATCTGCTCATGTAGGTGCTACCTGAGGCCGTACAGTAGATTCGGCCAACGGTGTTGAGCTTCACGCAATATCTGCAACTACTGGATCAGAGGCAATGGTTGTTGTTGGGAATTAACACTGGGGTGTTTTCCGGCTTTAGTTTAGCCCTGACCAAGAGGCCACGGAGGTTTTTAGGTTGCCTGTATGCCCCTATAGGTTTCTGTTGGTGAATTGTGTGGGTGGGGCACGACTTGCCAAGTAGGTCCCAGTTGTGGTAACCACCTTCAAGAGGCCATTGAAGCCTGGGTGGTAGGTAGTTTCCAGAATGTTTTTGGGGGGGGAGGCCTGTATGGAATTTCCCAGATACAATGTTTGGGGCGTGCTGAATCATATGTCAGGTAGTTACTACTGTCGGTGGGTTTGACATATATAGGTTAAAACAATTTTTTTTAAAAATAACTATGAGGTTTAAATGTATATTTTTTCATTGAAATAGGAATAACTTTTATCAGCTCGTTTATGTATTCAAATTTTACGTATTTGGTGACAGTTGATACTCAAAGTCATCGTTTTCCATCACATTCCTTCTTTGTGTTTTTCTGTGTTGCCTCCAGAATCGAAAGAATCTTCCCTTTAAAGAATAGGATGTAACAGTTCTATAAAGTGAAGATACATAATGTAAAGGGCATATAGCTATTGTGTTGCGGAGGCGGCTATGGTTAAACAGAATACCAGTTTTCAATAGACTATAATTGTTCTCAATTCTTTTGCTTGTCATTGGGAGGATTTAACCTCGTCTCATGATTATCAATGGATTGTAACAACTTTTAACACCATCGGCTATCCCCCCACTACAGTGTTGCTATCTTTCAATTTCCTGGTGGATAATGATGGAATTAGTAGAAACCAAACGAGAGTTAGCCTTGTCAATGTCAGGTCTGCTACTCACTACACTCGGCTAACGCCTCGTGTAGTAATACACAACCTGCCCAAAGTGGTATAAACATTGAGAAGGCTAACTCGAGTTCGGTTTCGTTTTTATCCTACCCCATCTCACCGATATACAGAGAATATTTGTAATTATCCATGTTAGTAGTTATCAATGCTGCCGGATCTACTTTCGTTATCTCGTCCCTGATTGGTCAATTTTTTTTATTCACCTCGGTGCATAAATAACACTTTATCCAACTCAAATACATTGGGTCAATGTTAAACCTATGGCGTTTTTTATTAGGGCTAGGATAAATGGCAATCACGCTGTGCCCTAAACTTGTATTATGATGCGACAGACTTTAGTAGTCTTTCATACACATATTGGGCATCCTTTGTTCCTGAAAGAATTAACACCTTTTCAGCCACGTCACATTTCATTGTATTCTACATCTTCAGGGTTATCTATATTCATGCTCCCCATGTTTTACATTTTACAGCGAAGAAGACGCCGAGCACATCTATCGGGATGCAAACCGCTTGAACCTGACTGGCGCTGGGTATGTGTGGATTGTGACAGAGCAGGCGCTCCGTCCGCCCAACGTGCCCACAGGTCAGTTCTCAACCCACCTCTAGATTGACCAAGACATTTCAGCAACTGTAGATGCGTAGCTTGTGTACATATCGCTTTTCAAAGTTTTGTGTCAATTTATATCCTTCTGTTGTGAACGGTAAGGGCTCATTCAGAGATGCCAGTTTTCCACTTTTACAATGAAATCTTTTTTTTTTCATATTCAGTTTATGAAAATATTTTTTTTGTGCAAAAAAAAAGAGAGACAGGGTAAATTGGGCCTCATTTATACCAATAAACAGTGGTTTAAACATACCCACGCACCCCAGCACCATTCCATGGCCAATAACGATGTGTTTTCCACGTTTCTCAGTCCCGCTGAGCCGGTGAGGCAGTAAATCACACATAAAAAAATATTTCCTTTTTTTCTTCCTTTTTTCATTACTCTAACTGGCATCAATGCTAATTTTTGTTAGATAAAAACCAATATTGTGTTTATTTAAGTGTTATTCATATGTGATCTTCTAAAGTAAAAGCAAAACAACCATTTCATGAGATTTCATAAAACCATTGTGGTTTTTTTTAAAGAAATGTTACAATAGCCGTAAGATTTTAAGCCATATTATAGCATTTTCCCTTTGCCTTTCAGGTGTTCTCGGCTTGAGGCAGGTTGATAGTGGCAAGGAAGAGGCCCATATTAATGATAGTGTGCGTGTTATCGCTCAGGCGCTTAAGGCCATGCTCAAACACGAGAACCTAAGCCACGCCCCTTCAGAATGCAACGCCAACTCCAAGTCCTTCAAGAGTGGACCTACGTTGTTCAGGTCTGTTCTACACCCCTGAAAGAGTTGTGTTCATTGTTTGGGGCAGTAATCTCCAAGTAGTTGACAATCATAGCTATAGAGATAAACATAGTTTATTCCGGGTCGCTTTGAGATGAACAAGTGTACTTTGGGGCGTGTTCGGCTAGTGTCTTCATGGATATAATCTGGCCACTACTTCCTCCTGGAAATTAGGGAATCAAAAATGTGTATCCATTAAACTGATATCCACTATATAAGAGTTCCAACTTTGGCGGTAAATTAGCTCTTGATAGAGTAGATATTTTTCAATCAGTGCTAAGTTTTTTTTATCATTACAGGGTGTCTACTATTCCGAACGTCTCCGATTTCTTACCGATTTAATGACTACCCTTTGCCGAATCATGGAATTGGCTTAATAATGATATGGATTTTATTGTATTGGGAATATAAATGAATATTACATATACTTAGTATCAACACTCGTGACTTGATCAGCCGACTTAAGAACAAAGGTCGATATAATGCACCAAATGATTATTCGCTTTAGTATACGAAATTCGAAAATCAAATACATTTATTGCTGTAATGACTGGACAATCAAAATAATTTCCAGAATGTGGAATGGAAATATTGTTCTTTCAACATCATTGAGTGAGTGAGGTATTCAAAATTGGTTCATTTCTTTTTTAGCTTAATGTGTAGCTGGTACAACATTTATTTTCATGTTTATAGTTACATGAAGAATGCGGTCCTGGAGAAGGGGAGTACGGGGAAACTGGCCTTTAACGACGCCGGTGACCGCCTCAACCCTGTCTACAAGATCATCAATGTCCAGCCCGCTGCTCACATAAAGCGTCACGTGGAAGTGGGCACCTACGGCGGTGCCACGGTACATATTCATTCTAGTGTAGCCTGAGTCTTAATGTAGACTCTGCTAAAACTTCCACTAGCATATCTAGCTTCTAAGATACGAGAATATCTAAAGGCATATCCTTCAATTCACAGTGGCGATACCTGGTAATTTACAAGCATTTAACAAAATTCCATTTCAATTGGTTCTTTGTGGCATTATATAGAACTGCACCGAGAATCGTATAAATAGACAATACTCCACGAGTTTGGATGGGCCGCAATCGTCATCGAGGCGAAGCCGAGTGTCGATTTCGGCCCATACAAACGAGTGGAGTTGTGTCTATTTATGATTCGAGTGCACTTCTGGATTTATCTCACCCCTTTTTATCAAATTAAATATCATCAAACTATCACAATAATTAGAAAAGACTTAGCAAATCAACTATGCCACGGCCGTGGCGTAGTGTTGTCACTTTACGGGGGTGATCGTTGAGTATTTTTTTCTAATGTTATTCCTATGGCTAAACTTGTACCAGGGGTGAGATAATATTCCAAAACCAAATGAGTAAGATCTAAGTTTTGTCTAGTTTGAATTAGCCCTATAGGTGAAATAGGACCATTTTCATTTCTTGATTTATGTAGGAAATATACTGAAAAATATGTTGGATTTTTTTAATTCTTTCTAAAACAAGGACCTAGACCTACTGGCATATCCCAAATCCAAATGAGTAAGATCTAAGTTTTGTCTAGTCTGAATTAGCCCTATAGGTAAAATAGGACCATTTTCATTTCTGGATTTATGTAGGAAATTGCTGAAAAATATATTGGATTTTTTTTTAATTCTTTCAAAAACAAGGACCCTGACATATGGTTTAAAGATTTTGAATGTGTAGTACTATACATTTACTACATTCCGTGAAAGTCTGAAGAAAAAGACTTGGGTTTTACAATATGAAAAACTTTTTTTTTTAGTTTCTATACATTCCATTATAATATCAGCATGATATTACTATCTAGATAAAATCTAGCACGGTGACGCCCAATTTTAGATTTAGATAACTCTTCTACAACGCTTTGAAATCGCCAGTTTTCAAGTAAGTTTTCGATCCTAACCTCGTAACTTTGTCATTTTTTCACCGTGGATAAGTTTCCATCTAGAACGTAGTCTGCACTCTTTCCTTTATTTATACGTCTTTTTCCATTGATCAGAAAAAGGGTGAACCTAAATTGGCAATCAGCGATGGTGGCATAGTGTGGCCGGGAAACCAGACGAGCAAGCCCAAGGGGATAAAGATCTCGACTCACCTGAAGGTGGTGACTGTTCAGGCCCTGCCCTTCATCTACGTGGATCCAGTGCCGGCAGGCGGGGTGTGCGACACAGAGCTCAACCGTATGCCGTGCCCGCGTCCCAACTCCACTGGAGGTATGTCAATGCTTCCATTAATCATGGTGATGTGTGTCCACAGATAAAACTGATGATACCAGAGTAAATAAATTCAAAGGCTAATGATAATTTTTGTACTGCAAAAACTAATCCTTTCGCTCATGCATCGCTCAGCATATATACCTATTATGTACCACCGCTTTTGATTACAAGGGGCTCGTAGATTTAATAAATTTTCTTTTAACATTAATCTGGTGTAAATTGTCAAATGTTTGTATTTTACACGAGAAAAAAAAGGAGAAAAAAAAGGGAAATTGCTATGGCACTGACACTATGATGGCACAGCCAGAGCACGCCATGGTGACGGTAGTGGTTTGGATTTAACTATTCCTTCATTCAAGGTAGCACTATGCTGGCATTAGATACATTTAAGTAACGTCATTACTACCAACGTAGGTTTAATATAATTGCCATTTTAATGCAGTGGAACTATCCTAATATCAAACTGAATTTAAAGCCGCTTCTACATCTTCGCTGTGCTCTTTTGTCTAGGTACACAACAGGACTTCTGTTGCTATGGTTATGCTATTGACTTGTTACTGCGGCTGGCCCGTACAGTAAACTTCACATATGAGCTTCACCTGGTGGAGGACAACACCTACGGCTCCTACGAGCGTGTGAGTGTACTGATACTGCACCCTGTTTTTTTTTGTTCTGTTTTTTATTCAGTAAACATAATTTAACGATAATAAATATTCGTCTACATAAGTGGCGATCTTCCATATTTATGTCACATACAAGACAAGTTGGACATATTCAACACAGGACAGCACATGGACAGACAACCTTTCTATCTTGTCCAGTTAATCTTATATAATCATACATTCTCTTGAATGCAGTCTCATACATTTCTATCAGTCATCTTCATCTTCCTGCAGATTTTACACTAAAAATTCCTTTACCTTACATTTATATAAGTACTGTTACTATCGACAAGCAGCTGATAATATGATACCCTTAAAGCTTCATCCTTTAATTGAGCGAGAAAAAAATGTGTCAGTGTGTGGAAAGACAGTGCGGAACGCTTGCATGTGATATATATTGGAAGGAATTGATTACACATAGATATCTTTTCTAGACGTTCTACACTCCTAATTTCAAAACCACAGGTATCAGATTAAATCTTTTGCATATTATATATGTTACTAGATCACTCCGATTGTGTGAAATGTTAATTACACCTATATAATATCATTTAACAAAGACATGTTTCAATATATTTGCAACATTGTTATCAGCGCACATTCGCGATGCTAGTCATTAAATCAATTTCAGATCTATCTCAGTGCTGGCTACAAATCATTTAATTATCCAAACATTACCTAGTAGCCTATGCCTACCACATAAGATGTAGTAGAAGGAAATAAACAAAGTTTATCCGTACCCACAGGTGAATGGCTCTAAGAAAGAGTGGAATGGGATGATTGGGGAATTGGTTAACGGCAAGGCTGACCTCATTGTTGCACCACTCACCATGAACCCAGAGCGAGCGGAGCATATAGACTTCTCCAAACCATTCAAGTACCAGGGACTCACCATACTTGTCAAAAAGGTAAGAATCAGAGAAAGAATACAGGCATCATTCAGCTCCTGCTTTTTGACCATGAGAAACCGACTGGCATTGAGAAGCGTAATATGAATTTGTTAAGTGTGTGGAAAATATTACTGATTATGCGGGGTTACGACTAATTTTTACACTAGATGGGGTCACCGTCTTTGTGAAAAGGGTAATATTGAAGGTTAACGTTATATTCTTTAACCACTAAGAACCCCGTTTAACATGTTCAGCTGGTACCCTGCATATTGGACTACTTTGACCGAGAACGGTGTAGGCCCAACTCAAACAGGGTTCTACAGTAAAACATTTATTTCTACCAAAATAAGCATACGAAAACTGCAAAATATTGATTTATCAATCCAGTGTATCATGGATATCACGCAGCAAGCAGACTAACCCTAGTCTTTTCATTGTAATCCTCGTAGACTACCAAAGACTCCAGTCTGGCTTCCTTCCTACAACCTTTCCAAGACACGCTGTGGATTCTAGTTGGGCTGTCTGTCCACGTGGTGGCGCTAGTCTTGTACCTGCTGGACCGCTTCTCGCCCTTCGGACGCTTCAAACTCGCCAAGAGCGATGACACAGAGGAGGACGCGCTGAACTTATCCTCGGCGATGTGGTTCGCCTGGGGCGTGCTGCTCAACTCCGGTATCGGGGAAGGTGAGTGTTGTGGTCATGACGTCCAACATCCGAACGCGGCAAGGGAGTGAGGGGCTGGGAAGGGGTCCTTGATTAGTGAATTATCTTAGCCTGGAATAAACGTCCATATGCTTGACATTAGAAATTCGTTCTCAACGGGCTTGCGAGAACGGTAACTCATACTCAACGGGTGATGAACAGATAGACATTTGCAGGCTAAGATAAATTCAGAAACATATTCGTGCTTGGTCTGAGTCCCTGTTCACCATCTCATTTGTAGACATTTGAGTGCTTCAGAATATTCACTCGGCTATCTCCTCGTTCATATGACTGCGCACTCCAAACTCGATGGCGAACGAGGACACAGACCAAACACTCATCAATTTTTTTCTTAATAACTAAACTTCACAAGTAATTGTGCAATCTTTACAAATCGCATGTCTTAATTGAAGGGCTTACGCGGAATGGTGTGTTAATGACCTTAGGATATACGTGATTATTTTGAAAAATTAATAACATAATGACCTCCAATCTAAATCGAGCCTGCATTAATGATAAATGTGATTTCGTGAGACGTGGCTATGACACCTCTACTACAAGCCGATGCTACCTTGATAATGACAACTTCCTGTCAATTTTGAAAAAAAAAAAAAAAATTAATGATAAATGTGAAGCATGCAGCTTTCCACTGTAGATAACAATTAAAGAAAAGAAAGAGCACTGGGATCTAAATATAAGAAAGAGGCGAGAGCTACGGAACGACAGCAAAAGCCTTACCATGCAGGGCAGTTTTCCAGTGTTCCGTGAAAATCCTTAGTTTCAGTTTCAGTTTATAAAAATATTTTTTTGTTGCCTTAAACAAAGATAATGTAAAGCAGCTCATTCACGCCAAGAAAAAAGTGGTTTGAACCTCCCGACACACCCTCTATTACATGGCCAACATTGATGTGTTTTCCATAATTTCTCAGTCTATCTGAGGCAGAAAATTCCACATGAAAAATATTTCCACTTTTTTTTATCCTGACCCCTACTGACATCCCTCACCATCAGAAAGCGTGTTATTTGCGCTGTGTGATACATGTGACGCGTGTTGCAGGCACGCCGCGAAGTTTCAGTGCGCGCGTACTGGGTATGGTGTGGGCCGGTTTCGCCATGATCATCGTGGCCTCGTACACCGCCAACCTGGCCGCCTTCCTCGTGCTCGACCGACCAGAGGCCTCCATCTCCGGCATCGACGACGCGCGGGTGAGTAGGCGCCCGTCATGCCGAGTCCTCTCCAGGGGACAGGGTGTGGTTAGGGTGTGTGTATTATAGAGAAACAGGCTTACTGTCTCCGTACGGATAAAATACGCGGTAAAATCGGTGATCAGATGAACCTCTGCCTCCGGCATCGGTTCATCTGATCGCCGATTTTACCAAGTATCTTATCCATACGGAGACAGTCAGCCTGTTTCTCTATTATTATATACCTTAAAATATCCAATTTTTAACTTTGCTACTTGGGGAATATTTGGATTTTGCCGCCGTACATGCGCCGTACGCCACATCCATACCCCGTACGTCACCTAGGTGTCGTACGGGTATAAATACGACATGGGTAGGAGCGGGCAGTATGTGTAGTATATACTACGACAGGTATATAATAATAGTAGTAAGCAGATAAAGCAAATTCACCGCATTCCATGGACGGGAGCTCAGAATTGCCACATTACATTCCTATCAACCCATTTTCAAGAGTGCATTTTGCACTGGCACAATTATGATCGTTGCCACTGTTTATAACCAATCAACAAGCAAAAAGAACCAACCAATGAACTGAACTACCAACCAACCGTTAGCAATCCTATTCCGATGCCATCAATCGACGCACCTCGTATACACTATTCATCCTAAGTAGTCAATATACAGCTAGAACGAAAGAGTAGAACTAAACTAATTAGGGAAATTAAAAACTTTTAGTCGTCTGAGAAGGAAGATAGCAAGCTTCTCTCCAGCCAGCCACTCGCTGCATGATACCTGAAGTTTAGAACCAGTCTAACCTGTTTGATTGTAGTTACCTCAGTTACTAACAACTATAAAGGGAATCTTATTCTAAGGCGGAAAATAGTGCAACGACTGTAGAGAGAATCATTCCGCCCAGTATTCCATAGAGGATAATCGGTGTAATTGCACAGTGCCTGGCAAATGACATATAGGGTAAAGTAACAAAGTTCAATCTTGAAGTCATAGTATTTGATTGTACTTAAAACGTGGGAAAAGAGGATGGAATCAAATATTCCCCCTGAGTTTCACCAGTATAACGCGTGGCAATTACGGCTTGTATATCAAATTATATTAAAGCTTGGTCTTGGGTAACATCGAAATAAGTTTAAATTAGTGAGACGTGGCTATAACACCTCTGTAACAAGCCGATGCTTGTTCGAAATAAGTTTAATAGAACATATTGGACGTTTAACTAAAAATTCAGATATCAATAGGTCGTTTTTATCATACACTCAATGGCACCGTCATATCCTACCTTAGACTTCTCTTTACCTGTGCGTTTATTTTAAACTCACTGTTACTTAAAATTTCATATATTGTACCAGTTTTGTAAGTTGTGTTCCTCAAGTTATGTATGCCTGAAATATTGGCAGTATGGACAGGGAATATAATTACTTTGCACATATTAGGCCAATTTCTCTAATATTGGATCGAACATGATGAAGAACCTCACAAACCTTCGATAATGAGAAACGTGATTATCCAGTTCATAATCACAAATTCGCTATTCTATGTGTTGATGGTAAACAATTTCCTTGTTTTTTGAATTGTGTTTAATGCAATTATGGTTAATATCACAAAATCTGTAATTATTGTCTCTTTATCTAGACGTGGGTGAAGGTAGGTACTTGTGGGTTGGATGATAACAGAGTGATTATTGACTGTCTAATCGTATTAAAGCAGAATAAACCAAGAATATACATGTATATTCGTAATAGAATCAGGTGCAGTTATTTTGATTCACAAAACCTTTGTGAGGAAATAATTGGTATTAGAAGGTATGTCGTAAAGGTAGGATCCATCCCAACCTGTTCTTGTGCAATATAAAGGATTTATGTCCATGCCAAAGACAGATCACCCACACACGATGAATATTTGAAATGTTGTTGTTCTCCTCAGATTGTATGTATAGTTTAAACCCCGGACGCCTTTCATTTTGGTATGTAGAAGAGTTAAAGCTCTAGTCAATGGCATCATACATAACTGCAATCCCTGCTGTTAAATTTATGAGAAAATCGGACGGTACAAGTTGATAACAGCAAGTAACAGTAAGTTACCTGTTACGCTGCTTACTGTGAGGTCTCATGCCTATATATTTTATATCTCTGAGACAAGAGTTTGGAGACTCTGTTACTTAAAAAGTAATGCTATGAATCTCAGTAGGCATAGTTAAGTGTATTTTATGTACCATTTTTTTCGCGTTCAGTTAACATTATTGGAGAAAACTAGAAGATGTCCTCCCTGTAATGAAACCTAACCTTGAATGGCGATTTTTAAATTGCCCCTAACCACTGAAAAAATACATTTGATGTGTAATTAACCCCTGATTTAATGAATTTATACGCTTGATATTTACCTCTGCATACAAACCAAAGTGCGATGCATTTCTTGAAGTATTGTCATCATAAAATTCTTTTATGAAGAATTTTTAGGATGATCCCAGTGGATCGGTTCTTCCTTAAACAGCTTGGTGTAGCGTCCATCCTAGAGAGCGTCCAGTGAGCGTGTTATTTATATAATATCAGTCGATAGAAGTGTCTTGAATCTCGACTACCTCATTAATAATTAATCACTGACTTCTACACATGGACACGGTTTACTTCCTCTACAGTTCATCATATGTCTAATGCGTGCAAATAGGCAATCAGTAGTTTCGTCTCTGGAGCCCAGATTTCCCGTTTGTAGGATTAAATATTTAGCTACTATTTTTAGCTTTGAAAAAAGTACATAAATATGGTAAGATATGATATGATTTCCCAACTTAAACAAAAGTTTTATGGTAATTATGATATGAAACAATATTATATCGACGGCCAAAGAATGTCCGCTTCAATCGTCGTATTGGTAATTCATCATTGATTACATGGTAACCATGTGATCAAGCGAAAAAAGACCAATATTAGACTTTACGAAGCAAAGTACTGACATGAGTTTAAAACACGAGATTCCCTACAAATCTAAACCGAGTATGTGTCGATTTCTGTTTATAATCAATTTGGCAAACCAGATCGGTTCGCCTGTAGTTTGCCGGGTTCTGGGTTCAATGCTCCGCATTGAAATTGTGTTAACCCATCTAAGCAAACAATCGAATCAGATCGCATCATGACTACTCCATTACTAATCTGTTAACAAGCATTTGACACCCAATATTTTTATTGTTAAAACTGCCAAATCTCTTTAAAAGAATATACCCTCAGACTGCCTTCTTACAAAGTGCGTCGGCTGGGGCACTTGCCAATTTCTGAATTTCTACTCATCATATTTTATTTTCAATAACAGAGACTTTGGCGAACTACAAGTCTGTTATATTAACCTAAAATCGGCAAGATTTACATATCTTTTCAGTTGTTTCTACAGATGTCTGTGTAGATAATGAATATCCTGCTTTATAGTTGAGGAACCCGCAAGAGAACTTCAAATACGCTACAGTGAAGAACAGTGCGGTGGCGATGTACTTCAAGCGTCAAGTGGAGTTGTCGACCATGTACAGAACGATGGAGAGTCGTAACTACGACTCGGCGGAGCAAGCCATCCTGGACGTCAAAGAGGGGTGCGTCTCATGTTTGTCATCTGCCTGAGCAGGGATTTCAAAACATCAAATTACTGGGTTTTTTTCTATCATTTCCCTATAAGTTTTGTATGATGTGTATATTTTGTATCCAAACCTTTCCATCCAGTTTGTACTGCACAGAAGGTTAAATGCAACCACACCCAGGCCCTGGCGGAGGCTTCGGTGCGTCTTTTTGTGAAAGCTGTATCCAGTGTTGATGTGTATATTTTGTTGAAGATAGGCATCAATGTTTCAGAAAACATAGCATATCTGTATTGCATCACGACCACAAGTGCGGAGAAGGGAATATTAAAGAAGAAACCAACAAGTTTTGGTCAAAGTCGTCGTTCTCCACGAGTTTGATGCGGAGTGATATGAACGAGGCGACAGCTGAGTGAATATCACATAGCATTCAAACGAGTTGGAGAACGACTTCTTTGACCAAAACTAGTTGCTTTCTGTATTTATCTCACCCCTGTACACACTAAAAGAATGGGCAACAAATAGGATATAGACCATGGAGAACGGACTGCAATACTTGAAGGGGCATGGAGAACGAGATCCCAATGTTAAGCCTATGGACATTTATTCCAGGGGTGAGATAAAGCTGTGGCCAGTGCCGGTACACTTTACCCACCGACCTAGTTTAATCTGGTAGAGGTGCCTGTTCAGCGAAAGCATTTTGTGTAATCACCGAAGCTATGCCACACGCTGACTAGTGTGAAATGTGTTTTTTTAAATGGATTTGGAGACGGGCAGTACTTAAATCCAACCAGCAAGGAGACGTGATAGATTATCGCTAATAGGCTGTGCGCATTGACGTTTCTCCTATGCTTGGTTTCCAGTCGCAAACTGCAAGCCTTCATCTGGGACTCTTCGCGCCTGGAGTACGAGGCGGCGAACGACTGCGACCTGGTCACCGCGGGCGAGCTCTTCGGACGGTCGGGATACGGCATTGGACTGCCCAAAGGCAGCCCATGGACGCAAGACATCTCACTGGCAGTCCTTAGCTTTCACGAGAGTAAGTCCTGGCCCTGATTACACCACATTATTCTTTATGGTGTACTGCCTAAATCAACTCGCCTACTGTGGTGTCCTCATGTAATTTGTTCGTTCCAGGGGGGAAATGTACTCCTACTGTGGTTTATTGAATTATTATACTTTCGTTCTCCTTCCTTGAACTGGTTTCCCGCTAATCCAGTTGTATCAAAGTCTTTTTCTGTTATTCCATCTGATAATTATGATCTGATCATGATGTGATCCAGACATTTGATACGATATTAAACCTCAAAAGATAGCATAGTCTAAGCACAGTATTACTTGAAAAGACAGATTTAGAACTTGTCAATACAGATATACATTTCATGAAGAATTATCGTAAAACTGGATGAGTTTTAATCTTGGCCACTGTATGCCACGACTGGAGTTTGGCATAGTGATTTCACGAGGTGAAGCCGAGTGAAGTCCGGAGCCAAAACTCAAGGAGTGGCATGCGCTGGCCACAATTAAAACGAATCAGGTTTTGATTTTATCCTACCCTGACTCCTCGATTTTGGAATATTACATGATAACAATTCTGTATGCCACTAGTGGCATATAAAACTCTGTATGCCAGTCAGCGTGACATACGGAAACTCAATGTTAAGCCTATGGGATTTTATATTAGGGGTAGGATAAAACACCAAGTCTTGATCCATCATTGCTCTTCAAAAATATTAACTGTAATCAGCGGATATCGAAGTATATTTACTTTAAAAAAATATTAATGTCATTATTGTAAGTGTTTAAATATACGTTTTTATCTATTTTTCTTTTTTTTTCTTTTACATTTTTATCTATATTTGATAATTTGTTACCAGGTGGATATATGGAGCAGCTTGATGGGAAGTGGATTCTTGTTAAGGATACGAAATGTCCGGAGAAAGACACGTCGCCCGCGACACTCGGTCTCACCAACATGGCAGGTAGGTCGACAAATATGTGTCATTTTATGGTCTTGGAGATATGTGGCTGAAAGAAAGATAAGTTTTGAAAATGTGTCTACAGTTATCTTTTCATGGTCTTAGAGATATATGGCCTCAAGAAAGGACAATTTTCAAGATGTGTCCATTATAAGTTTACGTACTTTACTTGAGCGATATGGAGAAAATTATCGCTCCTCTGTTGCGGAAGGGTTCTCAATAGACTGTAATAAATACTGTATCACTGATGACTGTTATACAAACATAGCTACCGACAAACATAGTTTAGAACTACGCTTGATGTCAGCACACGCCCGTTACCCACAATTAGACTGCAACAAAAAATTACTGGACATTTATACATTAAAAGATTAATATAAATGGCAATGAAGACATATAGAATAATCAAACGGCATGATCAGCTCAATATTTGAATTTTGTCACAGAAGTGCATTCGCCTCGTTTGCTAAATCAGACCGATATTTAAAAGTGGTGTAAAACATTGTATTATCTTTGTTAGTCTTAAGTTTACAGATATTCAGATTTCATAAAGTATTATAGTTATTCAACAAATACAAACAATAATTTTTAGTTATGCTGTAAGATATCATTTCTTATTAGTAGGCTTCTAGGTTTTGAAATACATCTATTGTTTAGTGAAGGAGAATACTTTCATATATTTACTATAAAGGTAAGGTAAAGCGGAACAATATATGATGAGGCTTTATATACAGAGTTTTCTCGTCGCTCTTATTTTGATATCATGTGTGGCAAAAAAACAAGTGGTATCTATGCTGTAGGGCGTATTTTATGTACAGTAAAACCCCGCGTAAGCGGCGGACACCCTCCGTTCCGGGCCAAAGAGTCCGCTTACGCGGGGTTTTCAAGTTTCCTCCAGCCCAATATAAATGTGTTATATACAGATAGGTAGGGCAGACAGAGGTGATAATAGATCTGAAATCCATTTTCTGATATCATAATTGGGTCCGAAGTTATTAAACCTTGAATTACAAAATGGTTTTTTCTTTGAATATACTATTAAACACTGGAAAAAAAGACAGATTAATCTATTTTTGGTAGGGTGTCCGTCGGAGGTAACCGCTTACACGGGGTTTTAGGCCTTTTTGTACCGAAGTATCTGTCCGCTTACGCGGGGTGACCGCTTATGCGGGGTTAAAATAAAGATCTACTAGAGGGAAAAATTTCCGTTCCGAGCAAAAGTGTGCGCGGGGTGTCCGTTAGGCGGGGTTCTACTGTATATGATATCTTACCAACTACTGATATACAAGTCTACTTGGAATGTAATGAACAGGGATGCAAGTTCGCCGACAATTGACGGAAATCAGAAATTTCTGCATCTTGAAATATGATCATTAACAAAGTATGAAAATCATAAAATAAAAGTAAATTCTGCAGTCAGTACTTTGGCGGCAGTTAAACGCGCCAAGGGCCGTTGACACTGCCGTCAGAGTTCCGTCAAGTGCCGAAATTTTGTTTGACGGCACGGGGGGGGGGGGGGGGGGGTCCCCCCCCCCCCCCCGAATACGCCCTAGTTTTTTTGTTTTTTTTCGTTTCCGACTTTTTCATCAGTCCCGACTTTCATCCCTGAATGAATATATTTGAATTCTCTTTTTTCTCACAGGTGTTTTCATGATGGTGGCGGGTGGAATCGTGGCCGGTGTGTTTCTCATCTTTGTCGAGATCGCCTACAAACGTCATAGAGGCCTAAAGGAAAAGGAGCTAGAGCTAGCAAAGACCGCCGCCGATCGCTGGAGGGGAAACATCGAGGTAAGCCACAAGAGAGTAAGACAAACAAAACCACAGGAACAACTCTTTCGTAAGTCTAATGATAGCTGCACTGTACGTATAGACTTAGACTTCGTGTCGACTCTCACTTACACGTAGGTTATGGCACATTTCCATTCCATGTTCACCAGTGCAGTTCTCTGATAGTTACACGTTGACTGGAGGTTTGTGTCCCTATTGTTATAACGTTCATGGGCTTGTTATTCTAGTCTTCACATGTGATTTCACACTGCTACTAGCGCCGGCGCAAGTCAACACCCACCTCTGTCAGATTTCTCAGCCACATTCTTTCCAGTTACTTGTAACCTAGGACTTCTAATCATCAGCTTACAGTTGCAGGATGTGTTGTCAATCAGTGTGCATTCTCATGATTTTCACACTTCTAGGTGACTCTTTTTCGTTTGTTTTGTTTCTTATTCTATTGAGTTTCGCAGATCAAAGATCAGAACTACTCACAGAGAAAACATTTTCTGTTGATTATGTTTTTCTCCACTTGGTTACTCTAATCTTTAATTTATTTTCCTCGGTTCGTTTATCTTTACAAATCTTATATCTGAAAAGGAACTCAATCTGCCCTCATTCTGTTAAGCTCGCTGTTATGATGACTTGCCACTTTTTGGCTACCTCTCAAAGCTCTGTACTGAAAATGACACCGTTCTATTGTTATGTTACTTTTGGATCAAATCCAGATACTTAACATAGAGGTATGTGTAAATGCACTCTGTGTCCACCGAAATGCTGCCGTAAATATGTGTCTGCAGCCGCTTCATGGCTAATAAAGTTGTATGCCCGTCTCTGATTATGTATGGGGAACCAAATGTCACTTGATTATTGTTCGTATCGTCAATCTTCTCTATTCGAGAAAAATGACAACTAACTGAATTAAGTGAACGATTATTGCCTTGAATCATATGTATAAACAACATGGCGATTCCTCTGCGAATATAAACGACCTCGAAACATTTGCAATGGTTATTGCTAATCGACAGTTGGCACCCCATACACAGGAGGACCCATTTATGTAGCATTTAAGGCATCTTTGTACGAATGCTTAGTCCTGAGACGCATGAGTTCCTGCTACCTGCTGTTCTATTTGTATGTAGAAAACTCCGCTTGCAATACTTCTATACCCACATTTTGCCAATAACTGCAATCCTTACCTACAGCATGGCCACCCTAAAAAGACTACTTACCGAACACAGCATACTAACCGCGTTCTCATGCTTGAGGGAATTTCATCTTCTGGTCCTTTTATACCCAGGGATGTCAGTTGGGGTCAGGAATGATTATTGTTTTGTTTCTTACCTGAAAAATTAATTTCTTAAACTAGAAATGAAAAAGTGAATTTCCATGGGAAAATGGAAAAACTCATCCCTGTCATATACTCGACTCATTGTATGAGCTCCCAAACATAAATTAACCATTTCCATGAGAATTGATCCTTTCAATTTCCTTTATTCTAAACGCAGATTTTGTACTTTTGAAAAGATGCTGAAAGTCTGCCCCTTTGAATATCTAATTGTATAAAGAAGACGATCTATGATAAGTAACCCTTAGATTTGACGCATCACTAGAATATTCTGAGCTGAGGGCTTTTAAGCTGTATATCTTTCGCACATTTCTGGAAATGAATATCTCCTAAAGCGCATGTCTGAAGGTAACTGTACTAATCCCTCAAGTTTGGATAATGCCTATTGGTAATCACTTAGGATATTAGGATAATGCTTTGGGGTAAAAATAAGAATCCAGTTTCTTTCCACAAAATGCCAAAATATGCACGCACAGAATGCTAAGAAAAGCTCGTATGATATAGACATCTGTCTGTCGAGAGTCCCGTTCAATGAAGTGTGTCTTGCCTAGGTGGATGTATCTCTGGAAGAGATCTCAACAGCATTAGAAGCAGGTGCATTTTACGTAAACCATTAACAAAAACTGATTTATTTCAGGAACTAGTAGTATACATTTGAGAGATTCTTCCGACTGCGGAGCAAGCGCGCATGTCAACAGCTTCATCTTGAATGAGGGCGGATTCGGATCCACGTATTCTACTCACTTTTCCCTTCCTCTTTTCTCATATGCACTTGTTCGGAACAAGATTATGTGAAAGTATTCTGAAATGACAACATGGCAAAGGAACAATGCCATGCATGTCTGGAGGTTCGAGTTAAAAGACTAAATTAATATCATTTGCCCCCCGTATACCCATTTTCTATTTCTTTTGTTTTCTTTTTCCACTATCACGTAACACATTAAAGCTCCACTCCAGACAAATGTAGAACAAGGATTATATTCATATTCATTTCATCAGTTTCTTCTTGATAATTGTTTATCACCTTCATTGAAATAGACACTACATTCCATTATTAGCAGGTGGACGGTTGGTCTCTATGTTATGGCTATAGCCTACTGTAGTACACTGCTTGTAGAGTTACTAGGCGACCTGACTACATTTCTGCTTTTTATAGCTGACTAAGTACAGATAGGAATATGATTTCTGTTTTGGAAAGAAGGTTTTATGACAATACCATATCTGACACTTTCAATTTTTAGTATTTTGACATTTTTTTTGGATTTTTAGAAAAAAAGATATTTCAGTTTGGGGGGGGGGGGGACTTTTTGAGTCACAGGTCCATTTTTAATAACTCCTTTAAGGACATATTTCTACCTGTAAAACTAGTCCAATCATGATATAATATGCCTCATTTGAAATAAAATAAAAGACAGTGTCACAATGCCTCACAGTTTTAATATTAAGTAGTTTGGCATGGATTTGAAGAAAAAAAATGAATACAGTTTGGGTTTTTTTTTGGGGGGGGGGAGGGGGGGGGGGACTTTTGTAGTCACAGGTCCATTTTTAAGAACTCCTTTATGGACATATGGTTGGATGCTATATTTTCTTACTGCTAAATATTTGTTTGGAGATTCAGATCTTCAGCTAATAATTAGTTACATTGGCGACTAAAAAAGCTGGACCTAGAGCATATTATAGCTGGAACATCTCACAGACTATGTGCCTGGGTATAGGCTGCCAGAGGCACAGCTAGTGACCGATAATTCGTATCGTACGATTTCAGGGAAAGCCTAGAAATAGGCGGTTACCTGGTAGACTCCGAGATTATGAGATCTTGTAAGAACAAAAGGACCAGTTTTCCTTATGTCTGACGTTTAGCTTATAGTTGACCGTCATATGTAGGTGTATTACCACCATTATGGAGCCAGTGTCAAGGATTTTATTCATTATGCAAACGCAATCAATATAAGAGTTCACCTTAGAGATCTGTGAGAAAAAATGCTGAACCTTAATACTTGCCGGCGTCACTGCCAGGTGGCATATTACTCCCCTACAATACATCTTACTATGACACGACCGTGACACTTCCTCGGTAAAAAAAACCCCAACATTATTTAACTGATTAATCCATGAACAGAATTCAGCACGACCTACTAGCGTGACGTGAAATAGTTTCTCTGATAGCAGTACGAATATATGTTCTCTTCTAGCGGAACCCAAGGTGCAGTGGCTGTCAGTGTGCAGCCATAGGTGGCCGAGCCTGGGGCGGCACCTGCTGTAGATAGTCTCTGATAACGTGAGTGTCGTAATGGCCGCTCCAACATGTCCCCTTCAGAGTGTATTGCCTGATAGCAGATATCCGCTTCGACACGCCCGAATGCCAAAATGAATAATCGTCTCATCGCACGCATGGTTAATCATTTCAACGAACAGGTCCTACCTCGTTTTTAACACCCGAGCACAGTTGGATCCCTGCGATACTAACGGCCATCAACGATTTGCTATTATATCAAAAGCTATAAGATTACATGCCGCAAACTATGTTGAGAAATGTGATTCAAAAGTGTTTTATTCTTATGGCCAATTTTTGTTCGACTTTGAAAAAAAAAGAAAAAAGACACACCCAGAAATGACATGGAGTTTTTCCAGCGATGACCTTCCTTCCAGCGATATGCAGGAACGATGAGGTCTCTGTTGTCGACCTGCTTTTAAGCTCGTTTAATCTCTGTTCTCTCACAACACACGCATACCCCCAAAGTTTGTATGAGAAGTTCGCTGAACGTGTGACAAGAGTTTTATTAAAACACGCTAAATTTATATTTAGAGAGGGGCCACTAGTAAGCTATACAGGAGCATGTCTTCAATAAAATTATTTGTTGTATTTTTAATTGTGTCACTCGTGGCCTGGAAGGTTATTTCATTTCATTTTATTATACTGCTAATTTCAGTGAGCCACCTTGTTGCCCTTAGAAAATTTTCTTCGTAGGAATGAGTCGTTGTTCTTACGGTAAAATACATGTTTATTGCTGGTTGAAGTCAATGTAAACGGGCACGGAAAGAGAAATACCATTGTTTCCACTGGAGCGATCATTTCACTTATACAAAAAACAAAAGGATAAGGGAATCTCACTACTTGTGTCCTTGATCAGCCACCTTTTCAATGTTGGGGATTGTTTTCCGCGTTGCAGAAACGTCGGATGCTGCGAGATAGTTGGGACTTCCTTCGGCGAGCCCAGGGAGAGAGTATAGCAAGTAAGAACATCGGCAAAGGCAGCGTGCAGTGCTACTAGCGCCGCCGCTTGGCATGGGCCGTCACAGGCTTGGAGGATGTTGGTTTGCTTTGCGTTTGATAACACCTGTACAACATGGCTCGACAATTACGCGTTCAATTAATTAATTTGATTGTGCCTGTCTTGGAAAGAAAAACACCGTTCCTTGATAAAGTAAGAAAGAAAAGTGCAGTTTTTTTTTTATAACATCAGTTCGCTTTCTTGAAATCTTTCATTGACACATTTTCGACTATTTTCACCTCATTTGATTTCAAATTGGAATATCTCAGGTTAAATCGAAATGTAAGCAGATACCTTTCTGTAATCATGAATCCACTTCTTTGATGTTCACATTTTGGGAAGATTGCAAAAAAAAAAAAAAAAAATCCATATCAGTGCATTAAGAATTATTGCATGTAAAACAGCGGTCAGTGGTATGCATCAGAAAAGTGTGTATGGTAAAGTAATTGAAGCGACTCTCGAGCCGTGTAACGTGTGCATTATTCAGGTCCTTGAGGATGGTCCCGGAGCATTTTGGTTCTGTTCTCCAGAAATTAAAACATAAGTTTTTCAGTTTTCCCACTAACCTTTTCTACAACAGCCGGAGGTAGCGGGGTGCCTAACATTCTACGATAAGATGCGTCATGGTTTTTTGCGGTCTTTGACAAATGCTTTACCCTGAAGTCTGATTTTTTTTTATGGAAACCCTATTTACTGATTGTGTTGTGTACTACATATACATATTTTACAGTTTCCATAGGGCGGTTTTGTATTCCTATCAATTTTCCAACACTGAGAAGATATTTCACTAATGATTTGTAAATTTTATTAAACATAACTCCACCCCAACAAAAAACACCACATCAGCAAAGGTTTAACATAATTTTGTGCTGGTTTGTGTATGATTTAGATTTATACCTCAGCATGGTCTTCCCATAGTTAAGGTACACATTTTATCCTCAAGCATGAATAATTTTTTTTTGATTTCCAGCAAGGCAAAACGAGGTTGTCATTAAAAGTCATCTTTCTCGTTTCCAAATGCACAGGAAGTAGTGCGCATTTTAAACTTAGTTTGAACTAGCCACTGTTATGATGGGATGGTGATGGCGCTTAGTTACATCACAGGGCATCGTGCTGCATTTTTAACCTCCATTTTTGCCATAAACTATTCTATTCACTTATATAATGTTAGAGCTGCAACCTACTCTTCAGATGACTCATGTGGTTGCTGTAAAACTAGCCAAAGTGAGGGGACCAGAACGTTCACATTGCAGGACAGACTTGCCAGTACCCTAGATGGCTTGTAGCGCTTGAAAAGCCCGACTTCCCTTTCACCCCGTGCTGCCAACAGTGCCTAATCCCCAGCGGAATACCTCCTCCCTACCTCCTCACTTCTCCAATGTAGGTCATTATGATTATTCCCAGTCGCAGCAATATATGCATGGTTTATAGCTTTTCGTAATCTGCGACGTTCGCTCCAGCGTGTTCGAGTCCAGAGTACCATCGTGGTGGCTAACTCATTATTAAACCATACTTGTGGTATATATATATGCTGATTAACCTGTGGTACAGTTATTTTCAGCGTGGTCAGTGCCCCAACCTCACAGTATCCATGAACGTTCGACGTTTTTTTTTTCATTACTGAATCGTGTATAACAAACTTGGTTGTGCCTCACTCTCTACACATATAGCAGAATGAGACTTGATTGAGAGAGTGTGTAGGTATTGCCTACTAGGCTGTGACCTTTAGTCCCATGTGACCTTGACTTTGACGTAGATGAGACACACTCCTCCAGGTGCGCCCCAACCCCCCTCCTGGCTCATGTGTGCGTCTACATATCACCTCGTATAAATAGATGTTGTACATGGTATCTGTATGTAGAGAGATCAAGTGTACGTCTATCGATTGATAATACTAACCGTTTGTAGTGTGTGTATAGAATACTGGAAGTTGTGAAGGTATGCTGTATTTTAACGGG
Source organism: Alentia gelatinosa (assembly GCA_950022655.1). NCBI lineage: Eukaryota > Metazoa > Annelida > Polychaeta > Phyllodocida > Polynoidae > Alentia > Alentia gelatinosa. The sequence continues at coordinate 21,957,612 of OX465580.1, read as the reverse complement.
AATGATTAACAATAACCTTTTCAAGTGGTTATCAGTGACAGGTCTGGCACGTATGTAGTCATCCTTGACTTCTTCTTTATGGATTTATTTTAAAAAAAGAATTGGAGCATATTAACAAATATTTTGCACCGTTCTCCAACACTTGTGTAGAATTATTAGGAAGATGTATATCATTTTGAGGAGGAGATTGCAATAATTTCATTAAGTGTGTCATTGACTATCCTGATACATACAGTGTATATTTATGGTGATGGTTGATTGAACAGCCCATTTACATGGAAAGTCTAGTTTATGACATTTGATGAAAACAATAGGGCTATATATTTTCTGTAAGGTCTTTTTATGCTGTTGATTTTTAAGAACGTCTCTTGACAACTGTCGGTGTGTTCTCTTTGATCGAAACCATGTATTATCCAAACCAGATGTTAGTGGAATTCACTAATTTCTGCATGTAAGACCCAAAATTTCTACCGAAATTATGTTTATACTAAATCTATAGCGCCCCCCTCCCCCCCCCCCCCAAATTCTAATCCTATAGTATTGCCCATTTCGGTGTCACGGGTCAGGCCATATTCATTCAGACTTGAAGATGTGAGGTGTATAGATGGGACCGGATATGGAGGAAGAATCTAAAAGAATCTAGAACTGAAAGGACAAACAGTACTATCCATCACCTAACACATATCAGTGCAATACAAATCGCATAAGTCTGTTTCGTTATTTTGTGATAAGAAAAATGTGAAAACATCTACTCTTTACAAATACAGATCCATACATACCAATTATCTTTAATGATTGTATTTTTTGTATACTATAATATTGGTTCTGTGTCTTTTGTGAAAACACGAGGAAACTTTCTGCAAGCTAAACTTATACATGCGCTGGGTGCTCGTCCTAGCGTTAGGGTCCTTCCGTGCGCCCATCAAATGCTTTCTTGGGACCTGTGGAGCTGAACTTAACTCACCACACTCCCCTTTATCACTGGGTGTTTCAGAAGCGGCGCACACTCCGGCGAACCCTTCTTCAGCAGCAGCAGGAAAGACAGAAGACCAACGGCACCAGTAGCAGCCCGGCCCACCCAGCGCACGCCGCCTTCAACAAGTCTCCCGCCGGAGGCACCAGCGGAGGTGGCACAAGTGGGGGCGCCAGCGGGTACCAGCGTGTCCCGGCCTCGGCGCCGCTACACGAGGTAACCAGTGTAGGACCTGTGTAGGAGACACCGCTGGTTACCGTCTGGAACCAGTAACAGGACACGTTCTCATGTGATCCCGTTCCCACGTGACATAGTCTTGGAATATTGTCAAGAGGTGTCTACGCCTTGTAACGGATCATGTATCTGTGGTTAGGTTTGTGTTTCTAGAGAGGTGTCGTTTATTATTCTAAGCCTACGCAGATGAGCGAAATGTTGTATTTTCTGTGTTTGCATTTTCCTTCGTGAACTGGAACAATATATTTTTCTCTGACATATATGCCCGATTTACTGCTGCCCAATGAAGACTTAAGTATATAAGGTTTTTTTTTCTTTTTAGTTGAAGTAGACCACATTTAAAAAAGGTCATTACCGTCGACAGTATCAAAACAGTGATATGATGAAGTTTATGTGAGTTAGTGTACGTTGGAAAGTGAAATCAACTGGATCCTTTCAGTCTGATGGATGAATTGTATATCACCATAGTAGATCACAACAGAGATCTAGAAAGCATTTGGATTAGCGAAGAAAATTAGGGTGGTCTCGAATTTTGGTATATCTACGATGCAACATTCGATGAGAAAGGTCTAGTGACAAACTAGAAGAATTCTGAAAAGCCATTGAACTTGACTGATTCTGGCTTTTGACCTGCCGAGTTTAGGTACCGATTGAAGGTGTAATGTGTACTACTGACATGAAAGTTCACGTATATAAGAGTTTGGACACAGACTATAGAAGCCTACTTTAATTAAGGCATATTATTCCAGCTTTCTGTACTGTATATCGATTGTGCAATCCATGCTATACCCTATGTCTAAGTCGCCGTGATATGACTCTGGTAGTCGTTACGGTGTATTATCCCAACCTATATTTGTGAGAAGACTTTAGTATATGATCCATATAACCAAGTATTTGAGACAATTTGGTATCATGTAAAGTGGCAAACCTTTGTGTAAGGAGATCAGCTGTTCTTTCAGAAATCTTTTGTAATTTGATGATATCATTCATTGTTAGAATCGCTGATCTTTGGGAAATTGGAATAAGAAAGCTTGTGTATTTGCCATTTCTAAACCAAATTTTCTATCGTTACTGAAGGCGGTGATACAAGAATTCTGTTAATTGACCTAAAGTATAACCGCAATGGTTCGTCAGCTGTCGGTTATGTTGTGTTTGTATTTGTCAGTACGTATACATGTATATATAAACGAGATTGTTAACTCCATTGGTCTTTCTACTAGTCACGTTAAGTGTTTTTGAAAGTTATCTGCATTGAAATAAGCAGAGACATACCCCAAATAAGTGGGACAAAGGGGATGCGTGTAAAACAAATTTGATATTATACGGTTTAAAATAATGTCTACACAATGCATTTTATACGCCTCAAAGGAAAGATTGTGGGTAGTATTTCAGGCGTGTTGTTAGACCTACAAACATGAGCTTCAATAGATTGTGTGTTTTGGGACACTTTAAGGGGACACTGGGAACTTCTCCCGTTATCGGGTAAATCTCATGATATATGAAAATACTGAGTTGATGGTTTGTTTTTGTTTTAATTTGAAGACGTGGCTACGTCCTTCTATAAGAAAATGATTCGTTTTTGTTTTGAATGTTTTATACAATTGTAGCTCTGGAAAAACGAAGTGTATAGTACCACCCCCTTTGCTAATAGCTTAACAATTATTTTATCAATAAGCTTACTGCTCAGAATTTGTTGGTAATCTACGTCATGATGGCGAAACGTTTACAACTGTTGCAACTGTAAGATGCACTGCAAATCTTACAAATCAATTTTCCATCCCCACATTGTTTATATCGATGATTTTTACCCTTTGCTGGATGTTTGGTCGAACTCGGTGATTATCAAACACGATTGGATAAAACACGAGGAACTCCTGGCAAAGACAGCAAGGCATGGTGCGTGCATTACTCCGAGGGTAAAATGATTTTTTTACAGCTGAAAAAGAACATTTCAGACAGTTAAAACCCAGGGAAAATTATCTTTCTAGATTTCTTTTGAAAGATCGGTATGGTAAATCTGATACCGAATGGGTGGTTACTCTGAATTGCAAGGTACACTCAGTGAATTGTCTTTGCTTACATTATCTGTTCATCTTAGATTTCGCCAAAATTCGAGTAAGATTTATTCAACCGACTTTTCCCATTGCTATGAATCTCTGATTGATTTTAAAATGTGTATTAGCTATTGCTACATTATTTACTACAGATGTATTGTTTACAGTGCATGTTTTTACTCCTGCACGTGCTCTTGTTGTATTCATCTGATGGTAGTTGTTAAGCATTATACACGTATTCGTTATCAACAAGATATAAGCAAATCAGAAGAGGCATTCTCATAGAAGCAGAGCTGAATGTCTTCCGTTGCTTATTGAGCTGAAAGTATTCACTGGGTAGACAGGGGTGGGTATGGGTAATAAAATCTGGTTCTATCTAGTCAAGTGGGTTGACAGGACAAATTGCCAAGCTGTGAGATGTACTTCGCTATGACGTGATTCCTGTGACTATATTTGCTGTTGTTAGGCAGGGGTCCGTAAGAAGGAGTAATGGATGGATTACTAAAAAAAAGTAAGATGTAAGGGAGTAGCGATTTACTGAATCTTGTTAAAGCTTCTCGGTCAAGGTGTAACGGGTATACTTTATATATTCCCCAACCGTGTACTCACAACTGTTCCCTTCCTTTTTGTAAGTCTTTCAACATTTATATTACATAATTATTGAGAGTACTGGATAGAAATGGACAATGATTCATTCCAGTTATATTCTAGTCAATCCTCGGTATTCTCTTTTGGAATACGTTTCTTACAAACTCGTGTAACTTATGATTGGACACATCTAGAAGTGTCGATGTTTGTTGTAAATCTGTAGGTGTGTTACTTGATACTTTCGGTTGGCCCAAATGTTTAATTTCCAGTAAATCCGTGTGTAGAAGGTGCAATTTACCATACATAAACTTCCTCCTGCATCTTTGAATAAAGCAAGTTGTGAATTACTATATGAACTGGTCTTTGTTGTGCTCCAAAGCATCAAGGTAAAGTAGAATTTTACGAAGCAATGTTTTCCTTTAAAATAGAGTGGTTTAAAAACACGAATGTGCTCCAGGACACAGGGATGCCAGTTTGTAAGATTTTTCTTACATTTATGATTTTCATTTTAGTCTAAGATCTATATATGAAAATTTGAAGAAATTGTATGTCTTGAGACCCGTATAGAATCCAAGTTACCTTAAATCTAAATCTTAGAATCATAATTATGAAGGCCTATGGATCTCAGTGCTTCAACCTAGAGTTGTAGGATGGTAGGATTCCTGTGGGAAATGCTCCTACGGACAAGGGCAAATTAGAATTCTCAGTCCCTCAGTCCCCATGTAGGATATTTTGCTTACCCTAGCTGGCATCCCTGAGGAGAATTCCTACATATCCGACAGCAAAGACATAATTTGCGTACCTTTCACTAAAAATTTTATTATGATTTTATAAAGGTTAGTAAAGTTAGACCTTCAAAAACACTCTTCATATACACTACCTACACATTTACTAATAGATATTGCATGAAATGCTTTTCTTCACCTTGGGGCCATCCATACCGTATGAACGCACTGAGTGGGGGTTGGGGTGGGGGGGCCAAAATTTTGGAAATTTTGCATGTACTCCTTCTTTGGTCTACTGCATTCAAGATTGGGAGGGGATGGGGGGAATCCAAAATTTCAGAAATTCTGCCCACATACTTTATGGATGACTCCTTACACCAACTTAAAATTGACATACTCTGGCTGCGATCCAAGGTCCCTACTCGCCACAGCCCTACTTTCTTGCCTGGCAATTGGGGAGATCACTACTGCAGAACTAATCAGTTAAGCAAACACACCGCTAAGAAGCAGACATGGGATTATTGGGAACAGGTAAGTTCTTTTAATAGTGCACCAGTATATATGTTTTTCAAAATGAATTATGTGGAATTTGAAGGTTATCTTAACTTAAGACTACATTTCATGAATTGTCAGGTCTATCTGATATACGGCATAAAGCAACATGAGACAATTATCAAGTGTCGGCAGTCATTTTATTTTTATCATTAATAGGCAGCAATCAAAAATAAGATTTTAAAAGGTTCCACTTCATGTGTGGTTCATATTAGTTCCAACATAGGGCACAGAGTGATTGATGGTTCCACCATCAATCACCAGGAAATTGTAATATACAGTTATTTCTACTGTCATAATCTATAAATAATTGAGATGTGACTAAAACACCTTTATGGCAATAAAAAAAAGGTTGTTAATATAATCCATCAATAACGGGACACACCACCTGTTGTTTGTTTAGCGTCGGGGGCAAGATATAACCGTCTCCATAACACAATAGCCATGTGCCCTATACGACTAGGCAAATGGGTTTAAAGCTGTCATCCTGCATCTATTGGTAGAGTGCAAAAACAGGGATGTCAGTTGGGAAAACATGGATTTCCACGGAAAAGTGGAAAACTGACATCTCTGCAAAAAGAGACATTTTCTTCTATTTTCAGACGTTTCGTCGTATGAGCAAGAGTGAACAACTCTTTCTATTTTAGAGTGTTAGAATTTGCACTTACATATTTCCTGAGTGGTCTCAGCCCTGAAGAAGGTCATATCTCAAGATGCCGAAACGTTAGCACTAACTGGAATTTCTCATAACAAGATGGTTTAATGTGTGAAAGGTATAAACAATTAAAGTATAATCAACAAGAAATGCGACCGTTTTCTGGTTTTGGGTGATAATTCCAACATATTTACTACACGTATTAACCACATACACATTTCAATTTCTTCTGAGGTTGAAATGTAATCATTATATAATTTCATTTGACATAAATGTGATTCGAATAACTTTATACATACGGTAAAGTATGCTTCAAAATGACATAAAAGCAATTAAGGCTCTAATGAATGACGAATCTTAAAGATAGAAGCCTCAGCCTGGCGGCCAGCCCATCTGTCGTCCGCCAAGTACGTGTAGATGGAGGTGATATACGGACTGCGCTCCATCGGCACCGTTGTTAATAACTGTAAAAAAAAAAAAATTGTTTCATGGTTATGACTCATTTAAACTATATTTTTCCTGGGTTTGATAGCATGTCAGAAATTAGAGAAACTGGTTCTCTCAATTTAACTTCCAAGTGATGATTTTATGAGAAAAAACCCTAACTTGGCTAATAAACAAGAAGAGACTATAAAACGGTTTTAAAGTCTTATCAGAGATAAGTTGCAAGCCGAACTGGATAATCTGGCTAACTGGTGTGAGAAAAACTGCCTCACAGTAAATGCTTCCAAGACAAAAGTTATGTGGTTTGCAAACCAATCTAAGCTGAGAAAGTGTCCAAATCAAAATCTTTGTATGAGAACGGAGCCTATTTACTTTTGTACACATTACAGGTACTTGGGTGTTGAAATGGACAATTCTCTAACATGGATTCCGTATGTAAACCAAGTTGTTAAAAATGCGAGTTGTAAACTGTTTAAATTATCAAAGCTACGGAGTAATCTTACAACTGATGCAGCTAAGCTGGTATACCTGTCTAGTATATTACCGCTATTTGAGTACTGTGCATTCTTATATGATAGTTTTAGGAAAGGAGACTTAGCTCTGATAGAAAGACTGAACAACAGGGGAATGAGGATTGCCCTCCAACTTCCATGCAGAGGAACGACTATTGAAAGTTTGTATGCAAAGGTGGGGATTGACCCCTTGTGGAAGCGTCGGTATAAGCAACTAGCAACAATTATGTTCAAGATCAGATATAACGAATCCTGGCTGGAGAAGCCCAAAAGAAATACCAGATCTGCTGAGAAGCGAAATTTTAAAATGTATCTATCAAAGAGTAACCTTGTTTATACTAGTCCGTACCTGAGAGGGGCCCACCTTTGGAACGGTTTGAGTTTGAGTAGTCAAAACTCAAAAGATGTGGACACCTTTAAAAAAACAGTCTAATATCCTAAAATGTAAAGTAGAATAAAATGAGTATGTTCCTAATCCATCATCATCCCATAAAAACCCACATTGTCTCATCACCCCTATCTCTTGTAATACGGGCTTAATTGTAAGCATGTATTCATGTAAACTGAATGTACCGTATGTTCTAATGTACCAGCAAAACTTGTATCAGAAAAACTCACCCTGGTGAGAGATACAATAAAGATATATAAAAAAAATTAAAAAAATCCCATGTGGACTGTGTATTTAACTTACTGGCCGACGTTTCGGAATTTTTACATCCCTTCCTCAGAGCATCAAATACAGTAGTGAGAAAGCACAAGAATCTCAACGCTATTTATACTAATATTCGAAGTCTTCAATGAAAGTTTCAACCGGTATCAATTTAACTTCATAGGTTATATTCAATATATACAAGTGAAGATCAATATCAGTATACTGAAATACAATTTCACTGGGTATTTAATAGTCTACATTCTTTATATATGTGCTGCATGATATAATGATAGCACTTAGCAAATATAATAGCAGAAGTTGGTAATATGTTTCTTTTCTATGTTATATGCATAAACGCAGTGGATGACGCACATGGATTTTAGAGTTTATAATATGAGTGGCTTACCAATCCGATACCCAGTATCGAGTTGTACTTCCTCTGCAACCTGTCTGGCGACGAGTAACAGATGACCAAGTAGCTGCAAAAAAAAATTCCACATAACAGAAAGTGTTTTCGAAAACCCAGATTTTATTAAAATATTCGACTTTATAGAAGCTTTGCATAATATCTACCCTGTGGAGATATATAAAAAGTGCTTATACTTACATCTTTATCCTCCGATTGAGCAAAGCTGATTCCGGGAATTATCTTTTTGGGTATTACAAGGAAGTGCTTCGGTGCTTGTGGCTGCACATCGCGAAAGGCCAAAGCCTAGAAGATAAGGAAATGAGTAATACACTTAAATACACTTGCTCGGAAAGACTCGATAACACTTTCCAAAATGCAATGAGTGGGTTGTTATATATAAAGACTCGACAGTCAGTTATGATATGCTTATGGTAATGGACGTTACCAGAAACCAGTCTACACGTAAAGGTAGCTAAATGCAATAGATTTTGTGCAAAGGAAAAGGCCACACATAGGTGGTAGCCAGTGAACCTGGCCCTGTCCCGTACAAGGCCTGGTTCATCTGCCATAGAGACCTCCACCAGGGTCGTCATTTCATACTGTGCACACTCTGACATATATGGGGGGGAAAAATCGAATCGATAAATATATACCCATTCATCTTTGCCAACCTTCAAAACAGCTGTCTCTTATGTTATAACTGTGTATTTAGAGGTAGTTTTCCAGTGGAGCTTGGCTGGTTCTCAAGTCCAGCCATTTTGTTCAGTCTTCCTTGCTGCCTAACTGCAAAGTGCCTCGCCCATCAAGGCTGGGCCCCATTGCGTCGATCCACTGGAGATTGATTTGGTCGCCGACCGATCAGCTCCCAGTTGCAGATAGTGGAGCTATGGTGGAGCTAAAGTCTCGATCCCCTTGATGTATTGAACTTTTGTGCCAGGCAACCAAAACAGTAGCAATCAATGTGCGCGCAATTATGGTGGCGCTGAATGGTGAATCCTCTGTGCGAATATGGTGTCAGAAAGTTCATACTACAAATAGGCTTTAACTTACTGTTGTACACTTACTTGCATGGTGAAGATAAGTACTGCTTACCTGTTCGTCTTCATATAGTATCTGAGCCGGTATAGATTTGTCTATGATTTTGCTAAAAATGGTAGGTTGTCCTAAAGTTGACTTTGCTGCTTCTGCAGCAGCTTTTGAAGCTTTGGCAACTTCATCATCTTTCGTGCAGAACCTACGCTGAAAGCTGGATACCACAGCCTGTAAAATTAAGAAAGAGTAGCTGGTCCGTCAATTCAGAATCCAGTCAAGATTCAGATAAATTCAATATCATAACTAATTTAGAGGGTTTCATATCCATATACGTATGTCATCAAGTGTACATTATTTGAAAGAAAAAGAAACTATCATTAGTCAACCTACATATGACAAGGTAGTAGACCTACTGACACCTCATAGCCTGTCTTCAATCTGAGACCTGGTAACTTTGCCGCGACAGTTCAACTGTCTCAAGGTAACTACTCTTTATATGGTGAAAAGGGAAAATAATTACTGATAATCTAATGCCATTAAATGACTCAGAACGGAGATAGAAGAGTGTTGGCTGTTTAAAATCAAGTAAGGTCGCCGATAAATTGAGTTAAAGATGATCTATCACCATTTAATGTTTAACTTTTAAAGCTAAGAAGTCCCATTCACCTCTTGCATCCATCGTGTAAAGAGCTCTACAAGTTTAAAAAAATTAGAAACACTACCTACATCACTGACTATAATTCTGGGATTTTTGTTATTGTCAGTATTACTTGGTTTCGTTAGATTAGTGTGGGATTCTTTCCGGAAGCCTCACTAGAATGCTTGACATAGGTACCGTGGGAATTTCCAGAGACGGTGACTCCCGGCCGCCCCCCCCCCCCCCCCCCCCCCGCGAGAGGGACAGTCCCGGGGACGTCTCCCGTTCAGTTGTAATAGTTATACTACCATGTCACAGGTATTCAAAATTTTGTGACTCTGGAAAGCGAGAATTATCACCTCTAGTGTTAAAAACTAAAGTCTATGTGTTTCTGAGGAACCTTGATCGATATCGACAGCATATATAAACCATGTCTAAACCAAAGACTAATCCATTATCGAACTGAACTTCTAAAGACAGCTGACAATGCGACATTGACCTCAGGAGAAAGCTACGCTACAGAATATGACGTCAATGACATCCTTTATGGACCACTCTCCCTCATTTTACATTACCTGTGGAACACCATGTGTAGATGAATTATGGCTCGTATAAATATGTGGTATGCAACGCCGAAATACACGCTGAGATGTAACTGCTATGCCTGAGAAAAACATTCCGTCACCACTGGGCAGCCTGTGGCGCCTCTCTTTCTAGCGGAAACGGAAATGACGTCATGGCAGAAACATGATGCGCAACGACAAGTAAACATGGCTGTCGTTCCTCTACGTTGTAACACAGCGAAGGATGTGTCCGAAACAAAACTGTCTGTGATGGAATCTGGCCATTATTAAGGCTGAAAATCGACATCCAAGATGTCAATACCATATAAGCTTGTGGACTACTTCGCCATTTGCGGGTTGGACGCTGGATCGGGTCTCGAACCGGACCAATTGTCAGGTGAGTGTCGGGACAGATTTTGACAGCTCAGCCTAGAGTCTCCTCTTCCACAGGCAGATTTTCATTTCACACAAACCAGTAGGTTACTCTACAGTCCGAATTATCAAGCAATATGCCGCAATGTGATACATATAAACATTCAGATAGTAATTACAGTGACTTGCTCTATGTACCATATATTGATAATCTGTGACTGTGAATATTAATCACCATCCCTTTGTTTATGAAATTCTATCATCTTTCTTCCTCGGCTATGTGATACAAAAGATGAGATAACAGTGACAGTGTCGATTTCCAGTGTTCGTGTTAACAATAACAGTGGAAGTTTGTGATGACTACTGTACTTCTAACCGCACCGTAGACGTAATATTAAATTCTACTGAAATACGTTTTAATAATTCCTGAGCCCCGCATAATGAACCCACCCTAGTCAGAATCGCATTGTATTATATCATTAAAATGTCATCTTTCCATGCATAATCCTACTATGTGCGGGATGAAGGGACACCATTTACATGTGCTAAAATGGTCATTGTTTAACTTCATTGTCTATGGGAACCAGGGGAAAATGAATGATAGGCATTTTGTCATGCACTGGCACTGACAATGTATGTATCAATAGCATAAAATTTACAGGGTAATTACAGATTACTGCGTATAATTGTAATTACAGTCAGAAATATCAAAACATCGCGAAATTGATATGAAACAATTCCCTTCAAAGACAGGGAAGTCCAAATACAACGTGGACTGCTATGACTGCTAATTGGGATTTATCAAATCACGAATTCTAACTTCAAGTCACGACCGTCTCCGATAATTATTTACCGGTACTTCATTCACAAAAGGAAGTCCTAGAGGCATAGCTACACCTCGATATTGTTAACCAGGTTAGGTAAACTTCTAATTAAAAACGGAATAAATCCCCATCATTTGGATATAACAATGTTGAACATAAATGAAAGAAACCTGATTTTGGATTTAGGTACTGATTACTCTCTTTTAAGTGCTCGTTCCACCAACACAATTCATTTGCCTTGTTATATCTTGATTTATCTTGCATTGCCGCGACGCGTCGCACGCGATGACTTGTCTATTTTTACGCAATATCATATGTATTTTTTGGTATTCCACCACCGCGACACCTTGCGATCTGTTGCCTACCTATCGCCGCAAGGGCACGGCAAAGGTGCTTAACCAAACCGATGGTTCGCGGCAAATATGCATTCGTATATTCAAAACCTAGCAAGATTAAAGGGCTGGTTCCACCAACACAATGGATTTGCCGTGGTATATCTTGTTTTATCTCACAGTGTTGCGATGTGTCGTACCCCACCCCCCCCCCCCCCCCCCTTGTCACGATGCGTAGCACGCGATGCCATGTGCCTATTTTGGGACTCCACCAGCATGACACCTCAAGACACATTGCGACAAATAGGCACGCGATTATTCAAACCTAGCCGATTTAGCAAGACAACCAAATCGTGACCAATCTCGCTAAATCTTGTGTGTCGGTGGAATCAGCACTTTATGAAGACAACCAAACCTTGACAAGTCTCGCCATATTTTGTGTGTTAGTGGAACCAGCACTTAAATTTTGTTAATTCAACCATATTTTACGCACAGGTGATAATCTACACAACCCACCGCTTGGTCGGCCATACAAGTCTCGACTACTTGCACATTACCCGGAGAATCTCCCGTGGAATCCATTTGATGAAGATGCAGTCTGTATGGTATGTACATAAAACACTTTATCAATCATGCAATATCTGTAATTTGATTGTTTACATAAAATAAAGAGATGAGAGCTTTCCATTATTCCACGCAAATACTCTTTTACATTTTCATTGTATAAGATCCTTAATCCTTGTGTAAAGCCCATAAGATATCGACATCTATTACCGATTCTCACCGATCCGATGGATAATAATAATCGGGAACAATAATCTCGCTCTCTTATACCCTCATATATACTTCCCGATCACACCTCCTCCCTTTATAACCTGGTAAAATGAACCAATTGAGATCAAAGAGAGCGACCTGGAGCTGAGTCGCCTGGGCCCCAGGCCGGGTGACAGGCCTTGATAGGCTATAATGTAAAGTTTGACTCAAACTCAAACGAGCGGTGTCTAGATTTTATCTTACCCTGTCTCCACATTTTCTCAGCATTAGAAAGTAGTGACATAAACACCACCACTTTATGTCACACCCGTGACATAAGCAAATCCCATGTTAAGCCTATGGCGTTTTTTTATCAGGGGCAGGATAACAGGTTGAATCACGGCAGTAGAATAGCCCCTTTTAAGGGATAATAGGAGCTACACACATAGGGATAAGTACTATAGAGGAAACCCATGAAAGTTTAGGGTATGAGCCCGTATCCCATCTCATTTGAATCACATAGTAATTCACAAGGCGAAGCCGCGTGAATTACTATGTGATTCAAATGAGATGGGATCGAGCTCTGACCCTAAACTTGAATGGGTTTCTGAATTTATCTCACCCTTAATATTGACTAATGGGCTAACATTTGTGACATTATCCCCCATTGGATATTTTTCCTAAATATCTAATGGGCGTTAGATACGAGTTCCCAATGTTAAGTCTATGGAGAAAAAATATCTGGGGTGAGATAAACAAGTATATCTTAAAAGATTTATCCCGATTCATCAAGAACTGCAAAGTGCTACAAGACATAGCTGGACCTTACGAGACAAAAAACATTGTGCTGGTGGAATCAGTACTATATAGGATTAAGGCAATTATGTAATCCACTGAGACTCATTTACTCCAATAAACAGTGGTTTGAACCTCCCGACAGACCTTAGTCCCAAGTATGGCCGACACCCACATGTTTTTCACATTTGTTGTCTCTCTGAGACAGCAAATTGAAAACTATGAAAAATATGCCCACTATTTTTTCTTATCCTAACTGACATCCATGAGAATATTAACAAGCCTCCTCAGTCTTGATTACACCCACCCTCCCTACTTCCTCGTTTTCCATGCAGTCACGAAAACGGTACTACACCTGATATCGCAAATTCCGATAAGTGCAAATGATCGGGGCAATATTCACATACTGACATGAAATGATGTAGACAGCCACCAACTACCAATGATTGACTTCCCAATTATTAAGAGACACGGAAAATGGCTCATAGTGAAACAAGTCCAGCCCCCTTGTGGGGTGTGTGTACCATTACTCAGAGACATCTGTAGATGACTTAAATATCTATACACGAAGTCTAAATGGACTTTAAAGATTTAATTGGATCAAAACACTTCTCTAACCTCAATTAGGACATTGCACTTTGTATTACTTCTATGGAGAATTGCGAACTGTGGGTCAGTAATCTTAACCCCATCTCCTCCCGTTCTCCGATAGTTCTTGCCCTTTGGTTCTTACCTTGATCTTACCTCGATCGGCGCTGCTGCTCCACTTCAGCGACCAGGTTTTTCCCAGGCCCTTATGGAGCGGCTCTCAATCTCCGGTATGGAGCACCGCTAGGAGTTTGAGCACCGACCGTCGGGGGGGGGGGGGGGGGGGGGGGATTGGGACTCCAGCTCCACTATCGGCGACTGGGAGCCGATCGGTCTGTGACCAAATCAATCTCCTGTGGATCGACGCAATGGAGCACGATTCCTACTCACTACGGAACTATTTTCTGGCCCCAGAATACAGGGAAGATGAACTGCGTGAGAAGTTGTTGCAAATCAATAAAAAGTCATAAACAGCCGCCGTTTTTTTGGCCCTCGGCGGCTGTTTATGACTTTTATGACCTGGATTTTCGTTGCGATTGAGCGCAATGATTCCATCGCAATAGGGGTTATAAACCCCGCCGAGGGGGCGTTTATGGGGCCATAAACATAACGACGATCGCATCGCACTAGTGGGACCGGGCCTTAAGCCTATAAGACAGCGACCCGACCATTGTGCCCGATCACACCTTTGCCCGACCAATCCGTCGGATCGGGCAGAATCGGGTCGCTGTACGCACTTCATAGACCCGATTTTAATCGGGTCGGGCATTACAAGCGTGGGGGTAATGACCGACTCTGCCCGACCATAATCGTGTCGCTGTACGCACTTCACCGACTGTTCCCGATTCTGAGCAGGCCATTTGAATAGCGATACTACCTATCCCCTAGTCCGATTTACAAGTGCCTTATATCGATTTGTAGGGTAGAGAGAGGCAAAGATAAATTGAAAACCGTTTCCCGATTTCTTAATTGGTTCCGAAGTTATTGAACTTTGAATTATTGTCTATGATTCCACATCAGCGGCCCGTGGCTCACCCCGGCTCGGCTCCAGGCAGCTCTCTTTGATCTCAATCGGGTCGCTGTACAAGGTCATAAAATGGAAAGGTGTGATCGGGAAGCATTGCAAAGGGTATAAGACAGCGACATTCTTGTTCCCGATTATAATCGGTGATAGAATCGGTGGGAATCGGTGGAAAATGTCGCTGTCTTATAGGTTTAAAGTGTTCAATTTGTGAAGGGATCCGTGAATAGCAATATCATATCCATCCATTCGGAAACTTCTATTTCTCTTTTGAGTTTGAAGGGGAAAGGGGTCGATTTACAAAAGTAGACATATTTTCCCTTTCAGCCTACCATCTTTATTTCTTCTTTTTGTTTCAGCTTTGTTTTCCCAAAGGACTCCGCTTCAGAACACAGCGGCAGAAGCGGGAACCCTACTTCCACACGTTCATCATCACGCGTGAGGATGGCAGTCGGTCGTGGGCCTCGGGTTACACCTTCTACGAGGCGGTGGACAACCGGCAGATCTGCTCGGCCATGCAGACCCTGCAGGCCATGCACATGGCTGAGCTGAGTAACGTACAGTCGCGGACGCTCTACTCACACCTGGGCCCCGTGTACACGCGGAGTCCCAAGGTGGGTCACCGGCCTGACGCCAAGACCGTCGGCCATGTGTACGAGAAGGACCGGGACACGCTCTATGTCACCAAGTGTCTGTGTGTCATCGCGCAGCTACCTCTCGTGCAGGTCTTTGAGAAGCTGCTGTCGGCGCTACACCAGACGGTGATGTCGGGACTCGGGCCGGAGATGCCGCTCGAGTCCTACGTGTATAATATGATCCATGAGGTGCCTCTGCCACCTCCTGGACGCTCCATGCAGATCTGTACAGCCACAGGCAATATCATCTGTCAAAGACCAGGTCAGTTTGTCTCTGGATAGATCAGTTCAGGGAAAACATCATGTAGATTGGTTATTCTTTGTATGACCATCGGAAGTCACATCATCAACCGAATGAAGTAATGAAACATAAACGAAATTCATTAATCATATATACATTTAGCAATATTCTAATATCGAGACTTAATTATAAAATCGCTGGTGTGAATTAAAAGATCTCTGACGGAAACCTTTAATCTGCATTTCATTGCAGTTGTCATGTTTTACCGTGAATGTTTGCTTGCAAAGTAAATATCCCGGTTCTAATAAGATGTTATATGAAATCTTAACCTGTCCATGTTATTAAACGTACCACTGAAAAACAGACGACGGTAGTGTCGCCTAGAGGATTGTGTTTGAAGTATGTGTTATGACTCTTGTCCTTCTACGGTAAGACTGATTATGAACTACATCATTTTCTTTTCTCTAGGTGTGACAGAACTACCCTTAACGGACTATCCACTGGAGGATTTGTTCCTACTCCTTGGTATTGATAATGTGCTTAGCATCTTCTCGTCCGTCCTGCTGGAGAGACAAGTGTTACTGTATTCACAAACATACCTACGCCTGATGTTAGTGGCAGAGGGCATCACGGCACTGCTATTTCCATTCATGTGGGGCCATGTTTACGTTCCCATTCTACCAGCATCCCTGCAGCATTTCGTTGACGCCCCTGTGCCCTTTATTATGGGTCTACACCACAGCACCGACGGCCAGGCTCTGTTAGAACACTGTGCGAAGGTGGGTTTCTTTCGGCGGTTAATCTTCGAAATATAGAGAAACAGGCCGACTGTCTCCGTACGGATAAAATACTCGGTAAAATCGGCGATCAGATGAACCGATGCCGAAGGCAGAGGATCATCTGATTGCCGATTTTACCAAGTATTTTACCCGTACGGAGACAGTCAGCCTGTTTCTCTATTATTATATACCTTAAAATATCCAATTTTTAACCTTGCTTCTGGGGGTGTTTTTGGATGTCGCCGCCGTACATGCCCTGTACGCCCCATACATACCCCGTACGTCACCTAGGTGTCGTACGGATATAAATACGACATGGGTAGGAGTGGGACGTATGTGTAGGATATACTACCACAGGTATATAATAATAGTAGAGATGTGTACAAATATATTTGAAGTATTTCTTGGGAAATGCGCCATTATATGTTCCGTTTCCATAGATTGAATGATATATTTATATATTAGTGCAATACGGCATAGGTTGAACCAAATTACCAATGTTGATTTCGTCTACTCGGTCACCAGTAAAATTGTGCAATTGCCCTTTTTATCCGTGAAAATTGAATGTTAACTCAAACTCATACTTTTGAATTTGATTGCTGTTCACTCAAAATTCCCATATCTCATCAGTAAGTATCAGTTCTGTTTTTTTGTCTGCTTTTCTGATTGAACGCTCAACAATCCCCATGTGTGCTCACGTTGAACAGGCCGATATGTGCTTCGTGGATATTGACCGGGGCACCGTGGAACTGCCGGAGGACCTGCCCACCTTCCCGCACCAGACGGAACTGCGCGAGGACCTCATGCAGTACATCCAGTACCACAGTCAGATCGTGGACCAGCACAACCAGCAGCGCCAGCAGGACGAGTCCGTCAATGGCCACCACAGGGACTCCGGATTCCGGGACAGCTACATCGCCTGTGACTCGGGCCTCAACAGCGAGGCGGGCTCTGCTTCCAGCTCCACGTGGAGCTTGTCAGGGAGGCTGGAGCTACTCCAGCAAAGTGAGGCCATGGCCAAAATCACAGCCCTGGCGAAGAAGACGGGCGTCATTTCCTCGCTGGAGGACATCCGGCTGCCCAGTACCTCCGGAGCAGAGGGCAGCGGGGGCAGCAGTGGCGGTGGTGGTAGTGGTGGTAACTGCACTAACGGGAAAAGCAAACCCAAACCACTCTCACCAAAGGTGTTCCAGGATAAGCATGTGCTGGACCTGATCTTCAATAACAATGTGCGGGAGATCTTCCTGCATTACTTCATGACCATCTTTAATACATACGAAGGATTCGTTATCCAGCCCAGCCAAGATATGGAATCGTGGCTGACAAACCGTGAGACTATGCAGAACTTTGACAAGGCAGCATTCCTGAGCGACCAACCAGAGGGCCACTTGCCCTTCCTCTCAGCCTTCATCGAGTCGCAGATGTTCACTACCTTCATAGACAATAAAATCATTGCTCAATGGGAGGAGCCGGACTCCAACCTGCGAATCTTCGAGGCCCGTCTGCGCAACTTTCGAGAACGGCCAGGGGACCACAGGTTTGCACAGCACCACCGCTACAGTATGTGCAGGGATACAGGTAAATAGCAGTTCATCCCAATAGAAATGAGTTGGGTCTTTATACTTGCTTATGATGCATCTATGTGTACATGTATTACAATCTAATGGGCGGAATATATCTGTTTTACAGAGATGTCAGTTTTCCATTTTTTCCGTGGAAATCCACTTTTTCATATTCAGTAAATGTAATTTCTTTAACTTGTGTCAAACATAGATGATATTAATTTAGCCTCATTTACTAGAAAAAAAGTGTTTTGGACCTCCCCACAGATCCTCAGCTCCATGCCATGGCCGACAAAGACATGTTTCCCAGTCTCTCTGAGGCAGAAATTCCAGATTTAAAAAAATCCACTTGTTTCCCTGACCCCAACTGACATCCCTGGTTTTATCTGCGTCTGATTATCGAGCATTAGATATGCTACAGATGTGGTGGACGGGACTGAAACACTTCTTACCGCAGCCGATGCTAAAAACGAAAATTAAAATTGAATTCTACTACAGGCTCGTAATATACCTAGCGATAGTATAGGGCTCACACGAACCAGAATTGCCTCCTTACCAGCTGGTTAGGTTCCTTATTAAAGGGATGGGGAATATAATGTTTGTGTCATATCTAAGCAAGCCACAAAAGCTTTGAATCAGATTGTCACACTGACAATGGAAATTTGATAACATATTTTACTCGAGGGACTTAGTGAACTAGAATTGTGTTTTAAAGAGCCTTGTACTGTCTGACTATGAAAGATAAATTAAATTGTTACGATTTTAAAATGTATTTATTATTGCGAATCCATACGTCATAATCAACTGTTTCTATGTTTTCTTCAATGGTAAGATAAATATGCTTTGTTATATATGAGAAATGTGATCCAAGAGAATCCGCGATATTGGTTAAGAACGGAACGTTTGTGCGAGGCGCTGTGCTGATTTCCCCTCCTAATATACTAAAAGATGTTTTTTTAAGCGTTAGCGGTGTACAGACAAGTTTAGTCTCGTATTTCAAATCTACTATGTAAAATCAATCTGGCAGTGATATGAACCTGGATACTGTCACATGGTAAACACTCTCAAAAATCAACCAACTTTCCAAACCATTCTCCCTTCAATATCATGTTTTATGATTTAGATCAATATGAATGTCCTAGTTGGACTCAACCATGCATAAACATCTGATCTGAAATGTATCTGAATAACTCACCTTGGTGCGAGATGCAATTCCTAAATTAAAAAATAACAACAACAACAACAACAACAACAACAACAACAACAACAATAACAACAACAACACCAACAATACGTTACTGCGCACAAACGTAAACTTTTGGACAAAAACATAATCATACCCCCATTTGAACAATCTTATACGTGTAAATGATGTGGTACCTCATTCTGTAGTGGTAATTTTGTACATTGTAAACTGTTACAGAGAGTTTAATTGAGAAGCGTGCCAGTCACATCGATCTGGTGGCACCGGCACCACGCCCGTTGGAGGGGGTGCGACTTCGCTCCTATCGCAATCATCTATTTCCTCTTCTCAATGCGGTTGTTCTGAACAAGGAGCCTGTGGGCAGTCAGTAAGTAGTTACCTGCTGGATCTCTAACCCGTATTTTTGTCGTGGGAAGCAGTATCCACAACTTGCTTCCATAGTTAATCATTTACACCGGATTGTTGAAACATTTTGTATTAGAGCACCGTACGCATTTGTTCAATATACAGGCGCATTTCTGCTTATAGTCACTATAATGTTAATTTTTACTCGACCTCTCTCTGTTATCCTACTTATCTATGATAATGAACCAATGTATAGAGAACAGGGGAGATCCGGTTCGATGAATTCCACAGTTGAATTGATTTGTGATCATTATGAAGTATGAAATAGACGCCTATTTATTAAGAAATTGCTGCTAATGAGAGCATGTTACGAATAAGGGAAATCGATTAGAAAAAAATCGTTATGAATTAATTCACTCTGCCTGCGTGATGTCTGTATTGTAATGACTATCGTTGCTTCGTCCCTACCCTCTTAGCTCCCATGGGTCTCCGAGGAGGCAACAGCCTAGGTAGAAATCCAACGCCTATGGTTTTATCATTAAAATAAAGTTTGAGGAAGGTAGTTTGTAGCGAGGCATGATTAACTGAATAAATCAATAATCACAAACGTGGAAGAAAATAAGATGCTTGATAAGTTATGGTCTCCAAAATTGTGAACTTCTTTTTCTGGTGTAAAAAATTATAAACACACATGATATTATTTCGATAGTGGAGTATGAAGTTAAAATCTTACACAATGCGTTCGTATTGGTTTCTGATAATCATAAATGCTTTGACTAATTATGCCTCCCTCGAACTCAAAACTTTTCAAGTAAATAACCGAACACAGGCAGGAATGTTTAGTTTTCACGAGTATGTTCCGTGTGTTGGGTTTCACTGTTAGCGAATTGCGAATGTAATATTCCCAAGGATCTGTCAAGTCCAGTGCCATGATCATCCGTGAAGTATGCATGATGTTCCATAACATAGGTTAGACCATAGGGATCCTGTCATAATCATCAGCTTTATTTTCCTACATTATCATTAGAATTATATTTGTTTGGGGGTGGGGGGTGGGTACTGAAAAACTCACCTTGGTGAGAGACATTCTTTTCAATAAAAAAATAAAAAAATAGAATATGCCGGTTATATAGTATTCGTAAATGAGGAATTGAGACAGTGATTTTGATGTCATATATAATATTTTACCCTTATTACTGGTACCTGTCTATGATCGTATTTATGATGCATGGTATATTCATTTGTCGTTCTAAATCCTTTGATATTTATATCAAATAGTGAACAAGGCAAGGGGTATAATATACCCCACAAATTTGTTCATGAAATATTAGCTAAAGGTTTTGCTATTAGGACAAATACAATTTCCCATTAACTAGGGATGGGTGACAGTCCCAGAAACATTATATTTGTACTGACAATAGCAGTGCTTTTAATGCAACCCTAAAATTGATATGAAAATGATGTAATCCAATTTAGCTGTCAACGGGACCATTAAGGCGTGGAGCCAATGGTATCCCAAAGCCAAAGACTTTAATTGGCATTTTATTCTCCTGAAACAACCTAATTCAACACTCCAAGTATAGTAATTGGTGTAATGTATGACAAGTTTTAAGTTCATCATTGAATGATAGCATACTTATCTATACATTTATATATGTAATTGAATAGAATAGCGTGTGTGTCAATTTAAAAAGTTTAATTTGTCTAAGAGTTGTGATTCCTGGCGAGTCCAAACTGATGCATGCTGGCGTATGCACGAGCCACTGAGCATGTGTCTGGGGTGTTTTGTTTTGTTTTGTTTTACGGTGAGATATTTTTGTCTATCACCATGTGATAACTACGCCAATTGAACTGAAGTCATCTACACTATTATTCTCATTGATGGAGAAATGCACGCAATCATCAAGAACTTCCTCTCAAATACATATCAAATATTTTAGCTTAATCAGACCTCTATTCATAGTCTGTGAAATAAATAATACTTCTATTTCATGGAAACCATATTCTTCATTAACTATTGTCCATCGGTGCATCAGCAGACCCATTAGTATTGGAATGGATGTGTCCTAAAGACATTACTCTCTGTGTAACACGTTCTCCTCTGTCTTTTTTCTTCCCCTGAGGCCTCTGCCATAATCATACTTCCATATCTTCCAGAGCTTCTGCTTTAATACTTGCTAGAAAAATCTCAATCGGAGAAAGTTAGCGACTAGAATATATAGACTCTCTCGTATTCTTTGTCAAACTCTTTCGAATCATGCGACTAGTATCATGTTGGTGGCAGTTTGGGTTTGGTTATCGATATGGCCTCGTAATGTGATTTAACTTCCATCCAAATTGCGGTCGTATTAATTTTATTATATTGTAAATACAGGAAGTCCCCTGGCCCCCAGTCTGGCCTCGCAAAAAATACAATATGTTTACATATTGCTTCACAACAACCATATAGGGGCAAGTTATGCGAATAACTGCAGAGTTGACACAAACGGATCTATAAATTCCAATGAATTACCTTCCATAACCTTATTGTTATACGTCTTTCGTCATTGGCTGATTACATTCAGCCAATTCCAACCAAAGATGATTTTCTTTGAAATATAAAATCATGGAGAGTAAATAAGGTATATTTCCAGTCATTGAATTCAACTTTTGATGTTATATGTCCCTCATGTTATGAATTATTTGCAACAGTTTTGATATTTTTCTTTTGACATTATTATGACTATCAATAATTTTTAGAACTCATCAACCAACTGCCTCACATTAGTTGATATATTCACCTTTATTAAGAAAACAACTTTATGTAGAGAGTATGCACAAAAACCATTTATATTTTCAAAACTAGCAAGGTTGTCTTGGTAATGCATCTTGAGTAACACAATGCTGATTATTCTGTATAGGGGCTTTATATTCTGTTGTCTGATAATAGTATATCTTAATAAATAAAAAAACATCCGTTGCGTCTTTTTGATTGGTGATAATTATATCTTCTCAGAGCAAAGCGTGACAACACTCGCTGGCGAAAAAAAGAACGCTTAGCTCAGCATTCGGAGCACTTGGGTCTGAGTTCCGATCAGAGAGAGGTGAGTAGATAATTGCACCACTTGTTTGAAATTCTTATATGTTGACCGTAGAAAATGCACTTTGAGTCGTAATGCTTATTAGGTGACTGAAGCTGTTTCTCCAGAGGCATGTCAAAATATAGGTTTGTTGTATTAATTTGTTGCAAGTTTTAATGACTTTCATCTCGTTAATCGTCGTTGATATTGTGTTTCATTCATCTTTTTCTATTTTGACATTTGGAAGTAATATTACTTATTCCACAGTCAAATAGTATGCTCACGTAGTTGCACTAAATATCAAGTAATCGAATGATTTATCTCCAAAATCCTTTATCGTATATCTCGTGCCAAAAAGAAAACTGTTATGATAATTCTTGATCTAGTAAAGAAGTGGGATTTAAAAAAAGGCTAAGGCGGACACGTTCGTCCTTTCTACATCGATAGGAATTTGCTATGACGTAGAGACATAATACTACTCTCAAAACATAATGAATACTACTCAAGACAGGCATCACTAACTACCAGACATTTGTTTTCTTTTAGAAACCAAGAATAACAGATTTTACATAGCGTCAGGGTATTAAAAGTATTTCTTTTTCTAAATTAAAAATTTTACTTAAAAGCAAAATATTTAGTTCATTCAGGAATCGTGTAATTCAAAGGTTTTCCTAGTCTAAAGAGTATGTATACAGCCTTCTTGATAGTTATTGCTTATCACTCAAAAACCGGAAGCCAATACCACTATTTTAGTATTGCAAACATCAGAATTATGGCAGCTAAAATCCGTAATTGATAGCTAGGTACCGAGGGCTTTATTTATTTCCGAAATTAATTTCCCTACTGAGATAATTATATAAAGTATATCTTTTTAACTGGGGATACTTTTCTTTTTTAAACAGATTACACATCGGTATATTTTGAAAAAAACATGATTCATATCTTAATTCTTACATGATACTATGGCAATATGCGGAAGCAATTATTAAAAATTTGCATGTATAGAAAAAACTGTAATTTAAATTCATACATGAACAGAAATTGCAGGTTTTTCTTAAATACTTGTTCATCCTTGCTCGTCCAGAGTGAAGTCTCTAAGTAATTAGTGATAATGGCATTACAACCACGCTGAGATCCCAAAGTAATGAGTGAAATTAGCACTAGTCTAGTTGGCGTGTCTTTCAGTTGTATTTCCCCTCATGTTGGTGTTGTTCCCGTTGTTAGTTCGCCTTAGCGGAAAAGCACGTGAAGCAGTGGCTTGTAAGTACGGCGCGTTACAAACCTGGTTTCCTTTCTCTTCACTCCACCTCCTTCTCTATACTGTCCAACATGCTTTAAGTCCCTTATTATCAACTGCGTCTAGGTGTATTTTGCGCTTCATAACCAAATTTACATCTTAACAAACAGGATTAAGAGCCATGCGCTGCTGAAACACCAAGAAGAGATCTTATGGTCGTTTGCATTTTGAAAAAAAGATTTCTTGTTTCTTTTGTCTTCTTCATATAGAAGTGCGAGTTGAGGTTGAGTTTTAATCATCTTTTTGTGGTTTCGTCTTCATTGATATACTTTAATTTTCGATTTGACGTGTGCAGCTATGTTGAATACATCTTAAATCATGCAATAGTTTATCACAAATATTGTCACCACGTATAACACCACAAATTGCCAATGTTGAATCCAATTATTGGTTAATTTTTATTAAGGCCTGTTTCTCTTTCTGAATTTGTTCTCTCAAATATATATATTTTACGACTGTTCTATAGGACACCATTGCTATGATTATATGTAATTGCCAATGATAGAAAGAATTCCCCTCCCCCACATACGGCACATAAGCACGTTCCAAATATACACTACCTTTGTTATGTTCATAGATATCGCACCGTATAAATGAGGGACTTAACGCAGGACAAGTTATTACCCATAATTAATTAGTGGTCACCTTCTAGGCCCCACACTTATCCTACACTCCCGAATAAAACAAGTGTCGGATAGGAAAACTGACGTACATACCAAATCTCGGTAACCTTAACGGGGCACGGCATACGTAGAGTTAGTGTGAGCGGGTGGCGCATGGCTGATTCAGGGACTAGTCATGATGGTGAGAATTACCTTGGTTTCATCCTACGTCAACGCCTGGTCGGAACCTTATATCCACTTGATGATTTTCACCAAAACCATTTTACATTTCAGTGGGTCAGCTCCAAACCTTCGCATCAATATTTCAATAGGGCTGCTATGTTTGAAATTTGCAAATAATAAACCTGTATACCCTAGAGAGATCTACATTGGGGGAAGGGATATCATTATGTAAAGCCGGGCAGGACAGCATTCATTTCCACGTCCTCATCTCATACTGGATCATACCTCAGGTTTTAGAAGACGTGACCAAAATACCTCTATGGCAAGCCGATGTTACCTTGAAAATGACAAATTCCAGTCAGTTTTGAATTATGTTACTATAGTGTCTCCAGGATATTACTGTCAAAGTTGACAACATGTAGTAAAAAAATATATATGGATATCATAATGCGACAGGATCTTAAATACACAGAACAGAGTCGCTGGTGGGGACAGATGATTCAAAGTCCGTACATATAGACGGAGATAAAAGAATGTGATGCTGTTGTCATTGGCTCAATCCTAAAATCACCCCAATATTCATCAGATGTTCGTGAATAGGCCTTTTTCCATAGGCCGGTGTCGCACGTTATCTGGTTGGTTACGCAATGTCTGCAGCCAAACAACCCCCTCGCAACGTATTCTTTAGCATTGGAGCACTGGGTATATGAGTGTAAAACGTTTATAATACCCATGCACATTATTTCCATAGAAATAAAAGCGATCGCATCACATTTTATGGTATTTCAGCTCCAATTTGATGTATGATACATGCATATCAACTCAATGATGCCTTAGATATACCTTAGATAACACAGGGACCCCGAAACTGCATATACACTTATACATTGGCAGGCCTAGCTATAATATGCTTATCTTTTTCCAAGTTAAAACCATGATAATTATCAACTATAAAGTTTAGACAGCTCAGACCCATTGAGACAATACCATAGTTTGTTCCTGCAATTTAATCTGTCAGAAAACAACACTCCTGCAATCACACCGACCGTTCACACTCTAGGTGTGATTGCTGTGTGTCTCTATATACAAGCCGCCTGACTCGGCTGTGTTTGTCCGAGCGGCCGCGTAACTAGAGAATGGGCCGTTAGGTGGCGTTGAACGGCAACACCTGTATTGTGAGGGCTAAGTGAATTAGTTCAATATCTGCGCTATACTGCAATCGCTAATTTATTGGTTTATTCATGGAAATACATTTTGAAGGTTTTTTGTATTTCCATGTGCTTTTCAATTTTCGATGTACATCTATTTGCTCCCGTGGATTAGTTTCACAAATAGTTCATGTTGCTAGAAAAGCTTTCACTATAAATGGCATTGATTTGCCTTTGTGAAGAAGCAAATCATAACCAATATACTACGGCTTTTTATCAAGTCGGGGCAAACTGACTTCCTTAGATGGAATATATGCACTGTTCAATATATGAAGGGGATAACAATAGGTTCTTATATCTAACAATTTAAGGTTAATATATTTCTGTGTGTATTCTGTGTTCGAGTGTCGGCTTTACTATTCTCTGAGTCTGTTTCCATAAAAATGTTTGTATTCCTGCTATTGTAGTTGGGTAGATATCCAAGATAAACCAAGGATAAACGTATTCCTACATTTTATCATTAATTTATTAAACGCTTCACTTGAACCGCACATTCGAGGAATTACAATTGTTTGTTTTTCTTTTCTCAAATAATACTTACTTTCAGAACTTATACCATATCTTAAACCATCCAGTGAAATGTTAGTAATAAGGTACTTTATGTTTTGATACAGCTGTCCTTGTGCCCACTTTGCTTCAGCTTCCCAGTATCTCACCCATCGTCTGAAATTGATGACATGTATCGTGCTGCATTTCTGAAGCTGATTGGATGTATTTATCACACAGAAATACATCCAGGAGGCCCGTGCTAAGGGCGTACGTCAACCTAAGCTGTCAGACATGAACCCCGCTGCCATGGCGCACACCAACTGGAAGTTCGTCGAGACGCTGTTAAAGGAGTGCAAGGCGAAGGTAGGCTTTTCTCGAAAGTAGATAATGAAGAGGAGGGGGGCATTTTTAAAGGTTGGAGTCTGAGGTTGTTTCCCTATTAATAGGTTCCATCTACTACAGGTTACTGCTTTCCTGTCTTCTTCATCTTATAAACTCTGATTCACCAATCCCCTTATCACACTAATCAGGACAGCAAGGTGCCTGTGTGAGAGAAATCCCAAAAGAACGTCCCTGGGAGGGTATCATACATACACACTCTCAGATTTGTGGTATCCTTCGAGCAAATGCCCCCGTCTACCAATGAATTTGTTAACCGTTTAATCTTGACCCTGAAAAATATTGATACCTGAATTTTTAACAATTTTGTGTGTGGCTTATTTGGTAAAGACCGATATCCCAGACAAAATATAGTAGTTAAAGATTAAAGTAAACATTACCTACTGCTAAAAACAACTCCAAATATCAGCACAACCCAAAGAACCCTATTAACAGAGCCATCCACAACAATGCCACAAAGAGGGTAAAAATAGAACAAGACAAAGATATGTGCTGGGTGCCTAGCCACATTGGAATTGAGGGCAATGAAGCTACAGACAAAATGCAGCAAACAGGGATGGCAGTTCTCAGGGAATCTCAGGTTTTCAGGTTTCCAAAACATAACCATTCATTCTGAAATGTAGTGTATCTCTATATAGGCGGCCATTGGTGGGAGCCATGCCCGGTGGCTGGTGTCAGGCTGCACGTAGTGGTACCCTGTGGGTCCCAGGGCCTTGCAGAGTCAGGGGAATTCCCCTGAGAACTCTGTGGCGCTATAGTGGACTGACATAGGTTAACTGAAACCCTCTGAAACCCCTGAACTAAGAACTATGTTTTGAGAGTGGAGCTTAATGAAACTTGAGCTGCTTGTAATCTCAGGAGGCTGGTGGTGGTGGTGTTAGGGTGGTCATATCTATAGTAGACTTGCTCACTTCTTGCAAGTATTTACATATAAAAGTAAAAGTAAAATGGCAGTCAAATAGAGAGTTGACATTTCAGGGTTTTTTTCTGAGACCTCACTGACATCCCTGAGCAAAGAAAACACTAAACAGTCGTTTTGGAGCCGCCGACATTACACATATTGATCTACAACCAAAGAGCACTTACAAAATTGCTGCCAAAGTGCTTGAAATTGCACAAGAAACAACAAATTACTGGCTATCATTTCATCAGTTAACAAATCCTTCCGACATGAAAACCTGACAAACCAAGCTGACATATGACACTGTGTGCCAACCATACAAAACTCCTTTCATCTCATACTACATTGTCAGGTGATAAAGAAATACAGGGGGAAATTCCTGTAAATGCAAAAACAGTAAGTTTTCCACAACACTGGTAAGAATGGTCTTCATGATATCCTCAGGTAAACCAAGATATCGCAAAAAATGGAATAGAAATCATTCTCTGGTATCTCCAGGTTCTACCCTCACCTCTGTAGGGTATAGCCAGTAATACTAGAATCATAGAAAGTCTAGTAAGCCTTAATTTCTATTATCGGACATTAAATCAAACCAAACCAAACCAAAGCTCATACCTTACAATCCACTTGATTTTATGTGAATAATTAGTTACTAAATATCGGCCCCCATGTTCTGTGTCTGTCCGGTGATTGTGGTGCAGACGAAGCGTATGCTGGTGGAGAAGATGGGCCAGGAGGCCGTGGAGCTGGGTCACGGGGAGGCCACCATTACCGGCGTGGAGGAGAACACCCTCATCGCCTCCCTCTGTGACCTGCTAGAGCGCATCTGGAGTCACGGGCTGCAGGCTAAGCAGGTGGGTAGACGCCATTTGTCCCTAGTATAGGCATTCTCAACGTTTGGAGTTGTGGCTCAAGGGCTGATTCTACCAGCACGATATTCTGGTTGTCTACCAAGGTCGAGATGTATCATGTATCATGTATCATGTTGTAGCACCTTCCTGCATCTTGATGAATGGTGATACATCTTGTAAGATCTTAACCCCCCCCCCCCCCACACATTTGTGTAGCCCATATTATCGGTCAAAGGCGGCTATTCCACTGCAGCGATTCAACCAGACATTCGTACACGATTCATCCCGACCTAGCGTGTCAACCAATCGGCCATGATCGGCATATATCGCATGTCCTGGTGGAATCACTCCTTTAGTGGTAAGACGCAGCACTCCATCGACTAAATTGTTGTATTCCCAGTCATATCACCGATCCCTACTGTTTTCTATCACCTTATCTCATAGGTTCAGTCTCATTAGGATGTGATCCTGGCTATTGTTACGGCTTGATGAAACAATTATGTTTTGAAATTTTCTTCGTGGTAAAGGTATCAAGATCTGATTGGGACAAAAATCCCGTTATACATATTAAAATGTATAATTCAGAGTTCTCTCTTTTCTTTGCCACAGAGGTGTTTCTTTCACGTCACGTATATCCAATAATCTAACTCAGTAGAATAAGAATGATATATCTATTTGCAATAAACTTTCTCAGCTCACGATAGAAAAATCTGAAAAAACTGATCAATGAAGAAAGATGATATTAGCGTAAAACCGGATGAGTTTTAATCTGGGCCCCCGTATGCGACGACTGGAGTTTGGCGTAGTGATATCACGAGCCAAAACTCCAGGAGTCGCATACGGGAGCCCAGATTAAAACGAATAAGGTTTTGATTTTATCCTTCCCCCTGTGAACATTATTTTTATATGAGGATAATAACAAAAAACACGATAAAAACTTTCTGAAGTCCTCCATATAGCTCTCATTGCTGCTCTGAAGGTGCTTGGAACTACTTTCAGCTGCTGATCTCTGATTGGTCCATTTTTTGTACGCTCCTCGATTTTTTATCCGTATGCGACATAAGGGCGCATACGGAAAGTCAATGTTAAGCCTATGGGATTTTATATTAGGGGTAGGATAACAGAGCATAATGTAATACTATTTCAATTATATAAACCGAATCACTGGTGGCCCCGTTGCAGAGTAAGTCGTCGCTATGGTCGCACCTGCTGTCCTATCAGGTAGAGGAACAGTGCGACGGCGGGAACTCGGCTCGCCAGGACCCTGCCATGACGCCAGGTACGTGCCACACCCTCCCGCGCCGCACCGCCCACTCTCGCTCTGCCTCTCCGCATCCGGCGCCGCACTCGCGCCCGCCACCCTACCCCGGCACGACGGGCGCCGGTACGCTAGACCCTAACCAACTAACACCAGGTACGTTTGTGACTAACCTTCCCCTCTCTGGCGACACGGTAGTGCGCCGACTTTACTACTACTACTACTACTACTACTACTGACTGCTTCTGTCAAGTCTATATACTAAGCCTCAAGGCGGTGCTTAGCTTATCTAATTTACTCATATGGGAATGACTTTTTTTTTTATTTAACACATGTGGTTTAAGGACATGACATGGTGACTCATAATGAAGGAATTAATCGGTTGTGTAGTGGTAATATTGGAAGGACTTCCTTTTCTCCACACCTTACCTTACTGCGGCAGCGCGGTCCAGTTGGTAACGCGCATTAATGTGGATCTAGCTTCGACTCACGGGGTTGTTGCTTCTCTCACAACTGTCATCCTCGTCATATAGATCAATTCCTGGCCTGATGTGACCCTATTAAAGAAGAAACCTACAAGTTTTTTGTTAAAGTCGTGGTTCTCCATGAGTTTGATGCGTTGTGATATGAACGATGCGACAGCCGAGTGAATATCACGAATCATTCAAGCGGGTTGGAGAACGACTTCTTCTACCAAAACGAGTTGCTTTCTGTATTTATCTCACCCCTGTACATACTAAAAGAATGAACGACTCACAAGATGTATACCATGGAGAACGGACTGCAATACGTGTAGAGGGATGGAGAATGAGTTCTCAATGTTAGGCCCATGGGACAAAAATACCAGGAGTGAGATAAATTGTAATAAATCATAAACCTATGCTCGGGATAATTCCACTGCCCTTAATATTACTTCTCTGCTAACACATTATGTAACCCAAGTGCTGTGCGGTTAAAAACTTAAATTCTATTAAATTTTACATCCTATTCCCTCCACCTGCCTTTACCACCATACAATTGATTATGCCATGCCTAGTTATGATTTGCTTAGTGTCAAGTGCTTAATTCCTCATCGATAACCAAAAACTCACCATGGGAAATCCATCTGTTCTTTAACCTTAAATACTTCTTCGTCCTTGAACACAATCTTTTAAAGGGAGTAACTGAATGGTTTCTTGGAAATGGAAATACATGTAAGTAGATTATGATAAACTAAAAAAAGTGAATATGTTCTGCGGTGCGCAGAGGTATTGTCGTTAGTACAGAATAGCTGTAATATAATTGAGTATTCTTGAGGCAGGAACTACCCTGGACACAAATAAAATGTTCTGCCAATGTCTTGTTACTGCGAGCGCAGCAACGTGTACGTATAAAGGTTTCTCTCTCTTTATCACTCCGTGTGTACTTCATTTACTGCATTTTAACCGGATTCCTTTCAATGCCAGTTGGTTCTAATTGTCAAATCAGCCGCTTCTATTGTATTTTTTTCCAACGCAATATTTCGTTACGGGAGCATCCATCTAAAAAGACTGACTGTCCACTATTGTTAGAATTTGATATGTTTTATTGTGTTCTTTATCCTTAACGTTTATGT
Source organism: Alentia gelatinosa (assembly GCA_950022655.1). Lineage (NCBI taxonomy): Eukaryota > Metazoa > Annelida > Polychaeta > Phyllodocida > Polynoidae > Alentia > Alentia gelatinosa. The sequence goes on along the minus strand of OX465580.1, from coordinate 21,926,290 downwards.
ACCTTCTAAACATCCCCTGCATATAAGCTTGGGTGTGACGTCCTTTTGAAAAATAGGGCCTTATATATATGTGTAAAGATACATGTCTAGCTTTTAAGCTGCCTTGATTATCTGAAATTGATTGTGTTGATTGGACTGCATTTTCTAATACATTTTGATAAAGTCAAGTCAATATAATTTGTATAGCATAGGAAGGAAATAAGTAAACACTTAATAACCTAGAACTGACCAGTATCTTCCTGTAGGCCTTTTTACAAATCCAGAGAAGTTTCCTCTGATTTATTATTAGTTTTAGAACGAACAGACGCTTAACACAAGATTACTCACTTCCAAAATTTAAAAAAAAAGTACCGTTCGTTCATAAGATGTGACAGATCATATTAGATCGGCGAGGGCGGACTCAGTTTTAGGTAACTGGTTACAGATGTTGGTCTAGTTTCTCTTCGGAGAAACTCCTCCTGACCCGATGGAAGTTGGTTAATCAGCACAGCGTGTATGCCTGCTGGCTCATACCCAAAAACTTTAAGCGAAGGAAGTTGTTCGTCTTATCCATTATGTGTCCTTCTTGGAGTTGGCATGACGTTGTCCTAGCTCAGTAATCTAATGATGTAAACCCAGATTTTACTGTCAGAACAGCCGCACATGGTATTTCACACTAGCCAAATACCAGTTCTCCATGAGGTTACTCATTGCAGACTTTATGTACCGAGGTTGGTGGAAGCCTATGTAGAATTCCATACTCACTTTTGAGTGGGACCGAGTGTAGGCAGTCAGTAATAAGAGGAAGCGTAGTCACCAAGCCCGTAGGGATGGACGGTCGAAGTCTTTTGTACCATATTAAATACGTCCCGACACTGTAGACAGAGGGACCAATTTATGTTACAAAAAGCCGATAACGGCATCCCACGAACTCAGTCTCTACTCTTTCTTATTGCTTACTTAGAATTAGTGAGAAAATGCCACTTTATTAATTTACTAAGTTATCAATTCATAGCCATTCACTACGGGTACAGTGCGCCGGAACATTATTTATACTGCACCGCTATCAGCGGGTAGTATGCCAAAGACGTTCGGCCATAGGTATATGGTAATGAGCTGGACTGCGAGTCACTGGGTCTAGGGTTCTGTTCCCACCCATGAAGCTGTGTTTTACACCTTGTCAGACATCCTCACCTTAGATCCAGTCTCTCTATGATATAACCCTGACTGTCATCACCACACAGTGAAACCCCATCAAACGCAACTTTAAAAGCATTACAAAATCATGAGCTCTTATTTTTTATGGATGTAAATCAATGAAACCAAGTGAGATTTCCAGTTTATCCTTAGAAGGAAAGGCATTTTTATATCATGCCTTAGGTCGTAATATAGAAGGACTGAAATCAAATGTGTAGTACTAGTGGATAGACTTCAGATATGAACACTTTAACTGCAGGGCGTAAGTGATGTAGGTGGGTCAGACTATTTGGTGATTATCGGACTGGAATTTCGGGGGTCGGGGTGGGGAGCATCCTTGATGACACTGATTGGAAACTTATGTGAAAATATGACTAATATTACTAGTTCAGTAACTATTTCAATTAGCAGTACCCAGCTAGTAGCCAGTCGAAACGTTGCACAAACAATATCATGGAACATAGACATTTCATTGATAGATTTCTTCAATAATTTCAGTAAGAATAAGTGTAGACATTGCCAGTCAATATCATGTCTTTTAAATTGAAGATGGATAAGAGAACGATGAACCAAACTGCACTAGGAACAGTTTGATGTTGAATTAGATGTTTACAGCACTGTTATATTACTTATGTATTATCAATTTCACCAATCATCACAAACCCCTTCTATGTGACTCCACTAACCTCATATATTCGTGCACAAATAACATTCGTATCATATTGTTATTTGGTAGGCATCACCGCTAAGATTATTATCAAGAGTGTTTATAGTTTAGGAGGCTATCGGGAGGAAGCTATAGGGTGACTGTAATTCACCCAATCCGTTCAATTTGATTCCCTCAATTTTGATTCTACAGACATCTTCGCATTAACAATATTATTAGGAACACACAAAGTCAAAATTAACGATTACATAGACAATAATCGATGGTTTTGCGGACAGGCGGCCGTAAACCACGAGAGGTTGACGCATAGTAATACACGAGCGCTAGCGAGTGTATTACGAGGTCAACCGCGAGTGGTTTACAGAGCCGCCTGTCCACAAAGTCATCGTTTGTTGCATTTATTATCCATCTTTTCGAATAAATTAAAACCGGTAATTGCCATTTTAAAGGGTATAACAATAGGGACTATTTCTTTGCTCTACAGCAAAAGGGACTATTTTTCCCGTATACCATGGTGTTGAGGCCGTATACCACAGGTTAGAATCCGTATATCACAGTTATGGTATCTGACAGGTTTTATACAATGGGTCGTGGTTTACTGAGGCCCCATACATTTTCAATGGGGGCTTTGTATATGATGGATAATAATATCACATACATTTCTTTCCACATGGGGCCACAGTCGTATTTTCATGAGATGTATTCATAATTTTCAAAAGTTATCACTGTAGGGATTTTCTAGAGATGTGGCACATATCAAAAGAAGTTAGCACTGTCATGGTATGGAATATAATAATCTGAAATAACCAACTTTGGTATACAGCTAATAGACTTGCACTTCGAGTTAATATCAATCAAAGCTCTTCCAGTGGTTACGTGTTTTGTAACATGACTGAAAACCCAATATACAACGATGCTGCACAAGTTAGTTACATGCTCACACGGTAGAGACAGAAATTATATTTTGATGGTAATTTCATATGGAACTTCCAATCCACACGTTGGGGAACGTTTGTAGGATATATCTTTTAGGTACAATTATCAATCAGTTATGAATACAAAAAAGAGATCTGCCTGACGAAACAAAGGAGAGATATCCTTGCTTAGCTGCATTGTCAAGTGCTCTTTCCATTTACTACTATTATCCTACGGATCATGTTAAAAGGCATTCCCAGGGAAAATGAACAAAAATCTATGGCCATATATCCACCAAAAAATCTAAATTTTTGTGCTTACATCTTACAGAAAAAAGACATTGTTCAACATTAGAAAGGGGAGTAGGCTTTATAAATTATACCTTTACCAAAGGTCAATTATTCATTCTTGTAGAAAGATAACCCCTGGTTGAGAAGGAGGATTAACAGAGTATCTTAATAGAGCCTGCTTCCCATATTAATCTGGAGCAGATATTTGAGTGTACCTTTCTCACTCTTTATTCTCGTCTGCTATGGCATTTTAGTCTGCATAAAATATTTATTCCAACATTTTCATCACTATCCTTGTCGTTTGCTTTACACAACCAAAACAATAATTCGATGCTTCTTATCTGTATTTCACTTATGGTTTTAAAGTTTTATCAAGCATACTTCTGTTCGGCTATGACCTTGCTTTCTGGAATCTTTTGGTCTGATAGGGCAGATAGCATGTCTCAAAGCCTCTTTGATAAAGTATGCCATTTTGTGGCACAACCCAATAGCTTCTTACTAACACACAACTGTGAGAAGAGGATCCACCTCCCAAGTTCTACCAATGAAGAACATTAATATAGAGATTTAAATTGCCCATGGCAACAACAACATTAAAAAGAGGAAAGGGCTGGCATAATCGAAATAATAGCATTACAATTATGGGCACTGATGGTATAATATATATTCAAACCAACTATTTCATCAGAGGAGACATGTTTACTTTTGCCCTGAAACTAGTACTAATGATGAGAGAGATCAACAGCTTTGTTGCAATAGTTTAGAACCTGGGAGTTTGGTTCCTACGGCGATCCCGGCCATGCACACACACGTGTGTATACTTGGGGGTCAGGTGTCAATTACAAGAAAGGTCATCAGTCAATGGGCATAGAAGTGACCATCATCCTATCCCAATCGTTACAGGCACAAAAAGTGACGAATCTACGTTACGCTAGTTTGTTTTTTTTTTGTTTTTTTTTTGGGACCAGAAGTGCTTTTCGCCCCGTATTTTAAATCTTCATAAGATCTCTTGGAGCACAGTCTCCAATCATTCTCTTGGAAGCACATTGTATCCTGGGCGCGGTTGTTTATTTATCATACCTTTGTATAACAATATTGACTATATGATATGATGCTATGTACGTTGTAGCGTACGTAATGCATGTACCTGAGAAATCAGTGAGGTCTTTGATGCAGGATCAATGATGTCCCATGCTCTAGCAAGTTTACAATGATTGGAAATATATTGATTGCTGGATATGATTAAGCATTTCTAAATAGCTAGATTATAAGAAACAAATAAAATATTACAATTACATTAAACTGTAGGAATGCGGAGCAGTTGACAACGATAACTGATATTCTGAGCACTCATAGAAACAGATAAATCACTCCTAGAAACAATTTCAAAACCGGTCAAATATGCTTAAATATGTAAACCTTGGCGACATGGTGATTCTTAATAGGCCAGTACATTTTCCTATTGGTCATACCTCCTGCGGTTTATGTGATCTAAATCTTTGTAGTCTCTTACTACTACTTGATGCTTATGTGACTAAGTCAGTGGGTTCAGCATGGATATCCAGTTATACAAAGGTATGATGATTATATTTTTTAAAGCCACCAATACTACCTACCAGCCATTTGCAATGGGTATTTTTATGGCCTATACGCTTTCGTTATAAACCCGTGCACATATGTCTATCAGTTGCGTACGCTTCTACCTATACCGTATATATTAACTACGGCATCGTAGGGCGTACATTGGTGCCCGGCCCAGTCTGGCGTCCACTGTCCACAACCCTAGTTTACTTTGTTATTTCCAACTTCTATTGAATTATCATATTCGGGTGTATGATAATGGCAGGATGGCTTTAGGTATAGGTTATCTGTGACGGAACTCCGATCCATTTCGAGAAATGCTACCTTGGTCTCGGGTTCCGTGTATACCACAAATGGAATTTAATTCAGTCATCACTACGCTATACCTGTTTTAATACACAATACACCTGGTATCGGTGTATGGTGGTAAGGGATGTAGAACCAGCCCTGGTAGTAACAAACACGTGTGCCTGTCCGGGGTTGCTGTGTGAGTCGCTTTGGGAGGTGCTTTGAGCATCTGGCCTCTGGAGATTGACCTAGAGACTTACCTTCTGTTCTTCACAGCTCTAGCCTGGTGTGTTCTCCGTAAGAGGTTTGACCGTACGTTGCATTTCCTCAATTCACCTTATGCTTCATCTCCTTAGCTGTCCAGAATATATATATAACCAGATTAATAAATTGTTGTCTCTTGATTTGTGTTCTCAGTGCTGTAGTATCATTTCTCAGGTTATTGTATGTTTTGTTCTGTCCCTTTTCACCTATAAACACCTACGGAATGTCCGTTGTAAAAGCAATTCTATTGTAGGGTTATGGTATATTTTAAGGTGAAATTTCCTTACACTTTAGGATGAAATGATATGAAACCTTGAAGTTGGGCTTTTATGGACCCATTAATTAGATGGGAAATGCTCATCTCAATCATACACTATTACCACAAGTTTGTTACAGCAGATCAAATCTGTAACTAGAAACATACAATAAACTGAGGACATTCATTATTTTAGTCTTTATCGCGGTTTTTTCTCTTTTTTTCTTTCCTTTTTTTCTCTTTTTTTTTGCTGCACAATATGTTTTAAGAATACAGCATATGTTTCCCTTTATGGCTAGAATCTATTGTGAATATTCATTTCTTGACATTTATTCCGTCTGTTCTATGTCCTTGTGAAAATCATACAAAAGGCCTGAATGATAGAGTTTAGTTATTGTTTATGGTTGTTTTCTCCCATTGTACTGTGCACATAGAATCGGTTCAGCTGACAGAAATTGATGTATGGTTATGTAAGTTTTAGATGTGGACCATAAAGAATAGAAATTTAGCTATAAGGATTTTACGTCTAGGCGCAATTACCTTGTTTAGTTGAATATAAAGTTGTTGCGGTAAAGGGACATAGACTGATTGTATACGACAGATATTAAAGTCTGGAGGTGAAAGAAAACACACTGATCGCGTAATACTATATTAAAAAAAGAACAACACGTATATCAATGCGTACATATCATAGCACATTTGAAATATTTGGTGGGAAGTGGCAAGGTCATCAAAACTACTAAATAAACTTGTTGAAATTAAAAAAACCAAAAACTATTATGATTAATTTGCCATCAAATAGTATCTGATTTCAAATATTTTTGTTTCTAGGATTTGAATAGATGTACTGGTTTTATGAGAATGTGTCTACATCCTTTCAGTTACAACCGTAAAAACAAAAATATACTCAACACAAGATTTCGCTACATCGACAAATGAGTGATACAAGTTGTTAGGCTCTTCAATTATGCCGATAGGGAATTGTCAGTGTTCATAACATGACCCGCAGTAGTCAAACGTCGGTCACATGCTCTTTCAAATATTGCATATCTTAAATTGGTTTTCTGTTGATGTCTCCTCCTTCGTAGGGTAATGAACGCTCATTCAAATAAACCTAATAAATGAAGTTGATTGTATATGTTGACATTTGATTTCTCCAATGAAATTTCAAGATTGACCCTGTCATAGTGACACTTAAATTCTTTGTGGAACCTTTTCGTTTATCTATTTACAACTGGTGTATGCTCCCAGATTGTTGGCTTTCTTTTTCAATAAATGCATTACTTAGTTGTTTGCCATGACTGGCACAGACCTATGTTATCGTAATCAGTATGGATTATGAGAACTATTTCACTTTGTTATAAAAGAATATATGCTAATATCGCAAGCAATACAAAACTTTTATATGAGTGGTTACAATGATAGTTGTTTACTTTTATGCATGCTAAATTTATATTGAATTACTTACGTTGTCTTATAGACTATTTTTTCTGTAATTTAAGTTAGATTTTCTGTGATTTCAATGCATGGAAGTTGTGAAGTAAACTTAGAAAATTGTTTTGATCTCTTCGTTTCTTTCAATTACCTAGAAATGTTTGCTCGTCATTTTCATTCTCCTGAATGTAGAAAGTGTCTATTGATTGCTTTGTAGAAGTATCTTTAATATATGTCTTTTGATGTTTAGAGATAAACATTACAATATCTTACAACAGCTTTGATCTCCTATATAACTAACCTTTTGCAAACTCTACAGTGGAGATTCATTCTGCTCTTTTGAGTGGTCGAGTTGAGTCCTTTGGTCGTGCTGCTGTGATTTCCATAGAGAACTAGAATTATGCTGTAGGTCACTCATGAAAAACCTGTTCTGACAATAGTTATCTTCTTTGGTTCTTGTGTAGACTTGTCCAATGTAGCGCTGGAGTCTGAGGCTTGTCCAAGCGGGATGCAGACCTGGCCGATACGGCGTCACAAGCGGAAGGCGAGTCGCGGCCCCGAGCTGCCCGTCCTCAACCCGCTGCCGGTGTCGGTCACCTTCGACATGAGGTCAGCTTTTTATTCAACTTTTTCATAATTCTAGCAGTCCGCATCAAATTTCTTCTATATATTTTTTTTTATTTCCCTCATGAAAACCATATTGCATGAATTGTGGACAATATTTTGAGGTACATAACTAATCTAACCAAAATATGTTCTAGTGTTTACTTATTAACGTAATTGATTTAATGGTAATTTTGTATTTAGAAATCACATTATAATGTTGCATTTTATTGTCAGATTTCTTTGTTATCACTCTGGCCTTACAAACATTTGTTATTCTGATTCAAATTTTTCTAGATTTAATAATGATGCGTCATGGTCCTAACTGTTGCTTCACCTTAAAACATGAATATCACTATCACTTGGAATTACTAAATTTTATCACATTAATTTATGTTATCCCACTGCTAGTGATCAGGCCATTCGCATTGTTGGATTAGTTGCTCTTAAAGCATTGCATTTCTAAAAATCAGTCTTGAGCTTCCATTTACACTTTATAAAATCATTTTTCATGTATAAAACAAAGATAGTATAAATTTAGCCTCATTCACGCCAATAAAACTAGTTTGAACCTCCCCACCCACCACAGCCCTTTGTCCTGGCTAATATTGATTTGTTTTCCATATTCTCTTAAGTCTCTCTGAGGCAGTCACGTGAAATATTTCCATATTTTCCATGACTCCAACTGACATCCCTGTATTAATGTTATGTCTGTTGACGTTTACGACAGGAACGTCCGTCAGATGACGGAGATTAAAACGGAGGTCGGCTACGCGCGCGCCTGGGTGCGGCTGTGCCTCGAGAAGAAGGTCCTATCCCGTAATCTGAAAGAATTACTGTCAAACCCCGAGCTGCTGCGCTCTCTCTACAAGCGGTACGCCTTCCTCCGCTGTGAGGAGGAACGGGAGCAATTCCTGTACCACCTGTTGTCTCTGAACGCTGTCGACTACTACTGCTTCACCAACACCTTCACCACCACGGGTAGGTCGTGCGCACTGTCCACAAGGAACCTGTTATGTCATGCCTTTGTCACTGGGCCCAAAGATTTAAGCTAAAGAGATGATTGTTTTCCTATTGTCAAAGGAAATGCTTGTTTTTATGTTTTTCTTTTGGAACACAAAGAAGGAATAAATTGGGCCTCATTGACATCGACAAACAGTGGCTCAAACATCCCCAGATGCCTCAGTCCTATTTCATGGCCAATAGCGATGTGTTTTCCATGTATTCTCAGTCTCTCTGAGGCACTGAATTCCACATGGAAAACATTTCCTCTATTTTTCATGACCTCCATAAAAGCTCATTTCAAGAAAGAGTAATTTTATACATATAAAGAGAAACGTCGTCACAAACCGCTAAGATCCACCGGTATTTGGTCTAGAAAATGTTCTATATGGTATATTTAGCACTCTAACAAGACGACACTACCGCATACTGACACTACTTTGATCCCTGTACCTCCCCTACAGTTACATATATCAACTCCAAATCTGTGGACAGCATGTGTGGGTCTTACCCTTCTATCAGACAATGACAGTAGACCCTCACATGATAGTGAAGGAAAGACAGTGCTTTAGTCTAGAATATCGATATAGCCCTCTTCTGAACTGCTCAAACCTTAAGCTACCTGTATACTCACTTGCTATATTTTATGTGTATAACCATAAGTGTCCTCACTTGGCAATGCTGTGCCTCAATTATGACCGTCCGTTGGATTCCCTAATTTGTTTGTACTACTGGTAAATTGAGTGTGAGTGTAAATTGTCAATCTTTACACAACTAGGTAGGCCCGACAATTAAAACCAGCCGCACTAAATAGTGGCTGATGTCATCGGCCTCTTTATTGGCAATTTAATCTGAACTATCTCATGTTGGAATGTAACTGATGTGAACGTCAATAAAGAAATGATCAAAAAAAAAAGAAAAAAAAGATCATCTGACATGTTCTGATTAAACCAGTCCCAGTTGAAGTCACATTTTGATTGTCGTTTCCCTTGTTGCAGTGATCGGGTATCGGATTTTGATCTTTCCGCAGCAGAAGCTAGGAAGTGGCAGCACGACAGCCAACTGCTGGCTCTGTCTAGCTGGTCAGTTGGGTGAGACCTGTCGTATCGCCATTCCCAAGCACACACTTGACATTACGATTCAGGTAAATTAGCCCAGCTCTGCCGTGGATGTTATACCATTATCTGTATCATGAAACTTTTTGATATTAGACAGCTTGTGCAACTCAGACCGCATACTGAACTTCCTGTCACGAATAATGCCTAATATATTTTAGAAGATGATTCTATTTTGGGATTTTATCAACTATTGTTGTACCTTTATCCTTATCGGAGGCGATTTCGTCATGCCTATAATTTTTCAGGTCCATACGATAGCCCAGCTATATGCAACATGGATTTTTTACTTTCATTTGACGTAATTATGACTGTGTTGCGATAGTATTTTGAGATATTTTTCTTTAGCCATATCCACGGACTCCTGTAGAAGTCCGTGCTGTAATCATTTTTTCATTTTACCACACATATGCCCAAGTAGTGACAGATATGTTCAATGACAAGTCTATCATAATAATAAAACATATATGAATCCTGAATATACAAAAACCAGCATTAGATAATGTATTTTTGTTTGGTATCTTTGGTTCCAGCACAAGAATTTGGGGGTACTCACGACCCTTCGTATCGGTCACGATAACGCCGGTATGTCACCCCGATGGAAGGTAGAACACATTTTAGTACGTAACGAGGTTACAGGTCACACCTACAGGTGAGTGCTACATTTACTGTATAACTGATCCGATATACATAAAACTCTCGAAACGACTTGATTTCCATTTCTCCTAATGTATTTTTTTTTTTTTTTTGTAAGATTTCTTTATTGATTTCAATCAGTAAGGTATACAATATGTTCCTTTCGAGATCTTGTACAAGCGTGGTAACATGTCTATAAAATCAATAAAGTGGCAAAAGCCTCAGTTGGTATACAACTGGTTTTCTTGGCTATGCCGTGTATTCAGTTAGTCCACTAGTGTTGTTGACTTTAACAATAGGATTTTAACGCATCCACGGGTATTGTGAATTCATTACACTCACTTAGGTTTATAAAAAACAAATACAAGCATGTGAAAAGATCTCATCTGGCCTGAACGAGGGTCTGGTCTCTCCGTTGAGTGGTTCTCCAGGTTGGGGGAGAGCTGTTGGATCTTTTTTTACTAATATCCTTCCCTGTAAATACCTGGAGGCATCATGGCACCATTTTTTGTAATTGCCTGCATGCAAGACACAATGTTACCCTGCGAATGACTATCGGCAACAACAAAAATCCTATATCCGGAATGAACCCCACAGGGGAAGAGGGTCGGGCCCTGAATATGGGAGAGATTCGTTTTTATAACAATACGACTACAGGTGATTGTTTTGTTTCTTCGCCAGGTTCCCGTGCGGCCGTTGGTTAGGGAAGGGTGTGGACGACGGCAGCATAGAGCGCCTACTGGTCGCCGAGCCGGTGCCTGCCACCACCGACGCCAATGAGCTGATGGAGAAATGCCGCACTCCGCCCCGCTGCCGCTCGCCCAGCATGCCGCGCAAGTCCAACGAACCGAGTAAGCTCGACAATAACTCCAGTTCCATCACCGGCCAAGCCTACAGACAGGGTCTTAGATTTATCTACGGCCTTCTCAACCAAGAGCGAACCAACCTAGACCCCCAAAATAGTATGTGATAATTTGGGTTTGTAAATCAAAGCCAGTTCTGATTGCTGCCAATACTCAGTTCTGGGCCCGTGCTATGCCTACTTTCCCTGGACATGGTCGCTAACAACAGCTCTTAATAAATTGACCCTGGTGCTGCGTAGTCACTAGCCAGACTAACATACGACTCTCTCACGCCAGTTCTTTAGTCAGCAACAGCGTTAAGTAATTACCTTTTGGTTAAGTCACCGGGAAGTTTGCATTGACGTCACATGTTTCACTCGTCAATATGGAAATATACTGATGGATAAGCAACGGTTAGATAAATACTACAACAACATAAAAAAAAGGGATTATATTCGGAAATGATATTTGCTTTAGCATGGCGAGTTGCCAGCTTTATGATACCAAGTCATAATGGTGGTCCGATTGAACCTCAAATGAAAATCAAAGAAGTTTGAAAAGCAGCACCTCTTTTCATTACTCCGATTTGGTAAAGAATTTTTCTTCTTCCTGGTGCTGTTCTCTCCCATCTCTGTACGAGAATTGGTGTGAGCTCCAACACGGAAAAGGGACCTTGGATATGGGCAAGTCATGGGCTCCTTCTATGCACGCATCATATGCCGAATTTAAAGAGGATACAAAAATACGAATATAATCGCGTATGACGAAGCATGTGTAGAGTCCGGGTACACAATTTTTAGACACATTAAAATTCAGATATCTCTGGGGTTTTGACAATCTAAAAAAACAGAAAAGAAAAGCCTGATTACACAAGAAAACTGTTTCGTAATATCTTACATACATAAAAAGTTATTGGAATTTGCACAGCCGTTAATCTAGAGAATTAGGATAGGGCGGCTTCAAGTGGCCCAAGGCTTCCCGCAGGTTGACCGTCTTGTCATCTGGAGTGAAAAATTGCAAAGCTCTTGTAGAAGCCCCTGCATATAGTCAGGACAAATACATGATGATAATGTGACAGAAGAATATAGTAGCCTTCAGGTGGTAAAGGGAAAGTCTTTAGTAAATCGTCTTGCCTGCTGAGACTAGGTTCTACCGCCGTGGTTCTGCATGTGACGTCATATGCAATGCTCACGTGATCATCTTTTAAGCTTCACTAGAACTTTATAAAATTACGAGCTATAAGCTCAGATCCATGACTTATTTGCATCGTATGCCACCTAGATTAAGTTAACCGTCTTAAAGTGAACATGATGTGCACGGAATTCAAGTAAAATTGCATTTTTAGTATGTCGAATAGTTCTATTTAGACTTTTCATCTTAAGGGTTACTTAACACTGAGTAAGAAGAAGAGCTTTTGTTAAAACAGTTGTTGTTTGAACCGTGGCATATATTGTGACACCCACCTTTAGTACACGCTGACCGTTCTCGTATGATTATAAGTGGGGACGCAGAAAATCTCAGTGATGTCAAAAACAGTGAAAGTAACGCCACGTTTTCTTTACGCATGTTGCTTCATCTTAATTTCATGTAAAAGCGATCAATTAATTGCCACGTCTTTGATATGTTATATTTATTTATCCCACCACTTAGGTTGGCACCTATGTCGTATATAGCGACAAGCATTCCATTTAAAACATTCACAAGTTCACAACAGAGACACTTACGTCATTTTAAATTTTATTTTTACATTTCCTTCACTCTAACCTACTTTTAGTCACGACTAACAGTGCAAAAATAGATAATATTCTATTCCGTAGTCAGGTATTTGACAATGTGTGTCCAAAGAGTCTGATATAATCGCGCGGTGACCTCTCTGTAAATGGCGATATTTCATCTCAATTTTATATCTTTATTTCCGTTTACACTTTATTCTAGACCTAGATATCGCCCATCCTCATACAATAAGTACAGAAATTTTGCAAGTTTCAAAATATGTCATCCTGCTACGAAAAGGTAGAATAAAGAGTCTTGCCAAGAACGTCCAATATGTGGAACTCTAATTTAACCTATTTTTCGAATTGAAATGTAATTTAAGATGATTTAATATCATATTCTTTTCTAAACTTCGGCAGACAAGTTTAATTCAAATGATAACTAGAAAGCATCTGTGGTTATTCGCAAGATGTGTCTAGATATTTCGAAGAAAGTAAAGCAAAATCTTCATTATATGTACGTGTTCTTTCCATAACAATATTTTCTCAACTAAATGCAATTTTACGACGGTTCACTGAAGACGATCCATAAAAATTTTCATAGAAGTAACGAGGATGGGCGACAGACTCTATATCAACTACCAACTGTTAATAGATGTGTGTTATATCGTGTGAGTCAGATCCTAATCCTTTATGCAAACTCGTGAACAGGAAAAGTAGGGCAGCATTGTAGATTGTAAAAAGGTCAACCCAAAGGCAAAGCTGATTTTTTACAGTTTACTACAAATGTCAAAGCAGAAAATTATTCAGATCTGGAAGTAATAGCCTATAAGGTTGGTTACTTACTTAATAATTTGATATAGCCACGTGAGACAGGCCATGGGTAATTTCTAACGGAATGCATGTTAGGTTTAATTTGCATGGGACCCTGTCAACTTGTGCATGGCTACATCATGTGTAGAATAACAAGGTTAAATAATACGTTATTATTTATGAATAGCCTTTTCTGTTATACAGCCATGCGTATATCAATCTGTTGATTAGTATTCAGTTACTGTGTCTTATTTATTGTCTTATATAGCAATAACTTCTGAGGACATTTTTTATGATACGAATTTACCTTGTGTTATAGATACTTGTTTACCGAGCTATTAGTGTTATTGTATATTCTGATGTATTTCAGGAGCGGCAGGTGTGTGCTCTAGAAAGAAAAATTAAGAATTTCTCTCCTGTGTTTAAATATCCTCCAAAATCTCTCTCGGCAGTTACTCTAAGTTTATACATATTTGAACATACTGTATAAACACAAATACTAGATTGTAACTAACTTAATTACCTTCTATCCTAGTTACCGGTTATCATATTAACGCATATTATCTGCAACATAATCAAACTCAATCATAGTCACTTTATGGTGGTGTATTCAGCATTTTCTGAGGCATGCACTGTTTACTTTCATTTCAAAGTTAACCCCAGTCACACCAATTTGTAGTGGAACCTTACATGTTTTCATACGAAGCAAAATGTCCTGCTGATTTATGTTGCAGATACATCATGTGCTTCCTTGTTCCTGTTATCCTGTTATTTCTGCAAACCACCGTATTTGAAACCAACAAATTAATAACCAGTGACTAAATCATCATCATATTGAATCCAAGCAATCAATTTTAAATGACATTAAACATTGATGCACATATCAACAAAATGTAGTTTTGTATATCAGTCGTGACTATTAACTCGGCTTTTGGAAGGGCAACGGGAAAACTATTGATTTCCGCTTGTAGTTGAGAATTGATGACGATGATGATTTTTAGTCCCTGAAATATATTTAAGCTTCTGAATTTTGAAAACGGTGTATATATATAGTTTGACACGGTTAAGAAATGTGTTTATTTCCTAATGATTTAAGTCTCCTAAGAAGAATCATCAAAATATCTGTTCTTTGTGTGACTTACCTAACTCTTAATGTCAAAATCAAAAATCAAATCTACATATTAATGAATGATATTAGAAAAAAAAGTTAACAGTTACAGATAATTAATTGGTCTGACAAATAAAGTCAATATCAACATCTCTGTTGCATTCAATAATTTCAGCAATGTGCTACAGTCTGAGTAATATGAGTATGTATATAAAGCTTGATTTATTTCCGTATACGTTCCACAAAATAATGTGTTCCTTATCACCTTAGTAAAAATAGATATATTTCAACCCGTTTTTATATAGGAATGCAGATTTCAAGGATACAGGAGATGCTAGGAGACGCAGTCAACAATCTAGTCAAACATTTCTACAAACCAGAGAAGGAGGTAAAGGAAACTTGAACTTTGTCATAATCAACTGAAGCCTTTTTATTAAGATGGCTTTTATGTGAAAGGCATATTTAATATTTTCCTTATTATAAATGTCTACATCTATGAACACTGACGATTTCTGTGTTGATGTTTACATGAGGGATATTTAACGGTGTGTTTTCTGCACGTAGCGGGGGAGCCTGACTGGCCTGCTGTGTGGTGAATACGGCCTCTGTTACTGCATGGAACACGTATTCCAATGTGGCTTCAAGTCGTCGAGATTCTTCAGGGGTCGCTTCTTCGTCTGGGACTTCCTTGGTAAGTATCTCACTTAAAAAGTGTTACTACATCTAGTCCATTATGTTGTTACTTGCTACCCGCTACCATAAAACCGGCTGGTATCTACTGATGCATTTGTAGTCTAAACAGTTTTCTTTTTCTTTTTGAGAAAATTTTTTTTTTGTTCATGTTGAAACTGACGGTTTCAGGAACACTGTTATATATATATGGATATATCAGCTAACACCTAGACGAAGACACCATCGCTGATGGTAATAGATATTAATCTAGTGTGCATTTCAGTTTACACATTGTGCGTATACTTCAATTTACCTTTAACAGTGTAAGACATAGTGTGAATTGTGACATTAATCTATAACATGGTCTTAAACCTCAGGTGCCTAAGACAACTATACGATACGATACTTTTACATGTATTTTTAGATCTAAGGCCATGTTGGCTTAATAAAATACGATTACTCCAGAGATTTCATTGACAGGAACTTTTATTCCAGTAAAGGGTCGACGTTTCGGTCTTTACAGACCTTCTTCAGGACCAAGAATGTATTTTTAGATTACGAGGCAGAAATGTCGTCCCTAGTGAGATGCTCTCTTAAAGTGAGAGCGTGATCGTTCTCAACCGTCGCCGTAAAACAAAATATATACAAATTGTATACTCACCTGGCTCCACGTTGCGTTTACAGAAAAGGTTGCCAGCTACTTTGATGGTCTCTTCATGACTGACGAGCGCGCCGAGTTGTCGGCCGAGACGCGCGCCACCATGAACTCCTTCTGTCACGTGATCGCGCGTATCAACCAGGCCTCGCAGACGGTGGGCAAGGACGGCCGCTTCCAGATCTTCATCTGTATCGGTGTCAGGTGAGACGTTGTTTTCTCTTCAAATGTCAATAGAAGGATTCTTTTTCTTTCTTTTTTTGTAATACCTACTGATTTTTTTTGTAATAACACTCCTATCACAGTGAATATGTGAAATACAGATTAAAAATTCTTTAAATTCCAAAGTGATATCCTCCCTTCCTCTTCTCCTTGGGTGTGTGGGAACGTTTGGTATACCTTTGGGAATTACAATTTTATTCTATTCTTGTGTAGGAAATCTATCACAAACCAACAACTCCCAAACTTTTTTTAAGTTTGCAATTTTATTGATACTTGGTGGTACACATTCAAGATTTATGACACAACGTTTCGCGATTAAATTCGCTTCATCAGGTGTACTTAATCTACCAAATATATTACTGAAGTGCCAGATTGGAGCACTTAATCTATTCTATTCTTTGAAAATAATCTGCCATAGAATGATCTGAATAAACGAGTCTAATGCATGGGGGTGTTTTCTTTTCTAACAGAGCAGGGATGCCAGTTTTCAACGTTTCCATTGAATTCATTGTTTTCATTTTCAGAATAACAAAATGATTCCTTGTGTAATATTGATATACCAACTGCTAAATAACCCAATTCAGCCACAGCCCAGAATCCCCTGCTGAACCTCTCCACTGACCCATGAAAAAACTTGAGCTTTCCCTTGATTCCTACTGTAATGCATATGTAATGCATAAATTCTGTATTGCCAAAAAAAAAATTCAATGTTTTTTTCTTACCCCCTCTGACAACCCTGAACAGAGACAACCGACTACAACGGTGGATCCAGGAGCTGAGCAGGACACCAGTCACGGTGCAGATGTACGAGGAGAAGTCCTTCCTGCGGGACCCCACCCTCCTCACCTTCCTCACGCAAATACTCGACTCTCTCAAGGATTTTGATATAGCTCTCGAGGCCTCTCTAGTCAAAGGTGTAGAGGTGTAGAGCGTACGAGCCCGGTCCTAACATAGATCTGATTGCTCTCTCACTCTCTGATGTTTGCGTTGCGCGAGCCATGTGGCGGCTGGTTTCATGGATATGTACTGGTCCTCCATCTGTGGGATCCTACCAAATAGCGGGCCGGTGTTCATAATATGTGTATGATTGGTGTCAGTTTCTATTCGAAAAAGGGAAAACTGTGGGAAATAAGCTAAGACACCGAATTATTTGTCATGTAAAAAGAATTGTTCTGTGAATGGAGACACTGTCAGTGCAGTATGTGTATCCTTGCTGTGAGTGAGGGCATCCGTTAGTGTCATACCGTAATGGTGAAACTTATAACCAAGAGGCTAAAGTATAGCTTTATAGGTATAAAGAAATGTGCTGTAGAGCTTATAAAAACTGAGAATGAGCCTCGGTACAATGATTCCACTCTACAGGTTTGTGTATAGAATGCTGTAGAATGGTTTGGTCATTGCCTCTATTTCCCAACTTTAAAAGGGAACTGTATATAATGGAGGTCTGATTACTGTCTAAAACGTCATTTCATTGTCCTGGACAAGTATTGAAACAATTTCCAAGGCAAACCGTGCTACACATTAGCTGCCGTATGCTACATGATATGGCCATACGAAAAGTCACTGTCAAGAAGGTCATATTTATAAAGGTCTCATCTTGGCAATAGCTAGTTCTTGTCCCTCACATTGCTAGGAAAGCGTCCCTACCATCTCATAATCGCAGCATTTTTTTGTTGGACGTCCACTGGACCTAATCCAGATTTAGATATGAGTTAAAAAGTTAGAAATTGTGAGCTGGCCATCTTTGTAACAGTTTTAGGCAACTAATGGCTTCTCTGAAGCTCAACATTGCCCAATCAGCTAGGTCACAAACCACAGGGCATCATCATCATTGAGGTTTGTTAGGCATAGACTCCTCTTGACAATAGTCAAACATCCAAGTCTACTACTGCTAAGTGTAACTCTAGGTGATTGGAGGTATGTGCATCTGCACATACATTCATACAAACAAACATGCATGACTAAGTGCAAGTTTATATAGATTATGCACATTCATAGATGTATACATACGCATACTTAGATACATGTGTATAATGCATTTTCATATATTACACACACACATATATATGAATAGATGCATTTATCCGTATACATATATGTATGTCCATAATAGTATACGAGTGTACGTACGCATGCATATGATGAACATTACTTTCTCAGAGTTCATTGAGGGGTAGTGCGCTCCTCCTGCCTTGATATCAGTGCCCCAGAATCAACCCATTGCCTATATCAAGATCAGGGTGTATTTAGACTAAATCATGGCTTAATATCTAAGGACACAAGGTTATTGAAACAAAACAAAGGTCGAAATGCACATAATCATCTGTAACGCATTTTTAATATAGAGTTGAGAGAAAGAGAAACTTCAAAAAAATGTATATTCACTCACTTAGATAAATATTTCATGTCTTTAAAGTTTCCTTTCTTCCGATGGTGGAAAAACCATTAGAAAACTACCAAGTTGCCGGCAAGGCTTTTTCAACCACTGTCATGTTTCAAAGGGTATGTGGAGCACGAGTAGCATACTATGTGTAGCAACATTTTTTTAATAGTGCGTGCTCGTCGTAATAGAATACCGAATCATTAACTTTATCAAGTTATAATTAACATTCTCACTTCAGAGTGAATTCCTTTTCTCACTTTTTCGTGACTATTTTAAACCGTTCACTTTGAAAATGTTAGCGGATCTGTATACAATACCTATTTTCTATCTAGACCTGTATCTGTATGTGTGGAAGAGTGGATAGTTGGGTAGAATGGTGGATGGATGGATTGATGCATATTATGTATATATACAGACACGTACACACAAATATAAAAAAAAAATAGTTGCTCCTTCTGCTCACCACTTCTGACGCGTGTCTGTAGTGCTCACACTGTACGCATCACTAGACAGCTGTTTATAGCGCCGTGCCGATGCGATCACTTGGTTCCACACAGGTTCGTGGCTGTTACGAGTCTCACCGAAGGCCACAGAATCATATTGATGGATCCACTACCACAGACAGAGATAACATCTTCTGAATACTGAACCCAGCATCGGGGAAAACACTGGTGAGTGAATAGTGGCGCTCTCCGAGTTGCCCTTCCCTCAGTCTGTACATCAGAATCTGCAGCTGCTAATCTAAAAAGTGGAGAAGGGGGTCTCATATCTTTGACTACACAGCTGTGTGAGGGACGGATATATAGATGTGGCGAGAAAAAGACATGTATGTACGTTTGTTTCCTCTGAGTTCCCGTTAAAGGCGTGAATTGTGGGGCTGGATTTTCTAAGGTATGACTTTCACTTGGACATGGTTGGTATAGTGGTGAGCAGAAGGAGTGTCTTTGAACCTCAGAACGATTGGAATTCTCCCTAGTGCCAAAGCCTGCAGGTCGGTAGGACAGTCATAACCGAGCTGAACCAGTAGACGTTATCAGATTAAACCCACAGCGAGGTAATGGAAAATAAACTAATTGATATTAGCTGTTTATTTATTACTAGTTTGCTAATATTTCATATAGATGTGCTATATTGTATCCATGAAATTTTGATTTGATCGGAATTTGGGAATCAACTCTGCACTGCCCATCACCATCTGTATACTGAGTGAGTGATTGTGTGAATTTGATTGAATACCAACCAGCCCGTGGCCACAGATTCTCCGTGGTAAAACAACGGCGAACAGTGATTGATTAGGAATGAGTTGTAATGTTGATGTACACTTTGAGCAATAATCTTTCCTTATACTTTGCTGTATTTGTAGTACTACTTCTATGGTCATTTCCGACCAGTGTATCAGTTCTTTCATTTACACCATACTCTGGAGTCGGTCGATTAGAGACCAATTTAAACCTTTGCCATTACCCTTCTTTTCCCCCACGTATTTTGTGCTACGGGTTAGTATGTGGACTTGTATCGTGATGTTAATCTTTAGAAAACATTGGTATTTAAATGCAATGTTATCTCTTTTTTCTTTTCTTTTTTGCAAGGCCGTCCAATGACAAAGTCTGGGACAGCCTTAACTTTATTCATCAAGTAGTAATGGAGCATTTATGTATCACAAATCAATGTCTTACAGGATATATACCTGTGAACAAACTGTATTATTACATGAAAACTAATCAGTTTTATTATTATCAAGTCTAATTAGTTTGAATAGAACACGGTCAATTGGTTCTGGAGAGCTAGCTATGTCCTACAGTGCCAGTGTCGGAACAGGAACTGCCTCTTCATCTTCAAATACGCCATGTGTCCTAAGTGACTTCACATTTATGTAGATATTATCAGGATTCATTTGAAATTATCACAAGTTCTGTAGAGAATAGATTTGGGTTACTATTAGGGTGGGGCGAGGGCTGAATACCACAATTGCGTTGGCTTGATTATTGGTGGCAGAAACAGTGGGTACTGCAGATGCAAAAGAGTGTCGGTGATTGTTTTCTACACCAATAGCGAGTCATATCACAATACAACGCGGTTTTACCCAAGTGTTTTCAAAATACGGAATCTCAGAAACCGCAGTTATACATAATGTAATGGTCAGCAGCCTAGACAGTAGAGTAAACATTGATTGGTTCACCTACCGGTATTAGATCCGATGTTGTGTTTTGAAATTGTAACCAGTTGTTTGTCATGGACAAACAATTCAGTCAGCCTCATGTGGCTAGTCACAATCATTGTGATTAACATGGCTTTAATATATTAGTTGTATTACCATAAGTATTAGTTTCCCTTTAGGGTTGCTAGTGCTTATTATGACATGTGTTTTGTTGTTTTTGTAAGTGATATAGAACTGGAAATGAAGTTAGGAAAGAAATAACCGTGACTGGTAAATGCATATAGGCATATAAAAAGAAAGAGACTAGGAATAATATGATATATTCAAACTCTTTGATTATTGAGCCATAAGTATATTTATTCCCCAAAGCAGACACCCCTAAACTTCTCTATACCAGTTTATGCAGGGACGTTGTGTAATATCTAGGACTTCTAGATTTTGTCCACGGATCTTGCTGTCATGATTTTCTGCTGGTTGTAACAGAGATGGTTCTCTAGCATAACAAATAGGCAGACATTTAACAATTACACACTGTCTGCTGTTTGTGTCTATCTGTGTTTGGCACAAGGTTAAACAAATTTGCAGTATTTTGATGTGAACGGAGATCTGATGCAGGGGAAAACTGTACTGACGATAGTTTCACATGTATGGTAGCCATTGCCATGTCCATGTTTCCAATCTACGTATGTTTCTCATCTGTCATCTCACCTGGGCTCGTGTTGACAGCTGCCATTTAATCTCAAACAGCCCAGTAAATACACTCCTTATGTTCGTTGGTTCCGGATGCGACATAACAGAGCAGTAGACGGTATCTACTGATTATTTTATACTTATGAAGGTGTGCTTAGGTTACTCAAAGCAGACTGAAACTTCTATTTGATAGACTTTGTTTTCATGTACATTCAAGATGAATAATTTGTATATCTAGTCATTAACCATAAGCTGGTCTCATACGAAGGCAGAAAATAAGTATTGTGGTGTGAACTTAGCTGGAAACTGACAACTGTTAGCACAGTAGATTGATTTCAACAAATCGTCCATAGAGTTGATGCTTAGTAATGTCAGTTTTTATATTGTGTTTATAACATTAATTTACAAATACCTAACGATACCATGTCCACACAGTGCTATTTAAAGGATATTTTGCAATCCTCAATAAGACGAGTTATTTTTCGTTATTTATAGCTTTCTCCTACTAGGAATTAGTTGGGTTAAAGACAAATTTAAGAGTGTAAACACCGTATATACAAACATTAATGAGAAGAGCCGATAAAACGTATCTCTTCAGTAACTTATGAATGACGTTATATGTTCTGATAGAATGGTTGAGGACGCAGTGTTGCCACTTATTACTTCTTATTCGATTAAATCCAATTATTCCTAATTTGATGGTCGGAACCCAAAATACTTTATCCCTGAAGTGCTTAGAATTATCAGTACTTATTCGAAACAGATAATTTCACTTTATTTCACCGTATTGGTTCTCATAACCAAGGTTATTACGCTCTTATTACTTCCATATACAACAGATAATAACAATGCAGATGGATATGGCAGCATCACAGACGAGTGCATATATCATAAAGAATATCTTTTACCACCACTCTGCCCCTGTTATACTCTTCTGGTAACTTGACTACCACGAATCATGTGTAACTCTTTCGTATCTATCATAGAATAGTATCATTAAGGAGGTAACACTGAAGAACGTCGAAGGATACTAATGAAAACTATCGAGTTAAAAAAAATAGAGATACAGTTTAAGTTATTTCCCGAGGAGTACGTTTCCAATTGAGACAACAGTCTTAGGAAGTTCTGCAACTGTGAACCTATTAGCGACCATGTTAGTTTTATGATCATCACATCAGATTGATGTCTCGAAAGCAGGTGATCATCTCCAATGAGCGGATTAAGAATGCTACGAAGACAATCTATGTAAGCACATCGCTAAAATTTAGAATATAGAAATATGTTCTTTGCCCACAAAAGAAAATTGTAGACCCGCATAAGCTTATTTGTATGGTAGTCTGTGTGAAAGAGACCAGATGTGGGTTCAATTTGAGAAAGCAAATTTCCAAGTATTATCTATGTATGACTGGCATTATAGGAAGACACGTTGTGGTGATGTATTGCTGATACAGTAGATAGTACAAGCGATGATATCTGGTAGAAAGGTGAGATCAATTTGAAGAAATTTAAGAAGGTTGTGTATTCCAGAAGAGATGGATTCACCGTGAGAACGTCAATTTAGAATGGACAGATTTCATCAGTATTCCGATCTCTGGTCAGCCAAGCGACTCAAGTCACAAAACAGGAATATTTGTGAGATGATCACACCATATGCGTCATGAAAACAAAATTATTTATCATGTAAAATAACAGGATTTACCGTTACAACTTGGTGCAATATCCCTACCAAATGTTTTATGTCATCTATACTATACACAATGTATCATATGGATTTTAAATATTCTCATTTCTAATAAAAGGTGAGATTGAAATATCACATTTTATGTCCCTATTATTCTATTGACTATCCACGATACCTCCTTTCTTTTCATCCAGGACATAGATACATATAATATGCATGATTTATTTATACCTGGCCAAGAAAGAAGAGTCATTTGATGAAGGATTAGAATGTCCATGAATTTCGCAGTATTGCAGAAAAAGTCAAAAGAGAAATCCCTCTTCTTTTGCGATACAACTTTGTGTTCAACATTAAATTGATTTTTATCTTTTCAATTATGATTAAATCAATAACTAGTTTTTGTTCCTATATGAATACATACCAAGAACGCTCCATGAGCAGTGAGGTACGGAATTCAAAGAAAAGAAAACTTATATAAATAACTTAATTGTGGTGGGTTTGCAGCCTTTAATATCGTAGCAGCAAGCCAAGGTATAACGGAGAGATGAAATGAGCGGTCAGGTTTCAAGTGCAGTTCGCCTGTTACCCACTCATTTTACCGGCCAAGCTACAACCCTCTCAGAGGGAGGACAGGACGACGCAACGAATCTAAAAGTTCAGTTACATAAATTAAAACTATGCCTAATTTCTACAGAGGATCACTGAATTCGTAACTATAGATAAAACCTGATGATTGAATGACAATGAAAGCAATTTAGATATATGGTAACTTTATTGATAAAGCATTATGAGAATATAATTACACGAACGTCTAGTGTAAACAGAATAAGGCAAGTGTAACATCTTTGGTCATCTGTTGTAAGAGGAATGGCTGCAAGTTGTGACGTTTATAGCCACATTAAATTTGCGATTAGGTTGCGCTAATAAGTTGAGAAACGAAGCGCACAGCCAGCGACTGCTGCTGTATGAGCAGGCCTTCCGGCGCTACCCCCCCCCCCCCCGATGGAGACCTGTTCTTCATTGGAGGAGAACAGTATGCAAAACAAGTTGTGATCAATATTCAAACAATATAATCATTAAGTATCACCTTAAAACATATTTCAAAATAACCTAATAACACGTAATATCTTCACAAAGTAAAATGATATATGATTATCAAAGAAACAAACACTCCCCCCCCCCCCCCCCGGGTTATATATGAATAAGAAAAATAGAAATAAAATATACTGTATTTCTGGGTCAAGACATGATTACTTTCCTAGCTAAAGGATACATTTTAGAACGTAACACTATTCCATTTCACTGCAATAGAAAGGTCTTTTTGTCGTCATGATAAACGTAGCATCACATAAGATGAACCAGCGCTGGTCCAATTATAAAATTTTCATACAGTGTAGGAAAGATCATCATGGTCCATTAATGGGATAATACATGTCTAATAAGTGTAAAAGACTAACTACAAAGTAAGGTATAAGTTTACTTTGCAATGGAGAAATGGAAAATTTAGTGATGTGAAGTTTGATAGTAATCTATTTTATTTTTAAAGCTCCACTCATCTTAAAAATACTGATACCTATACATCTGAGGCCAAAGTGACTATTCAATGCCTTACAAATATTGGGACTGTGATATACATGTACATACTTTTCCTTAAATTATATTTCATATGCAACACTTTTCCATTCCCTGAGTATAAATATGTATATATGCAAGCTCTTTTGGTAGGTCTCCTTCTTGTCCGATTCATAAACCAATAGGAAGCAACAAAATATGGAAAACGTATAGAAATACTGGACAGGTAATTAACAACAACAGGACAATAGCTTCCATTGAAGAAAATCATCAAATCGAAATTTCCAGTTGGTTATCAGCATCCTGTCTCTATACTGAATGTAAGAACCTGAGTTGGTAAGATATCTAATTCCAAGACAGCACGTTATGCTATGTTATTAAATACTTATGTACAAATTCAGTATAAATACTCACTCGTGAGGGTATAGCATTAATGTGTAACGATGTAATCAAATTGTATAAGTAATAAAATCACACCCTGATGAAGGACATCATTGTCCGAAACATGTCGATAAAACAAGTCTTAAAATTAATTTGTGACTCAGAACGGATCTAGCCCATCTCTGAGTTAATAATTATATCTTTTTCCTACCATCTAGCATTAATATCATACAACCAAAGGTACCCTGTCTAGCCTAGCACGCATTGTCTTTGGGATTGGCATAGTGAGTGCTTTGACTGACATAGTGAGTGCTTTGACAGACATACTGAGTGCTCTTAAAGCGAGTGTTCCACCAACCAGACAAACACGTTGTACATTGCCCATATGGAGGTTGCCGTCAGGTCTGGTCTATTTGAATCGTCTATCGGGTTGGTGGAATCACACACCAGACGTTCCAGCAGGCGTCTGCTCTAAGTTATCAGGTGAAATTGATGTCTGTTGTGAGATATTGGGGATTGTTGGGACGTCACCTCACGATTGCTGAGCGTTTGCTGGGGCGTCTGGAAACACGTTTCCACAGGCTAGATTTTTTACTCAGCATCCCACCCAATGTCCATTTTCCCCTCTGCCAGACGTCCAACAGATGAAATATCTCCCACCTCTGGAAAACTGATTCATCAGTTTTTTGTCGGCTGGAACTGGGTATCTGGCCGATGGATTTGAAGAGTACGGCACCCGCCCACAAGCTCTGCCAGGACCCGCGGCGAGGGAGCGCCATCAACATTGAACGGACGGCATCGGTGATAGACATAGCCGTGAACGGACATTTAAAATTCCAGCAACGCAGAATCTAGCATAAAATTGACGAGCTATCATCGTTTCTATTCAAATCCTGACATTGCCACACACGGCTCTGCTCAATACGTGGCTTTTGTGGATTCAGAGTGACATAGTGCTTGGCCGCTCGATTGCTGCCTGTAGGCTTAGCGGAGAACTCGATTAACATGTGAAATGTGGCCAACATCCACCAGTCGGCGCCACTGTCCGCTCACCACTGCTCTCTCTGAGGCGTCTGGTGGGGCGCCGGCTGGGAGATCTGCTGGTACGTCGGGCCATCACCTGAAACATCTGGTCGGTGGAAGCCCACACCAGATGCTTGTACAGCCACCACACAAACGTCTGGCGGGGGATTTAGTGGAGCAGCGATGCATTTAGAGACCATTTGGCCAGATGTTTCAACCGACGTCTGTTGAAAGGTAGGATGGAATGTCTGGTTTGTGTCAAAAGAGCGTTCGTTTGGTGGAATTCTCGCTTAAAAATGATGCACTCTGATTGGCCGAGAGGCCAAATCAGTCGGCTGGACAAAAAAAATTTTAAATGGCAAACGCCACCACTTTGTGAGTTTGGCAACATTTTATGAATGGCCCGGAATGAATGACTGTGCCTATTGACTAGATAACGTGGGGCATTCACATGATACAGTTTAAATAGTTAAGATATATGAAATGAATTAATATCAACAACCTATGAGTCTATGAGTGGACAATGAGTACCAAGTTAACATTGGCAACGGCAAAGTCAACAGGTTCGAGTTTACCACCTATCAAGCCTATCATTTCATATGTTCAGAGTTCCCAGAACGAGTAATATTGCTTAATGCATAGATATCAGGGTATCTAATGTGGGCTGTTCATGTGACACAGTTTAGATAGTTTGAATATGCCAAAACAATAGATAACAAGTTCACTCCCCGACATTTTGACACTAGGATGCTAAACAGGAAGTCGAAAGCCCAGGATGTGCTATTGCGCATGCACAATATATAATAATCAACTTCAACCTCTTAATTGTCATCTCTGAGATTTGCAGTAAACTTAAATGATGCTTGGAGCGTGTAACAGAGGATGTCTTTGGAGAGCGAGCAATGCAATCACCATAGTAACAGATCCAGCATGTATCACAATTTATCTCACCCCTGGAATAAATGTCCTTAGGCTTAACATAAGGAACTCGTTCTCCATGCCCCTGAAAGATTTGCAGTCTGTTCTCCATGGTCT
The DNA here is from genome assembly GCA_950022655.1 of Alentia gelatinosa. Taxonomy (NCBI): domain Eukaryota; kingdom Metazoa; phylum Annelida; class Polychaeta; order Phyllodocida; family Polynoidae; genus Alentia; species Alentia gelatinosa. Next base: position 21,899,116 of record OX465580.1, on the reverse strand, counting down.
ATATCCTGAGTGTTGTCCATTCTCTAGTCTGTACAGGGGTGAGATAAATACAGAAAGCAACTCGTTTTGGCCAAAGAAGTAATTCTCCATCTCGTTTGAATGCTATATGATATTCACTCGGCTGTCGCCTCGTTCATATCACACCGCATCAAACTCGTGGAGAACGACTTTGACCAAAACTTGTTGGTTTCTTCTTTAGTACACAACGTCATTGGCGGCATTGTCTTGTCGAGCGAGTGGTAGTCTTTTGGCGATTAAGATAAATTCTGACTATCATAATACATTATAAGGTACATAATAATAGTATTACAATGTCATCTGTAGAGTATGATAGCCGTACGCTCGGTTAGGCTAATGGTCGTACTTAACTCGGCCTACAAGGTCTCGTGAAGTGCAAACAAATAGCCTAACCCCGCATACGGCTATACTCGAGCAATCACATAGTAATTCTATAATACAAAGACACCGAGATTATGATTTATCACAGCTAATTTCTGAACGCCAATGTGTCAAGTATAGATACACAATATTGACTGGTTTCAAATACAAGCGGCCGTATGCTCCGAGGAGTTGACGCGTAGTAATATCCGAGCGTATGCGAGGATATTGCATAGTCAACTCCGAGGAGCATACGAACGCTTTTATCTGAAACCAGTCTATATTGTATTTATTATCCACCTTTTCTGCACAAGTGACATGTCGATATCAGTTCATTTTAGTTATGCACTATTTTTTCATACGCACTATTTATCCGTATGCCATCCGGAGCATACAACATATCCGTATGCGCCGGGTATGTCCATACACGCTGCCTATGTGTTTTCTATGGGCACTTTGTATTCGGTGGATAATAAAAGGTTTTATCCTCTCCCCTTGTCCCATTTAGCTGAATACTTGGCTACATCCTGGGCGATGTATTTGATTATATTTTTATAGACAATAGTGGGTGCATCAATTCCCCAGATGAAGTCGAGATGATTCCATGACGGAATACGATGATGGTGGACCAAGTTAGGCAGAGACTTGGCCAGTATTCCTACGTCCTGGAAAAAAATGATGGAATGATGAAAGTGTCGTGAATGAGTTGATTCGTATACCTATACCATATCTATTGAATCTGGCAAGGACCCAGTAAAACATTTTCAGTATAACTCAATATCTGCCATATAGTAAGCGATCTATAATTATGTTAGGTTTCCTAAAACAGCAATAGACAAAGTAAAGCATTTTCACCATGGTACAGAATGTTCTAAATGAAAAGGAACATTTAATCGAGTTAGATTTATTACAAAACACCGATAAAATATAATGAGTGCTTTCTCTTTTGGATCACCCGTAAGTGTCTTTGTACCGTATTTAAAAAAACTTGATTGGCGTTACTGGCTACATATTCCATTATTGTTCACTTGTGATAGTAATGATTGGATAATCCCCCGATTCCGAGACAATCCAATCATAGTTTGTAGGCACATAAATCTGACTACAATGTCCGCAAAGAACCAACGGTTGATAACTTGAGTTTTAGTCTTTAATCTCAACCCTGGTATATTTGTTCCATAGGCTTAACATTGGGAACTCGTTCTCCATGACCCTACGAGTATTGCAGTCCGATCTCCATGGTCTATATCCTATGTGTTGTCCATTTCTTTTAGTGTGTACAGGGGTGAGATAAATATAGAAAGCAACTCGTTTTGGTCAAAAGGGTCATTATTCAACTCATTTGAATGCTATGTGATATTCACTCGGCTGTCGCCTCATTCATATCACTCCACATCAAACTCGTGGAGAATGACGACTTTGACCTAAAGTTGTTAGTTTCTTCTTTAGAGATAGATACTTACCTCTACATCTGCCAGCCAATCCTTGTCACCAGAGAACAAAACTACAGGCACTCTAACGTCCGAGATATTATACTGCGGTGGTGTTTTCTATAGAAAGAAAAGTTGATTATCTTAAAAATCTTAGCATACTGTGAAAGAACTTCATGATTTACCTTTGTGCACTTAACTAACTGCTGAGACCTGTTTTTTTTGTTAATAACCTCATATTATAACACCAACTCACTGCCTCCATTAACTTTTCAGGTTATCTTTATTTACATAGAAATAAATTCGTATGTCTGAAATCTCTGATATAAATGCGAGCCTTTGATTTTTCAACTTCAGCTAATCCCTGAAAGTGTATTATACCAACCTGACCATATGCCTTCTTATTCAGCTCTGGGCTCCCAAAATCGTACTTCTGGAAGTTGCTATTGCGCACCATCTGAACAGAAATGTTTTAATGAATCGATCAATAATTATGCATATTTCATCATTAGCTATTTCTTCTGATCAAATCCTGACGATAAACACCAGCGAAAGATAAAGCAAGTATTCTACCAGATAGGCGTTGAACAAGCGTTGCCTCCGGCCGATCTGCCAGGCACCGGGCGACCAGCCGGCTACAAGTGTACAAATTGTCAGAGCTATTCCATCAACCCACCTTATTCTGGCCGGTTGGCGACCACACGATCATCCACAAATACTGAAGAAGTGTTCTTACAATCTATGAGTGAATCCATTTACCTGACTGAAATGGACCATATTTCGGACAGACGTGCCAGCTGGAGTATGGCTGATGTATACTGGCAGCCGTGTCTGAAAGGAAACCAGAAGGTTACCTTTATAATGGTACACAGACGAGACATCTGCAGTGCAGGTTTTTGGCCACTTGTTTTCTTGCATGATCATCCACATGTAGTCCTACTTTTACACAGTTCTCTGATAGCCATATGATAAAGTGTTTTTTTTGCCATATGATAATGAATAAGATAAAGAATAAGAAGTCTATGAGCATTTTTTAAACTACAATACACATATATATTATAAGAAGGAATTCTACAATATCTTCCTTTGATACGTTGGTTTTCTTCTATAATTGTTTTTCACATACGTTCACCCCGAGTTCTCGTATATTGGTTTTCAGCCGATTATACATAAACAAGAGCTAAGAGTGCATTTTAAAATAGAAATATTGGCCTTTAAAGGCCAAATTAACAGGTGGATGCATTTAGAACTCAATACAAGGTCCACCAATAATTAATTACTATGAGATCAAGGAAGCCCCCCAGGAGTTGGAAGGAATTGGAGGTATAGGGGAGGGGGAAAGAGAGGTGTTGGGTTACCATAGGAGAAACTTATACAAGTTTTGTGCATATCTTACATGTCTTTGATTACTGGGCCTGTCAGGTGTTTGGGAAAGTTCATAAAGTAGTTTGTCTTTTTTAAATCAATGTCAAAATACTAAATAATAAAACTAGGATATTGCATTACCATAAAACTTCTCCAGAAAGAAAGAAATCATATACCTTTCTGTACTTAGTTATGGCTCCATCTAGTGTCAGTTTGACATACTACAGGCTCCATGTTCAAAGTGAGGCTGAGCTTCAACCAGATACTTAGTGTTCTTATAAGGATATAGGTATAGGGCATGTGCCAATATGCTCGGAGAGTGACAGGAACTAGAGTCCTCTGGGGGAACATGACTGCACTAAAATTCAAAGATGGCTGATACTCCCATGCTCTAAAATTAGGTAAAAATACATGAATATCATGCTAAATACAAGTTTAACCTGAATAATGACACCTCCTAGAGGGTAAGTAACTGTCAGTGCCACTTATGGAGATGGTAAATGCCACACCAATGCTCACTGTAAATCATTATTGAGTAAACATCTATTTGAGTATGCCCATTTCGCTCAAAATCCCCCCCACTTTCAACAAATACTTGAATATCTAAGTAAATATAGAATCTACTTAGAAAGTTCCACTTCCTAGCACCTACTGTTTTTTATTCTCTTTCAAATGAGGCATATCATATTATGATTGAACCAGTTTAAGGGGTAGAAATATGTGAATAAAGGAGTTCTTAAAAATGGACCTGTGACTACAAATGTCCCCCCCCCCCCCAAACTGAATTCACTATTATTTTAAAATCCATACCAAAATACTAAATATCAAACTGTATGGCATTGAACCACCATATAACCTTCTGTCCAAAACAGAAATCATATTCCTATCTGTACTTAGTTAGCTATAAAAGGCAAAAATGGGGTCAGGTCACTTAGTGACTTTACAAGCAGTTGTACTACAGTAGGCTATAGCCATAACCTAAAGACCAGCCGTCCACCTGCTAATAACAGTTTTGTAAGTATCCGTAGTGTATTACATCAGCTGATTCCACATTGGTTCTCTATTACTGACAACTTATCACACGCATTCACCAAATATACCAGTCTGTCCTGAGCAAATAAATTTTGGTTCAGGACATGAACCTTTTATGAATTGTCAATTGTTATGGATGACCAAAATAAAACGCTAAATATTCGCTGTATTACAAAATTAACGTTCTCCCTTTGAACCCACTTGAAATACTTACAAGCTGACAGTCGGATACCCAAAACATAACATCCAAATCAGCGATGGTAGGAACCACTTCCGATGATAAAACCCGAATAAAATATGTATGTATTTGACTGAAATGCTTCTACCTGGTTAAAGTTGCTTGTGTCGAAGCCTGCGAGGAGGAAAAGTACATCTTTGCACAGAAAACGCGTCTGGTATGCGCAGAAGGTCTCCCCTAAGAAGTCCATGATTATATCATTTGGAAGGAATTCGTTGACCCCAAAAATTCCAAATAGTTCCTGAGCAAAAATGAAAATCAAGAATTAGTATAAGATACACACAGAAGATAGGCAGGTAGATAATCTAACAGGTCAGCCCTCAGGCACTCTGTATCAAAAGGATACGACACAGCTTTTTTGAAAGACCAACAGCCAGGATAACATCTATTTTTAGCCAGCAAGCGAGTTTCTGAACTGTTTTGGGTTAGACAACGTGGGATCCAACCATGGAAACGGGTCATAGATCCGGTCCACACTCTTCAAACACAGGTGCGATTGGGGAAAGTGAAAAACCAAGCAGATAAGTTGGGTTTTTTTTGTTTTTATATAAATAACGCGAGCAGACGACTGCTCCGTCACTTTGATGCGGTAGCTCGTAGAGTGATAACCCTAGCCACGTTTTCAGAAAAAGATAAGTTGGTTTTTGTCTATAAATAAATTGCAGGGGGTTTGGAGGAGCAAGGTTTCATCCCGTTCGGGCAACTTAAGATTTGGCTAGGGCAAGGCGTGTGACTTTGTCACGTTTTGTACCCGGAAATATTTATTTCGGGGTCCACACCAGTTCATAATAATGAACAGGATAAAGGAGACTATAGTAACAGTCTTCCCAGTCTTAAAGGGGAGTGCCAAAACTTTTACCCCTGTGTACATAAAAAAACAACACCAACCCTATAATTTATAGGTGATGGAAAGGTTTTAAAAAAAAGTGTCAGGAATCCGGTAATAGATTTTTTTTAAATTACTAATTCAAACATCAGTCTTACTTGGATATCTGGAGTCAGGTAGGCCAAGATGCGGACTGGTCCCACGGAATGACTTGCTGTGATCACTGGTCCCATGGCCAGGAACATTTTCACCTTTAAAATATTGCATACCATTGCATAATTAGCAACACCGGTTCTATCAACACATAAAAACACAAAAAGTGAATGATAACTATGCAACACGTCACAACATAAACGCCAAAATTAAATTTTTGACAGGGCTACAGTAATGACAGGTCAATTTAGAAGGCTTCATAACATGAGACAAAGCTCCTAATTTCCTGAATTACCAAAAAGTCATTGATGCTTTACTATACTTTAGGGTAATAATTGTTGCTTTAAACCACCAATTGTATGAACAATTTAGGTTTTGATCAAGCAACTACAATTAGTTTTGACACTACAATCTAGTGGGACCAGCCCTTTATAGTGTTTAAACCAACTGCCAGCAGCCACCAAAAGCTAATTCATTAGGTTTTGCTGGTTCATCACTGATTCATCGCGGTGTGGCTGCACTTGTCGGTGTATAACCTGCTCTACCACCCCAGTCTCTATACTTGAGCTATAACCGGCGCCGCCCAGTCACCATATGGGCAGCTGCACGACGCCATATCACCAGCCTAGTGTAGCGCTCCCATATAGGGTTAAACACATAATATTAGATTTACTTTGGTTTTTTTGTTGGTTTTTTTTGTTGGGTTTTTTGGGGTTTTTTTCTGACATGTATTTGTCATTCTCAAGGTAGCATCGGCTGTGTGAGGAAGTGTTCCTGCCACGTATTCTAAACTAGATTTACTTTGGTGAAGGGACCACTAACCATTGATTACTCACAGCTTATTGTAGTTTGGTACGTTTTATTATGGTTGTCATCATTCCAACATTCTTTTCTGTTTCTGTTGGTTGCTTGTTGCCCAGTATTTGCCCTACATATTTCGGCAGGAGATCTGCCTTCGTCAGGGACTAGAGGAGTGATTAGGAAATATTAGATTTAGTTCTCCACTCATTAGCTCCGTACCTTCTTACTTAATCCTGGATCATGAGAGAGCTGAGCAAAGGCGATTAAGGTTCCTTGAGAGTGTCCAATATAATACAGATGGGGTGCTTGAGTGACGTTCAGCGCAAAGTCGATCATGGATGGTAGGTCTTTAGCTGCATGCTCATCCCAACTGCCAGAAGAAAGATGCATTTAGAATTCCAGAGTTTGGGATATTTTCATCATTACCGACGGATGCCTCATGCACCATCTCCATAAAGGATCCTATATTTAGTTATATAACAGGGATGTCAGTTGGGGTTGGGGAAAAAACCGGAAAATGATTTTCATGTGGAATTTTCTGCGCCAGAGGGACGGAGTAAACATCAAAAACACACTGACACGACGTCACACGAGACTACTCCTATGAATGTAAGGAGCAAATTGTAATGCCGCCAGCCATGGGGTTTATTTGTTCAATAAATAAAAATAAAACACACTAGTATTGACCATGGGATAGGGCTTAGAGTGTGTGGGGAAGTTCAACCCACTGTTTTATTGTCGTGAAATAGCCTAAATTTATATTATCTTTGTTTTACAATACAAGAATTAAAGTTCGTAAACTGGTAATGAAAAAAAGAATTCCCTTGGAAAAGTGGAAAACTGACATCTTTTGTATATTATGAGAAGTAAGTCAAATCTAGTGGTATATTTTTCGTAAATTAGAATACATGAGGTAATGGTGCTGGATAATGGAAATTGTGACGTACTTCCATATGTCTGTAATAATTTCTAACTGAGAATTCTATACCTACCACCAGTTCCTATACTTATATCCCCCATGTTATTATGCAATACGTGAAAATGTACTTTATATGGACAGATACCTCCATGCCCAAAATGCAGACTGTCCCGGATCCAACGTTTTGTGGTGACGCGCGTAAGTGTTTCCACGCATATTGCCAAGCCACACGTCATAACCTGCATCCGCCAGTAGGAAACCTGCAATGATTCCAGAGTAAAGAAACTGCATATTGAGATAATGATAATATGAGTTATTATTATACTTATCTTGGGAAAATCTATCATAAATTCAGAAGAACTAATTCGATAGAAAAACTTCTTTCCAAAACACTAAATGCAGTTTGTCCATGGAATGTGTATATAAATCTACAGGTGTATTTCTCTAAAGAGGTATGGCGATTAATCTTACCTAAACTTCCATTTGGAAGGTTTGTGACCCAATTTGTTGAGGAACATAGGAGGCCATGCTGAAGGAACACAACTGGGCGTTGTTGACCAGGATGTCGTTTATCATGCCGACCATGTGGGATGCGCTGAACCCCTAGTAGAAAACCGTCATGTGTTGGGACTGTATATTCCTCTACGGGATATCCATGGTAGCGGATTATCTGAGACTGAACGGAAAATGTATACAAAAGTTACAAAGGTTCCGCAATGGTTACAAACGAACAAACACATGTATACGTAGGTTGGACAATTTTTATATTAGGTCACACTTTCAATGTGACTTTGCTTATACCTAAATAAAATATATTAGCAACAGAGAACTGGAGATTAAGGGCTGGTTCCACCAACACGATGGATTTGTCGTGGTATGTCTTGGTTATCTTGTTACATCTTACAGTGTCGGGATATGTTGTATCTCCGTTGTCGCAAAACGTAGCGGTGCAGTGTTGGGGGTATGTTTTGGTGCTCCACCACCGTGACACCTCAAGAAACATTGCGACAATTAGGCAAGCAGTTTTTCAAACCTAGCCCGATTTAGCAAGACAACCAAATTGGGACTAATCTCACTACATCTTGTGTGTTGGTGGAATCAGCACATTAAGTGGGAATTCCACCAACCAGACAAAAACGTTGTACAATGCCTGTACAATGGTTGCTGGAACATCTCGTGGAATTTTCTTTTTGTCCGGTTGGTGGAGCATCGCACGATGCCGCGCATTGCCCATTTGTCAGATGTCTGCTCTTAGTTTGGGTTAGTTGAGCATCTGTTGGGAGTGGCTGGTGCATCACGCCAGGTTGCTCACGGTTGCTGGTGGTTGCTGGAGGGTTGCTGGTCCATCAACTGTGGTTTCTGCTGAAAATCGCTTCTACCAACCAGATTTTTTAGGCGATATCCCAACCAATGCTCCAACAACACTCCAATAGACGGAATTTGTCCATCTGGCGAAAAACTGATTTATTAGTTTTTGTCTGCTGGAATTGGTTGTCTGTCCGATGCATTCGAAGAGTACCACACCCACCGGTGAGCTCTGCCGGGACCAGTGGCGAGGGATTGCCATCAATACGGCCCGGGCACTACCTGGGAGCAGAACGGAGACCAAAAACTGCAATAATTTTGGTAGTTTAGGTAGAATTTTAGCCCTAGAGCGTGCCACATACATTCATAACATCAAGGCTAATCTTTATTTACCTTCAATTTAATGTGTAATTCTGCAGTTATTTGAAGTTCTCTGACTGTTCCCATACAAATCCCAAAATGGCGACACACTGCTCCACTCAATTCACAGCTTTCGTGGGTTCAGAGCGTTGTAGTGTATCGCCGCTCGCTGCACCGCCTGTCGGCTCAGCAGAGAAATCGATTCCCACTGGTTATATGCAGCCAACTTCCACAAAGCGGCACCACTGTCCACACCCTGCTGCTCTATATGGAGCGTTGGCTAGGACATTGGCTGGAGGATCTGCTGGAACTTTGGGCTATATCGCCTGAAACATCTGGTCGATGGAAGCACACGCCAGAGTCCAGACACTTCTACGGCAACCACACAAGTGTCTGCTGGGGGTTTCAGAGGAGCAGCAACACATTTTGAGGCCATGTAGCCTGACTTTTCAACCTACGTCTGCTGGAAGGTCCGCTGGGACATCTTTTGGTTCCGAAAAAGTGGTTGTTTGGTGGAATTCTGGCTTTAGGTAGGCATTTAACTAATTTTTAGGACTTGGTTCTATGCACTCTAGCTAGTGATCTATGGATAGATCTTGCAAAACTGATTGATTTTTCTTTTTGAATGAAGTCTTTATGCCAATTTAAAGCAAAGTTATGGCCATTCAAAGACCTGGAATTCAGCCTATCGTTATGCCACTATTAACCATAGTTAAGAGTTTAATTGTGATCCAAATTTTGTGATCCACCAAGCTGGTATCAAGAGTCATCCAATTACTTAAAATGCCTTTTTTTCATGAACTATTGATGCTAGAAATATGATTTAAAAAGTGGATTGAAGGTCATCACAAGGCGGATGTGACCATGCATGAGATGATCTTTTCCAAGGTCAAGGTCATTTTATGGCCAAAGGTCAATGTTGGTACCGTATATTGTATATGTGAGGATGTTGGGGCTGCTTATAAAACATAGTGGGCCATGTGTAAATGGAAATGTTAAGGCATATTCTATAACGGGAGTTATGTAGGTGCCTACTTTAGTTTAGGCTTACTTGCCACAGTACTGGGGGTATTCAAAAATACTTTATCATGGACTTGTGATTCCATATTGTAGCAGTTTTATGAACATAAATAAAGCTTACCACATTCATTCTCACTTCAGGATCTTGGTTTCGATCACGTTTCTTCCATTTCCACAGATTGGCAACCCCCTGGGCAACCCCGTAAGTGTTTCCATTTCCGAGACCTTTCAACTCCCACTTCCAGTTATGCTTTAAAAACGTGGAACCATTTGATTCTTTAGTTTGCATTAGGAAATAAAGCCATACAATGGAATACGCTGCAAACTTAAGAGTAGTCATATCTTGTGTTCTGGAGTAAATTGCAGGACAGGAGGCCTAAAACTCGTGACACAGTCAGTAGGAAGGATTGAGGGTGTGCCTTCGGTCCAACGTTATCTTGTCTTTCTACATATATGTAAACAATACGATGCTGCCCTCTTCTGGCATGTCCCAGTTCTACGCTGGTTCCCGGGTCATCCGCTAGGGGGCTCGGCTTTATCGCTGATACAGGCGGGTACCAGCCAAGTCCCAGACTTTCAAGTATTTTCTGCTTCGTCAATAAACACGTGGTCAAATTACATGTTTTTTTCGCTCCTTTTAGAAGACGTGTTTCTTGTCAATATCGATCGTCGTAATTGTTGTTTTGATAACTATCTAGGCAGTTTCATCTGGGCATATTTAAAGAACCAGAGAGACTTCTGACGCACCGTTTTACCAGCATTTGTTTACCGACGACGTATGCAACTACACATGCACAGCACAGAGTAGTCCCGGTACCAGCAGTTACCGGTGCAGTGAGCGATATTTGATGAAAGAGACCCAGTTTCTGCTGAAAAGAGCGCGCTCCGAACAATTTTAGAACTAGGTTGCACAAGTTTCGGAACATATCGGCAATCATTTTGTGCGTAGTCAGATCAGCGATACGAACAAGACCAATCTCTCTGTTCGTCATGGGTTGGCCGAAACGCAAGGTATGTTGTCAAAATGAGTGTTACGATTAGACAGTTTGTTTACATTATGAAAGTCAGAAAGGAGCTAATCAAAACCCTGAGCTCTACTGATCACTGACTGCTGTGTGTGCCAGTGGCATATGTGACAACCACCACAGCCGCTGTGGCTGCATGACACAGCCGAGGTAGCCAACGGCACTGACGGGTTGTATATGGGTATTCGTAATTAGTTCCTCTATCAGAAGCAGGCAATATTTAAGTCTATTAGTTCAACTTCTAATAATAGCTAGCTAAGACCATTCTCCAATGCAGATGGATTCCTTATTTATCCCCAACGGTTGAAATAAATTTGAACTAGATCTAGATCTATTTTAAGCGCAGCACGGACTTGGATGACCAGGCACGAAACTAAACACAGTGATCCCCAAGTATATTGTTCCTTCAATATTTTCATATCACACAGGTGGTATACATTAATGAGGCCACATGGATAATGACTAGATTAGATCTTCTAGTTATTTTTAACCCTTGGCGGATGATGCCTAATGATCATCCAGCAGGGGGCGGATGATTCCTTCATTTAGAGGGTATTTATGAAATTGTTTTTGAAAAGGAAATCATTTATTAATAAACTTGAGATTCGCACAGAATGTAGATCTAACATAATATTTTCTAGTTATAGTTGATAGAAATAGATATATTAAGGATGACGGATCATATCACGTGATGAATCTTTGAATTTTGAGTTCAGAGGAAAATGCTCCCGCCCTCTAGAAGGATGCACAGACACAAGTAGCCGTCCCGAAGCCTGTAGGCCTGGCACAGGAGGCCGTCCTTAAAGGGTTAATATATGTGGATTAGACATGGACCTTTATACACTGTCCTATAAATGAAATAACAAATATGCATCTTCATTGTTTCAGTCAAAGGATGCTGCAGAAGGTGATGAACCAAAGGTGAGCTATTTCGTAAAATGATTCCTACAGAAATGAAGCATATTCTGGACGACTGAACCTCATAATTGACAAGCGTACCGGTACATATGTCATATGATAACTAAAATCGATCTATAATTTTTATGTGAATGTAAAGGATCCGGATAATGGCAATCGCAGTCATGAACTTTTTGCAAGGAAATGTCTCGCTCGGCGGGAAGTTTTGATAAATTGATGATTAAGAATAAACATAAATCTGATTAAACTGTTTCAGGCAAAGAAAGCAGCGACGAAGCAAATGGACTATTCTGAAATAGACTTTTCCTCTGAGGCCAAGACTAAGGACGGCAAGAAGTGGAACAAAAAGATTGCTTCCTGGAATGTGAATGGGGTGCGCGCCTGGCTAGATGTAAGTAAACTAAGCAAAAGCTAAATGTATTCTTAAAGTCTGTACAGATATGCAGACAATTATGAAATAATTTCAAGAAAAGTAGCATCCAATTAATCTGAAGGGAAAAGAATCAAGTGATATATCTTGCAATGGAAAGTTAGGTCTCAAAACCCACATTGATTTGTGGGAATAGGTTTGGAAGTCATCTGAATATAGTAAACTGAGTAAACCATACAATTTTTTTTTCAGTGTCCAGTTCATTCAGTTATTTTTCTTATATAAATCTAAGATCGTATATAGACTAGGAATTGAACCTTAATCGCGGGAATGAAACTGTTTTAACCTCCCCACCCACCGTCAGTCCCGTTCCATGCACAACATTGATGTGTTTATTCAGTTTCTCTGAGGCAGTAAATTCCATCTGAAGAATATTTCCACTCTTTTTCCTAACTCCAACTGTCATCTCTGGTAACATCAAATTATTCTGGGCGTCACCTACCTAAAGATCATCATTTTTCTACTATCAGAAAGGCGGACATTCCTACATCAAGGCGGAGGATCCAGACATATTCTGTCTCCAGGAGACCAAGTGTGAGAAGTCGAAGGTGCCGCGAGAGGCTGACGTTGAGGGGTACCATGTGTACTGGTTGTCTGGGGATAAGGAGGGCTACTCCGGCACCGGTTACTACTCTAAGGAGAAACCTAAAAAAGTAATTTACGGCATTGGTAAGACACAACTCTAAATAGGCACCTTGGTATAGAATTTAACATAACCTGCACCTGGAAAACATATTTATATGGCGGGACATGATAATTTCTAATTAAGATGTATTTAGGGAGGCGATTTAACATACAATTAATTGACATTTGGTATTGTTAGAAAAAAGATTTGATCCTCCAATAAGAAAAAACTTAGACTGCATCTTTTCTCGTGAGGAAAAACCGTCATTCGTGGTTAATGAAAGTACGATTCATGCTATTCCAGACTCGGAGGAACACGACAAGGAGGGACGGGTGATCACTGCCGAGTATGACGATTATTACGTCACCACCGCATGTAAGTACTCGCCGTGCTTCTTGACATGTGAATTACCATGGACATACAACTCTAGAGATACACTGTCTACAGACATGTACTATTAATGATAAAGGATATGATGAGCAACTTAATGCCGTTATTTGATAAACATGATTTTTAATGAAATATAAGAGTAGTAGTGAGAATATAACTGAATTGAATTAAAGATGATTTTTTTATAATCTTCGATCTAAGGTCTGAATCATATGGGGGCCCCGCAGTCGACTGAGCGTGTGGTGCAATGAGCGGTCCGAACCTAGATGACTGTGGCGCCCCCTTACATTAATAATCAGGACTAATGCAGTTCTTTACAATTATTTTGCCCGATAACGTTGTGTCCATGAGGTGGTTATAGCTCAGTTGAACTTTGATGAAACAATTTTGATTTTATGTAATAGTGGAAATTTAATCGCATACCCATTTGAATACAAGTACATTTATTAGCAGGTGGACGGTTGGTCTTTAGGTTATGGCTATAGCCTACTGTAGTACACATGCTTGTAAAGTCATTAGGTGACCTGACCATATTTTTGCTTTTTATAGCTCACTAAGTACAGATAGTAATATGATTTCTGTTTTGGACAGAAGGTTTTATGGTGGTACTAGCGACTTCGCCGCGTCGTATTTGAGAGGGTGAGGGGTGGTGAGGGCTTAGTGGTGCACCCTACTATTAATACCTAAAACTATCAATTAGTTCCCAACCATCATTTCATGTGACACCGATTTTACCGACTAAGAAAAAATAAAGTCTTCAGCTTATGCGGGATTCGAACACCCTATACCCATATCCCCAGCCCCACACCCTGCTGACTGCTCCACAGAGCCACATGCTCGATTCAGGTCAAATACTTAGAGTGGTGGCTGGAGGGGGGGGGGGGGGAGGGGTATCAGCGGAGTTTTGAAAGGGGTACCAGCGAAAGTTAAGATCCCATTGGTTTCTCACGAGAAAAATAGATCAGAAAACTACAATACTAAACTTTGATTTTGGCATGGCTTGAAATGAATCATAAGAGAAGAAGTTTGTCTGAGTATAGAAATACAAAGAGTTTTTCCCTACACGAGATTCTCACTCCTGTGGGTCTTCAATCTCCCACCCTAGATCGGGTTCACTATGTCTCTATGTATGGGAGCAACTTCAAGCGGATTCGACGGAATTCTACCGTTTTAAATATAGTAGGTAACAATGCCTCACAGTTTTTAAAATTTAGTATTTTGGAATGGATTTGAAAAAAAAAGTGAATTCAGTTTGGGGGGGGGGGGGGACTTTGGTAGTCACAGGTCCATTTTTAAGAACTCCTTTATGGACATATTTCTACCCCTTAAACTGGTTGAATCAGAATATGATATGCCTCATTTGAAAGAGAATAAAAAGCAGTAGGTGCTAGGAAGTGGAATTTTCTAAGTAGATTCTATATTTGCTGAGATATTCAAGTATTTGTTGAAAGTGGGGGGGATTTTTCAGTGAAATGGGCATGCTCAAACATATGTTTACTCAATATTGATTTACAGTGAGCATTGGTGTAACATTTACCATCTCCATAAATGGCACTGACAGTTGCTTACACTCTTGGAAGTGTCATTATTTAGGTGAAATGTATATTTGATGTGCTATTCATGTATTTTTGCCAAATCTCATAATAGGAGGGGGGGGGGGGGGAAGGCATGAGTGTATGGGAGGAGGGTTTATTCAGCATATTTACACATAAACAGAAGTCAAAATGGTTCATAACTTTGTTATAGGAATCAGTCAAGACCTAGTCAAATGATATTGGTTTGTAAAATTATTTGCAATATCATTTACTACCAGATATTAGCTTGACCTACTTTGGGGGGGACTTTGGTAGTCACAGGTCCATTTTAAGAACTCCTTTATGGACATATTTCTACCACTTAAACTGGTTGAATCATAATATGATATGCCTCATTTGAAAGAGAATAAAAAAAAGTAGGTGCTAGGAAGTGGAATTTTCTAGGTGGATTCTATATTAACAGAGATATTCAAGTATTTGTTGAAAGTGGGGGGGGGGGGGGAGTTCAGTGAAATGGGCATGCTCAAACAGATGTTTACTCAATATTGATTTATAGTGAGCATTAGTGTAACATTTACCATCTCCATAAGTGGCACTGACAGTTGCTTACACACTAGGAAGTGTCATTATTTAGGTAAAATACATATTTGCTGTGCTATTCATGTATTTTCTTCTAAATCTCACAATGTGAGCGGGGGAGGCAGCAGGTGTATGAGTGGATGGTTTATTTAGCATATTTACACACAAATAGAATTCAAAATGGTTCATAACTTTGTTGTAGGAATCAGTTAAGACCCAGTCAAATGATATTGATTTGTAAAATTATTTGTAATATCATTTACCACCAGATATTGGCTTGACCTACTTTATTGGTGTATATAGAAACAAAGTTTTGTCCCCCACATGGCTAGGGAGCATGCAGGCAGGTCTGTGTGCACTCATCCATGAAGCTATCACCATGAAGCTATCTGAAAACGTTTCCTATGTACTCAGAGAATTGTTGATTGCCAAACGAAATTGCCCTCAGGTATATATGTGTGCATTGAGCCATGACCTGCTGAGTTCACAGAAGAGTAGGGCTTAAAATATCCAATCAGTGCAGGCCCTTCCCTATTCCTCCTTCCTTCCTTCCTTCCTTCCTTCCTTCCTTCCTTCCTTCCTTCCTTCCTTCCTTCCTTCCTTCCTTCCTTCCTTCCTTCCTTCCTTCCTTCCTTCCTTCCTTCCTTCCTTCCTTCCTTCCTTCCTTCCCTCCCTCCCTCCCTCCCTCCCTCCCTCCCTCCCTCCCTCCCTCCCTCCCTCCCTCCCTCCCTCCCTCCCTCCCTCCCTCCCTCCCTCCCTCCCTCCCTCCCTCCCTCCCTCCCTCCCTCCCTCCCTCCCTCCCTCCCTCCCTCCCTCCCTCCCTCCCTCCCTCCCTCCCTCCCTCCCTCCCTCCCTCCCTCCCTCCCTCCCTCCCTCCCTCCCTCCCTCCCTCCCTCCCTCCCTCCCTCCCTCCCTCCCTCCCTCCCTCCCTCCCTCCTGGCCTGGGGGCTTCCTCGTTATCATACTAATTAATTACTGGTAGACCTTTGAACCTTATTGAGCTTTAAATGTGTCCACCTGCTAATTTGGTCTTTAAAGGCCAATATTTCTATTTTCTAAATGCACATTTTGCTCTTGTCTTATCCCGCTAAATCTTTCTGTGCGTTATGAAACAGAATATGGCATGACTTGGTTTTCTTCTAGACATCCCGAACTCTGGTCGCGGACTGGTGCGTCTTGACTACCGAACCAAGGAATGGGACCCAGCCTTTATGTCATTCATCACTGATCTGGACAAGAAAAAACCTGTCATCCTCTGCGGGGACCTCAACGTCGCCCACCTGGATATCGGTGAGTTACTATTTTCCAAAATTTGTTTATACCATGTGAGTGAAGGAAGTACAAAATATACACGTATTCGAATAAATTTTTATCAATACCCATTTTAATCAATGATAGAGGAATATCTTTGGTCTTTACCGTTTAGATAAATTTATGCCTTATTGCTAAGCTGTTTCTATGCTAGTCATAGATCATTAGAGTCGATAAGGTTATATACAAGTTTTACTTTCAATATCTAAATTGTATTGATTTAATAAAAGCAACTTTATTGAAAGCAATATAAATCAAGATAACTTCTAAGAGTGTGTTACAGATATTTTTCAAAAATGATATCTAGAATATGTTCTAAATCTCATTCAGGCATATTTGAATAACCCCAGAAATATACATCCTTATCACAGAAAAATTAAATACGAGCCCCACCCCCACCCCAACGCAGTACTAATTTTTTGTTTAAGAACATTTTCATCCAACAATGTTTTGATGAAACTTTTTGCTTTGCAGATCTGTCCAACCCCAAGTCTAATCGCAATAAGACACCAGGCTTCACAGACGCAGAACGTGAAAACATGACGTCACTACTTGAGGCGGGTTTCATGGACACTTACCGCCATCTGTACCCAGACCGAGAGAAGGAGTTCTCCTTCTGGACGTACATGATGAATGCACGTGCCAAGAACGCCGGATGGTGAGTTTACTGTAACGTACATCGTTAACCTCTACATCCAGTATTTCAAGATAGGCCGTCCATAAAAGAAGTGAATTAATTCCACCGTTGTCCAGACAATAGCGTCAAACGCACTTTATCTATCCGAGAGAGTTGTCTGGGATGTGGGATGTGGGTCATTAATTATCATAAATTGGTCTGAAATAAAACTTAAAGTTTTAAGAAGATATGGCGAAAACATCTCTATGGCAAGCCAATGCTACCTTGAATATGACAACTTCCTCTCAGTTTTTGAACCATGTTCCTATAGCGTCTCCAGGATCTTATTACCCCAAGTTGACAATGCATAGTCCAACCATAGAAACGGCTCATAGATCCGGTTCTCTGTCTCCAAACTTAGTAGGTTTTGAGTTCGTGTAAAGCCAAACATATTTCTTGGCTGTCATCCTGATAAAAGTATATCAGGAGGATGACCAGGCTGTCATCCTGATAAAAGTAAATTAGGAGGTTGGGTTTCATCCGGTTCAGACTCTTCAGGCATCTTAAATAATGGTGATGATCAAAGTATATGACATTAATCAAGTCCAGTAATTCAATGTGCTAGGGTTGTAGCCCCTTAAGAGGGTTCACAACAAGTAGTCACTCATAATTCATAGGGAAGTAGTGTTCTGCTGGGTTTTGTTGGTGAACTGGTAAATGATTTAATGATAAAATGTTTCATTAAAGGAATACAATAGACCTTTTCATCTTTCAGGCGCCTTGATTACTTCATTATTTCTGAACGATTAAAGGATAAGCTATGCGACAGTTTGCTGCGTACTGCGGTCTACGGCAGTGACCACTGCCCAGCGGTCTGCCTCATGCATCTCTAGGCGCATGTCACCAGACTGCTATCGCATGGTCACATAGTGTGCTGCTTGGATCACTCAAGTTACCAAGAACCAAAGATCTACATGAACAACGGAAGCTGAGAATAAACTAACAACAGAAATAAGGGATACAAGTATTCGGGTAAATTACTGGTATTATTATTAGTAGGAAAACAACCTTCAAACATGGACTTATTCTACTTATTTCAACATACTTGCATCCCTGTTTACATAATATATTATTGAATGAGTTGGCATCTTGGAGAAAAAAAGTTTCATTTACATATTTGTTTCAAAAGGTGATGATGAGTGTTTAAAGCTTGGTCATCTAGGCAGCTGATGTAACCAGGATAGTTATGATGAGCCATATTGGTAGTGGAACCAGTGAAAAAACGTATATGGCGATTATGTATTGCGCTTTTTGTCTGTTCACTGATTTACTCTGCTTATGCCAACTTGTAGTTGTGCCATACAGTTAGTGCAACCCTCTCGCTGCCTCCTACTTTTAGCTAGTCACAACCATGTAACCATTTACAGGTCTCAGTTTGAGAGGTTATATATTTGGAAATAATAGATTCTGTCTACAAAACTGAAACGCCACAAACGGTTTACTCTAAACGGGAGAAAACTACTTTGTGTTGCCGTTTAGAGCTATTTGAGTAATGTTGTGGATGTTTAATGTGTTCTTTAGTTAGTGCTGTCGACTAGCAGGCAAACTAATATTCACTTGAGTGGATGTCACACTGGCAGGAAGCATTGGACGTATTTTGTTTTTCCCCTTCTATTTTTATTACCCACGATAAAGGCTGGCCTGAGGATACTGGGAATGGTTGGGTTCCAAGTTATGCCTATTCACCTCTCAACTTTTTTTGCATTTACGATATATAACTGCTTATTTATACAAGTTCGTAACGTCCATGTGCCACTAAGAATCAAGGGAGATATTATTCTGAATTTCCTTAAGTGTTTTGCTTAATGTTACCAGAGCTTTTTGCTTTATATGCATTTGTAGTGAACCGGGCCACATAGAGAATCATTTGAGAAAAGGTTTCTAAAAACTGGGTTGCTGTACCTTAACTTTTCTTGTGTCTGCATTGTGGAGTTTTGCATGTCGTACGTAACCATCATGAAGAGGGCAACAATATAATTGGACTGATTCTCAGGGTTTTATTCATGCAAGGCCGCCTGATAATGTGATTACGTTGATTGAAAGGTTGGCAATATCTCACTGATTATTGGAGGATGGGGTCTATCTCTAAAAGAGGTATCTATGATTTGTTAACTTAACCAAGTTCCTGGACCTTTTGTACTGTTTTTACTTAATTTCTGTGTATCGTCCTGTGATAGTACCATATGTCGTACATATTTCATAGAAGGCTGAACATTTGATTCTCACTTTATTACAGAAACGTATTCCAGATACTTCAATGTGGAATTATATTTTCAATAGTGAACCTGATACAGGTTTGGACGAAAATAGGTCGTTTTATTTGTCTAGTTCTACTCAGAAAAGAAATCTCAGACAGCCTCGTTAAACCAGTTGTGCATGTTTATGTGTTACAAATCAGAATGAATGGATGTAGGGCCTACCCCAAATGTTGTCGATCATATCATATACCAAGTCGTGTACCATAATCAAGAAACATGTTGTCAAGAGGACTCACAAAGTTGACTGTTAAAATCAGAATTCGTAATTGTAAACTGATGAAGTAATAAAGTATAAATCAGAGCCCATCATGTTGTCGGACCCTTGTTATCATGTTGGGGGGAGGGGGAGGGTAAGGACGCCAAAGAAGTAGATTCAAATAGAACAATATTACTTAATTTATATTCTCAACGAGTTTTCAAACATTCCTGGATATAAAAGCCTGTATCTGCATTCATTGCAACGAAGAACACTCTCTGGCATCCTTGAAATTGTTGGGGGGAAACAACCTGAGTTTAAGCTTTCACATGCAAAAGTAATGAGCTCATCTCATCTTCTAAGATTCATGTCTCAAGTACATGTATCTCATTACAACTGAACAAATACTGTATTTAGTAGTAAGTATTGGAACGATCGCGCGTAGAAACGACATGGACGAGAGGATTCTAGTGCACAAGCATTCAACTAGATATATATTGTGACTATAAAGTTACATTCAACAGTCATCAACAGGCAATAGTCCTAGCTGGTCTACATTGTTCAGTACTCAGAGTGGCGACCTCTTCCTCAAGGGCTGCTACACAAGTCTTTATAAGCACTTAGCTAGACTGGTTTCCTGGCCAAATGAAATAAGAGACTGGTAACTACTTCTTACGTAATAGACCTTGAACTAAGAGTCATGTCACCTCTCTTGGCTCTCCATAGACTTCAGGCCTCCCAGTGAAACCTTTAAAACCTATAAAAACCTATATTTTGATTTTTGAGCCTTTATTTTTTTTCAAAGACACCTATAAAAACTTATATTTTCACTGCCATGCAGATTGATGTGTATAGGAAATCTTAGAAATTAACTTGACACAAAGTTAGATTGTCAAATGACAAGAAATCTGGAGCGGGTGGACGATAGGTAGTCCTCTGCCTAACCCTTTCCTCCAGTATAAATAAAAACTTAAAAAAAAAAAAAATTCACATCATCAGTTTTATTTAAGAGATCATAAAAGTGCTTAAGAATCAACACTTTGTGTGACTTCTTGCCAGGCTGGCTTGCCTGTTGGAAACTCAACACGCTATACATGCTTGCTTGGTATAACCTGTTGAGCCAGATATCCTGACTAGGTACATCTTTTTAGAAATCAAGGACTGAAATTAAGCGATTCACTATATTTGGACTCATATTATGCTGAATGTGTTAACCCTAAAAACCTATAAAAGCCTATGTTTTGGTTCTTAAAAAACCTGTAAAAACATATATTCTGATTTTCATAACCTAATACCAGCCACCTTTAGTGAGAGGAATCTTGTGGTTGGCTGCTCTAATTTTATTGCAAACCCAAGCCTGAGAATACCACGATTCTGGCACTATTCTGGGAATCATTATAACTCCCCAAGCTGATTTATTTGGTACATGCCCAGTAAAAAGCTACTCTAGGACCTCTGCTTGAAGAGTAATATACTGGTTACTGGCAAATCAATCAGAGCAGCTATAATAGTACCAGCGGAGGCAGGAATTTCTGCTTCAAAATGGCAGCGCATAAGTCTCAGTTTGAGCCTGTGTGCCCTGGTCCTGGCGACAATGGACTGTACTACTATCAAGAGACGTCACAAGTTTGAGTCTGAGTTATCTATGTCACACATTTTGTCGGCTCCATTATTTCACAAGTCAAAGACGAGTGATATTACGGGTCCACAAAGTGAGTGACATAAGTAAACTCAAACTCAAACGAGTTGCGTCTAGATTTTATCCTACCCTGTTTCCACATTTGTTCAGTATTAGAAAGTAGTGCCATAAACAACACTTTAACAAATTCTATGTTA
Source organism: Alentia gelatinosa (assembly GCA_950022655.1). NCBI lineage: Eukaryota > Metazoa > Annelida > Polychaeta > Phyllodocida > Polynoidae > Alentia > Alentia gelatinosa. The sequence continues at coordinate 21,877,510 of OX465580.1, read as the reverse complement.
AGCCTTTTTGTGCTGGTATACAAAAACACTTAGGACTGGGCATACCTAAGGTCGGCCTACCTTCAGTCTGAGAATAGGCTTACCCGTTACGCCCAGTCTCAGTCCAAAGTTGCAGTTCACACTGCGTTTTGAGGTAGGCCTAAATAGATAGGCCTACGCCTAATCTGAGAAGGGGGGTATACCGGTAGGCCCTACCAGTGGCTTCAGAATAGAGGGGGGGGGGGGGGGCAGCCGCCCCCCCCCACTTTTTTGCCAGCCTAAAAAAGTCAGCAACTTCATATTTAACTAAATCAAGTGTAAAAACTGTCTTGATTTTTCAACATTGAAAAATGTCTAAGTCTAACTTGTTAGCATGCATTAATGGCTAAGCCCTGACTTTTCACTGTGGAAAAGTGTCAAAGTCCGACCTTTTACCATGTAATGATGGCCAAGCCCTGACTTTTCACCGTGGAAAAGTGTCAAAGTCTGACCTTTTACCATACGATGATGGCTAAGCTCTGACTTTTCACCGTGGAAAAGTGTCAAAGTCTGACCTTTTACTGTGCAATGATGGCTAAGCTCTAACTTTTCAGCGTGGAAAAGTGTCAATGTCTGACCTTTTACTGTGCAATGACGGCTAAGCTCTGACCTTTCACCATGGAAAAGTGTCAAAGTCTGACCTTTTACTGTGCAATGACGGCTGAGCTCTGACTTTTCACCATGGAAAAGTGTCAAAGTCTGACCTTTTACCATACAATGATAGCTCTGACTTTTCACTGTGGAAAAGTGTCAATCGTAAGGCGTAACTGGAGATGTGCAGGCTTCCAGCGTGACAATGGGTGTGGTTTACGGATACCTTTTTTTTTTTTTTTTTTGTTGTTGATATATTTCTTTATTGAGATCATAAAATACAAGTTCCATTTGCTTACATTTGTGCTGCTTTTCTCTCAACAAAAAGGCTGGGGCCTCAGCCTTTTTATAAGGCTGATAAACAATGGGTAGCCTACCGTACCCTGGTTCAATGGAGCTTCCTAAGAGTATTCCCAGTGGTGAGCGCCAAACACACTGCACCGCTCTAGTTTATCGCAAAGCAAAACCTGTACGAGTTTTCCGTATGTTACTCGAGCGATGCAGTGTGAGCGCCAAAGTGGAGGGCTTTCAGTTTGAGGTAATGACGCTAGGGGGTGAAATATTGACGTCCCCTCAGTGGCGTCACCTGGGTTACAGTTGGTATCCAATCAGCGCTGCCTGATACCGCAGCACTTACCGATCAGCCATTATCGGCCAGCGATGTTTCAGTAGACCTAGAGGCCACAGGCAGGGAAACTGCCTCTTGGGGTGCGGGAGCTACGACCATGCTCGTGTTCACGATCACTCTGATAAGACAGTAAGTGGTGATACGTAGTTGAACATGTGATTTGTCATTTCGTGTGTTTCTCGGTCGATCTTAACTGCCTTGTTGACAGTCACCGGGCTGCATAATTCTGGCATTATCGCTCATTTGACGCCTGTCAAAGATGAAGGGGCAAAGCTTGTGATGGCAACTTTTCAAGTCGCGGTGTGAAACCTGAAATTATGATTCCTCTTGTGCAAAGAGTGAATTGTGCAGATTCAGTAGGGAAAGTAAATTAATTCGCCATGCACTGTGATCATCGATACAGACTATGTTGACAAATGGTTTCAGTTTAAACATTAAGAACCAAACGTCCAAAGCAAAGGCCAATACAGGCAATAGTACTAGAGTCTAGATCTAGATATTACCTAGCAAGACTCATATTTTACTTGGACGAGATCCTAACATTCTCACGGTCACATAGACCTAATAATCATTTGACTTATTACCATTGAGTTTTATTTTCCGGTGACAGGTTAACTTATATTGTTATAGCTATTGAATAAGCTGGATACCTAACCTAGTTCCTGGAATCAAATTCTTGACTCAGTAAAAATTACTGGAAATTCAGTGGAATCATTCATGGTAAGCCTGTTGGTATTGGAAGGACTCCAAAAATATCTCATCTATTGTAAATTTTGCTTGAAATATATGTTAGAGTTCACCTTATTAATTTTCGGGTTCATATACTCATTGAACGTATTTGTCGGATGAGCTTTTGAAACAGATAGTGAAATACTCAGGTTTCTTTATGTGAATGTCATATTATTTTTACCCTTTTAAAGTTTTCATGAGTCCCCAAATGACCTATTAGAACTGTCAATATTTTTTCTGTGTTGTTAATCGTTCCATACACTGCTTCATTATCCATCATACACAAATCCCCCATTGAAAATGCATGGGGACTCAGTAAACCACGACTCATTATATAAAATTAGATACAAGTTCCCAGTGATAGGTCTATGGAGAAAAATTACCAGGGGTGAGATAACGATCCAAATCTGTGGTATGCGGCCTCAAAGCCATAGCATATCAATTATCATATGGGAAAATAGTCCTGTTTTGATATTGAACAAAGAAATAGTCCTTATTGTTATACCATTTAATATGGCAATTACTGGGTTTAATTTATTCGAAAACATGGGTAATAAATGCAACAAATGATGTTATGTGGACACGTGGCACTGTAAACCACTCAAGGTTGATATCATGATACTCTCACTAGCGCTTGTGTATTACTGCGCGTCAACCACTCGTGGTTTACGGTCGCCTGTCCTCAAAACCATCGATTGTTGTCTATTTACTCGCTTGCTTCTATTGTGTATTCAGAGTGTGCATATTCATTTCCATACCAGCATACTTTATAGCAATGATACCGATACCGTAGCAGAGGTTGGTATATGTATGACAGTGTGTGAAACGAGACATAAGCTATCACAACCTTCATCCACTGCTTTGTTATCTGTATGACTTACCAGCATAGATATATGATAAATTACATGTCGATATGATAGGTAAAAATGAGCCATATTATCAAATAAGTATGGCTGTATGACCTTCACATACTGTCCTCTGCTACCCATGACGTATTTATGGCCGTACGTCACATTCTGACGTACGGGGTATGATACCAAGTAAGATACCAAAATTTCGCCATTTTTAGTTACCATATATAATAATACGAAAACGGGCTGACCGTCTTAGTACATCACAGTACTCGGTAAAGTTATTTATGTATGAAGACAGTTGGCTAGTTTTCATATGGTACTGAATTCAGTATACCGCCAATGGTTACATTTATTTTCATTGATAATTCAGTTTGTTTGACTCGAACTGTTATTAATATACAAGGATACTACATAATATTATTACCGAGGGAGCAGGGATTTGTAGGTGATAGTGATTATTAACTGTCTTGGTTGATTGTTTTAACCTATAGACAAGGATGTCAGAGTTCAGGGAAACCCCTGAAATCAGTTGTTGTTGTTTAAAAAAAAAAAATTTTTAATAAAACTTTTGAGCACGGGTATCTGCCGTTTTAGCGGGTTCACTTTGGCTCCCTATACTAACCACTTTGAATGCATTACTAACACCAGGAACCAGCTTCATACTACAATCTCCCATGTACATATTTGGTTTAACATCAATAGGACATACAATTGAGGTCTCTGCTTGGAGAGCACAGACTGTAGTACCAGTACTACTCACCAGGGATACACAGTTATCATCGTTTTTGAGTTCCCAGTAAGCTTGTATTCGGTTCGCGGGAGGGGAGGAGGGTGTGGCCATCGATGCAAATAACTTCAGGGATTTTCTCAAAGACCACTGACATCCCTGTATAGAGCAGTATTTTTTTAGAGCGTGCTTACATGCGCTATAGACATCATCTAGAGGTTAGAGGGGTCCATATAGACTTTCAGAGTACTACATACAAACTATCCCTTCACTATCTGTGTGCTATTCACTGTGATAATGGCAAAGGAGCAGAGTGCCAGTGTCTCAGTGTATTAGGAGCGTCCCCAACTGACCATGACCAACCACTCAAGACCATAATACCTCATTGACCTATTGGTGCTTGATATATTTGGATCCTAGACTCAGGCAGTTGAAGAAATGGCAAGTTGACTAGGCACAAGTGGGTTACAGAAAACAGTCCATATAATACTGAATGTAACCCAAACCTTTCCATTATTATTCATTTATAATTACACACTCATTCATTAATGATGAACAAATTAATTGCTCCTAGTTAATGTAGGAGACTGTCGCTCCCTTGTCTATGAGTGCTGGAACAGTTAGAGGGGGGAAGTAAATGTTGAGGCAACTGTTAATTAGGCATATCAATAAACATTCGGACTTCATTTCCTCTTGCACCACAGGATGCACGCCGTCTCCCTTAGGCACACAATTCCTTCGAGGAACAGGGAGAACCTGTTTAAAATAATGTCTAATTTGGTTGATGTAGTCAGGAGGAGAGTCATATCATCAATGTATTTCGCGACTGGCTTGTCCTCTTGCTGACGCCCCTCCCTGTATGCCTCCTGTGCCATTTGACCAGAGCATGTCCATTTCTGTGGCCATGTCAGGGTTGTCGTCTCTCTCTTGCTGACTGTTAGTGGATGTAATTGGGGGGCCAGTTTTAAGGAGCATGTGTAACATTGGATACATGTGGTATGCGCTGCTGTCTGTTGCTTAAGGTTGCTTGGCCATATCTGTCTGAGCAGCTGTTGCTTGTGGTACTGCCTCAGGTGTTTCCAATGACCAAAGGTTTTTGAGCTGGGAGTCCGTGTTTGGCATGGGTGTCACTGTTAATGGTATTTAGCGATATTGCTGTGTGCTTGAGGGATACGGTACTGGTTCTCTTAGGAGTTCCCCACCAATGTTACCATTGTGTGCGAATAGTAAACTAAATGAATAACTCCAAGACTTCATCCCATTACAAGCTTTATTGCTGGTGTTACTGCAATGTGCTATACTGACCGGACTGCTGACTGTACATTTAGTCCTTATTTTATTGTGTTGTGGCCACCACCCACAGACCCATGAATTTGAGTCTTAGTATCTATTGAACCTTTAGTAGTGGCACAATTTTGTTTTAAATTACCTAGCCTTTGGCTATGGTTCGGCGCATATTATTACCTTCTTCTTTGGCAGCTAGTGTTAAAACACTTATTGTTCATTAATATTTTGCTTCCGTGATCTGAATATTTCACTAGCATTTCATTTTTGTAGCGCATCGATTGTGTTGAAGTAAATATTGTAGCAATAGTTTCCAACTATAGTGTATACACAATGCCCATACATAAATGATGGGCGTCCGGGATTTAAGCTGAAGCATCCGCCTTAGATCCTGTGGCGGAGCCCTCAATATGGAAGTAAAATGCACCAAACTCAATAGTATTCAATGTTTTATTCCAAAGCAGTCCTGAAAGTAACTTTCAGAAAGGAATCCCAGCCCACAATGGAATCCACCAAATAAAACAAATTCATATGGTGTCACATAATCGTAACTATACTTCCATTTGCTTTTCAAATCTGTAACACCTGATGAATGTAACTTATAGATTTTATTTATAGATGTTAACCTCAATTAGGAATGATAGAAACATGTTAACATGAAGCAAATATATACAAAAAGTGTTACTGTCAGATGCACAATCATATTGATAAATATTCTAAAAATGATTCATATATCAGTTGGGAATTAGATGTAAAGTTTTTAAGCATGGACACACATTGGAATATACAGCTTGCCTTATTGGCACTTTCGGTTTATCGGCGGGAAATTTTGATTTTGATTGTGCCAATGAAGCCAGGCTAAAATATAGGGAATCAATAGTATCTATCATCTCCTGGGGGTTATAGAGTACTTTCACAAGTAGTGAATTCATACATCTGGAATGGAGCATAAAATAAGTCGGAGGTGGTGGACGTACTATTTCATCTGACACCCCAGGACCAGTCAGAATCGCTATTTTGTATTGGTTCATTGACCAATGTTATTTTTTGTGTACCCATTTTCGATGTTAATAGCCAAGAGGCTAGTGTTCCTATCGATCTGCACAGTTGAGTCAATTTTCCATAGTAATTTCTTTTTGGTATTTTGTGATTTTATGGACAAACGACTTAGAAACTCATGATGTGATTCTTTCTAGATAGAATTAAAGGTTAAGCAGATATACATGTTTATGGTTATGCTATTCGATATCATGGAGTGATGTATGAGAGGCTTGGTAATTTTGTGCTTTTTATAATGTTGACAAATATATAGTTTCGTCTATGCTGACAAGTCAGACCTTACACATAAATGTATAATGGTATTGTTATGAAGGAAGGCTTTAAACATAATTCAACAAAGAAAACCCTGGAAGATACTGATAATTTTCAACAAGAATATATTTCCACATTGCATAAAAACACGATAGAACTAGATTTCGATTTTTATTTAAAAAAATTGTATTTTACTCGTTTTGGTGCTGTAAATTATGCTAAACTTCAGTAGAAGAGTGAGTCAGTGAGAAAAACAAACCTGAAATATTTCTGATTCATCCTATATTTGACTTACTACTTATCAGATGAAGAAACAAATTTATCATTTATATTTATGTAGATGCTTCCTTTTCCAATCAAAGGGAAGGACAGGCATGATTGGATTACCTCAAGCGGATAATAACGTTATGCTATTCAAAGACAAACATGGCAGTTTATTGAGCGTTTCCAAATAGAAATGTTTCTACTTTGCTGTCAACTTTACATTTCAAACGCCTCTGCTCTGTTTATGCCGTAGGAACTTAACCTCACAAATGCCAACACACAAGAAATGAAAATAGGTTGCCTTGAAAGCGCTTTTGTCACGTTTAGTCACGATGGACATCAATGCCTTTGAGTATAAAAAGGAATGAGTTGCTTGAAACTGCTCATTTATGTGGTGGCCACCAGCAAGCCCACAGAAAACCACGTCTTGGTATTATTCCTGGCGGAGAAAAAATATGCAAGAAAAAGTGGCAGCCCATTTGGACATCCAACCTCGTTATTAGGGATTCTTTTCCAAGAACTGACCAGGACATTTGCTTACACTGTTCTTACACTGTCAAAATAATATCTATTGTCCAGTCGGGTTTATGAGATATGGGTAACCGCCATCTTCACTATCAACACGCGGTGTCAGGAAAAGACACCGGCTTCGTTGCACCATAAAAATATAAAATATCTATGATTGCACCGACTAGGTTGCCGCTTAGAACTATCGATTGAGAAACTCGTAGCAGATAGCAGACTTTTGCGTACTGAACGACACTGACGGAACACCCTCTTTAGGGTTTAGGGAGTATTCCACTGGGCATACCAGACAGTGCCGCACGGTCACCATACGGACGTCTTTCAGGCTGATATATATCTAGAGAGATAGGAGCGATAGGTTCGGTGGAGTAGGTCAGATGCTGACTGGAGGTTGCTGTACGGCCAAAACCTCCTAAATACTAATAAAATAGCTTTTGCCTGTTACCCGCCGACGGCGCTTGTAGGAGGGCCACATGGCGTCACTCATGGATTATTTTTGGAAGACGACTGGTGGAGTTGAAATCTGGCCTCTCCGGTGGAATACACCCTTTGGGGTGTTCATTTATGACATACGTCTGCACCTGGAGGCTAATAAACAGTCACGTGAGCCTCTATCCCATTGTCTGCAGTCGATGTAGTTCAGTACTTTCCCGATGGCGGCACCACCTGTGACCTGAAAATGGTGCATAGTCGGACCACCCTGCATCTACCAGGCGTCTGGCCCGCCGAGCCTGGCGCCGGCCAGACACGTTTAGCTCATTAGTTTCTCTTTTGATGCCCCTCCCATCTCCGCGTCCAAGAACATCTATAGGCTTCTCTCAAGTGGGTTCTTATGTATGACAGCATAACAGACGATTTCACTCGTAGCATCCCGCTGATATGTACAAAACCATAAGAATAACATAAATATCTTTATCCTACCCCTCATATAAATTTCCATAGAGTCAACATGGTGGGCCTGTATGCCACGATTATGCTATATAATATTTATATGCCACTGGTGACATATGAAGTTAAAAATATGTGACAGGGTAGGATAAAATCTAAACGTCACTCAATTTAATATAATTATTTACATGGCATTCATTGTCTTCAGCTATAGATATCACTCAGCTCCGTTTCGTGATATCATGCCGCGAAGACAACTCATGCCATATAAACAATCATATGAAATTTCGTGATGTTTCATGGTAATATTGTAGTCTTTAGATCACATCAGAAATGAAGTATGGTTTCTCATATTCTACCTGTGTGATAGTGGGGAAATTCCCTAATATGATTACGTTGTGCACATACAGAAGTAGGAGTCCTTAGCGTGTTCTGATCGAACTCTAATTAATCTTATTAGATATGACTCCCCTTTGTTTTAACCTACCAGAATATCTGTAATGACATGATTAAGGACGCATATATATGTCTGTCACTTTCACCTAGCAGTCCCTACACCCCGTGAGTCTGCGCATTACATCACAGGAATCTGAATGATGCTAAGATATGTTTTCATAAATACAGATTCAAATGTTTCTTCTACAAAAAGTATAAATTCACATGGAAGATATGTATTTTACAGAATTGTGAATATAAATCATTTCCAGAACCTGATAGAAACGAGGATTGAATAGTGAGCATTAGCAATGTTAGCTTTCAGATTAAATCTTAGATTATATGACGACTACCATAGCAACTATTAAAGAAAATTTATAGACATATTGATTATCAAATATATCGTATTTTACTATGGGCGAGGCATTGATACAGTATTTCGATTTTTATGAAATACCATGATAGATAGGGCTTGGTCACGATAGATACTCCACACACCAATTTCTCTGGTGTTGAATTGAGGTACTTCTTCACCCCGTATCTTTTACATCGATTACTTGAGTAGCTGTAAGAGTGCAACATAGTTGGAGGCCCAAATGGCAAATGCTCAACTTTTTATCCTTTTGAGTTGTATAGACTTCCTCGTTTAGGCTTGCATTTACAAAAGGGCCGATTGAATTACAGAGTGACAGTGGCTCGGCCAATTGTGGAGGGCGCGGTGCCGACCCTGCCATCAGGCATGACTTATTTATAAAGCAGTGCACAGTATTGATCAATAAAACAACCCGGTCAATCTAATGACATCAAGTGTCTGCAGTTTTGAAAAGAAATGTGGAAAAAAGAATCAGTCAGTCTGATTTTCGGTATACACTCTTGTTGTCCAAGCTTTCAAGTTTTCGCACCTATCATGATGAATATATCCAATCTTTGGCTTGTCTCATGATTGAGCATTCTGTACAACCAGAAGTTCCTGTACATTCCTTCATTTTATTCATTGACACGTTCACAGCTAGTGCGGCAGTGCTCTTATGGGACTAGATTCTCTTCTCTTTTTTTAAACAGAAGCGTTTATTTTTCCTACATAATCATTCGTTTACATGGTTTAATCATCCAGTTTGTTTTTAACGCATTTTCATATATCATTGGTCATAGAAATTTGAGTCATATATGGTCCATAACTACTACTCCCCTTTTTTTCGAGTTTGAAAGTTTTTTATAGTTTGATTGCCCTAAACCTATCTAAAATCTGACTGACTATCATCTTATTCTATACCACTCTTCCTTGCTCTTTGGTGAAAGGCTTAATAAATCTGAGTTTGTTTATCCAAACAAGCTTGAAGACGCACAGTCTTATCCAAAGCCACGTTCATGTATGTAATACATCTATTGGTATACAGTTCTTTATGTAACTTTCTTCATGAATATGCTTCATCAAAGTCAAGCATAGTCTTTTCCTTCAAACCTGGAAGGTGAAAAATAGGGGACACAGATAGAGCCCGGTTATTGATCAATACCAGATCTGTAAATCCTTCACACTAGTAGTTTAAATTTTCAGGGGTTTGTGAACTGTTTACCTACAACCCAAGAGTAAAGGTTGGTTCTTGTTACAAAAATCCAACAATTAGTAATGAAATCTTGGCTTTCTTTTTTCCTCCTAGGTCTTTATGGCGAAATGAGCCCATAGAGGTTGATTATTCAACTGGATTCTATTGCACCTACGGGGGCCATTTTTTAAGAACAGTGTAAATCTGTTAGGAAAACATTTTCTGGGGGAGAGGTGAAAAAACACCTAGAAAAATCCAATTCCGAGAGTTTATAACAGCTGTACCAAGGGCCTCCACCAACACCCTGGCCTTTGGTTTTTACTTTTACAAAATGTAAGCCTCAACTGGAAGCACTCTTTCAGGCAGCGACTCATGTCCGAGTATTCCCAGACCATGCCCCCAACCATTGTTATCAAGGGAACGACCAACTACAGTTATCATAATCCAACTTTAATTTCTGTATTTTATCTAAAAAGCAACCCATGATGTACACAGTCAACATTTTCGCCATATTACGTGTACGATATAAGTCATGGACATATGCAAAAACCGTATCAATAGTACCTCAACTTTTATGAAGCCAAGTTGTTTCCCTGACAAGCCATTTGTGTCAAGTAAGATACTCATAATGTATGTGAACAATTTGATTTCCAGCAATTTCTATAATGTTTGGAACATTATAGAATTGTTGATGATGAATGTCATATCTATCATTTCTTTACAGAATTATATCCTTTCTTTTACAGTGGCGAGACAGATTATAATAAGAAGAGGATCATTCAAGGTGAGATTCCTGTATCTGATTTTTATAAGAATATATAAGGTTTTGTTCCATTACTTCCCAAACATTCCGTGTATTTGAGTCTGGCATCAGTGATGATTCGTTATGCTATTAGTTATAGATCGCTGTAGAGATCTATATAAGGGCGTTTTAAGTTCATTATCATATAATAGTCAACGCTGTTTATAATTAAGAAGCAGATTAAGCAATTTAAAGAATCAAAGGAATAAAGGACATACATATAAATACCACAGGCAGAAAGACATGCCAGTTTAGAGTCGAAGCCATAAAAAATACGAAATATTTGTTACCCCTATAGTTTTCCGCATAAGAGGTACTAAAAGCCTGGCTCCACTTGAGCGATACGATCGTCGCACATATTTTATGGGCCGATAAATGACCCGTCGACCTTTTATATTACCCCAACTGCGACGGATTAGTGGTACGTCACACTGACGTGATGGAACCGTGGCAACCCTGTACAATCTCAGATGGTACTATTGGGCGGATCTCGATGTTGGGTTCGGTCTGATTTTCGGTATATTATATCAACAACTTTCCTAATAAACATCGATAAAACTTGTCATCACCAGTGAAAATACATGCAAAAAAACCAAATCGTTTAAGTAGTTACGTTCCTAGTTCATGTTTCAAATATATCTGAGTCATCTCAAACTATTTAGATCATACTTGTTTAACACCGACACTTTTCGTTTGTTACCAGTGGAACCTTTAACAAGATGCTTGGGTGTTCCTCAAGTAAGATTAATCCGATGTAAAACTGGAAGTTTGATTCTAGTCTGAAAGATAAAAAGTCTACTTTAGAGTGGACAACACATAGTCAAGTTGACAACACATAGTCCAATTTACAGCACGAATTCTCTTCACAGTTCACAAATACTTTAGAATAATCACATCTACAAACCCATTTCACTTAATACACTTCACAAAATCAGATTGAGAGAAACTTTTATTTTCAAAGATAAGTGGTCCTCAGTTTCATATAATAGTGGAAATATCATTGAACGGCGTGTTTAAACGATAGCAAAGAAATAGATGTAAGCCTTTTAATGGTCGTAAAATCAGGAAAATGTGATTTCAGCGTAGAATTTTGAACTAACATTCAATTTTTCGTAAAATTAAAAATAAAAATAAAAATAGCCTAGAACACTGAAGTAAATAATGAAGTTAAGGAAAACAGACGCACATAACTATAATTTGGAGGGATTGAACCCCGCTACATTCAAATATTTATACAGAGATGTCAGTTTTCCAATTTTCCATGGAAAATCATGTTTTAACTTCCAGTCTATAAAATTCTTTTTCCTTGTCGAAAATTAATTGAGCCTTATTCACACCAATAAAACAATGGTTTGAATCTTCCCACAGACCCTCAGCCTCACATTGTGGCAGACACCTAGGTGATTTTTTTTTCTGTTTTCCCGGTCTCTCTGAAGTATTAAAAAAAATCCACCTTTTTCTGACCCTATCTGATATACAGTACCTGTTTATATGAGTGTATATTCAGTTAGATCATCAAATTCAAAGACGAGAACAAGACTGGCAAGACATAGAGAGGGCCACTTGACAGTATGTAGAATTATTCGTGCTTCCTACTTGGAAAATGGCTAGGGTTTCTTTTACTGGAAGCGCTGATACTTTTATAGCGGATATCCACAGGCTGTCATATTTTGACACAATAGTTTAGAGTTACAAAGATATGTCCTTTTGGTATTGTCCGTGTAATACACGTATCTTGATATTCATTATAACTGTTGTCTATGCAATGGTTTCTATAAAAACGCTTGTAGAAGCGTTATTAAAACTACCATGTTTTATCCAATACTGGTTTATGAATTTGGCTTTGGGTAGAATGGGTCAACTGCATAACCTTATCTCATGTACTCCCTGACAAACTCGTCAAAGGACAGGTAAAGGAAGCTAGATGTCGCCTTGTGTGTCCTTGAATATTTTATGTGTTTACACGTCTCATCGCATACATAATATTTTCCCTCTAGGCCCTTGGTGATACAAATACGTACTTTAGCGACGTGCATTATGCACAGTGCTTGACAAGGACAATGTAGGATCTGTTGTTAGCGTCGTAGTTTTTAGGAGGCATTTACAGTATGTTATTGATTTTACCATCTGCAATAAGCTTTTCTTGATCACTCTGAGAAAAGCTATTTATGTGAACTGGCATTCAGGATTTGCACTAAGATAGGACACGCCTAACCTTTTCACTTTTGTTCCTCCAATAATAATGCAAAACTACATGCCACTACTGGAATCCACTGGCTGGCCTGAAGTGACACTAGGCTCCTTACAAATCAATATTTAAGTAAGACTTATCGACACTAGTTGTCAGTATAGAAAAGGAAGATATTCTTTCCTATACCGTATGTGGATCTTCCAGCACGTTCTCTGTCATAAGAAAGTTTGATTTTACTCCAGGATTTTTTTTATCATTTGACCAATAAGTAACCAAGCATATCTAGCACTTTCTGCAGATATAATCGAACCAATTACCAAACTAAAACCTACAGACCAACTCTGCTTGAATACCAAATTGCCATAGCAGAAAGCTACCAAACCAATGACTGTTACTAACAGGGATGTCGGTTTTCCTTGTTTCCAGGGAAATCCGTGTTTTCATTTTTTAAATATGAAATTATTTTTCCTTGTGTAAAATGAGCATAACAACTGCTGAATTGTTCTAATCAGTCACCGCCTATGATTCCCCACTTACTCTGGCGACAGACTCAAGTCTTTATACAAATTTCTCCCCTGATTCACCAGTGACAACTTCCCCCACATCCCCACAGCCCCTCTCCGTCGCCAACTCTGACATGGTTTGCTTTTAATGATCATATTTTCTGAAATAGGTTGTATTTGAACCAACGCTATTTTTCATAATGCTAGGTTTAGGGAACATCGATGCCAAAATAAGAAAATATTATAAGTGGAATAATTCGGTTCAAATGTAGTTCCAATTATCAACAACAGAGGGCAGCAGTGTTCAAAACAGTAGGCCTACACTAGCCACCGGAGCCATAAACAATATTTCCATGTTATTTTTCAAACCCCAACTGACATCCCTGTATTAAGAGACATTAAAACCGCTCCCAAAACCGCTCCGAAATTGACGTACCTGTAACATATCAAGCAATAAATATACCCTGATGAAGGGCCGAACAGGCCCGAAACATGTCGGTAACGTAAACAAAATATAACAGCCTTGTAATCTTTTGAAAGGAACTAGAATAATCCGAGTTAGTGGGAATATTTCTCTTTTCTCCCTTACTCCAGAAATATCATGATTGCATTAGATAGAATACCTGGAATTGTACTGTTATGTATTCCATTCATATACCGAAAAGACAACGGATATTCCAGCCATTTAATGGAGACATTGAGGTTGGTCCAAGAAGTAGTGTATAAGAAAACATGTCTGTTTGTTGTGTTGAGCATGCCTCGAGATTAGAGAAGTGAAAGCTGATGCACCGTCCTCTGTGTGTTGTGTGTACAGGTCAGATGGACACGGAGCTGGCCGAGAAGGGTGTCCACCAGGCGGTGCTGTGTGGTCACCGCCTGCACAACGAGGAGTTCACGCATGCCTACTGCAGCGACCTCAAGCGGGCCATGATGGTAAGGCACCGAGTCCCACTGCAGGCACTTTACTCCTTCATCCCCAGCAGCGGTAGATTTTATGGAGAAAACCTATAGGGTCAGAGCTCGTATCCCATCGAGTTTGGATGGCGTAGTAATTCACAAGGCGAAGCCACTTGAATTACGTAATGATTCAAACGAGATGGGATCGAGCTCTGACCCTAAACTTGAATGGGCTTCTGAATTTATCTTACCTTTCAGATTGACTTATGTTCTAACATGTGTGACATAATCCCCCTTTGGATATCTTTCCTAAATATCTCATGAGCGTTGGATACTAGTTCCCAATGTTAAGTCTAGAAAGAATACCAGGGGTGAGATACTACTATATCAAAGGCCAATCCTTTGTATATGATGTCTAGTAAAGAAGACGAGGCAACGACTGTCCCCTAGGCTGATGCTACCTTGAGTGATAGTTTAAGAACTGTGCCTAACCACCGTAACATCACTGAGTGATGTTACACCCTGTGGTCACCAGGCAAAACGCCTAGAGACCAACCTTGTAGACATGCAGAAAAGACTGCTATTAAAAGATATGCTCAAAAAAGCAAACAAACAACAGGGGGAAAAAATGTATATGATGTCTTGTGGGAAGTAAAGTAACTCTCACCTCGGTAAATGTGTAGGGGTAAAATTTCTACCTGAATTCTTGTGGTGTAAAAGAACCTTGAGAAAGTCTGGAAAGGACCTGTGATAGTCAACTGGACGTTAGATCAACAAACAGACGCACTGTGCACGAGTGTAAATGGATAAAGGTAACTGTCCTTGGCACAGTTTACCACCCGATTTTCAGTTCAGCATGTAAGACCTTCTGTCCTGGACTCTCTATCGACAATGTTTGGTTGTGTATCTGAAATAGACTTCCAATAATTTAACAGCAGTTTTGTTTGAGCTAATCATAACTAGACCCCAAGGTCCGGTATAGTTTCAGTCGCTCCTGGGAAGTTGGTTGAAGATATCCACCAACAGACAGGGATTAAGTCACATGCCTGATTACAGACACGGTTATAAGATGCTTATTTCCCTCCTCTCCACTCGCAAAATAAAATAAAGTTTAACGATCCGTGGAGGTTTCTTCACGCTGTTATTCATCAAAAAACGGCTTCTAAAGTATTTCGTAGCAATCTGTTGGATCTAACTGGAAACTATCGATTTCAAGGTAGCAACCGCACCATATAGAAGTGTTTGTCACCTATTACATGAACCCAAAGATGATAACAAATGCCAGTAATCACACAACTCATAAAGATTGGGTTCAAAGAAATTGGCTGCCCCTTGATATATATATTTTTTTAAATCTATCTAGGCATATGTGACTTCGGTGCAAGATTAACACCTTCAAGACTCTAACAGGCTACTTATCTACATACATCTCGAGAACGTCTAATTTTAGTCATGCCCTGATTAGATCAAAAGTTATTACACACTGTTTTCTACCGCTCTACCATTATCACTGACGAGAAGGCTAAATTTGGTGAACTCATTTCTGAGGGATAAAAAATTATGTGACTTGAGCAGTAGGGCAGAGGAAGCATTTGGTATCAAATGTAGGTAATTAAATCATTAAACATCATGGATGAAGTATTGCGATTGCCGTTCATTCCTTATTGCTAATTGGTTTGCATTACAAAGGAGGTGATCGAAGGTATTTCTAAAAGGTCAATAAATTGTATTTGTCTTGTTGTGGGTGTAAATATAGATGTAGATTTTAACCGATCGAGTGTTGATTCTTTCTACATATGTGTTAGTTTTACTGAAATAATTCCCAAGTGTTCCCAAATTACACATAGTTGAGACTACTAATATTTCTTGTTTTTCCTGTCTGGGGTGGAGCTGTTGTAACTTAACCATAAAGATACGTTTTTAAGTGTTTCTCCTATGTTTTCTGTTTCAGACTGCAGAGAATATACTTAAGTATAATACGGTCACCAAGTGTCCTCTAATAAAAGACGCGCGTTTAAGAGAGAGGGTAAGTTCGCTTTCTTAAATATACCTGTGCGCGAATGTCTCACATAAATCCGTCAGCTGTATGGATTTTATTCTTGCACTCTTTGCACGAATTAATAGTTCGGGAACCCGTAACACATGACTTGTTGTAAAATAGCTTTTTTTAAATGAATTTTAGGTATATTATAATAAGGAGTCAGAGTGAGTGTGTATGAATAATATCCGTTCTTTGTATTCCGGCATTGGAATACCTCGGACATATTTTGTTCACATACACTAACCCTGTCTCCATGTATGACACGTTGTATAACTGCGCACTGGTTCAAATAGTTATCACTGTATACAACATTTATAAAGTGTTGTCATTACTCCCCATGTCATCTGTCATTCATATTTTCATACCATGTGTTTTCCTGGCACTTACAAAATTTCCCAATTGATTGGAGTATTATTAGTGATGTTACACAGCATAGGAAACCCAAGAAACCAAAGACTAGTCAGGAATTGTCAAACTTGGGCATCAAAATCGGTCTGTTTTATTGAAAAGTACCAGCAGTGGTAGATTTACTGCTATATCAAAGGCCAATCCTTCTCATACCATGTCTATGTGGTGTGGGAAGTAAAAGAACTCTCACCTCGGTAAATGTGTAGGGGTGGGATTTCTTCCTAAATTCATTTCATAGATTCGATCACCACCCTTGTGCTGTAAAAGAACCTTGAGAAAGTCTGGTGAGAACCTTCAATGGTTAACTGGACGTTAAATCAAACCTACAAACCCACAAACCACAATTGCTCAAATGAAATATCAGTTTAGCGCCATCATTCTTATATTGAAGTTAAATGGAATGTATTGACATATGATGAAACGTTAGAGTTGTCTTCTTATGGCTTAGGTCCAATTTGAGGTCCTTTGTATAAAGTGCTGATTCCACCAACACACAAGATGCAGCGAGATTAGACCTGATTTGGTTGTCTTGCTAAATCAGGCTAGGTTTGAATAATAGCATGCCCATTTGTCGCAACCCCCCCCCCCCCCCTTTATCACGTATATACATTTTCTGGATCCCCACCCCACCCCTTTCCACCACCTGAACACCTGAAGCAGGATTCGCATGTGCAACGGGGGGGGGGGGGGGGGGGTGAGTCAATTGTACAGGAAAATCTGCGTACGTACTTTATGGATGGCCCCTATGGATAATCCAGCCCTCAACCCCCACCCCCGTACGCTTATGTGCGCATTTGGTCTAACACCACCCCCTTGCTGCGTACATATTTTATGGATGACCGCTTGTTCTTGGCGTTTTAGATTGTATGTTTAATTAGTAGCGTATTGCTACCGTGGACGCCCAGAGTTGTAGAACCAGTACCCTTGAGCTGCTGTCGCGGCCTTTAGCTATTCCGTCATTAGCTACGTTTTGCCATAACTTGCCACAACGTGTTAGCACATATCTCTCATTTGTATATGAGAACATATGGATTAAATTCGTTGTGTGTATTTTACTACCAATTTCATTTATACCCCAGAAGAATATGGTTTAGAATTATCCTTTAGTCAATGCTTAAGAAACCCATTGTATATCCTGTTCTATACTCTATCATTATATCATACCATGCCGTACCGCACACCACAGTTTCGGAGTAGAAATGACATTAGAAGTTGCTGTTGACAGACCCATCCTACTGGCACATGGCCAGGAAAATAGAATAAACAAAATACACATTAGTTTATGGAAAGAAATAAACAGATCTGTTAGGAAAAGCCTGTCTTGGTTGAGCATTGGGTAAAACGAAGTGAAGACTAAAAAAAAAATAATAATAGGAAGTGGGAGGTCTAGCCATATTAGATGTATTTAGTTTTATATGGTAACAAACGGCAAGGGCATACCACGGCAAGGTAATGTGTATTAGATGAAGGTGAAGGGGAGTCCGTGCGATACAGTGCCACAACCAAGATTTGAACTACAATTCTACAATCCAGCACGCTACCGACTGCACCATCCTGTCTCCCTGTAATTATCAATAATGAAAATTTGTTGTTGTTGTTGTTGTTGTTGTTGTTGTTGTTGTTGTTGTTGTTGTTGTTGTTGTTGTTGTTGTTGTTGTTGTTGTTGTTGTTGTTGTTACAGAACAGATTTGGTGTTCAACAGAAAGAAATCTTACATTACCTCAATAACATGTAGTTTAAGATTCATGATAAGCGTCCAGTGTGTTTATATCACAAAGAAAGCTCGTAATGTCATATAAAAATATATTAAGTAAAAGGTAAACATATTGTCAATAATGTAATAAGAGTGTTAGAACTCCGTCTATAGGTTAAAACGCGGACTTGTCATACAGGACCGTGGATATAGCGATGATAAAAATTCCTTCTTTTTTTCTTAATTTCTATGTCACACTAATTTTTTCTCTGACAATTGTCTTTCAGAATTTCGGAGAATATGAAGGCAGATCATGTAATGATTTCATGGCCCTCCTAAAAAGGTCGAACGTTAAACAAATTCAGGACTTCGCGCCACCTGGTGGAGAGTCTCTCAGAGAGGTATTGTGAAACGCTCCACAGTTTAAGGAGTATTTGTTATGTAGCCTTGTATCAGTTTTAGACAAGTATAAATTTGCAGTTTGATTTTAGCATACACACTATGTATTGTATCATATGGTTCTGTGTGGGTTTGCAATGTCGACGATGCAATAAAACAGACGTTTGGGGAGTGAAAAAAAATCTATTAAAAAAAAAGTTCTCGTAAGCAGTGAAAATGGGGTCATGTTGGAGTTAATGGTTTATGCCGTAGATTTGTACAGTCTTGTTGTATACACATGTGCACAGTTTCGATGCATTAATTTCATAAGTCAACCCTGGTTTTTATACAAATAACTAATTTCAAAAGCCTCCCTTGGGTTTAGTTATTTATATAAAAACCAGGGTTAACTTATGAAATTAATGCACAGAGACTGTGCACATGTGTATCTTGGGCAGTCTCAAAAGGACGTAACTAGCCTACCGAGACGTAAAACTACACAAACAAACAAACAAGCCTCCCTTGGGTTATCAAATTGAAAGGTATAATTGGACTTTTATCAAAGAATACATGCGCAGACGTCATATCAATGGATAAATATAATCATCCAAAATAATGCGACCTCGATATATGGTTGATTAGTACATCACAATAGATCCCGAAATATATGAAAACTTCAATAAGTCGATAATAAGTATGGAGTAATACAATGACATTGCACACAGTGTCTGTTTTGAGCTGCCATATTGCTAACGGAGGTTGGCTGGCAGCACAGTACGCCATCTTGTTTTGTTTTTTAGACATCTTGGTATTATGGTGCCAACGCCGACGTCTTTATACAGCTGCCAACAGGAATACTTTTATGCATGTCCTTTTTTACCCACTTATTGCAGTCAGACGTAGATAATACTCTTGTTATTTGAATCAGACAGATATGAGTTACGTTCTACAAAAGAAATAATATTTTTATAATAAGGGTAGACAGGAATCTCATGACCACAACTATATGTACATGTATATGGGTAAAAAGTCAGAATATTCTCTATAACACGTATCTATAGGATAGAATTATAACCCACCAGAAAGAATTATAACAAGTTGATTGGATAACGACTTTTTGATTTAGACACAGGGATTTAATTGATAACGCATCAAACGTATTCTTTGACAAGCCTTTGGAAGGCGTCACGTGTAAGTGATATGTATGCAAAACAGTAATGACACAATCGGGGAACCCTATCCATACTTATGGTCCTGTGTTTAAAACAGAAAGACAAGCACAAAGGTAAAGTGACAATGATTCTGGCGTGGTCAATTCGCATAGATGGCAACTGGCCACCTCTTTTACCATTTAAAGTGCTGTCCATTAATGACCATTTTTTGAGCCTCAACAACCCTCTCCGCCCTTGTCATGTTTTGTCATACAACTCTTATCATGCTTGGCGATGGAGACTGGACCCTCCCCCTCCTTCCCTCTCCGCTCATGCTACATAGCGTTACTTATGAATAGTCTCTGCCAACTGCCCAGAATTTCTGGCAGACTGAATATCATATATCATGTTTTCTGTTTAAAAACTCAAATGACTATCTTAATGTGTTCCCTGATTGTTTGAGCAGGAATTTAAAGGTATGTTTAGAGTAATCATAGGCCCTACTCTCTGCTCAAGTGTTGGGGCTTTAAAAATATGCAAACTTAATATATTTATAGAACGGGGCGATGGCACCTGCACAGTCACTTGGTACCTTAGATAAAGAAAGTAAGGAAAGTTAGATCATAAGTTACAGGATAATTAAAGGAAACTGTGACCATTAAGATGATTGGGGGGAGACTGAGTTGTGGAACTATGGCCACGATCATCGGCATCCAATTACAGTAGGATCTCCGCTGAGTTTTTAATGGTTCATGGCTAGTTCTTTCACTGGTCGCGCTACCATGACCCCATTCAGAGGCTACTCTCCTATTCATGTCACTCACATCGCAGGGAAGAATGGCTTGAGACATCATTAGAAATCTCAGATGTGCCCCCCCCCCCCCCCCCCACCTCCCTCAAGTGTGCCTTCCCGGCACCCGCATTGACTGCTTCCCCGGCTATACTGGAGGGGAGGCGGTTGGGTCTGCGGGTGATACCCAAATGCGGCCAACGTCTACTAGATGGCGAGAGAATAGGCACCCGATTGTGAGTATCTCTGCGATCGCGTTGATGGAGCCCAGTGGAGCCAGACCTCCAACCTAGCGCCGATCGGGGTGAGATTGACAAAAGAAACATTCTTGCGGGAGTGGAGCACTAATGCCAGCAGCACCATTGAGTAATGACAACTCAAGTGAAGAATGGGTGGAAAACAAGAATCGGCGCAGTGGAGCATCGCCTTTATCTCACCCCTGGTATTTTTGTCCCATAGATTTAACATTGGGAACCCGTTCTCCATGCCCCTACGAGTATTGCAGTCCGTTCTCCATGGTCTATATCCTGTGTGTCATCCATCCTTTTAGTGTGTACAGGGGTGAGATGAATACAGAAAGCAACTCGTTTTGGTCAAAGAAGCCGTTCTCCAACTCATTTGAATGCTATATATGATATTCACTCTGCATCAAACTCGTGGAGAACAACAGCTTTGACCAAAACTTGTTGGTTTCTTCTTTAATAGGCATATGCTGGTGATATGAATATTTATCCTACCCCTAATATAAAATATCATAGGCTTAACATTGGGTTTCCGTATGCCACGCTGTCTGGCATACAGAGTTTTATATGCCACTAGTGGCATACAGCATTATTATCACGTAATATTCCAAAATCGAGGAGATAGGGTAGGATAAAATCAAAACCTGATTCGTTTTAATCTTGGCCACCGCATTCCACTCCTGAAGTTTTGGCTCCGGACTTCACTCGGCTGCCCCTCATGAAGTCACTATGCCAAACTCCAGTCGTGGAATACGGTGGCCAAGATTAAACCTCATCCAGTTTTACGATAGTATATAAGGGTATCACATACATGTATGTTTTGCAGAGGACTGATAATCTTTAACAAGGTAACATCTTTAGCATCTTTCTCGCTGTTAGGTTCGGACACGCGCTGTGGACTGGTTCAACGAGGCGTGTCAAGCAGTGAAGGACCTGCAGGAGAAGGAGGTGGCCAAACAAAGTAACCATGGAAACCACATCGGTAGGCACTCGAGCAGCTCGAACAGCGTGTGTTCGAGCTCGTCCAACTCGGGTGTCTTTGATGGGAACAGTGCGGCCTGTGACGTCACCGTGCATCATCCACCCGACAGGTGAGAGGCAACAACATTGTCTTTTTGGGGTATCTTTTGAAGCAAGAAGTGTTTATTTATAAGATTTCTTACAACTGAAGTACTATGGAGAAACCAAACAAGAGTTAGTCTTGTTGTTGTTTATCGCACGACAGCAAGATCGCGTCTTACTGTGCGAGGCGAAGCCGAGAGCAGTAACATGCGATCTTGCCGGAGTACGATGAACAATGACACGACTAACTCGAGTTTGGTTTAGAATTTATCCTACCCCGCCCGTCTAAATTACATCTACATTAACAAATGACGTCATTTGTCAAGTGTATCCCACTAGAGCGATATTTTTCATTTTTCTGAACTCCAGACCGAATACAGTGACCCAATGTTAAGCCTATGGAGTTTTTTTATTAGGGGTAGGATAAACGTCCCAACGGCACAGAGAGACCTACCTGTCCCTTAGAAAATATATTTCCAGTGTGACCATTTTCATCTGCTCCCTATCTTTTTTATGATTAAATTCCATTGGTGATACTTGTTGCTGGCGCTGAAAATGCCTGAAAAAGTCTTCTTTTTTTTAATCTATAAAAAAAATATTAATGTGAAACAAACTGACAATTCAGCAGGGTTCTGTATTATAATGACGTGCAAGTTTGATAGCTTTCGTGTCAGACAGAAATTGAAATACGACCATTTATATCAAAAAGTCGTATAGTTTGCCATGTTAACAAGGTTTTTCTTCCAAGATTTCTCAGTCAAAGCACTTGAGATAATATGTCAAAGTGAAAATGGTATGATGATTTAAGATTGCAACCCATAATTGTTTAGCATATCCTGCTAAACTGTCAAAGGGTACAAGAAGATAGAAGAAAGTACTATAAAATATTAATAACCGGAAAATGTTGTTTGATACTAAGTTATCAAGATGGTGACACCAGACTAGACGCGGTTTGAGCGGGGCCGCTTGAAAAACACAAATTATTCTCTTCCTCAACCCAAAAGCATCAATTTCTTGCTAGCATATCCTCAATGCCCCAAATTCATACGGTCTTATCTTCGCAGCAACTCCTGTGTCAGCTCAGGCCGTAACAGCTGTAGCGTGGATCAAGGGGAGGCGACGCCGTGGGTGCCGGAGGTGCTCGTGGTCAGTCATGGCGGTTTCCTCAAGGAACTCATCGCCTATTTCTGCGAGGAGCTCGGAGCCGTTCTGCCAGGCGGCATGAAAGCCATGACCAAGACCCCTTACAACACGGCCGTCAGCAAATTCTCTGTGAACCTCTCTAAGGACGGACAGGCACGCATGACTTGCCTCGTGCTCAATGACCGTGACCACCTCCTGCAGGCGGACATCAGCGTGGCCAAGGTGGACGAGATCTGATCACGTGACCGGCTGGGACAGCTCCACGGTTCACTCCTTAGTTCCCACTTTTCTCCTTTGATCTTTGCAGCTCTTCATTTAATGCAAAGTGTAATCATCCATAGGTAGCAAGCCAGTACTCGATAACTTATACTGGTTTCAGTTGTCCTCTTTCCAACCACTCTTCTTCTCTACTTTATTGTGTACTGCTTGGAACCAAGAAACTGGTGTTCTAGAGTAGCAAGGAGATACACTATGAATAGTCCTTGGTTTGAACGGTTTTAGGTTGTGTCATTGAGATTGGGTCTTCTTCGTAAATGTAGGAAAGTATTGGGTATTATTCTTGCTGTTCCATAGCATGTTTGATCTAGAGAGTTAAGTCATTCTGTTTAGTATTTACGGAAACTGTATGTATATCATCCATACTTACAGAACACCCAGCAAAAACTCCCTCTTTATGATGTGTTTTCCAGTCGAAAATGATATAGCTAAATGCCTAACTAGAACCATACTCTCATATTGACAAGATTGATTATTACCTATATATAGGACATATCCGTAATGGTATAGTCATGCCGTGATAGTCTGTTTGAGAAGTAGTATCTGGTATACTTGTAGGGAGGCCTCAGTACCTATTATTCATTCTTTATCGTTATTATACATCTAAGATAGCCCCTATAAAAGTATAACTAGATAACGACCTGGGGATTGTAATCAGCAGACTTACTTTGGGTCCAGCTCGGAAATGGTTTAGAAAACAATGGCAGATTGACATACCTGGGTTAGAAAGAACATAAAATGTGTTGGCGTTCTCTTTGCAATGGTTGTTATATGGTATGATAGGACAGTATTTCTAGAGGACCCTTATTCTTACAGTAGCGGGTCATATCGTGTGTTCCATACCAACTAAGTTTAGTCACTTATCAAAACTAAAATTTGACATGCTTGCTGATTTAGATGTACTTCTACAGTTGTGTTATGATAGAGGGCATCTGTAGAGGGCGAGGGTGCGCAAACCTTAATACTTTAAGTCGAGTGTACTGGGTTTCGTCAAGCCGAGTACTTAAATCCTTTTTTGATTTAATTTTGGTTGGTTCCTTACAAAAATATGACGTGTTAATGAGATGCGAAAAATCTAGCAGGGTTTCACGACGTGACTATACAAGAGAACCTAGTGTCGTTTGAAATGTAAATAATGGAGTAAGAAAATACTATTCCTACCCTTATGTATTGATAACCAGAAACTAGTCAATTTTTATACAGATTCGCAAAATATAGAGAGAATGCCAGGCATTAAAGAATGAAATGCAATGTGTTTGTGTGGAGGCATGGAAAAGATTGATGGAAGTAGATGCCATATCCAGTGCCCTAAACTGTTAAACGTCATAATTAAGTACATGGATAACACTGATTACTTTAGATGTGAAAGGAAACGGCCTGTTTAAGTTAGCATTAAGGAAACTGTGATTAGCTCACTGATTTGGTATCATAGCAACAAAGGCTTAATGAAACTTAGCGTTTGAGTGATAAGAATTCGCGATTTATGTTCACGAGGAGAGTAAGAGACAGTATTAACCCTCTCTGAGATGATCTGCAGCTTTAACACGAAATATTGTTTGTTAATAAGTCGTAACATATTAATAATTTAACAGCACTTCCATTTAGGTATGTTTGTAAACGACAGCCTTTGGACTCCTAGGTTCTTGCATGTTCTTTCTAATGATAACGTGGACTGAACGCACCACTTGACAAAGTCATAAATTTTCACATTTTACTTATGATAGATGTGTGTAAAATAAATTAATTAGACTCTTTCAATTAACAGAACTTGCCAAATATTGCCTTCAAGTATTTATTTGGGCAGTGGTTATAGCCCTGTGCACAAGTTATATTAATGAAAAACAATAACTTTGTTTTAGGAACTGAAGTTTGAAATAAATGGTTAAAAATGAGTTACTGCCAAACAAGAAATGGGGTGAATAATGCGAATTTAAATGTTGATATCTTATTAAGAAGATGAATGTCTTCCGTGTGTTTTTAATGTTATATCTACTTGTTTATTTATTTTAGAATATTACTCGACAATACTGATCTCCAATGTAATCTGAGTAATAGAAGATATGTGATAATATGGTGAATCCTGAATAATGTTATGTAGATGTTACTAATGTTCTTTATAACGAAGCTACTGAATACCTTATTTATTGCGTATTAGGGCACTTCTCTACCTTCTCCAATAACGTTGATAGCCTTCTCAACCTCTGCCGCACTATCTCTGCTTGATGATAAAGATGTAGGTATGGGTAGAAGGATTTATGGAAATGAAACAAATTGTCTCGAGTATGATCAAGTACGTGTACTCAAGAAGGGCGATGGGTGCAGAGAGGTCCGTTCGTTATTTGGGCTGCCGTTGGTTTGCCGTATGCTACTTGTATGTGCACCTTGGATTATCAAACAATCATATCTATAACTCCATTGTCATGTTGATATACTGGGAGACATGCTTTTCCCCTTATATCATATCATTGTGTACCCCACAAGTGTACCATATTTTGACCTTTGTATTTGAAATTTTCAAGTGTCCCTATTGATGCTTTAAACCTATTCTGCGACATGTGCGGAATCTAAAGTTACGGACCAACGGATCCTCTTTAGGTTATATTTGGAATATGAGACATCAAGCAAAATTATTGTCAATTTTGATAAGTCTGTTTACGATCTTGGAAATTCATTAAGCTCTCAATGCCTCATAAAATTGAATTTTGTTTAATACACTCCAGCGTTGCAATCTAAAAGTATCTTATTTAGATTAATTCTATCTCTTCTTTTTATGATAGGCTTAAACCTTCAGATTGTCTGACAGACTAATGCCATTTTGCCAATTTTAATTCGATTTCGCTTTTGAATTATTATAGTTTCCAAATTTACGTTCAATGCTTGCTCCTTCAGAAATGAAGAGCTACTGCATTTAGTTGATTCACTTCTATAATATTCCTTGTACACGGAAGTCACTATAATGTGTCCGATGGAAAATAATGGAAGAGACAAGATAATCGTGCCAAATTGTTTTTAAACTCAGGGAAGGTCGGTTAATGTGAGGACAGTCACCTGGTAAAACAGGGCCCACCTTACACTATCAGAAGAATGGGTAGGATGTTAAAGAAGAATAGGGTGTATAACTTGGCACAACCATAAATGTAAGGACATCATGTAACTCTAGGAATAATACGATGTTAATCATAATAACACAGGATATAACGTTTGGCTTAACATGGCGGCTTATTGCGCATTCCTTACATTACACTGAGTTAGGTATATTTAAAGTAGCCGTTGCTGTTGAATATATTGATGTGATGTACATAATTCTCTGCTGGTTCTTATCTCCAGCTTGTGTGAGAGGATACCCATTCCAGGGAAGGCGACAGCTTGCATGTTGTAGCGAGACTATGAACCCCTGAATATCTGAAGAAATATATTGAAATGACCGGGGCATTAACTGGTATTCAATAATGAATAAAGGGTCTATACTTCACACGTGCTGGGTTTGTTTTATATGAATGTGGTTATTGATGTACCGTACTGTTTCTTAATATACATTGTGTAGTCCTGCCATTCAATAAATAGAATCCATATACATTTCCAACCAGCTTGAATAGGCAATCGTAGCTTTAGGAGACAATGGTATAGAATAGAGCCACCGGATGGTATGGAAATCTCTGACATGGAAAATGTCTACTAGCCAACTGTCATCTTGTCATGTCCATAATTATCAAAATGTCCACAACTATCAAGAAATGACCAACAGTAACTATCAAAATCTGCTTAAACAAACGCGTTACCCCATTCGCGTTACATTGCGTTACTTTCCGTTTCACTCAAACCTAAGCAGAAGCAAGATGGTGGATGGATGCTACAACATGATTGAGTCCATGACCTAATTATGGTGAGTCACTCAACAATGCTGCTGTTCACGAATCTACTACAGTAACCTCATTACCATGTTAGAGTTACTGTTCTAACCCTGTTACTGTGTTACCATTCTAACCCTGTTACCGCATTATTGTTCTAACCGTGTTACATCTTAATAGAAGTTGTATTCTTCTCATACCATGTCTATGTGGTGTGGCAAGTAAAAGAACTCTCACCTTGGTAAACGTGTAGGGGTAAGATTTCTACCAACTTTCATCTCATAGATTCGGCCAAACCCAAAGTAAGTCTAATTGAACAAATTTGATGTTAAACTACCCTAACAAACAAACAAACCACAGTGAAAAGTCAGGGCTTAGCCATCATCGCATGCTAAAATTTAGACTTGCAATGGGTCAAGGCACCCAACCAGAGCTAACGTAGTGTAGCTCTCGCAGCCAGTGTAGGTAAAACACATAACAGTTGCAGTCACTAGGTGGCAGCACATAATATGTAGTGACAGGTCTGGATGCTACAATCCTGACCACCTGGGGGTGTAATGGGGCCCATTTCCAGGACCCATTGATATGAATAACAGGTTGGTCTACAAGATCCTCGTGTTGTCGGTAGTGTCAGACTACTCGAACATGATGGCGTTCATCAGAATTCTGTATTGGCAGTGCTGACGTGATGCCGTTCACGGAACTACGCGTTCCTGCGCCCTAACTTCTCCCCCTTTTAACCCTTTAAGGATGGCTGCCTGGGCCCTGTTTTTTAGTCACGATATCGCAAGTCTACGATCCCCTAAGATCGGATCAAAATTCTACGGCATTTTCGACGACACAAGATGGCGGGTGTGCTATAGACAGTGTCGTAGGTTGAATCAAACAATCTTGGCGGAGGTGTCGGAAAAATACACTACATTTCATTGTTCCCACAGTCTTGTAGAGGCAAACGCGATAGGCTGTCTGCGTTTCCATGTACTTTTGTACTTCACTTCGTAGTTGAGTCCGGACAAGAACAAAGCATATCTCTGCATTCTAGCAGCCAATGTCATAGGAATACCTTTTGCTGGATTGAATATTGCCACCAGAGGTTTGTGGTCTGTGATGAGGGTGAACTTCCTGCCAAACACAAAATTATAAAAGTACTTGACACCCCACACCGACCCCAAAGCTTCCTTATCGATCTGGGCGTAATTCTTCTCTGAAGAACTCAATGACCGTGACGCATATGCTATCGGCCTCTCAGTGCCAACCTCCATGATGTGGGACAGAACTGCACCAAGTCCCATTGGAGATGCGTCGTATGCCAGGTTGAGCGGCTTTTCGGGATCATAGTGTGTGAGCACTTCCTCTGATGTGACCAGCTTCTTCACCTCCTTGAATGCATCGCTGCAGCCCTTGCTCCAAATCCACTCACTATCCTTGTCCAACAACCTATGTAGCGGATGAAGAACTGTAGCCAGATTAGGCAAGAACCGTCCATAGTAGTTGACAAGACCTAAAAACGCCCTGAGCTCTGACGTGTTTTTAGGCTCCGGTGCCTCAACCACTGCCTTGACCTTCCTTTCTGATTTGTGCAAGCCTTCAGAGTCTATGTCATGTCCACAGAACTCACACTTCTCTTTGTTTAGCCGTAAGCCATACTTCTCCAGACGATCCAACACGTTTGTTAGATTTCTCAAATGTTCCTCTGTTGACTTCCCTGTGATAAGCATATCATCGATGATACATTGCACACCTGGGAGTCCTTGCAATATGGTGTCCATAGCCCTCTGCCATATAGCAGGTGCAGAGGCTATCCCATAGACTAACCTGTTGAAATGGTACAACCCCTTTTCAGTGTTGATGGTTAGTAGATGCTTCGATTCCTCCTTGACCTCCATCTGAAGGTAAGCATATTGTAGATCAAGTTTGGAGAACTTCTGTCCCCAGGCCAATGAAGCGAAGATGTCCACTGCCTTTGGCAGTGGGTATTGGTCAACTTCTAATGCTTGGTTTACAGTCACCTTGAATTCCCCACAAAGTCGCACCGAGCCATCTTTCTTGATTACAGGCACCACTGGTGTGCCCCAGTCAGAGTAATCCACCTTTGACAGTATACCTTGCTCCACCAGACGATCAATTTCTGCATCAACCTTGGGTTTTATGACATATGGCACTGGGCTGGCCTTACAAAATCTGGGATGTGACTCCGGCTTCAGTGTAAACGTGGCCTTTATGTCCTTTAGGGTTCCCCAGTCATCCGGGAAAACAGATGCATGCTGGTCCAATATGACGTCTAGCCGCTTCTGAGTGTCCTGATCTGGGTCCTGTGATGTATGGATACTCTTGATCCCAGGCCAATCCAACGTTATCTCTTTCAGCCACTCATGTCCGAACAGTGTAGTGCTGCCTTTCTTTACAACTTACAAGTCTAGGGACTTTGTCCATCCTGCTCCACCTTCACTTTCACAGCACCTTGAGTGTTAAGTTTTTCTCCCGAATATGTTCTTAGTGTGACACGAGTCTCCTTGATATCCTGCCTTTTTCCCTTTAATTCCTCAAAATAGACTTTCTCAGTCATCACAGAGACAGCTGGCCTACTTTATCACAGTGGTGACATTTCTCATTTTTGTAATAACAGTCATCAGGGTCATGTCCTGTCTTGCCACACCTGTGACACACACCTTTACCCTTAGATTTGTGTTGTTGTTGTGGCTGTGGCTACTTTTGTCTGAATATAGCTTCTGGACTGACACACTTCCTCTTAATTCTGTGGTGTCCTTTTGAGCCGCTTCCATAGCTGTAGAAATGTCAATAGCTGCCTCTAGTGTCAAATCTGCTTCTGACAGTAGTTTCCTCTGTATATGCTCATTTCGCAGACCACACACAATCCTATCTCTGAGTGAATCATTAAGAGTTGCCCCAAATTCGCAATATTCCGACAGTCTCTGTAGTGCTGCCAGAAATTCTCTAATCGAATCACCTTCTCTCTGCTCACGCTTGTGAAAATGAAATCTTTCTGCGATAACCAAATGCTTCGGATTACAATGTTCCTTCATAAGTCTCACCAACTTATCGTAGGCAACATCCTTTGGTTTAACTGGTGCGGTCAGTCCGCGCAGCAGCGTATACCTGGCTCCTCCCACACTGGACAACAGAGCTGGAACCTTTTTCTCATCAGCCACATCATTACACAGGAAAAATAACTCCAACCTTTCACTGTAGGCATCCCAACTCTCCCTGTCATGGTCAAAAGTGTCTATCCTTCCAATCCTTCCTGATCGGACTGGTTGTGGCGTGTCCCCCATCTCTGATTGGCACTAGTGGGACTATTCTGCTTGACTGCTTACAGAACTCAATGGAGCACATGTGATCAGAAACTGGCAATACTTCCCCTCACCCTTATGCAAGGTTTACCTGAATTACTCAGTCCAAGTCGTCTTTGACAGAACCCTGAGTACACAAAGCAGTTAACTGACCTTCTTTGGCTCTATTACCACAATCCTCGTCGCCAAAATGTCGTGTTTATGCAGTGTGTGTGTGGATTGGCAACAGGATGTAGCCATTGTTCTACATAGAGTGCTTTATTACCTTCGCAAGATGGAGAGTTCCACAACAAGGAATGACTGAAAATACAGATTCACTACAGTCGGAGTGTATCTGAAGCAGTGGGCACCCACCTTAAGGTATCTGTGAGGTAACTAGAAAAAGTGATCAGAGGAGTCAGTATTTTTATACTGAATCTGAAACACCCCCTGAGGCCTCAGATAGAAAGATACAAATAAGGCTGATCAATTTAGCATGATATTTTTGTGGGGGGGGCTTTCTCACAAAGGCTTTTTTTGCCACATCTTAAATTCTGATAATAACAACTAGACATCCTCAGACATGGGACTCTCCTGAATATTTAAGAAATTCTGGAATTTTTTTGACATGCCAATGGTCATTCATGAGACCGGTGTAATTCTGAGGAGAATTTTTGTTTAAGGGTGAGAGTTGATAATAAATACCTGAAAGTTGGTGAGCAATATTTTCACAATTCTGACCATTTTAGCTTTCAGCTGAGGCCAGGAATTCACTTAGAATAGCTAAAAATTCAGGAGCTTCAAGAGGGGTCCTGGACCCCACAAACAGGACACTATTCCTGGATCTTTATAAGGCCTAAGCATCAGAGAATTTTCTTTTCTGATTTGCTGGTCCCATCTCTGCATCCTCAGAGTGTGTTCATTATATATGATTGAATCCAAGAAAACAAAATAAAAAAACTAGCAAAATAGGATTGCCAACTTCAAAAGTTATACAGGCATAGAAGTTATGATAATTATGAACAGGGACTTTGCCAGAGCCTATAAATCTTTATTTTCCCAGAACAAAGCAGGCTTGACAGTCTTCCAGCAAATTTCTCTGATTTTTCAGCCACCAGGGCCTGTTATTGAGATAAGTGTAAATCTGGTGAGAACATGTTTTTTGGGGTCTAGATGGCTACATTTTATACTTGTGCACATTTCCATCATTGAAATTAGTCAAAAGTGAACACTTGGACATGACTTCAAAATCACTAGAATAGCTCAGATTCTAGCTTGTGGGGCTTTGCTCCCTGGGCCCCATCAAGAGGACTGCCCCAGGCTGAACTGTCAACATTTATACCAGCCAACAGAATGCTGCCCATTCATCTAATTTTCAAAAGACAAAATGCCATTATCATACCTGATAAAGACAGTTATATACAAAAGCTCATGAGGGATGACCTTATAGACCTCACCAGAAATCTGGGAAATGACTGGAGAATTTTTTAATCATGAATACTGTGGGAACTCTGCATAATATATGTGTTGCACCGTAGTGGGGGTTCTAGTTATGTCCCTTAATTAGTCTTTTAGGTTGCTAGATCATTACCTTATATTCTTCAACGTTATCCTTAGTCGCATAGAACTACTTGATTAGCATGGTCACAGGAACACGGTGACCTCACATCCCTGTGACCTGAGAGGAGGAAATATGAACAATGTAAATAAAGTTATAATGCACAATAAATTGAAATTGAGGACACTCGTACACAAATCCAGTCGTTATTGTATTTATTACCCACCTACAAGATTGATAACAAATTTATTGCAATTAAAACGTTTCTGTAAGCCATTTAGTTCCAGACAACACAGCACTGTCAAGCGTGGCAGTAATTCGGTGTAGACTTACACTAATAATATAGTTCCCCATTAACCTGTGATTTTAGCATGTAAAACGTTTTATGCCAGTGAGATCTGATGGTAAATGAGATTACTAGGACTAATTGTAAATAATTTATATTGAATGAATATCCATGAAACTTGTTTCGAAGTAATTGATGATTTGACTCTATCATGGATGGGACTTTTTTTCCGGGATCTCCTGCCAGAATCTCCGGGTAGCTGTTTCCAGGTGCTCCATGTATTTCCTATGGAGACTAAATATTTGGTGGGTAATAATGTGTTTTAATCTCTTGAGAGCAATCCGTGAGTTACACACATCTTGTATGCACAGTAATCAATGATATTCAATTCATAGTTATCTCAATCTTCTTATATCAACCATACTCCACTTCTAGACAATAATCACAATAAATCAGGTATGTTCGGTACGATTGTACAAAACAAAGGCAGTCTTCAATGTAATGTGTCCATGATTGTCCAATAATAAATTTCAGCAATATTCATTCACAAGATTAGTCGTTCCAATTGTTCACTCATATTTCCTATTACACTCCTTTCCTGCTTCAGTTCGTGATGGTATTAGTTCCGTGTTCAGTTCTTATAAGTCCTTATCATCCAATCTATGTACTCTCTATTGAGAGACAGTTACTCACACATCGGTCTGTAAACAACTCACAAAGGTGATGGCTTCCCACGGTGAATGTTCATAGTAGGCAGCTCCACGCCGCACAGGGTGAAGCCTCCGGCTGCTAATCCCAAACCTTACTCCAGCGAGGAGCAGGTTTGCTCAGCTCTTCTAGATCTTAAGACTCATACCCAAGTGCTGCTTCTCTGCAGCAGCAGTGGAGGTGTACTCCTCAGCTGCTTACATCAGCAAGTCACGTGACCATTCACTTCCTTATACAGGTGATCGCTCTAGGAGCAACTTCCTGCTAACGCCCTGTTGCTTTGTATTCATGTATTAGCTCACACTTTTATTGCCTATATCATAAACACTTAGATCTCGGACGAGCGCGTAGTGCACTCTCCCACATTTAAGATTAAAGACAAAGTTTCTAAATGAACATTGTTTTATCAAAAGATTTTCCTTTATAAACAGTCTTCAACACCATTTCTTCACATAATGTCAGAGATTATTTTTACATGTTTAAACTCTCAATACCATATTAAATAACTACATTAGCTCATACATCACAGCACAATCTCGATAATTCCTACGCCTCTAAGTTTCACCAAAACTACTTAGTACATTACACACCAATACACAATTTTATTTTTATTATTATACCTTTGCACTCTTATCTATCCATTATCAATAACATGTTCTTGCTGTTAATTCTTGTGCGATATAGCAACAATACCCGGGTTGAGACCTAGGAGTGACGAAGTCACAATACTATGTCAAATATGGAAAAGAAAACCACACGACACAGCAAAACTTGGATAATGTAACACAGCAAACAGGAGGAGAACATATGTAAATGTTCCGGTGAAATGGAAAGCGAACAACACACACCAACATGGAACTGTGCCTCTTATTTCTTTTATAGCCTCCTCTTCATTTCAATATTTGTCTTTTATGGGTCTCGTAGGCCTATAGATACCCACAATAAGGCTCTATGGCAACCGCAAATGGAGTATCGCTCCAAGAAAGGTTCATACCGCGTCCGACTTCAAATCCTCGTACACCGAAGGAAAATCAGGCATACCACGACTAGAAGTGTCATTCAAGGGGTTCCGTCCCAAAGGAGAACCCCCATGCAACGGAGCAGATGCAGCCTCAGATGCACAACCATGCAAACGAATCGCCGCCCGCTCAATGTCTGACACAGCCTGTTCCGCCGCAACATCGCCACCAATGTGCGTCCAACCGGCATCCATCAGGCGCGGCAGGGACAAAGGGATCAGCGAAGCTAAGCTTCCCGAGTAACGCAACAAACGCACCATCGTGGCCCGCTTCTCGTGCCCCATTAGCTGCTGAGCCATCCGTCGAGAGACGCGCAATGATTCCGGCAACGGAAGCAAGATAGGAGCAACACCCGGGGTCATACTAGAGGCAAACAGAGACATCCCCTACGGAATACGCAGAGTGGACCGGAAAAAGACATGATGGACCATGCAGTCACGCAGGAGAGCCTCCCCGTCTAGATAAATCTGGTCAAGAGGCAACACAATGTCCCCTACAAAGTCGTTTCCATTACCCGAGGCGCCCCAATTTGGACTGAGTAGACTTCTATTGACGCAGATTCCTCTCCGATAATGGAGATCAATATGAAATTTATTAGATGGCAGCACCATAATCAGGTCACATTTTCTAAACACTATGTAGAAAAGAAGTTGCCAATAGAATTGATCCTAAAGTTATTCAGGATGATGTGATCATGTGCACAGCAGTGATTTGTCATAATGTCTAGCGAGAGTTGATCCTTAACCCTTTCCCTGCAGCACCCAGATCCCCTGCACACCATTATACGGCAGGCATTGCCTCCCCAAACGACCCTGCTACGACAGTCACCTTTTTGGGTGATTTACCATGGTGACTGATTATATTTTATTATACCAAATCAAAGGACAATATGGCTCTTATAAATTGTCAAAATTTCCTTTAAATCAAACAATTATCTTTTTATCTATTGAATTTTGTATATAAGTATCAATGATTCCTCTGAGATGCCTTGAGGCATCTTCCTGCCGTAGCCAGGGGAATGCCTGGAGGCATCTTCCTGCCATAGCCAGGGGAATGTCTGGAGGCATCTTCCTGCTGTTAAAGGGTTAATACATCTTCCTAACTCATCAAATATTGATCAAACACAAATTCTGATTACTCCATTGGATTTGTGGTCCCCCAAAACCCTAAACTGAAGGTGTCACACTAAAAGATGTGATAATGAACAGCTGAGTTGCTATTTCACGTAGGTTTCTGGGCTGACGTTGGGAACCATTTTGGATTTCAAGATGGCTGACAGATAAGAAATGACTCTTAGTGATAGGTTGATATCTCCTGCCTTCTAGATATGAAATTAATGGCATACATAATGAATATTTTATGGTCCATTCAAGGAAAAGTATTGAAAAGCAGCCATATTGAATTTGACAGCCATATTGAAAAAGTTTAGGTTGGCCCCTACTCTGATTTATTTGGTACATCAAGTTTTTCCATTGTACCAAATTTTATGCTTCTATACCAAAATGAAGCCATTTTGTACGATTCTTCTGGAAAAGTATGGGAAGGACGCTAAAGACAACAGCAGGCCTTTCAGGAGATAAAAACTTGCATCTCATCAATGCCAGTACTAGCCTTTTCTGATGTCATCAAGCCAACATTTGTGAGTGCTGATGCTAGTTCATATGGACTTTGAGGTGTCCTTCTACAGGAACAGAATCATCAGATAAGGCCTTTTGCTTACTGTTCAAGGACATTGACATCAGCTGAGCAACGATATTCTCAAGTTGAAAAGGAGTGCCCTGAAAGTGCCTGAGCTTGTGAAAAGTTCAACCATTATTTGTGTGGCTTGGAGAGCTTCTGTATATTCACTGATCACAAGCTGCTAGTTCCCCTTATCAATGATAAGGACTTAGGCAATGTCCCACTCTGATGCCAACATCTTCTCATGCGACTGATGAGATTCAATGCCACTGCTAAACAGTACCAGGGATGGAAATGAATGTGTCTGATGTGTTATCCCAGATTCCAGTCAGTCAAGATACAAGGACAACTGCAGCTGATGTTGACCTGCATGTACAAGCTGTCAAGAGCACCTTTCCTGCCTCTTCAGAGAAGAAAGGTGACTTAAAGCGAGCCACCCAAGAGGATTAAGTCCTGAGGGCTGCTGCCATGTACACCCTGACAGGATGGCCTAGATACATCAAGGATGTACCTGACAACCTCAAGAGTTTATACTCACACAAACGTCTCCTGTCTGTTGTTGATGGACTGTTGGTTTACTGCAGCAGGATTGTAGTGCCTGCGCCTATGAGGGCAGAGTTCCTGGAACATAACCATGAAGGACATCAATTTTAAAACCAATTTTAACAGATATTATAGCATATTTAAGTAAAGAAAAACATGCTCTGAACAATTCTGTATTTTTTAACCATATATTTTGATTTTCATTATTCTCTAGTGAGCCCCTCTTTTGTGAGAACCATTATTCTACTCAAAGTCAGTCAAAAAATGCATGTAGAGACATCAAATAAAACTGAAATGTGTGAAAAGGTACGAAGAATAATTTGGAATTACCGAGACGTAACACTACACAAACAAATAAACATTATCATTCCGTTTACTGTGCTGGCATAGCGAACGGCAGGGGTACCTCAACAGTGATGCCATATATATGAAACGTGACTTTATATTCTCCACTGTTAGTGCCACTGATTGCTCTCGCCATTGTGGTGGCTATTCCCTGTTACTCCCCAAACTATTGAAACAGGTCCCATCTCCGCTAGAGAACTGACCGATTTCCTGCCCACAGGACAGTACAGGGATGAATAGAATGGACAGATTGGATCACGTGCATGATTGAACCAATCAGTGCGAAGATTACTTCACTGAGAGTGCGGCCCCGGTAGGGCACGCATAGATTCTAGTCACATACCAGCAGTCGCTTGCGCTGTAAACACGTTGATATCATTGTATCCATGTTTTAACTTTTTATCCATTTAAATTAAGACCACGTAATTATTGTCATTAACTGGCTTGTTAAGCAAAGGGAAAGTGTCAAGCAAACCTTCCCTCATCACAAGAACATATATGTGAACTATTTGGGCAACAAATACCTAGATGTACCTTTATACGTGAAGTGAAATAAACTCTCATTAAGCCTAATGCCTGGAGGCATCACTGTGCTAATGACCATGGTGCTCCAACGCATCTTTTTTTAGAATAA
This sequence comes from Alentia gelatinosa, assembly GCA_950022655.1. NCBI lineage: Eukaryota > Metazoa > Annelida > Polychaeta > Phyllodocida > Polynoidae > Alentia > Alentia gelatinosa. The sequence goes on along the minus strand of OX465580.1, from coordinate 21,840,224 downwards.
CGCGTAGTAATAGTTTTTAAAGGAAACAGTTATTGATATTTCGGACAATTTGCTGAGAATAACATATGAGGTTTATGTGAAAGAAAATCCTATGGATGCCAATGGCAACATGGACGTCTCAACTATCTGTTAGTACAAACTCGACAACCCCTAGTGGCACACTAAAGCATGTGATCCACCAAGCCTCAGCTAGCACCGACCAATGGCATTTTGGTGGTCGTTGGCGACAGTTGCCGGCCCAAATTGTTCATTGGCGAAGATAATCTGCTCAATGGATCAGGAATTAAAGTGCCCACGGTGTCCCTGAAACCCTGTTGCCGACAAGAGTTGGCTGGTCTGTTGATCGTCACCGACCACCGTTCAGCTATAAATGCCATTGTTTTGCTGATCCCCCAAACAGTCTGGCCGACAGATCTTCATTTCTTGAGCATTGGCCCAACCTAATTTGCATATTTGTTGCATTCTAAGGACAGCTTGCCCGCATATATACCGTGACACACACCATCAACATGGAATGGGTGGCGCCCGTGAGCGGCTATCCCCGCAAGCAGAGACTGACAATTTTGACAGTTTCGGCACTCTGGGAGCAATCCTTACCACTGAGCATGCTATACACATTCATAACATCTAGGTTTATCTTTATTTACCTTCATTGTTCGGTTAGCCGCAGTATTCCACAGTTATTTGACATGCTCTCACTGTTCCTGTACAAAAACAAACAAGGCAGCACACTGCTCTGCTCGATTTGCACTACGGGGCGGCATAGTGTGTGGAGACACACTCAGCGGGCCCCCTATTGGATGACCTGGGAACTCAGCTATCACGTTAGTGTGGTCAATGTCCACCAGACGTCAGCAGCAAGCCCGCTGTGTCGCCATTGTCTAGCAGGTGTTGGCAGGCCGTAGCACTTGGTGAACTCACTTGCTGGGCTACCTGACCATGGTGTGGATGTCTTGTGGTCGTCGACAATGCCAGAAATAGAGGATTTGGTGGATCAGCATGGAGAATTTAGAGATTTAGGAGTGTCAGGCCAACCGCCATTGGCAGGAATCCTTGGCTGGAGCTTCAAAACGATCACACGCTTTAAGCAAATCGCCTCGTCCGTCTGAAGTTACCTAGTTATAGGCACAGGTCCTTATAGGGTTGAACAAAAACAAAACAGATAAATCCCGTTGGAAGGTTGTCTTCATGATTAGGCCTACGCCATATATTGTGGTTTTAAAAGCAATGGTTTTACTGTAATAGCAGCCTTCTGAAACATCCTTTTGCAGATACTTAGCTGTTTCTGCGTAGACTGGGACACACCAGTGTGTCACCAGACATTTACTCAATAAACTAATGGCCAGCATACTTGATTTTCAAGATTATTTCGAATGTAAATGATATCATAAATATTTATCGTTAATAAGCCAAGACATTTCTTCAGTCATACCTAAAATAAGCCAATTTCACCTCGGTGTCTGTAGAGTGAACAGTAAGATATACCTTAGAAGTTTCAGCTGGATGGTGATAAAAATTGTCTCTGACATGAAGCACGGCCTAAAAACAGAGAATTGAAGCTTTCCCCTCAGTAGCAAGAAAGTATCAACGCAGACAGGGATGTTCTGTTATTCAGAACGCTGAGAGTCTAATTGGACAAATTGGACGTTAAACTTGTAGAATCCTCTGTTGGGTAAAACCAAGTTCCCCAACCCCAGTCAAAGTCATTGACTGGGAGGATAGGCCCCTATGTTGTATATTGCACTCTCCCTTGTTGAAACCATCTCAACCCGGGGCGTCACCTTGATCAAGCAGCGTCAAAGTGTGTGGAGCGTGGTTTCGACTGTTATCCAGTCTCGTCAGGCAAAGATGCGGTAGGTGATCTTCTGTGGTCTTCCTCACGGTAACACTGTTCTGTGAGAGGACGAATTTTATCAATTCGTGAAAATTATGTTCTCTCCATTGTATGTAGCCTTAGCTGTTCCAGATTTTTCGTGTCTCCCCTGGGTGAGTGACCTGCTTTGATGGATTCTTTCGTTCCAGTAGAAAGTTAATGTCTCTGTGGTTGGAAAATGTCTTTTTCCGACCACGGAGACGTTAACTCTCTAGTGGAACGAAAGAACACATCAAATCATGATACATATGTGTTTATTTATCATTCATTGCCTCTGATGCTGATGGTACTCATTGATGTTATTGCTTGCTACAATGTTTTTTGTTAATACATCTCTAAACTGAAGTTCACTCTCATCGTTTTTCCTTATAGAAAGCATAGAGAAATTAATGACTACTCCAATACTTGTCTCTAACTTCAAAACAAATTAACTTAAAGTTGAATCGAATAAGTAGAATTGAATAAAATTAACTTAGAATTGAATAAAATAACTTAGATAACTTGGAATTGAAAAACACTTAAACTCAGTATTATGGCGTATTAGTATTAATTCTATTACCAAAATAAATAAGAGCAGTGTATATACAAAACAAGTGTAAAAGATGCACCGCAAGTTCACCTTTGAAAACGGACATTACACGGACAATACAGGACAATCCCAACACCACCAAAATATAAGTACAGCAATGATAACTTACATAGGTAATAACAATGATATCAATAAGTTGTATCATCTGGTCCTGCCACTTCACTACACCTGGCAGTGAAGGTACCAGTCAAGGTACTCATGCTGCTCCTTGGTAGTCATACTGTCTTTGTTGCACCTGGACATAGGTTGTACAACATCTACCCAGTGCACCTCTTGCCTCCACTGGCCAGGAATAAGATTGTGGTCCGCATTTTCGTGGTCCACCTCGGTGGCATGCAGTGTCGGGTACCAGTTACCAGAAGGTTGTGGAGAACTACAGCAGCCTCCATCATATCCTGCACTGTATCTGGTTTCTGGTCCAATGTCCCAAGGAAACAGGGGAAGTGTTTGGCAAGGATACAGAAAGCATTCTACACAACCTGCCTGCCACGGGAGATGAGGTAGTTGTAGATCTGTTGTTCAGTTGTCAAGCCCCTTTTACCATAGGGCTTCATCATCCAACTCCTGAAAGTAAAGGCTTCATCACCCATGATGAAAGATGGCACCTTCCTGATGCTATCAGCCTTGGGGAGAGGACATAGAGGCCTCTGGCCTTGTAATCCCAAGGTTGTTGGACTTTGTTGATTTGAGTCCCACTGCAGCCACTTTTCTGCTTCACCCCTGGCAGTGGTAGATTTACTGCTATATCAAAGCCCAATCCTTCTCATACCATGTATATGTGGTGTGGGAAGAAAAAGATTCGGTCAAACCCTAAGTAAGTCTAATTGAATGTTAAACCACCCAAACAAGCAAACAAACAAAATACCACCAATTTCAATCCATGTGAAACAATACTGTGCATCAACTAAGGCCAAAGGGGGATGCTGAAGAATCCCTTGTAGTTGAAGAACAGGGAACCAGTGTTCCAGGGTCTTGTGATGGCAATGTGCTTACCGTCAAGTGCACCAACGGCATGTGGCATGTTCCAACATTCCTCAAAGTCCTTGGCAAGGGCTTTCCAAGGAACAGCAAACGCTTTTTCCTTAAATGCCTCTATGATAGCTCTGCATACCTCCGGGACGATATCACTGATGAACAATTTACAGCACCGAAAGTTGTATGCTAATGGTGCATAACTATTACCAGTGGCCAGGTGCCTGAGAGTCACAATCTAAGACCAGCTGGCAAAGCCGAACAATATTTGGTATCCATTCTTTCAATAGCAAGCTTGATAGAGTCCAGTATCTCATAAAAAGAAAGTAGGTAGTTCTGGAAGCTGGCTTTATCTCCGATAAACAGCTCGATAACGGCAAACGCACTGGGAGACATTGAGGAAGGATCGCAGAGCGCACTTTTATACATTGAGGGTGCTGCCAGGAAGCTGCCGTGGAGCTGTCGGGCGCAAAGAGGAGGGAGAGACCATGGGGTGTAACTGACCTTAAGTCGCCTTAACTCGACCTGTGCATCGTAAGTAATCTTAAGTGAATTGGTCCAGAATCGGGAAAGATGTAAGTGACCTTAGGTAGACATGAACTCGTCTGCGACCTGTCAGGCTTTGAACATAGGTAGAGTCAGGACAGAGCCACAGCAGTGTGCCAACCAGACACAGACAAGACCATGTCGATTTACAGCAGCTTCAACTCGACGCGGTGCGCCTTAATTCAACAGTCTATTTTTGGCAGAGTGGAGAAAAACCATAAAAATATCATAAAAGTTCCACTGCTATTTTCAATGCAAAATTCAATGCTGTGATTGTCGGGGTGATGGTGTAAACCTAGTATTAATAATAACTTCCTCTTTATCCCCCTCTGCTATTGAGAGCGCCCTGTATTAAATTCGATAATGGGTGTTCGGTTTGCTTCATAGAGCCATAACCGGTAAGCAGCAGTACGGTTGAACTGTGGAGTTGACGGGAAGGTGAAGTGTGTTCCTAAAAGCTTTCCCCTCGAGTGAAGGGTAATTATTGAGGGCTGGGGAGTGGCCGTGTAGGAATGGTAACGGTAAAGCTATATCCTCACGGGGAGCGTGCGAAGCGTTTAGTAAAGACACCTGTAGTACATATCCCGACGACGACCACCTCTAAATGTGTGTACGGGTTAAGGGAGGTGTGTAACTCAAAGTAAAAAAAGGATCTCAAGTGGTTAAATACGGGTGAGCGATTTACCATGGTGCACAACAGTAACATGATAACATAATCGTTAGGCCTACATGTCAAGGTATGAGTCTACTGCTGACCCGAAACAACAACCATCTACTTGCCACCCTCTGACTTGCTTCATTCCGACAGTGTCAACAGGTGGGAACCTCGATTTCCATCCCAATTCATCATTTTCACCCCGCGATTCCCATGAAAACTGAAAATCCATTCCATAGCGGATTTGTACCCCAGCATTGCTTTTCGCATGAGAAGCGCATGTGCTTTCCATTGAGAACAGGTTATTCACGTCCGAGATGCTCGCCCTCCTTTGGGTGTGGAGGCGCCTTAAGTCGTCGAAGGGAGGTGGCTGCAGGAAGACCCGCCTGCGGTTGGGTGAACTCCCCCGTGACGTCGTGTATCGTCACGCCACGGCGACCTTTCTCCGCGCCCCGCCCGTCCTGCCCCTCCACCTGCGAGAACGGGAACCGCCCAGTAGAAGACACCACCCTTACTCACACGGACCTCACCCTACTGGATACTACGAAGAGCAGCAGGTTTACTTGATTTTCTACAAAAGCTGTTCATTTACGGGTGGAAAAGGGCCCGCATCGTGTTGAAGAATGGGAGGTGGTCCTCCGATCCGACTAAAGGCATGGCCTCTAGTCATTGGGGTATTGATTTACCTCAGTTCGGTGACTATCGCAGAGGTGAGTAGCCTTACGTTGATTTCCAAAGTGTTGATCTCAATTGCGTACCCATTTCCTAATCCCTATATCACCATGCTCAGCACGCAATGATGTCATATTTGTTCTCGTCTATACGCAAAAGATACGCCTTAATTTCACTATCTAGATGGTGAACATCTGAAGTAAGAGAACAAGCGGTATGCGGATATGGGGCAGGAATATAATTTGGATCAGTTGTGAACTATCAATATTCTTTGTTCTATACACAAAACATAATTTAAACACCCTGATAGCGTTAGGTCATTCAGTTTCCTTGTCAATACCCCAATTGTGACCTACAGCTTACCACATACATAAATAAGTGCATTTATCTGCATGCAAAAGCCATGTGTCCTATACTGGTCGTCAAAGTCCTTTATAGTGGGAGAGAATAACATCCGGTATGAGTTCCAGCGCCTGCCCCTTGTCATCATTGTGTGTGACTTACAGATAAAGGACCGACCAGTTGCTTCGCAGTCATGAGTATTCTTCTTGCTACTGAAATTAATAGAACAATATTTCTATATCCGGTTCGGTAAACTCTCACGATGCAGTCATCTGTGGGTCTACTAACGGGCTGGTCGATTTAGTGGGGATCTTCTCAACATGACGAATGGGTTATTATCCCACCCCTAATATAAAATCCCATAGGCTTAACATTGAGATTCCGTATGCCACGCTGACTGGCATACGGACGTTTGTATGCCACTAGGGGCATACAGAATTTTGATGATTTCCATTCATGGTTTTAATATTAAACTATTGTAGAGAGGGGTAGGATAAAATCAAAACCTGATTCGTTTTAATCTTGGCTCCCATATGCCACTCCTGGAATTTGGCTCCGGATACCTGATATCACTACGCCAAACTCCAGTCGTGGCATACGGGAGCCAAGATTAAAACGCATCCGGTTTTACGATAAGATTCTGTGGTTTGGTGGTCGTAATGGCGGGATGGTTGTCTGATTGTGCTGGTCTTTAAGCAGAAGTCTACAGTGTGTGCATGCATTAATTACCTTTTTGCATTCCAATCAGGAAACGATACGTTGCACCGTCGCCAGGTCTTAAAGATGTTAATAAGACTTGGGGAGGCGATGATCGTTCAATCGCTTAGTAATTCATTAATATTATCATCAGCCTCGTCATTGTTTTACAATTCAGATTGTCAATCTCCTATCATTCACTTCATACAGTCCCAGTATATCGATAAGGTCTCCTACGACCTGATCTTCCAGTCTGATGTTCCTCATCGTTCCACACATCTAATGTCACACAAACCAGTCCTGAGTGTTGTCTACAATATTCTCCTTTCAGTTCACTTAGACTGAAAGGTAACATTAATGTAATGGTAAAACAAATCATGTTTGTTGAAATTTGATATAATTTTGGATATCCTCCAGGTTTACATATACATGTATAACCATTTTTATAACACTTTTATTGAAAGTAATATTGATGTAATGGCAATACAAATACAATATCATAAGTTGATTGCTATCTAGTACGACACGAAATGAAGGGAATGTAAAGCATACTCCGCAATATGATTGCAACGAATTAAGCTTTCAACTATTCATAGAAATAACACAATTGACAGTGTTCTATATCCTTTTTCAGTAGTATCAGAAATCTCCACAGCACTGGGACATATACATGTATCTTTTATAAATAAACGGATGCATTTAATCAAATATACACGTCTAGATATACATTTACCTCATCTCCTAATTAGATTCGATTATGCCATGGTCTGACCACGATAACTATTACGGTATATACAATCAACATCGCTACAGACATATTACATTGTTCCCTTTCCTACGGTTAGATGGGGAGGGCACTAGGCTTGGTGTACTTGTGCTAACACATTCCTGTTGAATGGCAGTGTAGCTTAACACTCACGACAGGGCGTTTGCTGTAGTGTGGTCTAGTTTTTTAGATCTTCGTATAAGATTGCACTGCATGCCAAAACAAATTGCTCTCCCTTTTATCAGTGATGTTCACATGAGAACAATATTCTTCACATGTTTACCTTTTTAATGAATTAATAATGTTATATTAAAATGCGGGTTTTCATATAATCATACATTAAGTGGCATAATCATCTAACGAGCTTTCCATTAAAGAATGGTTAGGTATAACATTAAGACATCACTTTCTATAGAGAGGATTTGGAAATTGTCTCTGCCCAAAACAGGTATTTGGAGGGCCAAGGAGGTTCAGTTGTTGTGTGGATCTCAAAGTTCGGCGGTCGCTGGTTAGATAGCATTTGGAACCGTGTATGGTAAAATAGCTATCTTTGTCAGTATGGTATAGTATTCAGACTGGCTATACTAACCTACATGGCAGGTCAACCATACTCTGCTTGGTTTCATCGTCACGCGCTATGGAGCCTTCCTCCTTCACACCCTCACCTTCCTTTGGCCCTCACCATAAGTAGAGCCACACCCTAGTTGTAACAGATACGGTATGTAATTGTACCATTAAATGCAGAGAACAAATGTGAAAATCCACAAATCATATGTATTAGGTGTTTCTTAATAAGATATTTTGGTTCTACTTGGGAATAGTATGAACGTAATATGAACGTGTATATGTATACCGGTTCTCCTATGCCTTAAACCAAACCAAAACGTTCATGGACACCACTGGGTGTGGCCCTCTATAGTCTGAATACCATAAGTGTGTGGACACTGAAAATGTTGGCAATCCATGCGGTTATAGAAGCTTGTGACAATAGTGACTATCTTGGAGTATGTTGCTTATCAGCTTTCTAAATAACAAGTGGTAAAGAATGAGGACGCTAGAGAATATGATCTGGGAAAAGAGGTCTGAATGAACGACTTGAACTTCAAAAAAATGCATGCTCTAGAAGATCCTTAGCTGAATCTCTTTTATTTCTACTTTCTATCCTAGATTCAGTCCAAATACTGCAAGCGCTCACTCTATCGTTGTGAACCTGCTGGTATGAGTAGAAGGGTTATCAAATAACTCTTAAAAAGTGTCTGGCCGTTTTCTTTTTCTTTTTCTTTTAATCATAGAAAGGGCAAACGTTCATCTTGGCTTCTCCGAGTCGCGCGGTCAAGCCCGTAACTGTACTTTGAAACGTAACATCCGATACCATAATGATATTGGTAATAGGTCTCAACGCGAGATGCATAACGAGTCCCAAGATCTGCTATGGTATCAGTCCAGTAATAATTCCCAAACAAGTAAAAAATTAAGGCCAATATGATCCATCAAATACACTCTGCAGTCTATATGACATGTTTCTTCCTGTCTCCCAGTCAGACACTTATTCGAATTACCGGGTAAACAAGGCAAAGAGAATGTACATATTTGCCCCCAATTCTTCGATCCCGTGGGGATGAAGAAATTCATTTGGTTGCTTCCCGCTTTGAAAATAGTGGTTTGCATCCAAATGCAACAGTAATTGAAATCCGGAAGGAAAAGGCGACAAACTCATTCTCCCATATAGGGGTGTGAGGCCCAGTGGATAATAAATACACTATATAGACTAGTTTCAGATAAAAGCGTTTGTATGCTCCTCGGAGATGCCTCTATGCAATATCCTCGCATACGCTCGGATATTACTACGCGTCACCTCCTCGGAGCATACGGCCACTTGTATCTGAAACCAGTCAATATTGTGTATTTCTTCATGTAATTATATACAGTGGGTTTGCTGCCCCCCTCCCCCCCCCCCCCCGCATGATTCGCATGTGTTTAACGCCATTACGGAGAGGTATCATCTATTAGCATGAGAAAGAAATGCAGCATGACGACACGACCTTGACAGCCAGGGACGTCGAACACGCACTGATTGGTCTTTGTATGTGAGGAACGTCTATATTTCAACTGAAAGAGCATGACTCCCCCAAAATACATAAATGTCATCAATCGGTTCTCTGTTTGCTACTGAGAAAGGTTGGATCATTCCGAGTTTTGAGATTGACAATCTTCTTCTTTTGAGATTGACAATCTTCTTGCGGAATTTTCTATACCACGGGTACTCTCCCTTTCCCCATTCTGAGTTTTGATATTGATTACTTTTTCTTATAAATCCGCTTTGATGTTGTGTCTGGTCTTATCAGAAGGACATTTCCTTAAAACCAGCTCGGGGTTCGAGGTATTGTAGGTTCTTATTTGAATGAATCTTCTTTTGTATTTTATACCTTCAGTATATATTGTTTAGAAGTGTTAATCTACATTTTTCACACATTTTATCACACAATATTTACTGAGGAGTGGCTCTCCATGTGGGTGGTTGCTCTATTTGTAATTTTTAAAAAGAAACCTACTAATTCATCAAATACCCTCTCCATTTGGTTAAAGATTAACCATCTCAACCTTATTACCTCCCACACCATTTCATAAACTGAGTCTCAACCAAGTCATCCACGCTCTATGAGCCCAGTGCAGTGAAGTTTTCCACATTCCTTTTTTATGCTTTTTATTAGGGTCATTAAACATACAAATGCTCATCCGAGCTCGGCAAAGGCTGGTCTTTCGCTCGGTCCCTCTGGTATCATAATGGACCGTTTTCATCATTACATAGTGTATGGAGAACTATTATCAGTTCACCCGGATATAAACATAATTATTAAAGATGACCTTAATATACGGTAATGAGGTGTGATGAGATGAAGTTATGTTAGGAGCAGTACAATACAATTTGACAACTTTATAAGTCTCGCATCGGTATACGCTTTCGTTCATACACTAAGATCATATCAGTCGATTCTGGTAAGACATACACTACAGGAAGACCAAAATTAGAGAACTAATTTCATATTTTCAGGTTTCAACTATTCCTCTAACCTAGAAACCTTAGAAAGGATACCCAATGAACAGAAAGTCCCACCTCACATCAACATAACAAGACATTTTCTGTCTTTGGATGTTGGACACTAAACTGACATGGACAAAAAATGTACCATACCATATATACGATACGATACCATATATACCCCCAACAAAAGCTCCAAATAACCGTACTCAGTATCTCTTTGTACCTTAAGAAAGACTCTATACATATAGGCCCTATGCCCGTACACTCGTTGATATATCAATGCTTTCTTAGATTGTTATGGGCCTATTCCGCCAGGTTGCCCATGAATCCGACTCTGCCAAGTGTCTGCCAAACATGCTTTTAGTGTACAACCCACAGGCTCCTTCCACCTCCAAAGTTCCATGGCGGCTGTGAAGGCACTTCCAGTGTATACCCAGGAAAAAATTGGTTTTATATAGTGGTCTGCTGTTCTCTGGGTGCTATAATCAGCATTCTTAATCACCAACATTGCTACTCCGATCGGACACAAATGTTAAGCGTCAAGATTATTTTCACATCCAAGAATCGTTGTATCCGGGCAGTATATTGGCCAATTGCTGTGTGGTGTCTTTTCATGTCAAATCTGTCTGTAGAAGCAGGGTAGTTTCTGGAAGCTGCATGTAAAAATCGCATCCTGCTGTCCATAGAGTTTGAAAATGCCAGATATATTTGTGGCATAAATTTGGTAGGCTTTCTATCACCTATGCTGATGTGAGAATCGGGAGGGGGGGGGGCACAGGGGGCACGTGCCCACCCCGACCTGCACCCCGAAATAGTTTCCATCTTGTATAGTAAAAAGGTAATGCTGATATATACCATCGGTCCATTTTCATATGATAAAGTAGTCACAGGTGCACCAATCTAAACAAGTAAGGCCCTGCACCCATCAACGCCGATTCAGACTCCGATAGGCCTTACGATTTACTTCCCGATTGGAATCCAAAATTTGATTCATTGACCATACTCCCTTGTTTCTTTCTCACTCAAGAGAGCATCTATGTCATCTTAAAATACTTGTAGGAATATTACATCTTAACCTTTATATCAGAGACTTTACCTTAGGGTAAGTGAGACTGAGATTCAGCAAGATAGTGTATCCACTTGAAAGACCCAGAGTCATCTTACTTTTGCCTTTGGCTGGTACCCGCCTGTGTCAAACGATAACAGGCAGGTAGTACCAACTGGCTTCTAGTGTTGGAGTCTATCATAGGAAGTGGCGGGTCATACCCAAAAGCAGCTCAATTTTCAAAAGCCAACTGACTTCGCACTTGCTGCGATGTGGTTAGCATGAGCAATAAACTCTATTGGGATATACTGATACAATTCAATAAGAGGAGGTAAATATAACTAATTACATAAGGTAATAGGTGAAATATTGATCAAAAACAAACTTGAGTGACTTTGACAAGTGCTTGAGCGATAGTAGGGGCCGCAGGTGCTTGACAATTAATTGTGACAGTGTATCTTGCTCAGGGATCAACTGTCAGTATGGTTTGAATGCTCAACAACAACGAAAAGATTGTAATGAATCATTTTCCAACTAGATGTGTCATCATAAATCATTCTATATATTGACAGTGTGGTCACGGTTTGGTCTTGCCTTCAAATTGGTCCCACACGCCATCTTCTTTATTTATGGTCTATAACCCACGCATATGTTCACCAAGTTTACCAAAATCAGGCATATCCATCGGGCTATAAAGAGCCAAAGTGAACCCGCTCCAACCACAGATAGCCGGTCACAAAATACCATTTCCGGATATAGGCGCACAGTACTTTAACTATGTAGGTTCAAGATTATATGCGTCATTCTTCAATCTTTTAGATCCATATTTTTCATAAACTTAACTGTCATCGTAGCTTCGAGACAGAGTTATTCAGAGACGATAGTAGTAAACAACACTTCGAAAGTAACAAACGAGACCCAAAACAAAAGTCTAGCCTCAAAGCCCCATAGGTTTAGCACTAAGCCTCGTTCTTACTGGCCACCAGAAATGGTATTTTGTAAACGGGTATCTGTGGTTTCAGCCGGTTCACTTTGGCTCCCTATCCCTGTGGGTATTTTGCCGCCATCCTCCCTAGTGGCTACCCGGGGAACCAGCGTAACTTTTGCCTATGGGGAGCGCCTCAAGCATGTGTGATAGCCCGGGAATCCCTGTGATGACATCATTGTGCTCAAGGCTGAGACAACCGCATTGCCACTAATGCCTAGTCCGCCGCTAACGCTCGTACAACACTCCTCCCCATTCTGTTTTTTTAAAGGCAGGGGGGCCAGCCTTCAGGTCTTCAGGTGACTAACACAACTATATGGACTTCTGCCAGACATTGAGCCCAGCCTACCGACTACATGGCCAGACTTGAGTGCCTAGTGCTGAGGGCTGAAGAACACCTCAGCATTCTCATACAACATACTATCTAATTCATAAAAGCCAAGTTCTTATTGGGGGGCTTTGTATAATCTATTAACTCGAAGTGTGCCCCTGGACCCACCGGGGGGGGGGGGGAGTGTTGTTGCTAGTGCCCTGGCAACATTCCCGGACAGCCTCAGGTATGCCCCCTCCCCAACCCCGAAACCCTGAAACCCCGAAAATTATAGGTATGCCACTACCAAGTCAGATGAACAAGTATTGCTTGCCCTAAGATAAGTGAAAATGACTGTATATTAATGGTAATATATTTTTTCCATTTATCATATTCTAATCATAAATCATGTCTGTTGTCAACAATCGTGAAATATTCAACAAATCATTTGGAAATATATTCTGTATTTCAGATTGGAGATAGTGGAGGTGGTGGAAGTGGTAAGTAATTTAAATTTAAACATTTCTGTGAGCCCGAAAAGATAGGCTCATAACATGTGATGTAAAATGCAATTATATGAAACTGCGAAGCGGGTGGGAAACGGAGAACCGGCACCTTCTACTGTGTACCACAGCGCCTTGCCTAAACGATGGTGGTGCGAGGGGGGGGGGGGTATAAGCAATCTTCTTCTCTCGTAACTCAGGACTTTAAAACTCGCCGTTCCTTTTACCCCAAATCCCTGCACTTTCGCTATTAAAAGAGACCAATCAGAACAGTTAGAAACTGGTGCAATCAAGAATAGTCATTTTAAACAGTGGAATGAAGGAGACAGATCGACTCAAGTTTATTAGATATTAAGAGGGAGATCATTGTTAATTCAAAGGAAGTTGGTTCAAGCCACGCTGGCAAGCTGGCAGATTGTAAACACAGGGCAACCATTACACATACTAGCCAATATGTTCCGGTCAGCTTTCATCATATCCTACTACAGGAAATGGTATTGCATTGAAATTCTGTGAAGGAAAGTTGTAATCCAAATTCAGAGAAACATCTGACATGTTTGGTGGTCCAATCTGAATACAGAAAACTCACTATACTGTGGTTATCGCTCAAAGTGAGGTAAATAATTGTGAAGAGGCTAAGTGTATGAAAATGTCTCTTATGATAATTGTTCTCATTAAATACAATAGGGCGTTATCCAAAATCCGTTCAATAGATCTTCAGAAAAATTTTCAAGTATATTCTCGCCTCTGACTGACCTTTTGCACTATTTTGAGGGAAAAGAATGGGTTACAAATCAAAGTTAAAAGCAATGTCTTGTGATCTACAAAACATAAACGTTTTTCAAATTCTTTCGCATTGAGATGCCGGCACTCAAGAATGACTATATTCCTTGAGACTATCGGTGGATATACCATTGATGAGTGTTAAATTTCTTCGAAAGAATTCTTTCAGGGTATATAATTAATTGCAGGACTATTCATTTGGACAGGTATCAATTCAAAACTACATATCGATAGGTATTCTCAAGCGAACAGAAAATATTGTGTTGTCACCTTGTAATTCTTGTTCAAAAGAATGCAGTTATGTTAAATTGAGCATCTACTCAAATAGACAGGAAAAATGATGAATTCCATTGGTTAGTGAACAGTGTATACAGAACAACGGAAAAAAAAACAACTCAATATTTTTCAGGTGATGAGATTCCATACAATGTACTGGCCACTCTCTTCATCTCAGCAGCCAATCAGAATTCCGACATGGCTTGTAAACTTGTAAGTACCTACTACTATTATGGCACAAGTATGTGTTCATTCATTTAGAATAAAGCATACCAATAAGATATCCTTTCAAAATGAATCTCACCTCCATCTAGGAGGTGCAGAGTGGTGCTGCTGTGCTTTAATAAGCTTCGCGGGCAGCAGAGCAATGCTCAGTGCAATCCAAGCTGTTCGAGAGTCAACATATAGACCACATTAGTTTGACATCATCTAATTGCCTAGAGAAGGCGTCCCCTGTATTCTAGTGCCATCATTGGGCTGTCACTTCCCGAGTGCCTCGATTGGCAATCGCAAACATCTGAAAATTTGTTATTTCTCTGGAATATTGAACTGAATGGGGGAAGGTATGAAGACTTCATGAGCCTGAATAGAGTTACGTAAAGCGAAAGTTATTGTTCTTTCTCTTTGTAAATCACATTGAGGTATGTTTATTGGAAAACGGGTGTGAGTATATCTAGAATTTCAGGAGGATACCATGAACAACTCAAATTAGTTATGCTAATGTATGCAGACGACACCCTAATTATATCAAACGTACCTCAACAACTACAGAAATCACTGAATGAAGTTGATAAGTTTTGTATCATCTGGAGACTAGATGCAGATGAACACTCCCACCTCTGGGGATTATTTGTAATGGGGATGTTAACGCGTGGTAAAAACCAAGGGAACCCGCTCGGTGGCTCCTGCTGCATGAGAGGAAGCCCCTGTGGGAGTCCTGCAGGCCATAATTATAGCGTGTTTCTTCTCTGAAGACCAGACCCCCAGCTTCCATATCGGCTTCTGTGGGTTCCATTATGAAGTTTTGAAGGCTGCCACCACTGTAACGATGATCGGCTACGCAAGCAAAACACAACAAGCAGATACAGTGCAAAAGCGTAAAGTTTTTTCTTTTATTTACCAATTTATGGTTACACTCCTCCTCAGATCTCACTACCTACATTCCTTGAATAAGATACTTCTGGGTCGAAAAAAAGAAGTGCATTTTCCGGGTAAATAGGGCTAAGTATAAGGGGGTGTTCCACTGGACCGACGGTAGCCGATTCCGTAGCCAGACAATCGCCGATGATTATCGGATGCCCTAGAATTTCTCAAATCTTTGAAAATGGTCATTTATTAAACTATTATTATCAGAATTAAATAAATTACAATATGTGAGCTTCCTCTTAAGGACCCAGGAACAATTGATCGGGTGAGAAATCGGCCTGGTGGATTTTGCCCTATACATGTCAGATGGCATCCTCGCTCTGTGAACTGAATCGTCAGAATGCCTGAGGCGCCACCATAGCCCTCCTTATATAGGGCGCCCACTGAAGGTGAGGTGGAAAGCAAAGCCGAACCACCGGAACGCCGGAAGGAAATTTGATCAACTAATATGATTTAGGTGGCAGTAAACTTTACAGAAGATACAAGAATATTTATTACACAATTTCATGAAGTCAACTTCTGGATTTCATTCATTACTTTGATTTGCTGCTGATGTTAGAACATTTCTAAGTGTATCCATATTTACAGTTTTAATACATCTTGTAAACTTACTCTATATTGAATGGTTTACGGTACTGAGTATGTTTACAGTTGAATACCGTTTTCTGTTAGCAAATATACAGTTTGAAACTGAAGATAAAATCACGGTAGTATCCTATATATTTTACTGAAATTGTTTACAGTGTAGAATTCTCGGGTAAGTTGGTAAATGTTTATGACAGCTAATATGTCTAATTCTATCTGAAGCGAAATCTTCCCCTGGTGTAAAATGTATGATTCTTATGACGTCTACACCTGCGTAGATTCAAACAGTAATATGTTCCTTATAAATGAAGGGATTATTCTTTGTATACTTGTAGATGAAGGAAACATCGGAGAAAATTGAAAAGTGTACCCCAAGAGAATCCTTCCCAATTGGGTCTGGTAACACTGGTGCCCCATCCACGATATCATACACCATGATTGTCAAAATACCGAAGGGGTTGTCAGAGGAAGACCTTCTGGCTTCTCTGAACGTTTCAGCAGCTCAAGCGAAATTTCCGGCAGCCAAAGTGATTGGGGAGGTTACTTTTCGAGGTGAGTGTGTACAACTATGTTTCTAGATCTTATATGGTTAAATCTAAAATCAATCAGCATCGATGTCATGTAGACACTCAGATGACACATTTAAGTATTTAAGATCGTTCCAGCGAATATGAGATGCAAATAATTGGTTGTCAAATAAATATGTATATGTTGTTTCCTCAACAGATATCAAGGAGTGTCGTCAGACCCCTGGCAAATGTTCGCCAAATGCCCATTGCAAAGACTACTGGGGCACTTTCCAATGTAAGTGTAAGGACGGCTACGTGGATATGTCCGTAGAATCTCAACGGCCAGGATCGGTTTGTGGAAGTGAGTTAATCATAGCCATTTGTTTCAATTGAATTGCATCTTTAAGTGTGTTGATATGTTCAGAAAGATAGTGGAGGCTAAGCCGGACCTGGGTTCGTTCTTGAGCCTTAGGCCCGGCGTCCACCTACTACGATAGCATCGTAGACCTCCCGATATGGCACTGATACAAAATGTCAATATCGGTGCCACATGGGGAAGGTGCAAAATCGTAGACATATGTCTAGACAAGCCAATCTACCACGCATTGTATGTTGTTTTTATCGGTGTCTAATTGCAGAAACGTGGTCAACTGCCCCGATATTAGGTGACCTTCCGACGCGATTTTTATTTTTTGTCGGGAGGTGCATTGTAGACCATATCGGAGCCGTATCGTAGTAGGTGGACGCCGGACCCTAAAATCTCATTGTTTTTGTTTAAGGAAAGGTATACATCAAGGCTAGTAACGACTCTCCAGTATTATGAATACTTGTTTTATAAAAGTTATATGATTATATACCGGATATACATCTTGAGTGTCATTCAAACACTTATAATTAGGTCAATATCCATTATGTCTATTTGAATTGTGAGTTAATCATATATAAACATGCATTATACATCCCTAGATTACTATACAAATACATCAATACTAACAATTCCAACGTTCTCTCACGCTACACATTTTAAAAGCTCAGGTGAAGTTAAGTCAACCTAGAATAATTGTAAATGGATGGTTTATTTGCAGAAAAGGAAGAGCCAACAACCTTTTGGGAACAGTTGGATATATGGGTCTGGGTGCTCATTGGCATTGGAGCTTTCCTCGTGGTCACATTGCTCCTTTGTTGCTGTTGCTTCTACATGCAAGACCCATGCTGTAGCGGTGGGGGCGGCCGTCGCCGCCGCCGCCGCAAAAGCTCACCGGTGAAGATCATCAAGGAAACGCAGGTAAGTGACAAACAGAACAACAGGAAAACCCATAAGGAAAACGCACATTTTACTTAAAAAGGGAATGCCATTCTAGAGGATATAATTAGATAGGAATATCTTTGTATAATGTCAAACTGGTTCCTGTTTGTGAAAATGATTACAAAAGTCCGTTTTTAACAAACATGTATGATTGTCACGTGAATGTTGCCCTTCATTGGTCACCTTTTTCCATATAGTGAATTGAAGTGTATTGAATCAGTGTCATTGATTGTGTGGTAAAGGGATAGCTTGATTATCGTTGAAGACTAGCTCAAATGGAAAATTATACAAAAGCCCAATAGGCCCTATTGAGGTATCCCATAATTCAGCCTGTTTACAAGTTCCGGTGTTCGCTGGTTGCCAACATTATATGGTGATAGACCCTTGAACCGTTACCCACAATTATCCATTTTTATAAATATTCAAATTGGAAATCCGATGTCAGAAATCGAAATTTCAGCTATTTCTACATATTATTCAAAAATTATATTCAGGTTCTCCAAATATAAATGGGAAAACTATAGTTCATGTGGTCGTGGTCTGCCCAGTCAGTTGTGGGCGGAACTTGTATTTACCCTGGGCGATAATGGGGAGTTTAGTAACCTCTGGAGGGCGTATAGAGCTCCAGAGGGCATGGTTATCAAATGTAATTGTAATACTTCAATGATTGAATTATAGTTGTTATAAACAGGATGATTCAGGTTAGTCATCGTCTATCTCGTTTCAATATACAAGAATACTGTTATACAATGATAGGCCCCATCCCCTTTTTACCTACCACATATAAAACGTGTAAGTTTTGGTATTTTCCGCTTGGAGTTGCTCCCGCACATAGGGACAGAGTGAACCCGATCTAGCGTTGGAAACGGGAGTGAGATTCTCGTGTAGTGAAGAAAATCGAACCTGTTCTCTTTTTTGTAGGACTATACTCAGACAAACTTCTTCTTTTATGATTCATTTCGAGCCATGTCGAAATCAAAGTTTAATATTGCAGTTTTCTAATCTACTTTTCTCGTGAGAAACCAATGAGATCCCAACTTTCGCTGGTATCAATACATAGAGTTCCGATTGCCGATGATCAGCTCAAGCACCTGTATCATACGAAATGATAACCACAAGTTTACGATACTTTCCCGTTCACCCGCTAGGGGGCTCGACGGCAGTTAGGAATCGTTAGACTGGAGTTGACGAAGTCGTTAGTCATTAGATAAGATAATGATGCAAGGGATAGAAACACTATAGGGAAAAAGCTTTCTCTCTGGCTGTGACTTGATTGAATGCGTGCCTACCAAATAATGTGAAAGCATTTATCACGCATTGACTAAAGCTCCAAATTTGTTTAGTTCATTAGGTACATTTCATGTAGAACACCCTTCCCTCACTTTTGTCTCGCACCATCATGTATGCACGAAGAAAAAGTGGACATTTCTTCCTTTTTTAAAAATGGTCTTGACCAACTACCATGTGGGGTAATCAGCTTATCACAGAAATGAATGGCATCATAGTCAAACGACAAGAAAGGGTGTACCCTGAAAAAAAAGACATAGGAAAGGCTACATCTTTATAGGTTCAGACGACATGCTGCTGAATGGCGTTGCATGATGATATCTTACATATGTAGATAAGGTGCCAATTGTCATTGAAACGTTAGTAAATATCTCTCACAGGCAATATGCTTGTTTAAAAGATGGAATTACATGTAGTTAGTGAAATAAGAAATGTGGATACTACACACACCCAAAGTGGTAGTGCCAAACTCGAGACGAGACCATGGCAAAGGACAAATGCATAGGCTATTCAAATTAGGGTGTGAGGGGGGTATTTACCACAAACGGTCTCGCCTGCGAGAGGATTTTGCCTGTCATTTCTGCCTGTTAAGTCTATAAAACATCGACATTTGTTCCCGATTCATCCCGACCATCGGCTCGGTGAGAATCTGGAATAAAATTTCGATGTCTTATACCTATAAGACATCGACTTGCAAACTATTCCCGATCACACCTCCTGCTTTTATAACCTCGTAGATTGATCCCGATGGGATCAGTGAGAGCATGCGGGAGCTGGACCGGATATGCCCCTAGACGGTGATAGATCTATATAGCAAGAATGCAAAGTTTAGTAACTTCTGGTCTGTCTAAAATATCAGAAAAAGGTTTTCAGATATATAATCGCGCAGATAGAGTACTTGTAAATCGGACTAGGGGATAGGTAGTATTGCTATTTAAACGGCCTGCTCAGAATCGGGAACAGTCTGTGAAGTGCGTACATCAAAATCTTAAGGTCGGTGAGAGTCGGTCATATCTGACACGGCACTGATGCCCGACGTGTCGGGATAAGTAATAAAATTGGGTTGGTTAAGTGCGTACATCGACCCGATTGAACCCAGATTGTCAGACCCGACGGATCCGTCGGGCAAAGGTTTAATCGGTCACAGCCGTCAGGTCGATGTCTTAAAGGCTTTACAGAGAGAGTAAAACCCCAAGTAAAAACGTTGGATCTTTGATTAACCACGGCGGTTATAAAGCACAGGGTTCTTAACTATGACAATTTTGAAATTTTTCATAAGAAATAAAAAGTTGATGTGACATTGACAATCAATAAAAGACAAATCACAGATGAGTATAAGATATCGTGATTGATACAACAACATTATTTACAAGCTAAGATAACCATTATGGATGTAGTACATGTCGTAATTTCAAATTAGGTACATGTACATCAGCATTTTGTTTTTGAGGGCTTCATGCAAGACTTAAAGCTCGAACAATGTAATTATGTGTGTATTTTGGCATATATTGGGGAGAATAAAATAAAGAAGGGAGCAGAAAGATTGATAATGAGATGAGTCATTAACAGACATGATATGTCAGATTATGGCATCTTTCTTTTTCATGAATAAATCTAAAGATATTTATGGTATTCTATTGACCGCAGGTTATCCCACAACCTATACCTGTGCCCGTGGCCCCTGAAATTCCGCCTTGTACCTGCGGACCAACAGAGGATAAGAAGGTGATCATCCAGTTGGACTCCGGATCGTCAAACGCTCTCATCCAGAATCCGTACGGCCAGTTGCCTGGAGGTCACAGCGCATTCATCGCCAACAACCTTGAGGATGGTAACGTGTATGTGGCTAATCCATCACTACAACAGTATCAGCAAGCACCCCTCAGCCTGCCGTGGGCGGCAGATATTCCGCAGCCGCAAATGCAGCCGCAAATGCAAGAACCTCAATACGCGAGCATGAACTACCCGTATTGATATCAGTTATAAAAAGACACCCCCTTGCATATCTACTATAGAGCCTGATTTTTTTTACTGTTTGTATACAGCCATTTATATTGGGTTGAATTACAGGAAATGTAACACAAACGTTCGGGGGATTTGATAATGAGGTTTAGAATTATGCAATAGATGTAAGGTTAAAAGTCCTGAAACTGTGCAAAAAGATCCGGTAATTTAGATTAACTTCACAATATCGTATTTGATAAGCTTTAAGAATTTTCAGTTGATTCAAGGATATATATATATATGTGTATATCAGAAATAACCGCGCTACTAATATATTAACTCTGTATTCCAAACTTTTGGTATTGATTCACAGTACTCGAGCAATAGTGAAGATTATGAAGATATGATAACGTTTACAATTTAGAAATTAGGGTTAATAGGTTTATTTATTGATATGAAATAATCAGATAGCCAATAGAGACACCAATACCGGTATCAGGCCAACTGTCTCATGTTTTCTATAAATATTCAATTCATCGAGTGTCGATCACTTGCACTGTTATAATCATACATACATATACTTATATGCCCAGGAACAGCAGCTTTCAAATTCTAAATAATACACTTATTAATGCTGATTGTCAACATACGGTACTTGAATACGGTATAATCAGATTGACTTATTCAGAATGTTTTCCCATGAGAAACATCCGAAATCAGATACGTTGCCTTCAATAGCAACAATCACACATGATTTATAAATGACATCTCCTATACAATGTGGAGTAACGCTCCTCCATATGTGTAATGACTTCAAGAGGAGCTAACACCTCAAAACAAAACCATCAACTATTGTCTATGAGATCAATGAATTATAAAGTGAAACAGAAGATTCTGAAAGTATTGGTGATGGCCAGTGAGCGTGTCGTACCAGTCTCCTAACACACCTAAATGTGAGTTGGTCGGTTTTATATCCAAACCCCACCCCTCCCAACTACGCAATGCTTTCGTTATTGCTCACATTTTGCTGTGTATTCTACTTTCGGTGAATAAAGACCATAAATGAATACACAAGGAGTGTATTCAAAATATATTTTCTATTTCGAAACGACTGTAGATCAGGAAATCTGGCATGTGTATACATATACCCAGGAATAACGGACGGTCGAACGAGTTCAGAATGGATACTTCCTTTCATTTAAAAAAATACTTTGGAGGCTGCTAAACTCAAACTATTCTAATATAATAGATGAATCTTTGTTACAAGAATCCATGGTTTTAGATTCCATCAACTAATCTAGAATCTTCCGCGTCCATTACATATATGGGAGGTTCCTTTTTTAATCTCATGATAGTACACTTTCTACGTTGATTTCCCTAAATATTAGATCGGCACTTTCCTTTCTGTTTAAACAAAAGGGGAGATATTGAATAGGTTCTTTTAGGTGCAAATTATAGGTTCCCCATCATGTATTATCTTTTATCGGTACTCTTTACGCGTCACATTTCCCAAAAATGTAAAATCTGTATTTTTCTTACTTCTTTGAACAATAAAATCTTTAAACATACCATTTTAATTTTTTGTCATGGTATAATATCTGAGTTATTCTTAATAGATCGAATTTAGAATGTTAAAAGTGAGAAATCTACGAGCGAAATTCACATGTATTTACATAACACAATCTTTGGGAAGATACTTTTTTTGATGAATTCTATTAGGGTAATAAGTGCCATATGCTTCTCTTTAACCCAAACTCGGCTTCACCGATCTTCCGCTTGGTCTCTCTGCCAAAATGAATAAAATATACAATATTGTGGAAGTACGGTGGGTGGATACATCTCCTATTAACGCTTATACTGAACAATAGTGGATTCTAGTGGTTTGGATCCTTAAACGGTCGATCCGATACAGAAAATGACGAGAACTAGGCATACACTCGCGGAAGTCGAAGTGGAACTAGAAAAGCAGTTATAAAATGTTTGAAAGTGGCAATTTGCACGATGGACTAATCGACAAGGGACCATCCTGTAAGTATGTATGCAGCAAAGGGTGGAGTTGATGTGTGTGTGTGTGTGGGGGGGGGGGGGGGGGGGGGCTAGTCTATACGTATATAAGCGAGTACAGGGACGGTGGATTAATGCATGCATGATATGCGGCTTCATGAAAAAATTGCAATATCTTACAAGATAAGTAAAACTATATTAACAATGACATATAA
Organism: Alentia gelatinosa; assembly: GCA_950022655.1. NCBI lineage: Eukaryota > Metazoa > Annelida > Polychaeta > Phyllodocida > Polynoidae > Alentia > Alentia gelatinosa. The sequence continues at coordinate 21,817,172 of OX465580.1, read as the reverse complement.
ATGCATCTTTGTTATTACTGGGGACTTTCTCTTAAAAACCGGTATCTAGTTCCTAGATAAGGGAGAAGAGGGTATGATAGCATAACTAGCATACATAAATTGATAGGAATAGATCTATGCATGGTTGATCGCCCTCATCGAATATATACCCTCATACTCTGGTCATCATCTGCAGTGGAAATGATTTAACTTGTATATATATTCCCACAATTGTCACATTGTTAAGTCCTGTGGTCGTCTTATTAATATGAGAAACCATTTTGGCCACCATTATGGATGGGCTACTTAATCAGATTATTTGTAGGCTCTTTGTAGATATGTTTGGATTAGACCTGTAGTTAATTAAGGTGCAATCACACAACGCAAACATGAAGGCACCGTTGAAGCTAATCACACATAAGTTAGCGGCTCATACCCTTCCGGGTCAGCGGTCGTTTAGGCATGGCTAGCATCCTTGCTTCCTGGGCCCGCTCCAGCCTGCGCTGGATGCGTCCCAACCTTATCGTTACCCGCAAAGACCCGCTACACTAATTGACCAGCTTATATGCCCCCCACAAGCGATAAACATCAACAATTAATAGAATTGTTGGTAGCCATACATGGAAGAAATGATTTCCCGCTTTGCTGACCTACTCATGGGGGGGGGGGGGGGGACTTTAATGTGGCCTTGATACCTAGTTTAGATCTTAGGAGCAGCAAGTTGACGAGATGCAGTAAATACAGGCAAGAGCTTCAGAGTCTCCCTGAAGCCCTAGATCTCATCGATGTATGGAGGGAGGCCCATCCGTATCAAAGGAAATTTACCTTCCGCAGAGCTCAACAATCCTCCAGGCTGGACTACTGGTTCGTTTCTGATGATTCCAAGAATAGAATAAGTACCCAGAGATAGTGATTGCCCTTCGTACACACCATTCATTGATCCTCGTGCATATAGAGCGACCTTTCCATTTCAGAGGTCCAGGATATTGGAAGTTTGACAATTTAATGCTGGGAGATAGGGATTATACCTATATCAGATCTCACGCCTTATTCCGTAGTGGGAATCTATGCACTATGATTTCAGTCCAGATTTTAAATGTGATTTTATCAAATATAAAATTAGAGACTTCACAATTTCGTATGTGAAAGATAAAAGAAGGAAGAAGCTTGCAGATGGAAAAACCAATCTCAAAAGGCTTGCAGAATTAGAGAGCTATGAGACTCCCCTGGGCGAAAATACTGAGAAGAATACTCTGGTGTAAAATCAGACCTTGGGCAAGCGGAGAGGAAGAGGGCTCTCTATCTGATGTTTAAAACACAATCCAAGGCCACTCAAAATAAACTTGTTTCTCATCACCAAGCTATGAAAAATATGATGAGGGCATTTTTTTTTGCTGGATCAAAGATGGCTTAAAAGTGTCATAAAATGGGCTTCAGACATACAGTAAAACCCTGCGTAAGCTGTCACCCTCCGTTCCGGGCCAAAGTGCATGCCTGCTTATGCGGGGTGTCTGCGTATGCGGGGTTTTCAGATTTATACTGTTTATACATTGGAAGCATCCCTGGCATCAGGAGCTTTAATTTGATACTAAATACACATACTTTTCATAATTTCTATCAAGGTTCATCTTATTTAAAAAAAATCATCTAAAATCGTTTTTGCAGATGCGCGCGGTGATGGGAAACAAGTTTGCATTTTTAGTAGCCCAACTGGGCCCAGCAACTTTAACTTAATGAAACAGTAGCAACAAAATAGCAAATTAATCTCCCAGATTAGAATAGACAGTAGTGAAGTCACATCTGACACATCTTTTCTTTCTACAAAAGACTATTCAGATGAGGGAGGGGGGGGGGGGGGGGGCTTTTGAATCGCATTCATAATATTACTCATTACGTCAGAACGCCATTGTACAATCGCCTAAACTGAGTGGTTAGTCAACGAATATTGAGATCATTCGAAGAATTAACGAGCTTTATGATAGAATTGATAAACATGACGTTGCCATTTTAAATACGACCAGGATACTTTCGAAGCTTAGTCAGAGTAGAAAAATATGATGACATTCTAAATGAGACCATGAAGTTGCTAAGCATGCTCAAGGATATTCCGCATGATGCGAGTATGTATTCTACTTTAAATCAAAACAATAAGAATATAGAACTGCAGGTAATAATGTTAGAAAGACCCCACACCAAAAAGTTAGATATTTAAATGTGTACACAAAATAAGTTGACTATTAATACTGGCAAAACCAAACATGTGTTTTTCTGTGAATAAAAAAGAAAGACATTGATGGTAATAGTCTTTTTTATTGATAACCAAGAAAGTGTTCAAGTTCCCTCTTAGAAATATCTAGGAATAATTCTTGATAGAAACTTGCATTATGGGCATCATTTTGCTTTCAAGAAATGTCAATGTTGTTTTCTTATCTTAAAACTGTCACGGCTAAGCCGTTAAATAGGCTGAGGCCTGTTGCCACTTTGTTGAGTCTGTTGTTCAAATGAAAGAACTGATGTTATTCTGTATACTTGTTTTGACTCAATAAATAATCTTTATCAACCACCAGCCCATCATTGTGTCTCCAAAACCCTGTCCCTGTCAAGCGTCGGCTGATCTGTCGGAAGTTGCCGACTGCCGGCCCTCTCTAAATGCCATTGTTTTGCTGATCTGACAGATTATCATTTCTTGAGCACATATTTGTTGGATCCCATGGAGCATAGGCTGTAATTTTCGTGGCCAACGGAATACTGATTCATTTGATTTTTAGCTGACTGGCAGACTTAGTCTCTACATGTCTATGACGCTGTGAGCTTACCCGGGATCCATGTTGACCGCTTGCCTGCAATATACCGTGACACACACCGTCAACATGGAGTGGGCAATACCTGTGATGCGCTGACCCACGAGCAGATACAGAAAATTCTGATACTGTATGTACTCTGGATTTACGGAATCCTAGCGCCAGAGCATGCCATACACATTCTTAACATCAAGCTTTATTTTATTTATCTTCCTTGTTCGGTTTAATGCAGAATTGAGTGAATATTTGACAAGCTCTCTTCATTCCTGTACAAAAACCAATGTGGTGGCACACTGCTTTGCTCAATTAGCGGGTTTAGCACTGCCGGAGCGGCGTAGTGTGTGGAGACACTCGCCACATATTGGATGAACGGGGAACTCAGCTTTTGCATTAGTGCCGCTTTTGTCCACCAGACAGCAGCAGCAAACCTAACGTGAGTGCATCATCTCGCCTGTGCTGGCCGGCCCCAATCCTGGTGGACTCCCTTGCTAGGCATTCGCCAATCGCCATGTGTACATGTTGTAGTCATTGGCACAGCCAGAAATAGAGGATTTGGTGGATCAGCATAGAGAATTTAGAGATTTAGGGCCAACCATCCTCAGCAAGGTTTGTCATCTGGCGGTTTAAAACTTGCCCTTGGAGCGTCTGCGGAGTGTCTTTTTGGTCTGTTTTGGTGGATCACACACTATAGACATATATCATAAATCGGCAATGTAAATATGAGTACTCCTATTAACATCACCAATCTAAATGCTAATATCTCATATTCAGTTTTTGTTTTTAATTTTTCCGTTCCATTGCGGTTTCGGGAAATGTCTTGGTTAGAAAAAGCGGTGGGATAAGGTCGAGTTCCCTCTGTGCAATATCCTCGGATGCACTCAGATATTGCTATGCCTCAACTCCTAGGAGCATACAACCGCTTGTATCTGAAACCAGTCCTCAATGTTTGTCACAGGCTGAATGCAGGGTTTTGAAGGGAAGGGTGCTACCCAACCTCAGTATGACTCAATTAAAAATCTTTGCTTAACACAAGAATCGCATATACATATACTGAAGATGAAAAATTGTATTTCTACGGGAAAAGTGGAAACCTGCTGTCTCTGACCTTTTACATTTTTAAATTTTTTTTTAAAGGTTTTTTATTATACTGGAGGAAAACTGTTAGGTCGAAAATCAACCTATCTTCCACAGACTCCAGTGCCATGTTGAAAAGTCTCTTCATGTCCAGAATTATGGACTTACATGCGGACTACAAAATTTCACAATAAACTGAGTCTTAAGTACTAACAACAAAGTGGGATACACCATCCAATTTATGATAATAAAATATAAGGGAAGGAGAGTCACCTAATCGTATTGAAATGATATCCGTTTATTGAGACACATAGTAGTGGTATTTTCATAATTCATCTGACTCTATTGCATGCATTGCCCATTTTATTTCACACCTATTCGGCAATCAGAACGGTCTACACTAATTGCAACATACTATGTTTGCCGATAAATAAACTAGGTCCCCTTTAGATATCTAAATGTTTACGAGTGAACAATTTCATATATCATACACAAAAGACATATAAAAAGCTGTTATATTCGTAAACTTATCAAAACACAAGCCGCCCTTGTAAAATTATCAAAACTCCGAAAACATACGAGGTTGGATACAGAATTCCATCGCTGAACATTACATGGGAACTAAGGCCATTCTATCTTTTTACCCAAAACGACATAGTATAGGGGAATCCCCATGCCGGACCCCTGGGCTCTCACTTTCCTAGCAGATCATTCATAGCTTTTGGTGTTACTACCTCAAGTATAGGATTTCTGCTGGGAGAGTGCCTATATAGATCGGCACCAAATGAGGTATTATTCAAAGAATATCGTTCAGAATCAATTCCAATATATAATTCACATTTTGTAGCTTTACAAGCTATTAATTCTTCCTTGGAATTTCTTCTTATACTTGGTAGGCTTCAAAAACTACATTGCCAATCAGATGTCAGCATTCTCGATCACCTAATCAGTAGGTGCATTTCCCACAGAAATCTGATGATCCTACAGTTGTAGGGTGGAGCACTAGGTAGTATACTGGGCCTACCTGATTCGGAATTTTGAGAGATTACAGGACAAATTAATCTAAGATTTATATTTTAGGCAACCTGGAGTGCAGAATATTGATATTCAAGTGAACTTTAGACTAGGACCGAAATACTACATGTAAGCAAATTCATAGAAACTGGCAAACCTGCTCTGTTGCGGAGGGGGGGGGGGGGGGGGGGGGTGATTCTAGCCACATTCCAATGGTCAGCTGAGCATAGTTTCAGCCAATTACGTGAGTTTAAGCTGCACTCTGGAATAAAAACTCTCAAGTTATTCTATAGGTTTGTTAACTATCATGATTCATGGTAAAAATCAAGTCTTGCACATAAAATTCACCCTGGGCAAGAATCGTTACTGAGTGATTACAGAGAGACTTAGACTGGTCTATTCTTAGGCTATGAACTACATCCTAGTATGTTGTACTTAAATACATGTATTTATCACAGCTGTTCTAGCACTGGATGGGTATCACAGGTTGATTCCCAAAATCACATTGACTTTTACGATCCTCCTTCACATTTTACGTCTGACCTGATCTTTAACTGCAGACAATGTATAATTGTACAGAAACCAAAGATGCACTCGTGCTGTTGTCGAAAAGTCATTCTTCTCAATTGTCGTAATAAGATATATATAAACGATACAGTCACATTTCAGTAAGAAATATCTCATATTCATTGTACTATTATAACACTAATCAAGTAGAAATGATCAAATTATGATTAATATACTTATTTCATTTCATTCGTTGCACCTTTAATCCCTTCCATGGCATGGAATAACCTAATACACAAACAAGAACATAAACCGATAGAGTATTAAAATATTTGCATTTGCACTTTATCATTCGATCACGTTACCGATTCAAAATCATACACCTTCACTTCTCGCCTAAAATTATGCTAAAACACGACTTGCATTCATCGTTGAAGTCCACCCTTTACATTTCGTTGGGGTTACACCTGAGTATGTTATTGATATCCTTCTTGGTAGCTATCAGGCCGCTCAATTCAAAGCCGGAGGTGACGAGCGCTGACCACGTGTAGTAGCCGACGCCGATGGTGATGATGAAGCGCAGGAGGAAGGAGATGCCAGGAATGTGGACGTCTGAGAGGAAGAACAACAGCAGGCACAGCACGAAGACACACAGACCGTGGAAGATGCGCGTCGCCTTGGCGCTCGTCACGCCCTTGTCGAGGACGGGCAGCGCGGCCATGAAGTGCTCCTCCACGCCGGCCGAGTCCCGCTTTGCAGGCGCAGCTGCAAAATACCGCAACTATGAGTTAAGTCTTAGCAGGTGTGAGAAATCGGACGATGTATATGTAAATTGTGTTAACACAACAGAGGATGTAGTTTTTTGTCCTTATGTTATCTCATCTCATCTCATTCCATAAGTTTTGGTAGAATATGTAGAAGTATGAGTACGTTGTAGATGCTCCGCAGCATCAAGTTTACAAATGTAGTTAAGTATGTATGAACCTGGAGGGACCAGGCGGCAGAACGGCTGTAGCCGAGTCTGCATTGTAAAACAAAGTACCCTAATAAAATCTATAAAAAAAAAAAGAAAAAAAAAAAGTGGGGTAATCTTTCGTCGGAACGGACATGACTTTATATTTCTTGGAAAGGGAAAAATGTGGAAATCCAGCGGGAAAATCCTACGGACAGGGGGTTTCCGCGGTTTATCTGTGGTCGCGAGCTCGACATAGCACCACGTTTCAAGAACAGCAGCTACATGTTAACCATTTATTTTCCACCAATTGCAAAGTGCCTTGTCAAAACAAGAGAAAAATAGTTTCTGAATTTTTTTTTATCTTTTTCACAATTCATTTACATGCATGCCCTTATATTCTACCTTCAGGGTTAGTAGTCCAAAAAGTGTTGGCAGGCTGGAGACGATGCGATGACATTAGAAATACAAAATTCTGAAATATTTTGAAAGGTCTAAAACGAAATTTGATGAAATACAGCATTATCTCATGCTTATGGTCTGTTCATCTAAAATTTATCTATGTTTATCTTTCTATATTATCGCAACACAAATGATATATATATTACAAAGTTGTTGGCAGCAACTACTAAGCAAGTGATCTGTCCCAGTGCTGGCTGGTCCCGCCGCGGCGGGGGTGCTCAACACTGTATAGGGCTGGTTCCACCAACACGATGGATTTGCCATGGTATATCTTACATTGCTAGTATGTGTCGTACCTCCGTCGTCGCGAAACGTAGCGCGCGATGTCATATGTCTATTTTGGTGCTCCACCGCCACGATACCTCACGACACATCGCGGCAAATGTGCATGCGATTATTCAAGACCTAGCCAGATTTAGCAAGACAACCAAATCGTGCCTAATCTCGCTTTCTCTTGTGTGTTGGTGGAATCACCGCTTATTATGGAACACAAAATCTAATTCGTCGAGTCAGCCTGGAAGTAGGTGGCACTACGAACCCGGCTTAAGGCATGGGAGCAGCCATATTGGAGAAGCACCTACGCAATGCTAAGCCTATGGGACCGTTCGGACGTTCATTTTCCATACTTTCAAATCATGTCTAAATAGTGTAAATAATCCTATTTCAACTATTACATGTACAGAATGCATAAAGAGGGATGATTGGTATAGTTTTTTTGCTATTCACGTCTCTAGCGCTTTGTATTCACCAGCAAGATGGCGCACCAATCCGTTGTCAAGTGAATTTGCATAGTTTGGATGGTATTTTGAACTGGAAGTCATCAGCCAGATCGGCATATTGGTTTAGAGCCAATGTGATCCTTAAAGGGCTGATTCCACCAGCACGATATTCTTTTGCATGGCTGTATCTTAGAGAATCATGCTAGATCTCGTAGGATCTGTTTGTGCACTAAAGGGCTGATTCCTCCAACACGATGGATTTGTCATGATATATCTTGGTATATCTTGTAATATCTTACAGTGTCGCGATGTGTCGTAGCTCCGTTGTCGCAAAACGTAGTCGTGCGGTGTCGGGTGTTAGTTTTGGTGCTCCACCACCGTGACATCTCAAGATACATCATGACAAATAGGCACGCGATTATTCAATCCTAGCCCGACTTATCAAGATTGCCAAATTGTGACCAATCTCGCTATGTCTTGTGTGTCGGTGGAATCAGCACTTTACCCCTGTACTCCACTGCAGCGATTCAACCAGATATCTTCACATAATCCATCCCGACCTAGTGAGTCAACAAACCAGCCAAGACCGGCATATATCACACGTCCTGGTGGAATCACCCCTTACGTTATCCTAATCGTTGACAGGCCAGTAGCTGTGGCAGAATCGGCTCGAATCGATGGTGGGCACTAGTCTCTTCTTGCATTCAGAAACCATCTTGATGGACAAATATATAATACAAACCTCCATCTCTTCTTCTGAGCGTGTAGGTGGCACAGAGTCCTTCGTGGTCGGAGTAAGGGAACGGCTTGCCAGGTACCTGCCGCAGTGTCAGTTCACACTTCTCACACACCATCTCAACACCTAAATCAAGTACAGCATCAGATGATAAAACCACCATTAGATCATAAACGATAGCACTGTTGTCAAAGAAGAGATACAATAACAATGAGATCATAGGATATAGCACTGTTGCCAAAGAAGAGATACAATAACAATGAGATCATAGAAGATAGCACTGACGCCAAAGGAGAGATGCCGTTGCAATGCTTCAGACATATTATATATAATAACAACTAACAAATAAAATATTGATAAAAGGTCATATAGGACACTAAGAATAATAGTTCAATGGTTTTTTGATAGACATATAAACATACTTATAACGATTCAGTCCTGAACACTAGAAGTTGCGCCAGACACTCGAGCGTTTGTTTGTTTGTTTGGGTAGTTTAACGTTCAATATGTTCTATTTTCAATTATGTATTTAAATTTGCACTTAAAAAAATAATGTGTCAAGAATGCCTGGAGGCATTTGAGGTCCTACGCGAGAATGCCTCCTTGCATCTTCAAGCTCTACACGGGAATAACTCCAAGCATCTTCTGGACTGAATGAGTTCATACATAGAAACATAAAGGCGCGCTGGACTAGTCTTCATCATATAATCTAGATACCAACACTATAGTCAATGAAGATGCATTGATGATGCTGGTAAATTCGTATGTATTAATCACCTTATGTGTCCCCACGATTTATGATATATAACATGCTCTCTATTCTTCCTACGACCGCGGGTAAAAACCAGGGGTGACAGCCGGGACAGAGGAAAATATCGGAAATTAAAATACTTATAAAAAGAATCATTTATAACATTATTTTGGAATAGAATGGCTATGACTCAATATACATATATTCTAAATCTGCAAGTGTTGCCGATCTATATGAAAAGTCGGAATTTCGTCATTTGTTTGGAAACTTGCATCGCTGAATGATAAGACTGGGTGTTATTCGGGATGATCCCTGCTTACCACTGTTTGCACGGAACATGAGGTAGTCGAGGCGCAGGCCGTCGGGGTTGCGGGCCACCCAGGCCGGGGAGTGGTATATGTTGTCCGGTCGATCACACGTCGTCCCGCCGTGATTGTCTACCGGGTCGGCTTTCTATCAACATCATTAAAGAAAATGTATTCAATTATTTCTTATTCTTCCCAAAGTCACAACTCTACATTTTCATGGAATAGTGGGTTTTCAAAGGCAAATTTGGAGAGAATGATTGAAGGGTTCAGTTGATTTGGTTCAATAATTCATAAGGGAGTACTTCATCTCCCGCCCTGTTCTGAACCAGTCCTGAGCTATAATTTACTAACCTTATCGTACGAGTTCGCTAACCTGCGGAATGAGCTATCCTCATACCTAAATTGCCCCAAAAATCCAAACTACGCCACAATTATGTTAAGCACGTTTCTTTAAACTTTACTCCAACGATCAACTACGACACTGTCATTGCTCAATACCTGAGCTGTTGTAAACTATTTCTTATCTGTACTAACTCCTAGACAACAAGTTTTAATTATATGATGCTGGCGTGAACTATTTCTTATCCCAACGTAAAAGTGATCTCCTTACCTGCACTAACCAGGAGTCCTTCAGGTTGGCGTTGGCGATGATGAGTTTATAACCAAGGTCCTTGGGCTGTAGGTTGAAGTCTCCACCAGCGATGACGACGTCGCAGTTGATACTGGTCAGTTTAATGAACTGCCCCAACTCGTAGGCCTGAGCCACGCGATGTGCGATGTAGTCGTCATTGTCCTCGTCATATTGCGCGTGTAACTGAGCAATGCAACCATTTTAACACTTTCAGTCGGACATCTTAGTGGGAGGCACATATGTCGACTCCTACAGATGTATAGAAATATACTCCCAGGGGACGATGCTCTTATGGCAATGGTACCGGAAGTTATTCAACAGGTCCATTTGATATGCATTGTTTTAGTTACATATAGAACACTCATACTGAATAAAGATGCGTATAGTGTTTTTAAATTATCTTTTAAAAAAATTAAGAAGGTCTATGAATTTTGTCACATAGAATACCGTTTTTAGTAATGACCCCAAAAAATGCCTGGAGGTATTGTTCGTCCCCTGCCTGGGAGTGCCTCAAGGCATTCATCGTCCCCTGCCTGGGAGTGCCTCAAGGCATTACTCGGACTGATAGGGATAGATACAGTTGTTTTATAAGATCCTAAATCTAAGACGTTAGGAACAAGGCATATGTGGTGAATGCCGTCCCTATAACATGAACAAGGACGTTTTAATTTCACTAAATTTGTTATAAATATTGAATAACCTGACTTCCTTTGACTTTTTTTTGATAAGGGCTGTTTGTCGATTCAGTGCTAATTTAGAAAGCCACATGTATTGTGGGGGATCTTAGTACATGTTTATTCATTAACCGTCAGAACGAGCAATCTGAGACCATGGAAAGTGTTTTCTCTATTGAGTTGTATGTCAATGCTGAGACCCAGTGGAGAAATTTCCCAAGACCTTTTAGGTGAAGTCGATGCTACCTTAAGAATGACATTTCATGTAAAATTCAGAAACAACACTGCTATATAATCCTCAAGGATATTTAAGGAGATTATATTTTCCGATATTCCACAGGTATGCAGGCCACTGATTGATGGTCCCTTGAAAGGTATAAAGGCACGATAGCCATACCTGTAACTGTTACAGGTATGGTATACTAACAAGAGGCATGCGATTAAAAATGATATATGAAAGGCATACTATTAACATAAGGGTAGGAATCGGTTCTCAGCCTGCAACTCTCCGCCCACATTAGATATAATAACCCAGCGTCATCTTACTCACGTGAGTGCCGTAGACGTGGACTCGGTAGCCCTTCACGTCCAGCTTGGCATACCCGACGCCCTTATCACCGAACCAGTCGCCGTGCTGCACACGGTGCGCGTAGCCGTTCAGCGCAAACCGATGCATACTGGTCTCCAGGATCGGGTACTTGGAGAACAAGCACACACCACTCCCAAACATTCCGCTGAAACAATAAAAGACAACCCCAATGTTTTATTCGGTTGTATTTATATAAATCATGCAAACATGTGAGAGAAAAAAAGAGATTAATACCGCACATCGAATCCGCCGGGACGTTTCCTGTTAGGACATCCGTCTAGAATTAGGCCCCATATTGGTGCAATGTGAGATTCCAAAGGGAGAAAATGCCTTGAGGCATTCCCCTGGCTACGGCAGGACAATGCCTTGAGAGATTTGCGTGGCTATGACAGGACAATACTCTGAGGACTTTTTTCTGTGATTTTGAATAAATAGTTTGATATATCATTTCTTCAATCAATACCTAAACGAGTTTGATTAATTTTGTTAGTATATATATGGGGTTATATTATCTTGCGAAATATAATACATTGTACTTTTAAATCGAATGTCACCACAATTACACTGATATTCAGCTATAAATGCCGGGGGAAACGTCAAATCTTGCCAGGCTGCCTGCTGTAGTATATGTGTTTAACCTCGGGGGCACTGCTGTGCACTTACTACTATGGGAAAGGTGTGCGACAGTTAAAGGGTTAAGAGATATCGAAAACTGATGGATTCGGTTATACAGAAATATACATTTCATGTGTACGTGTAAATAAATCTAAATTTAGATTGGTTATTAACCTCCCATTTGCAATATATCAAGAAATTTAGAAGTAGTTTACCTGTGGAAATAATGGGTGTGCGGTAGACTGGAGTGAAGTTTTGCCACCAATTTCTCGTAGTCTGACTGCTTCCATACCTGGATGAGTGGAATTTGAGGAAGATGATTTTATACAATTTCAATGGCTTATGAATACTGGGGTATCAATACTAGGTTGGTAATTAAAACTACGTTCAAAATGATACCACCCTACTTCTCTCACACTATGTTGTGACGCCACACAAAGAACACACTAATGAGCTGCTACTAATGTCTATACACATGCTGTCCATCAAACATTTATTTCTTGGATGCCATACTTAGATTTACTATCGCATTTCTCATGTCTTTCCTCTCTAAACTAATCTCATATTTGGAGATTCTGAATGAATTCTAGAGGTAGTTTATGAAGTGGAACTCATGTAATTCCTGCAAGCTACCACCCAGGTTATGGGCCGAGCCTTCTGCTAGTAATATGAAATGTTGACCGCTGCAGGTTGTAAGACATGTTTGTTGTCTTTCTCGTTTCTTTACTAACAAAAAAATTGAACTTATTTAGAGTGCGAGGGTGAGGGAGCGCCTGAGGGGTTGTGGTAGTCTGAGGAGTGAGGTTGCAGTTGCGTCCGAGGTTGAGGGTGTCTATCTGTGGGTGGCAGTCACAGACCTTGTCTGTGGTTTAGAGTGTATCTGACGGTGAGGTTGTATCTTTGGGTAAGGTTGTGTCTGAGATTGAGAGTGTTTGCTAGGGTAGTTTAATATCCAATTTGTTCAATTAGACTTACTTTGGGTTTGACCGAATCTATGAGAAGAATGTAGGTAGAAATCTCACCCCTATATAATTACCGAGGTAAGAGTTCTTTTACTTCCCACACCAAATAGACATGGTATGAGAAAGATTGGCCTTTGATATAGCAGTAAATCTACCACTGCTGGGTATCATATCAAGTGCTTTTTACAAATGAGCTAACTCCCCACCCCAGTCACTTTAGTTATTCTTTTGAGCAAGCATATCCAGTCTGCACCACGAGGAGGCAAGGCTATGAAGAGTCTAAACAGATCGGTAGTTGCTGTCCATCCCAGAGTCAATCTGAAGGTGAGGGTATAACTGAGGTTGAGGATGTGTCTGAGGGTGGGTGCATGTCTGATACTGAGGGTGTATAGAAAATGAGGGCGTGTCTTGAGTTCGGGAGTGTATCTGAGGGTGAGGTCAAGGTATGTCTGATGTATCTGAGGGTGAGGGTGTGTCTGACATAGGGGGCATGTTTGCAGGTGAACCATCCATTATTCCCAACACATATTTTAATCATTCTCAGGTATGCATTCTCAAAAGCTATTATACAGGATGATACATGTGATATAAGGAGTTTACTGTATGATAGCACACCCTGGAAGAAAAGTATTTCCGGACAGAAGTATCGAAGGTAAGACTCATCTGCATTATGTTAGCACTGTGGATGATGATTTGGTTCAGGGACCGTGATGTCAATCGGAACACCACTGCATGGCAACAGCCATACAAGTTACTGTCACCCAGTGATAGTATCCGCTTTCGGTTGTTTTCAATCTTGAGACTCAAACTGATGGTATTTGATTAATAGGGAATCATCCGGAATATGTTTGTGCTGCGTTGAAATGACACTTCGTTAGAATTATTACCAGTGGTCCCAGAATCAATAGTCTGAAAAATATAAACACCCGGAAGTGTCCACACCCTGTTTATCTCCATTGAATCTGTGTAATAATCACACAGTGTCTATTTCTTGCGATTATCGCTTGTTCTATTCTGCCCATGTCCGTTGGTGTTCAAAAATGAAAAGTTCCATTACACGACCTTTCATTTTACTCTTCATAAGAGTCTGTGTTAATGTGTTCTTCATGTGACGTCATATACACTAGGTGGCAGTGCAGGTCGATTCTGGCACATCTAGGCATATCGGTTTTTTTCTTCAATAAATACTTATTTCCACAAAAACTAAGATACAACTGAGACACAAAAATAGAGTTTGGGGGTTACACATTAATGCATCAATTACATCATTAACTTTAAATTTAAAAAAATAAATAAATGAAAAAATAAAGTGAATGTATTCTTGAAACAGAAGTTGAGATTTTTCACGTGAATTATTTAATCGCCGATTATTTAGGTTTATCACAACCCCCATACCAATCTTGACGCTAACAGCTTATATTATAACTAACACTGATTAGTGGTTTGAAGGGAAGAGGTGGTCAGAGGTGGGAGACTTACCTCCTCCATCAGGACTATGTCATAGTGGGAGGAGGCCACAGCCGTCCCGATGGCTTCCATCCGCTCTGCTCGGTCCGAGCATGCGCCAGGCGTGAACACACCCCTACAAGGTCAGCCCTAAGAAGGTCACCATAGTCACCAAGGTCAAATCTAAGGCCTATATATTAGGTAATGAAAGCTTGAGAGGAATAAAGAGGGATTGTGGTATTTTTTTTCTAAGATAATGCTTAATTAAGAGAGAAATATAACACGATTGAATCTATTTTTCTGCAGGAATGAATTTCACCGACATAGTGCTGATTCCACCTACACACAAGATATAGTTATATCTGGCTGTCTTGGTAGATTTGAATAATCGTATGCATATTTGCCGCGATGTGTCTTGAGGAGTCGCGGTGGTGCAGCACCAAAACATACACACGACATGGTGCGCTACATTTCGTGACATACGAGGTACGACACATCATGACACTGTAAGATATTACCAGATATACCACGGCAAATCCATCGTGTTGGTGGAACCAGCCCTTTAAGCAGTAATTTTACATATTTTTTTTAAGATGTTGACGATACTCGCACACTGCAGCCCATGATTGACATACACATACAATCTAGACCCATGAATTTTTTAGACTCGTGTCAACCACAACTTTATTGTTATGTGTGTCTTTGATTATATAATTCATGGTGATTTGATTTAGGGGTGCTCTGTAGTATATTTGTGCTACGTCAGAAATTGAATTTTTTTTTTTTTTTTTTTTGTCACAGACATACTATTTGTTTCAGAAAAGCTGCATTTAGAATATGAGTTCAGGTTATAGCATGAGGCGTTCACTTGTTGAGGGCAGCAAGATCCATACCGATAGGTGAGAGGTTCTCATAGAAAAACCATATACAAGGAGAGGAAGACAGACAACATTAGATTCCCTTTCACTTTAATCTATAATTGATATTCTGTACAAGTTATGGAATTTGTGGAATAGCTAATTGCCCTAGGTACCTGGCATTTGTTACGTATAGAAAAATATATTACTAGTTGTGGAAACAAGTGATCCTGAAATGAAAGAGACCGTGGTTCTAAAGAATCACTGAATAACTCACTGGTTTAGTGTGGATTTACACATTTGAGTACATATAGGGAAGTATGATACTAAGGTAGGAGACAAATAGAGTAGTAAGGCAGTCGTGAGTGATAGTGATAAGTGACAGGCTGGTTAGGAGTGATGGGTGAAGAGTGACAGGGTGTTGAGTGAATTAGAAAACGATGATTAATCACAGTCCGCTGGCATGCGGCCTGCTAACAGGCAGCGCACTGGCAAACGGACAAGCCGTCTGTTGACAGACATAACAATAACAATTAGTCTATTGACAGGCAATACACCAACAAGCAGCTGACCGACAGGCAGCACACTGGCTATGCAATACACTGACAGGCAGCACACTGGCTATGCAATACACTGACAGGCAGCACACTGGCTATGCAATACACTGACAGGCAGCACACTGGCTATGCAATACACTGACAGGCAGCACACTGGCTATGCAATACACTGACAGGCAGCACACTGGCTATGCAATACACTGACAGGCAGCACACTGGCTATGCAATACACTGACAGGCAGCACACTGGCTATGCAATACACTGACAGGCAGCACACTGGCTATGCAATACACTGACAGGCAGTACACTGGCTATGCAATATCTAAAACAGATGCTACTACTTTCTTGCGTAATGGCAATTTCATTACATGTAACCGCTCGGCTGAATATTTGATGGTTTTTTATATATGACAAAAAGTTATTATACTAGGGAGGGAGGGAGGGAGGAAGGGAGGTGGAAGCCTGTTGCAATATATATAAATACACTGAACCGCAACGGGTGCCTATACAATATATAAAAATACACTGCTGTCGCCGCCCGCGCCCGGTATCGGCGGTATCGAAACTCTAATTATTCAGAATACATTACTGTAATGTATTATAATGTAAGCCGCAAAAACTGTTCCCTGTCTCCCCTAATTATTTCGGTCTTGACCTACAGGTCAAACCGAAATAACCCGTTTCTACCGTGATGCAAAAAAAAATATACATGGACTTGGTCACAGATTTCTGTTTACAATATCTCGAAAACAAGAAGAGGCAACGTTCTTCTCCCGCAAAAAAAAATTACAATATCTCTGGCGGGTTTCGGGAAAAGCCAGAGCCCATATATAGCCCTTTACTGCCACTAGAAAAGTTACACTAACAAGCCGATGTGTCATAAGGATTTACTGATAATCCTGTAACTTGTCTTCTCTCAAAGTTTGATACCGGCTCTATCAAAATATCACCGACATTAAAGCCATTCTAAGCGTATTAGCGATATAGATCTTGAGACATCACACATTGGATCCGCAGATAATAACAAGTGTCTATACTAGTGATATGACAGTAAAATTGTCACAACAATGTTAATCATATTTTTTATTAGCCTGTCTCTGAATTGACTTGAGTGAGTTTTAAGATACCCTCAATATTAGTAGTCAAGATAACATGTGAAGGGGACAGGGCATAGTCTATAACCAGAAGTAGCTTCACAGGTAGTTTAACGTCCAATTTAGAGACGGGAATCGACGTCTTAACGTTAGTTATTTACACATTAATGGTCTAAGGGCAGGACAAGACACTATTTTCATTAAGAATTAAAAGACTCTAGCTGAGATTATCTGGTGGAATATCGTATCCTACTTTGTGCCGATACCTTAGATATCTAACAAATGCTGACCTCCTCAAGCAGTACAATGTCAAGCTCACGGCATGATAAGGCTTCTGAAAGTGCTTCTAGACGCTCCATCTGACTTTGAATAAAAAGCCCAGTGGGATCTGCTATACCCCTGGAAATAAATGTAGACTACATTCGTCAGGGATTGGTGCGACAAGTCGATTCTTAACTTTAGATAAGTTTTAGATAAGTTTTAAGTAAAAATTATTAAACTAGCAACCGAACTCGGGTATGGGTCGGTCTTCTGATGGGGTCTCTGAATTGATATACAAGAAGGTAGTGTATTACAATGATTATCAGAATCACATTTGTGCCAATAAATGCCTCGTTCCGTACGAACCGTAAATTAACATCTCATTTTGTAGCTTGTACAGCATGGTCAGGTCGTTTTATATAATTACAGATGTTGTTCAGTCGCACTTACTATGTCTCCTAATTATTATATACACATGTACTTGGAAATCATTAATCATTACAACTCACTATATAGTAGAATGACTGGACATGGGTTATGGAAGGATGTACGAGTATTCTATCGCTACTCAGTGACAAACAGAATCTGTACTCCTGGTCAGTAAAAGTGAGACATTCACCCACAGGTATGTAATGATTTATTATATACCGATGTATGTATATCTTACAATTACTAATCTCTGCTATGCAAATAGCAACTGTAAAATGTTCACAAAGTGTGCAGTAAAATCCCATACTGCACAGTGTGCAGTGAGTACTATCCTCTGTACCATGTGACATGTTAACAATGGGAGTAAAAAAGTAAACAAACAAAATGGCGAACGTTTCCCTTATTCAGAGGTATACAGACACAATAGGATCACCCAGCACTACCCACACACCTGAAATCGTCATTAAATATCTAGACATATCTCCAACATACATTCATTTAATTACCTTATTTAAGATGTAAGATCTATTTTAGTTCATCCCAAACTGTACCGTGAGCATCACCTCCACTTTTGATGTGGACATGACTTCACCGTAACAGTGTCGCATAGCTACCCGCATAACAACAGGCATGTTGCATAGAAACACGCATCGCAACACATTGAAAGCAGTTAGTTCAAAGCGTGCAGGACTGACACATCTCTATGTGTTTGTTATGAATCGATAATATATGGATTAACAAATTACAGGCTATTTAAGTAAAATTAATACATTATTTCAATACTATTAGGTATATAATAATCGGCTCGGTTAGTATGGGTTTAGTAAACTAACTTGTTCTGCTCCTCCATCTTGATACACTATATTAGTATTCCCTAAATACATTTCTCAACAAGTGAATGGTTGACAATGTATTTTCAATGAAGTCACTTCTTGAGACTTGGTTGTTCATAATCAAATATCCAGCAGCAACTGCTTTCTTGATTTGTGCCCTGGGTTGGTAGTCATCAGGCTTCCTTGCAGGACCTTCACTGATTCTAGTAGGTGTATAATTGACATGCAAATAAGAATGTTCTAGCAATATGTTGTAGTTTGGTATGGGGTGTGGGATCTTTGGCATGAGTGGATTAACCCTAGAACTTTGCACCATCGTCTGAAACATCTGTTTGGTGGAAGCGCCCACCAGACGCTTGTGCGGCGACCATATGAGCGTCTGCTCGGGGTTTTGGTGGAGCAGCGACACATTTTGAGGCCATTTGGCTAGACGTTTCAACTGATGTCGGCTGAAAGGTTGGCTGGAAAGTCTGTTGACGTTGAAAAAGCAGTTGTTTGGTGGAATCGACCCTTAAGTCTCTTATGGTTCTTATTATTTCGTGTGACACAGGTACCTGTCGAAAACCAGTGCAATTTAATCTCAGAGGCTTCTCTCAAGGTAAGGAGGTCAGAAAAACACAACATTAAATTCTGTTTTCTGCATGGCAAGGCATATATATATCATAAGATAAGATGCATACCTGAGTGACTACAAAAAAAGAATAGCAAGCTCTAGTTTTTCACTGCACAAGAGTCTCACTCTTGTGGCGATTCACTCTTCATACACAGGTCTGGTTAAGTCTGTCTCTATGTGGGGCTGAAATTCCAAGCAGATCCGACAGAATTCTGACGTTTTATATGTGGTAGGTAACAACAAACCCATCCAAAAAGTAAAACATGTCTGACTTTTGAAATACTCCATTCAGGACTTGCACACTAGCGCCATCTTGTAATGGCCGCCAATGTAGGTCACACGAAAACGAGGCGTGCGACCTGACTCCTGAGCGTTTGATATGGGGAAAAAACTTTTTTTTTCTAACTCGGAAAATGCAAATTGTTGTATCGTTGTGAATAATCGGCCGATCTTTATAAATAAAGCATCGTTAGAAAGCTAGGACTCTGGCCTATTTGTTCTTATACATGTCATAAGCCTATATCCTGGCTAAGAATTCCTGTATTAGCTTGAACATCGAAATTTGTTAGGTAAAAAATACTAAATCATGTTACCTTCCTGCCTTCACTGTGATTTAATGAAAAATCTTTCGCGATGACCTATAGAAATAAGCATCCTATCTTATTAGGTATTTCATGACAATTAATATGATACCTACTTCGCAAGGCTGTGATAGATATTTCTTGGTGTAACATAGCATTTTGACAGATGACAAAGAATATAAATGTATGACATGGGCAAGGAAATGTCAGTTTACTGGCCGATGTCATTTATATTGATTATCAAGATTCCTGATAGGAAATGCATATTATCTATATAATAAATATTTATCATTTATATAAGAAATAGATTGACAAAAAATATTGGGCCATGATTATGGGTGGACAGGCTGAATGTTTAATATGGGTATAAATTTGTCAACTGTCAAAATACTCCATTACCTCCAGAAATATCTATCACTGTGGAAACAGGAAGGTAAAATGTTTGTAAATATGAATAGGTTAGTGTACACAGGTTTACAGTTCATGTATAAATATATCTAGACTGGCTCCAGTCTGCCATTTTCACAGCTTGCGTCACTATAACAACTCATGAGACCTGGCAGTAGAGAGTGTCAGGTGGTAACTGGAACATATCCAATTAGGAATTAAGAACAAATCAGTGACCAGTGATCAGTGATCATGTCAGTCTCAAAGTTTGCCTATGACCTTGTGATGTGATATGTAGGGAACCTGGGGTTGTCTATTCTTGTCGCCCTTTGTAGCAGCTGCTGTGTTGAGTAGGTACTGTGTGGCAGTTCTGTAGTGACCTGCTACAAGCCACCTGTGAGGCCACAAGCCACATGCTATTTCTGGCACCGTGTTGGAACCAGACTTAACAGGTTATCTGGCCACCTGGCAGGTACCTGAATTATTGACTGATTCTGTAGCAGTGAAGAAGGTCCCAGCAGAACTGACTGGTCAGCTGGGTACCAGACTTACACAGAACCACCAGTGGGAACCCAGCAGGATTCTGCACATGCTCAGTGAGACCCAGCATGTGTATGGTATAAGAAGCCTGCTGAAGCTCAGCTGGACACACTGGGGTGTGGAGGCACTGTGTGCGGTCCCTCTACAGGGCAGCTGTTTCTGTTCTCTGCCAAGGGCGCTAGACCTTCGGGTCCCCTGGTGGTTGGGTCAGAGAGTCCTGGTTCTCTAAAAGGAGAGGGTTATCCACTGGGTCCCCTTTCTGGATGGAGTTATGGGATCCAGAGATGAGAGCAAGTGATGACACCTTCGGGGCTCTCCCTATGATCCTCTCGGGCAGTGCCACAGTGCTGGGTGGCTGTGGTAAACCACAGCTGTGGGTCTGCGGGTGGGACCAGCACTGGGATGGCATTCTGGACCAAGACCGTGGTGGTGCTTGGGAGGAGCTTCGGCTGTAACTGACACCCAGCCACTACAGATATAATCAAATGCATTTCATTATCAGGTACCCCGGGTAAAAACATTAATTCTTGCCATTAAAACTTAATTAATATGGGAGTCTGCCTCATTGTTTAATTAAACAGGTAGACCCTTGCAGAAATAGCGAAAAAGGTCCATCCCCCATAGAAATACAAAAAAAACCCTAGTCTTGGAATAATCGAAAAAAGCCCCCCCCCCCCCGAAAACTGCCCCCCCCCCCCCCCACTGCCAAGATCATTGAGCGCCCTCTAGGATAGCCAGTTTACATCCAGTCCTGCTACTAAGCCTCAGGTGAGAGGTGTATTCTTTACTTAATTGTAGAAATTGCATTGAACAAGAACAAAAGCACTAGATCTATCTAGATGAACCCATCTAGATCTAGATCTACTATCTAGTCAGAGAGGAACTGTCAGTGTCACAGTCACAGGGTCGATGACTGTGATTGAACTTACCAGCAGTTGAGAGTCAGAACATTGAGCTCGGTCTTCGCCATGGTTCTGGTTTTCCCTGTATGAACTGAAATTAGTGTGACATTCAATCTTCACTATCTTCTACCACACTTGAACTTTGAGCTGTAACTTGGGTTGTCGTTTCTGATAGTGATACACACTGCACCGCTAGAGCAACATACACAAATTTAGGACTGACTTGAGATAATATTTAAAATGTCAACACGTAAGATTGTTAGCTATATATATTCGTAAATGGCAAAGGTATGGTTTGGCAAAATTATCTTTCCTGAGAGTAGTTGCTACAAAATTTGGCATCTTATTGGTATAATCAATAGGTTGTGTATTATATATCAATACAACAGCAAAAATATTGAAACTCTGTATGGTGCCACCTGAAAACGTGCGTTCAGCGCAAAGACCACGGCCACGGCAGCTGTTGAGAAACTGGTAATTTCTTAATTTTTTTTAACGAAGCAGTCACAATGAACACTTATAGTTACTAGTTGTTTAACAACTGGACCGCTATGGTTTTACCTCAAGTTTTTTTGCGACCTGAAGGATTTTAGGCATCTAGTTTCATTGGTCCGTGCATAGATCTCTTCTTAACATACATGTCCGTGTGACCGGATAGGTAGCAGGTAGAAACGGTCCGGAGTAATATCGGCCCGACATTCGCGGCGGAACGCGGAACGGCAAATAAACATATATTCCCCATCATGAATCTAAATATAAACTTGCTGATCGTTTTCCTCATGTCTTTAGCAGTTTATTAGTCTTCACCTGGCGCTTCTAGGTTACTTATTCGAATATTCACAGAGTTATGACTTGCCAAGTCGTTGTTGGGGATGGAAGACCGACAACAGCCCGCCCAGACGCCGACGCCTCTCTCCCGGGTTCTTGGTGGGGAGGCGCCGGGGGGCGGGCGGGCCGATATTACCTCGGGCCGTTTTTACTTGTATTCACCGGATAGGTTGTTTCACCAAGTCCGTGGTTTGAAGAGCTACAAATTACATAGGTTAATAAGTAACCCAGTATATTATAAATGGTTACGACGGTGTTGAAGGAATGTGTTGACTGACACTCTACTTTGCGTCTTCAAATGTAGCTCCACACACTAACAGTAACACAGCGGCAGTCAGAAACATTGAAAGACTGAAAGTGAAAGTTTGACACGCCTTACACAAGTTACAGTGAGTTACACTACACGGTCTACACTGTCAACAAGAATACTGACTATGCACGCGATACTATGTTATGAACGGTAATTAGGGGAGTCTTGTGGATGAGCATTCTACCTAACATATCGCCGGGCAATATAGTAAGCATACATTTTGAGGACATTATTTTGATAAATTTTGCAACTGGCTGTATTCGTACCGGTACTCAAACTTCTCGACCATACCTATGCATGTAGGCCTACACACTGTAACACAGTACTACAGTACCGGTTCCAAACTATTAAATTTGGGAATCAGTATTATCATGAAACATCACAAAATTTCATATGATTGCTTATATGGCATGAGTTGTTTTCGCGGCATGATATCACGAAGTGGAGTAGTCCGAGAGGCTCCGACTGGCAAGCGGTGCAGACACTGAGACAGTCAGAGAGCAGTCCCATTCTCCGAGTCATCTGGTGACTTCCGGTTTAAAATTCCCTCCAAATTATGCAAATATCCCTGACAACGGACACTGTCCGCCATATTGCTGGTGACCACAAATCGCTGTCAGAGTGTAAAATGGTGGAAAACTCTACTAATTTACCTTCTTATGTGTAATTTACACGTGCAATGATTTAAATAAGATTATTTACATTATCCAGACATGATTTAAACGTGCCAACTCAAATAGAATCGTTGTTTCGACGATTTGTTGACATCGCGTTCAGAGGCTGAACTGAGGCCATCACTTATTCAATTGATCTGAAACTGCCAGGGTAGTTTGGTTTTATCGAGAGATTGGTATCGGGGTCACTTAATACATCCCCACACATCAAATACTATCATGAATGGACTTTTGAATTCGCCATAGGCTTAGCATTGGATAGGCTGCCTTGCAAAATGGTCGTGCTAGAACTAGAGGCCGGTTCGTAGCGCCACCTACTTCCAGGCTGACTCGACCAATAGAGGCCTAGGCTAACTGGTCGACCAAATATGTACATTTCAGCAGCCGTTTTCCTATATATATTTAGGAATATAGGTAGAATCTTTCTGATTTTGTGATAGACAGTTTTCTGAGGCAAAATGCAGTAAAATGACAGTAATTTCCTACCTTTGCATTAGTTCTAAGTAATTGAACAGCCAGTGTTTGTAAAATCCATGTCTATGCATTCTGCAGGCGCCAAAAATAACAAAAAATTGGTTTCAAAAGTGCAGGAAATCCTTCACAGGGGATTGCCAGAAACCAGCTTATCAAATATGGCTGACATGAGTTGGAACTGTTGAAATGTGGTTAAATGAGTTGTACAAAAAGGCTCTCGAAAGTAACACAAAGGAACAAAACAGGAGCTGTATCATCAAAAAATGAATTATACATTTCTGAAGGTAAGGGAGCATAAAAAGGCACTTACATTGACAGTATTACAGAGAACCAAGGACCTGATATTTTGTACTATGGGAATAAGCGGTTGTGCTCTCTGACTGTCCGCTAGGCAGTCAAAGTCTCTCAGACTAGAAGTGGAGCTGTGTGATATCTGTAGGGGAAGAAAACAAATGGCCTATAAACAATTATATGAAATTGAGTAATGTTTAGATTTTACTATATACCAATGCCGTATTTACTGTAAATACGTACCGTTTTGATATACAATGTAAAAATGCTATACGGACCACTGGTCCGTACACTAAAATACGGACCACCTTGCCATACACATTTATTAGATATTGGTTGTTAAGACAAACGAAATTAATGATTTTAAAAAAAATTTCGGGTATATAGTAAATATATAACGTCCAACCATGCTTGTACAAGTCACAGAACTCGATGACAATTTATGTTTGTACGGAACTCAGCATAAACGCCTCGTTCCGTACAAACCGTAAATTGTTATCTTAGCCTGGTATATATGTCCATTAGTCCGAGAGGTCCTGACTGTTTTGCGCATCGCTAGACAGCCAGAGCCTCTCAGACTAATGTCCATAGGCTTGACGTTAGGAAATCGTTCTCAGCAGGCGTGCGAGTATGGTAACTCGTAATTAATGGGTGATATACAGATAAATATTTGCAGGCTAAGATAAAAATCAGAACCATATTCCTGTTTGATCTGAGTCCGGACCAAAAACTCATCAATGTCTTAGTACTCTTACTGAATAGTTAAGACCGGAAGTTATATTATACACTTCAGTCCACACTGGTAATTCTCACCCTGTGCTAGTTAGACTGGCTAACCTGACGTGGTAATAAAGATCCTTAGTTACACAGTAAACTGGACTCCTCGTACTACAGTATTTTGGTACTGTACTATAACAGTCTATAGTATAATAAGGTATAAACTAACGTTTTATGTGCATGTATATACATATATGATAAAAGGAAATAGTTTTTAAGTCTGTGTAGATCTTCGTCTATGCCCCTGCTATAATATCGGCATATTAGAACAAACGAAGATGTGACACAGGAAGCACTCAATGGTTATTAAACGTTATCTCATCCCTGGTATTTTTTCTCCATAGACTTAACATTGGGAACTCGTATCCAACGCCCATTAGATATTTAGGGAAAATATCCAATGGAGGATTATGTCACGAATGTTAACCGAATAGTCAATGTGAGGGATGAGATAAATTCAGAAACCCATTCAAGTTTAGGGTCAGAGCTCGATCCCATCTCGTTTAAATCGCTACATAATTCATGCGGCTTCGCCTTGTGAATTACTACCTGTTTCAAACTCGATGGGATACAAGCTCATACCCTAAACGTTCATGGGTTTCCTCTATAATACACCATACTTAGATATATGATGGCATCACGCAACGTAGTATTCTGGATTCTACATTTGAGTGTGTGTTTTTTCTTGTAGACACTAACTTTTTGTCAACCTTGCAAGACTGCACCCTTCTCCAATAAATGCTGTTATGTCTCTCCTTGCTTCATCATACTTCAGATGGTTTCATCGACGGCCTTCAGTCAAGATGAACCCTTATAATAACCCATTTCAAAGTAATCCATACCAGGGTTCTTTGAATTATCTGAGAAATGATAAGCCACAGACTGCAGCCCCACCACCAAACCCACCTCTACCAGACCAGGCCAGATCTACCATAACTCATCAAATGGAGCTTCTACGTGCTAGGGTACCTACGTCTTTTTTTCTTTATGTTTAAACTTTTCAGTATGCTACTACCTGCGATCAATCATTGAAATACTACAAGATAGAAAAATAGCAGTTTGCTGTAACGATGACATTACGCAGCGATTTCACAATGTAGAGTCATGATTCCTGAAATGGAGCCTCGCCTTTACGCTGCTATTAGCAGTACAAATTTATGACATAATTTGTTTCTTCAGAAAGAATGTTAATACAGTACAATATCTATACATAAGACGTTATTCAAAATTGCGATAGACAACTTTTTAAGAAAAAAAGTCATAGGATATATGTTGTATTCTATATGATATACCTAATCACATTTACATGTAAAGTGGTAGATGTGAATCCAATATTAAATAGGCTTGTTCAATTGTGACGGGATTGACCTTACTCTTCAGCCCAAGGGATGGCCTACTGGGGCGTACATGAGCTACAAGGAGCCCGAGGAACCTGCTTTCCACACAGAGAGTGTTTCCAGTAACAGACAAAATGCATTTACCCCAAAACAAGATCCGAACCCTAGAACGCAGGATCTACATCCTCAATCACGAGACCTGTATCCCCAGTCACAAGATCCATATCCCAAGTCACAAATAATGTATCCTAAATCACAAGATACGTTTTCCCGAGCACAAGATAGTTATCCTAAATCACAAGATTCTTATCCCAGACCACAAGAGACGTACTCCAGATCACAGGATGCATATTCCAGCTCCCAAGACACGTATACTAGATCGCAGGATACGTATCCAAAGTCACAGGATACATATTCTGGCAATGACAAGAACCCATATGGCTGGCTATCTTCGGCTGCGCAAAGTAAACCGCTGTTCTCCCCACAAATCAAAACCACATTCCCCATACTGGGAGATGCACAAGAGAAACCTCCTGTATCTGCACCAAGCTCCCAGTACACTCCATATACGCCAGACTCAAGGAGCTCCACATCCAGAACACCCATCAGCAGAACCTCTGGATATGACAGTATGAAAACAGACTCTGGATACTCTCTAAAGAGATCTGACAGTCGGGAAGACTCATACTACTCCCGAGCCAACAAGATTTCCAAGACAGATGAGGAGGATGAGATGTTGTATTCAAAGAGCAGTGTGGATAAAGATGACCGCATGTTGTACACAGAGAGTCACCGTGACCGGCGGTACTCGCCGCCTCCCCGGCGTATGAGTCGGTCCCCGCCTCCCCGGCGTGTGAGTCGGTCCCCGCCTCCCCGACGTATGAGTCGGTCCCCGCCTCCCCGACGTGTGAGCCGGTCTCCGCCTACACGACATTCAAGTCAGAGGTCCCCAACCGACGACGGTGTCGTACCCAAACTCACCAGAGAACAACATCACCTACTCCTCAAAACGCTCACTAATCTACAGAGGCATGATGAACCGAAAGCACAGGTTCGTCTTTCTATTTGTTTTCTTCTTTTTTTTCTACTTTTTTTTAATAGTAAAACAGGAGTAAGTGTTTTAGAATTGTTTTAAGGTGATGAGTATTGCTTTTATTTAATGTTTAAGTGGCCGAGTCAAAGTTCTAATGATATCTAGTATGAACAAGCTTTGTTATTAATGCTTTAAGCTAAAATAATCTCTGCTGAAGTAAGCTTCAAATGGTAATGTAGGGTTCTTATTATATTTAAATAGTAAAGTTAACTCTCAATGGATTTGCATTCGGACCCGAACTCTTCTCATTAAAGTATGTTTTTAAACACGTATTTGTTTTTTTCTTTTTTTAGGAACTTAGAACTGAGAAATATGACCTGTGTCTATATCTGGCTTTGGACGACTGCCCTGCTGAATTCAACGCAATTGAAAAAATACTTGGAGAAAGTGTAAGATTCCTGGTCTGCCACTTTTGCTATTTCATGAGACTGAAACAGTCGTGTGGGTCTGTGATTCATACGTCTAAATCATTTCTTTAACATGTGTTGATATAGATAATTGGTAATCTAATAAGCAATAGTCAACACCAATATTTATAAACTCCGTGTTTAGATTTCTCATTTGGATGAATATTGTAATGTAGATATGATTTATCTAGCAGAGTAGGAACCAAGATCGTTTCATCATTAACAGGGATGAAAGTTTTCCACTTTTCCATGGAAATCCACTTTTTTAATTACCAGTTTAAGAATTCATTTTCCTTGTATAAATCGAGGAAAGTGTAAATTTCACCTCAATCATGCCAATACAACAGTGTCTAAACCTCTCCACAGACCCTCAGCCCATTCCTTGGCAATAGTGATGTATTTTCCATGTCTTTTTTTCAGTCTACTCTGAGGCAGCAAATTCCACCTAAAAGTATTTCCACTTTTATTTCTGACCCCAACTGACATCCCTGTCATTAATTATTCCTTTCGTACTTGAGATAAATGTATGGTACGTTTCTAGGGTGAAAACCTGAATTATCTTCGGCGGGCCTCGGATGCACATGTAGAGCTCCGTGGTGAGGGCACCAAGTTGGCACCCCATAAGCCGCTTCACGTCTATGTCGGGTAAGTGCCACCACCACACACATAGGAGGAAATTGGCTCAAAGTAGTGAGAATTCACGATTCTGATTCAGTACTGAAGTAAAGACAGGAATTAGAGTGTGAGATTTTCTTCTACATCAAAGGTCAGTCCTTTGAAGACCGTGGTCCTTTTTTTATACCATATGTATGTGGTGTGGGAAGGAAAAGAACGCTCACCTTGGTAAATATGTAGTGGTTCTGGTCTATTAATTCTATGAATAGTGTAGCAGAGTAGTTCAGTTGGTAATACAGATTACAGGACTCGAGGCTGAGCTTTTTCATATCTCAACTGATATCCCTGTTGCAATTTACTCAAACTATGTTATTCTTGATTTGTGACGAAGATCTAGGGCAGATTGACTCACCATCACCTCTATAATAGTGTGTCAACTCTGAAGCCAGTGGGAATAAAGGTGCCTACATTTTCATATTCTTTTACAGGCATTCAACATTGAAAGGCATGCAAGAAGGCGAAAAATTAGCTAAAAGTCTCGTCGGTGTTGTAAGTAGTTTTTAACCATTTAACAGGAGGACAATGTCTCAAGGCTTTGCCATGATACGGTAGAACAGTGTCTTACGGCATTTTTAGTGCATTTAGATAATGTTTTGATTTTGATGATTTTCTTTCAGGGTATATGTTGGACTATTTTATATAGCGAAATGAAATACCTTAAAATTGAATGTCACCATAGTTTTATCCTACCCCTAATATAAATCTCCATAGACTCAACATGGTGGGTCTGTATGCCACGGTTATGCCATATAATATTTATATGCCACTGGTGACATATGAAGTTAAAAACATGTCGCAGGGTAGGGTAAAATCAAAACATCACTCAATTTCATACAATTGTTCACATGCCATTCATTGTCTTCAGCTACAGATATCACTCAGCTCCGCTTCGTGATATCATTCCGCGAAGACAACTCATGCCATATAAACAATCATATGAAATTTCGTGATGTTTCATGATAATATTGACATTCAAATATGAATAACGCATGTATTTATTACGAATGGGGGGGGGGGGGGGGGCATTTCGGGTGAAATAGGCATACTAAAACATGTTCACAATATTATGATTTACAATTAGCATTAGTGTTACACTTACCATCTCGATAAGTTGCACTGACAGTTGCTTACATCCTTGGAAGTGTCATTATTTATTTAAAACATTATGTTTGATTTGAATTTGATATTCATATATTTTTGCCTAATTTCATTATTTTGGGGTGGGAGGCAAGTTGGCCGATTTGGCGCCAATTTGACACACTACACGGTACACCATAGGTTGCTAGAACGATTCAGTGTGCTGTGTTTAAGATGGCTGCCGACTGGTTTTGAGTTACTTTGGGACTTACTGTGCATCTCATAACATATCATAGCGAAAAATGAACGTAGAGACTCATGATATAGACCAGTAAAGAGATAAAGACACGCAGAAGGCAGTTCGTAAGTCTATTTTCTGATTATCTAAAGGGAACATATCGATATTTGTCATTTCCTTTTCGGCAGTTTGCTGCAAACGCGAAAACGCCCATGATTTTTAAAAAATCAGCAAACAGTTCGCCTTGGTGCAGGGATGCAAGTTCGCCGACAATTGACGGAAATCAGAAATTTCTGCATCTTGAAATATGATCATTCTTTAGGATGTGGCTAAGGTGTCACTTGTTCGAGCAAAAAAAACGAAATTGAAATATGATCATTAGCAAAGTATGAAAATCATAAAATAAAACTAAATTCCGCAGTCAGTACTTTGGAGGCAGTTAAACGCGCCAAGGGCCATTGACACTGCCGTCAGAGTTCCGTCAAGTGCCGAAATTTTGTTTGACGGCACCGGGGGGGGGGGAGGGGGGCGTCCCCCCCCCCCCCCCCGAATACGCCCCAGTTTTTTGTGTGTTTTTGTTTCCGACTTTTTCATCAGTCCCGACTTTCATCCCTGTTAGTGAATGCGGTCTTCCATCGTGCATACATAGTCTCGTGGTGGTAGTACATAGTCTTTGTACACGTCCACCCGCTTATTTGGCCTATAAAGGGCAATAATTCTATTTTCATATGCATACTTAGCTCTTGTTTCTATACCCCCTAAAAAATATTTTTAACCCGACAGTCTCGCTCACCCAGGCTTAGGTGTATGTCATTCACGGTAAAGAAAACAACCATGTAGTGCATTGCATTTTGCGGTATTAACAGTCTATTTCTTTCAGGTCCAAAGAGAATACAAAGAATGGTGTGACAAGAAAGGTGGGTACCATGATGTGCTTACAAAGTAAGTAGAGCATCAATCGGTTTCTTGCATATAAATGATACATTAATATCATTAGACATTTTCTGGAATAGTGATGAACAATATCACCATGTACGATTAGTTGTGACTAGATTTACTTTAACATTCCTGATGGTAAAACCTGTATACAGTAGCCTCAGTGCAAGGCATTCCACGGACACGCTCTTATAATATCTTCCCCTTCTGTATAGATGTAGATATCTAGGGATGTCTTTTACTTATTATCAGGTGGAGCTTTTGATATCCACTTATACGGACCCGGTGCAGTGAGAATTCCACACATGGATAGGACAGGTCCAATAAGAGAATTGACAATGAACAATTGGCAATCTGACTGGAACAAGCAAATAAACAAAACTGTATGCCATTCACCCAACTGTGAATAGGAATTAAGTCGTAGTGAACAAGTGAAGTTGACCCATCTAAAAATAGGTCACTCTAGACTTACACATGAGTACCTCCTGAAAGGTGATAATCCCCCATTACACCAAGCATGTGTTAACATATCCTGTTTTACTGTAAAAGGGTACAAGAAAATAGAAGAAAGTACTTGAGAAATATCAACAAAATGAAAATGTTGTTTGTGACTATTCCAAGATAAGATCTCATCAGCTTTTTGAAAGAGATAAATGTCATGGATTGTTTATAAAATATTTGAAAACCTTTAAAAGAATTGACTGAAATAAGTATGAAAGTGAAAAGCTTAAATCATTGATGGTCCCTCTATACCCTCAGGTTCTCCTGTGATGTTAAACCACAAACAAACAAAAGGAACAAACTTGAACATTATTGCGTGTCAAATACACAGAGAATACGACCATGCAGATCAATGTAATCGTAATATTGTGTATATATTCGTTGATATAGAGGATGATAGAGTTGTAATACATAATATGGTTGGATCAATATGAATTTTAATTTGTAGCCTATGGTTCAAGTCACCAACCCCCATACCCGACAAGCTACCCACCAGCATCCGTGGGGCATCCTTCTGGTAAGTACACCTGAGAGGTTCTGCATCAATTAAAAGAAATTATTAGTTATATGTGTCCTAATTGACTCCAATTACTTTGCCATGTGTACCTCTATCTAAATAATCTATATCGACGATTTATATGATGAATATAAGAAAGGGCAATATAATTTCTAACTTTTGGGATGGTTTGATATTGAGTATATTTTTATTACAAGTTCCCCTTCCAGACTTGATCTGGTGTCGCTTCTGAATTATCAGTGCTTTAATCGGTCCCATATCTCGATGTCTCTAGGTATCTTTTTCATATATGTAACCCAGTAAAAGATAAACTTGTGTCCGTTGCCATATCTGACTGATACTTTAATATCTCCATTTTTTTGGGGGTCATAGGAGCCCATGACCGACCAGTGCGGCACTTCATGGAAGACAGAGATGATCACTTTAAAACCCACGACGTAAATGATCTGCGTAAGTAACTTCCATTAAGGGACCAGTGGGAATAAACAGGTATATGATATTGGACCCATTTACAGGGATGCAAGTTTGCCGACACTTGACGGAAATCAGAAATTTCCTTGAAATATGATCATTAACAAAGAATGAAAATCATAAAATAAAACTAAATTCCAAGAAATTCTGGCAGCAGGCTCTCACCAACGGCGTATAAACCTCCAGTCAGTACTTTGGCGGCAGTTAAACGCGCCAAGGGCCGTTGACACTGCCGTCAGAGTTCCGTCAAGTGCCGAAATTTTGTTTGACGGCACAGGGGAGGGGGGCGCCCCCCCCCCCCCCCCCCGAATACGCCCCAGTTTTGTTTTTGTTTTTGTTTCCGATTTTTTCATCAGTCCCGACTTTCATCCCTGCATTTATGTAACGTAAAGTATATTGGTTGGCCTTCTCCTACGGGTACGCCAGATCTTTTGGTTCTCTCTGGTGCTATTGTTCCCGCCAAGACGCTTTGTTAGCGCCACTTCTCTAATATTCACATCTGTGGTCTTGAAGAGCCATTAAAGACATACAGATATACAGTAGAACCCGGCTAATCAGGACATACTATGTGTCCAGGAAAACTGACAGTGTTGCAATCAGAAGCGTGTGTCTCGCTTAGTAGGGCAGAATAAACTAAAAAACGGGACTTCTTCACAGTATGTCCTGCAAGCAGGTTATTGCTGTTCTCTACATAGTCTAAGTAGTCTAATGAAACTAGGTAGCGACATTCAGAATTCTGCTCTTTAGTTGCTGATTAGTCAATTTAACACTTACTATTCTATTTATGAAATATATTCATATAAGTCGCACTTTGTATGATTATATGCCAATCAGAATGTTGCAGCCAAAGTGGAGTCACTGAAACGTGCTTTATTTAGAATTACCTCATTTACTCCCGATACCACTTGGCTCATGGCAAAGGCCGATATACATGTAAATCAATATTTCCAGCGGGCTAGATTGCCTCACCAATAAGCATACGGCCCACATCGTATGATGATCATTTGATAAGCTAACACCTTAGGTTGTGACAGAACGTTTAACGGCACAGAGGACGACATGCCTTGAAAATTGATGCCCATGTCATTTTCCTAGAACTTGAATGTGATGATCTCACATCACAGGTGTTGTAAAACATGTATCTGATTTTGAATGTCGGAGTCACCGTATTAATTTCTCTATCTTGATATTAGTATTTTAATACTCTCATAATAGAATATACAGAATGTCTAAAAAGTTGGAGTTCATACAGTAAAACCCATGTCATTTTGTCCAAACTTGGATAGAATATAGTAAATGTATAGTATAAGATGAAGAGATATCTATGTGTGTTATATATAGTATAACACATTTAAGTACCAAAAATTATTGGTCACCTTAAAGAGATCAAGCAAATTTGGTTCGTGCAAACTGAATCATGCGTGATATTTTATGAATTTGGCATAAGAATATATATCACACTGAACCAATTTGGATTGATAATTGATAATATTTATAAATTACCAGCTGGCACCATTGTAAATTGAAGGCTATGCCTTTAATATCATTCTAAAGATAAAACATTAGAAAAAGCAGATGAAAATTAATGAAAGCCAACTTTAATCAGCGCAACAATGTTTGATAATATCCATTTAGTCTAAACCTGAATACAAGGCAGAATAACGAGTAGCTTCATTCACTTCCCTTACTGATTTAAAGTATAGTTGGAAGTATTACTGCTTGGCATTCATTCTATTTCACTGCATTTGTTAAAGTAACAGAATTCACTAAAGTGTGATCTTTTACTCGACAAAATCCAATTGATGGAACAAAATATCGCCAATTTCAGGGATGTATATTGAAGAACGAAAAAAAGAAAAAGGATTTGGCCAGGATCCTCCAAGTATGCAAGACAGTGAGTGTTCCTGCAATAGAGGTTCCAAAAACTCTTTATTTTACATAGGTTTAAGCTTACTAAACTCATTTCTATTTAAGAAACTTCGACTACGATATATTTTATTACAACGGACAATGTATGACTGGTCAGGACATGGTGACTACAGGCTTACAAACGTGGAGGCCAAAGAGTCCTAACTTCAACGCTAAAAGTCGTTGAGCAAACCATAAGGCATTTATTGTAAGGATTTTTGTTAGGTGTCAATCTGTAGCCGACTTCCTATCAGAGTTGTTATTTATAATTCCTTTTAATTGTATGAAGCTAGTATATGGTTGGGGTAAATACTTTATATATTTGCCGGGTTGGGGCTGTTTTTTTATGTTCCATAGGGCATCGAAGACGTGTCCTGTGGCAACAAAGACTAGGTCCATCATGAAATAGTTGCCTCTGCTGTTCCGAGGTGGCCTATTATATTGTCAGCAGATAACAGATAAAGCAACGCTGAGGAACATTTTCTATACCCCACCAAAAACATTTGAAATATTGCTTCAAAATGTTACTGAGACGGAAAACAAGTAAACATGGGTAGGCCTTGATTCCTACTCGCAAATGGCACAGTAACAGAAGTTTTAATTCGCATCCAAAGTGCCATCTTTTATTCATTTGATTCAGAATCATTATGAAATAGCCATAACATTTTGTGCATTATAATGATAAGTAAAGTCTTATCGCCTAATAGTTTGTAGCAGTCTGATATAGTTAAAACCTTTTCTTTTTCAGTAGTGACCCCCAAGTTTATTTCAGATGAAATACCGGCCTTATGATACTGTTATTTTCTTTATTTATTTACTTCCTGAAATTATACAAGCTTCATGGATGCTGAAAAGTGCCCGACAGTCATATTAATGGGACCATCTATACAATTGTTTACCTCCGCTTAATAGGTAGAATGAGAAAAGTAAAAGGCGTTCATGTTCAGTTCTGTAGATGTTAATATCCTCGAGTGAGAACTCAAATCCGTGTGGCGGGAAATTTTAAGAAAAATGAGTATTTTGGCGAACGCAAAGAATATAATTGAGGAACCATACATGTCTTAGACTTGACTAAATCTATTATAGCTGAGATGTCAACGCAAAAATTCAGACAGTCAAGTTGTTTTCTAAACCAATCTTTTAACTTTTGTTCTATCTGCAAACCTGTTTAAAATCAGCATTAACACTCTAATGCGTCAAATTAGTCTAATCTAGAGGCCATCGATAAAGTATGTACGCAATTTTTCTCCTTAATAAAATATGATTCACCCCACCCCCATTTCTCTTCCTATAGAGAAGAATGTGTCCATAACTGTAAGGATATCTTGTTGAATTGTCAGAGAAAAAACTTGAAACATAATGAAAATCTTGTTTGTGACCATCCCAAAGAATGATACAATTAGCTTTTTGAAAGAGATGCATTTCTTTGATAGTTTATAAGATTGTTGAGAACATTGAAATGAATCAACTGAAATAAGTCAATGATAGTGAAAAGCTTTAATCTTTGAAGGTCCATATATACCTGCAAGGTTCCCTGTGACGTTAACCACAAACGTTAAACACGTTGCACAAAATATGCATTTTCTAGACACCACCCCCTCCCCCTATTCTGTATGTACAATATCCACCCACTCACCTACCTACAAGTGGAAGGGGAAGTGGAAGTGAAACCTTAAGTACATCTATTGTTTTGTATTTTTAAAATCCAAGTATATAGACACGGCATGTGATTTGCTTATATGGTGATACTAGGGTACTGTATACTACCAGAATGTAGAACTCACCATAGACCGCATTAGTGTGACGTCATTTGACCTGCCGAGAGCGGGGTTTCCCTACGTTCTAGTGCCAAACAATGGGATATCCATTCCCTGAGTGCAGTCACCAGCAAACAGAAACGTCTCGGAGTACCTAGTTCTGCAGAATATTTAACTGTTCTATGGCATTGACACAAATCTAACAACATAATATCTTTCTCCTGAGTACACTTATTAGTGTTGTCACACTTTTGAATAATCGGAGAACAACTTGACAGTTATTGAGACTTGATGGTGCAAGGTTGGCACCATTGTAATGAAATCAAACATGGGTCTGATTTTAGTCTTACCACCAAACTTACCATTCTGTCAGCCATAGCTCAGCTCAAAAATATATTTCCTGCTAAATACATTCTCAACTGTCTTTATCTTTGCTCGTTTAAAACAGAAAACATTCGTTCATTGACAACAGGAGACTCCCGTCGATACATCGTGTATGCGGTGCTTCGCGGAGTTTAGACTTGTTTGGCACCAAAATGCCACGTGGTAGGTGGGGAATCCCAATGATGACGTCAGGACTAATGCGGTCTATGTGATATCAACTTTGTGACATTCCTCCTAACCACCCATCAGCCTGTCCAGGTCAATCTGGCCACCAATCTGCCAACCCACTAACCTAGTCATCTATCAACATACCCACCAACAACACTGCTTAGCAACCTGCCCATCAACCAACATTTCTTCCGACCGGCCTAAACACCCACCAACTTGCGTTAACAAACACAAACCTGCCTTCCCCCAAACCTATTAAATCACCACTGCTTACTCACCACGCTGCCCAATTTACAACCTATCAGCACTCTGCCTGTCAGGTGCCTGGCAGTGGGCTGCTTGTCTCTGAATGACCTGCCTGTCTGTGGACGGGGCAGCCATCTTGCTGTATGCCCATGTGTCAGCTAGTAAAGCAGGTAGCGAGAGGACAGGGAGTTGTGCGGGAAGAGAGTCAGATGGGCAAACAGTGGGAACAAGTTGGCATCAGGGAAGCAGGCAGTCTGATGGGCGTCCCTTGCCATTCCTTGCACTGTGTGTACTACGTATAGTCTTTCTCCCATCAGGAGAACAGGATATCTAATACAGAATCCCAAGTATACAGCTTTAGCAAAGCTGCATTTTCATATTGCTAAAAATTATATCAACTTATTATGCATGAAATTGCAACCGGAAGGATCAAGCCTCCACCCTCGCTTCCCCCCTTGTACTCACCTCTTGCATTTTAGACCAACACCCCTCCCACCCTCCATCCGCTTGCTGCGTACATACTTTATTGAGAGCCCTTTTTTCTATGATTCAGTCTTGTTTGTAGCATAATTTGATGCTCTTTTACAAAAATCATTAGTGTTAGTGACGGTCTTTTCCGTGATATGATTGAATCTAGGTCTTGTGTAGAGATGAAGGCTAGCTCTTAAGGTAATCCTCTTATCTAATTGTTAAAAGAAAATCTTCATTTGCGAAAATCATGCTCCGATGTTAACCTGTCTTTCAATGGTATTATAACAGTGGCCCTGAAGACAACAATTCGTGTTGAAGGTTCCACCCGCTATGTAGAAGACCAAGGATATCTCAGGAACTTCCATTCACAGCATACGATATACTCACCACCAGGTCGTGCACGATCTCGTAGTAAGTCACCAGACTGGTCAAGGAGGTCACCTGGTAGACAAACCAGGAGACCAAGGTCCAGATCCTGGTCCAGATCCTGGTCCAGGTCCAGGTCCAGGTCCAGATCCAGATCCAGGCCGAGGTTCAGAGCCAGGTCAAGGTCTTATTCAAGACCAAGATCCTGGTCACGTTCGAGATCACGGTCACCTCATTATAGATCGCAGTCACCACGAAGAATGGATCATAGACCATTTCTAACAGCAGCACGTGAACCTGAGTATCCCCTACGACGCTCAAGATCAAGGGATCGGTCAAGACGCTCTCGGTCAAGGTCTTTGGGACGCGAAAGACCAACCCAGAGGTCATGGTCACCAGCCCCACGTAGACATCCATCTCAAAGGTCTTCCTGGGGAAGAAAGCGGTCAATGTCAC
The DNA here is from genome assembly GCA_950022655.1 of Alentia gelatinosa. NCBI lineage: Eukaryota > Metazoa > Annelida > Polychaeta > Phyllodocida > Polynoidae > Alentia > Alentia gelatinosa. The sequence goes on along the minus strand of OX465580.1, from coordinate 21,779,535 downwards.
CTGATAAAAGTTCCTACTCGTCAAAACCAAAGTCCGCTAGGGTTGATAAAAGATCTAGTGATCATTCAAGTGGTAGTTCATCCAGATCTCATGATAAAAAGGGGTCTAGAGAAAGCAAGGATGATAGGAAAAGAGAAGCCAAGAAAGTAGAATCTAACAAGCATTCAAAAGATAAAGCTGGTGACAAAAGAGACTCAACAAAAGATCGAAAAGACAAGGATTCAAAACGCAAATCAGACTCTAAGAAATCGGGACAAGAGAAGGATTCAAAACACAGAACAAATGAAAATAAGAAGGAAACAAAGGCCAAATCTGCAGGCACTAGCACTGACAAGGCCAAATCAGAAGCCTCTAGCAACAAGGCCAAGTCAACAGATACAACAACTGACAAGGCCAAAGCGGCAGAAGTACCTACTGACAAGGCCAAAGCGGCAGAAGTACCTACTGACAAGGCCAAAGGGCCAGACACTGCTACTGACAAGGCCAAACCAGCAGAAGCAGCTACTGACAAGGCCAAAGTGGCAGAAACTGATTCTGACAAGGCCAAGTCGGCAGAATCGGCTGCCAACCAGATAAACATGGGAGAAGCTATTGCTGACAAGGCCAAGTCAGGAGAAGCGGCCACTGACAAGGCCAAATCGTCAGAAGCTGCCAATGGTAAAGCCAAATCGGTGGAGACTGCCATTGTCACGGCCGAGTCAGGAGACGGTACACCTAGTGCTGCTATTGTAGAAAATCAAATGGACGAGAAATCCGAGCTAGTGCCAAACGTAGAAAAGCCTGCAGAGGATGACACAAAGCCTGAACCAGCTACAGACGTTTCGCCAACAGGAGAGGTCGACAAATCTAAGGAAGCTCAGAAGGAGACGAATCCTGAACTGGGGAAAGCAAAAGGAGAGAATAAGGACGATGCCGTTGAGGCAACAGAATCAAAAGTAAATCCTCAGTCAGAAAAAACTACGAATGCAGAATCAGTAACTAAAGTAGAGGAAACGGACGTTATGAAAAGTGACCCGAAATCTGGGGAGCCTCAAAAATCAAATGCTGAGTCATTAAACAGAAAACCAACAGAGACACAGGCTGCTAAGCCTGTATTTGCTGTACCACATCCCGTAGGCCCTTTGAAGGCAAAGCCCCGGCCCCAGGGTGCAGTTAAGCCAGGACCTAAGGCTGCGGGTCCTGCAACACCAGGACCCAAAGGCCGAGGTCGTGGAAAACTGCAACCAGGCTCAAAGATCTGTAAAAACTGTGACCAAGCCCAAGGAACTGTAAAACCAGGAACGAAGGCGCAAACTAATACAAAAGCAAATGTACAGGCTAAGGTAGCAGCTAGCGCAGGACAGGGGTCCAAAGGCCAGGGTTCGGCTAAGCCTCAGCCAGGGTCCAAACCTCAACTACAAGGTGGTGTGAAAAAACAGGGTGCTACAAATGTGAAATCCAATGGAAAGACTGCAACTGGCAATTCAACAGTTGCAAAGAACGTTGCCCATTCTCAGGGTGGTGCTACAGTGCCACCCAACAATGCTGGTAACGCCATATCTGTCATTGGCAAGAGGCCACAGCCAATTGCTGCTCTGCCTCCGCAGCCGATTATGAATGCGCAGCAGGTTAGCTTTCGAGCAATGAATGTGGCCCATAATAAGGCCGTTGGACTGTTGGGCCCCAACTTAAAACAAGCCATTGATGAGAAGAACTGGGACTGGATGGGCGAGGTGGTCGTCTGGTTAGCGAAGCCTGGTGAGTACAAATCTTATAAACATTGAAGCTCATACCTCCTTATAACTGTGATCTTTAAAAGTAGATTTAGAGAGAATTTGGTGACTCATCAGAAGTTATCAAACATTGCATTATGTTCTATGAAGACTCACCACCCAGCCTGGCCTGGCAATCTTTGATCTCAATCGGGTTCGCTATAAAAGGGTATATCATTCGTATTATCGAATCAATAAGATTTTCCGACTGCTGTCGATGCTATCTAGGATTTAGATTTGATCTCTACCATGGTCACCATTGACCATAGGTGTCTTGTACAACCAATAGAGATTTTTTTTTCTAACGTTATCCTAAACTTATCTTGAAACAAGGCAAGAGTTTCATTAGATTTTTGTAGTCGTAGACGTTGTCCACTGATGCACCTTTAGGCTTGATAGGGGTGGAATAATCCACAATTCCATTCAGGTCCTTTGGAAATCGGTGATTATATCTTAGTCAGGGATGCCAGTTTGTAGGATTTTGCCTACATGTAGGATTTTCATTTTAGTCTCAAAGAGATGAACATTTAAAGAAATTGTATGTTTTGAGAACAATATAGACTCCAGGTTCCTTAATATCTAAATCATAGATAAACTTGTTCTGTTCTCTTTCAAAATTCTGAATTCTGCTACCCCTAGCACACTCAGTCAGAGAGCCTATGGATCCCAGTGCTCCAACCTACAGCTGTAGGATGGTAGGATTCCTGTGGGAAATTCTCCTACGGATAAGGGCAAACTTAGATACTGAAATATGATTGGCTTAAAATATGTCAGGTGAGAATAGAGTTATTAAAGCATCACAAAGTCTAAAAGAAAATATCAGAGGAATGCCTAATGAACTTGTAAAGGTATTCTGCAGAATATAGAACTGACAGTGTGTGGTAATCTTTCTTAAGTGATTTTCTTTGAAGAGTACGCCATTTAGTGCAGAACTACACATATACCCACTCTTATAGCAGATATCTAGATATCCTATACTGCCAGCCCATGCCCAAGGATCTGTTAGGAGAGTGATGGGAATTCCCCTACACCATGTGCGTTTTAGGTGATACATAGACTGGCCTCAGTCCCCATGTAGGAATTTTTCCTGACCCCAACTGGCATCCCTGCTTAGTTCTTCTTTTTAAAAGTTCGTGTTAGGAGGCAGTCGATCAGAGGCTTCATGTCTGATAATGCGTACCTCAGTGAATCCAAGTAATTGAGAGAAAAAAAATTGATGCCTTTTAACAGAGCAACGGCGCTATATCTGGGTGATGGGAGACGTGCAGATATACCAGGCAGCCCAGCAGGCCAGCACGTACGGCAGTGGGCCGTCCCTTGGCCTTCCGCGCTTCTTCCAGGTGGTGTGGATCGGCATCCCTGGGCTACTGCTGTCGCAGGTTGACAATGCGCTGAGCTGCTTCATCAAGAATCACCCGAATTTGAGGCGGCCGGAGTTGCTGCTCGTACACGTAGGCACAGAGAACGTGCTTGAGGGTAGTCAACAGACCTTCGGCCAGGAGGCCGTGAAGACAATGCTGCTGAGAGTGCGCCAGGAGCTGCCGGAGACGAGGATCGTCTGGTCGGAGCTGTTCCTTACGCCGCCGCTGGAGATGGACAGGAAGAATCTGGTGGAGACTCTCAACGGGGCGGCGCACAACACCATGCAGTTCATGATGACCAACACGGGATTCTGTGAGAACAACTCCATGTTCGAGTCCGTCCACGAGGACTTCTTCCGGTCAGACCAGATGACCCTCAACGAGAAGGGCGCCTTCGTGCTGATAGAGCGCTATAAGAAGTTCATCAAGGCCGCTGTCATGTAGTAGACGAGGGCTCATAGAGCAATGTCAAAATGTTCTCTATTATACTTTACAGTACTTATTGATTGACGCAGAAGTTCAAAGCTGACAGACAGAGACTGAGTGAGCAAATGGCAGTTACTAGGTCATTCTCTTATTGAACTGAACCCCAGAAACGTGTCTGAAAGGTGCTTACTGGGAAGTTGCACTATAAATATAATGCATACATAGTACTTTCCGTGAAATTCATAGAGTATATAAACCATGTCATGAGCATCATGCATTTCTGGTATTCAAATTTGATTGTTTTTCTAAACGATTATATTTGTTTTTAAAGGCAAAATACGTAAAGAATTTTCTCTTATCGGAAAGTTGCTCTTTTTAAAGATAAATGTTACAGAGCATAGTTGATGACCACACAAGCAGACAATTTGCATTTCAGATTATGACTTGTTAGATTATATCATGACTTATATCAAACTATAGTCTTATGCAAATGGAATGCCTTGCACATTCTTATCTGCTGTCAGGTGTGACTGATCGTCAATTGAAATTAAATTGAACTGGTTGGAGTGGAGAGAATTCCATGTTACATTTTCTCCATCATCACCAGCATGGTGTGTTTTTTTCTAATTCGAGGGAAAATTTCTGATATTTAATTAGTTAAGGGAAGCCCACGTGAGTAATTTGGCTGAGTAGCAGATAATGATCAGTAGGGTTGTAAACTGGTGCCATACAATATCTCATTCACATTTAACCGATAATGTAACAGATAAGGGGAAATTAAAATCATTTATGATTTGCCTTTTCTAAATATAGCCTCAGGAGGCTTACGTTATGAGAAGCAAAGTCTGGGAGGAGAAAGGCAAAACTAACGGTGCGTAAAATCATCCAAACCAAACCAAAAGTTGTGTTCCAAATTTCACTAAGACTTCTATTTCACCAGAATGTATGATACCAGGATGTTCGGATATCTTAGGCAACTATCTGCTCTGTGGGCTTCCCATTGGAATTTAACATGCTTATCATGCTTTGGATTAATACACATCATAGCGATTTTTATGAGGAAATATAGTGGGGCGGTTGTTGAAAACTTCGAATCACATTGCATTTCCTGAACGCTCATTATGTCACCTGTATCGACTAATGCGGCAATGACTTCTAATTAAATGCATTTTATTTTTTTACATTACTGTTCTGGAGCCTATGGAGGGAGAACTATCATCATGGCTAAAAAGAAATCACAATCCAGGGTTGTTGATTTAGATCATAAGGCCAATAACAAAGGAAAATTCTTTGAGAATCTTCAAGCTGCTCAGATCTAAAGGCCTGTCTGCCCGATCTGAGGTCCGACTGTTAAGCAGGGGTGCCAGGTGATGTTTGGGAATAATGCCCGTTACTTCAGGCTTTCCGGTTCCTTTTCCCAGAGAAACAAATGTATTTGTTAAATTGTCCGAAAATGTAGAATTCATGTTTTACTTTCCGGCTTCTCTTCCTAGACCTAACTGGCATCCTTGGTGTAGGTAGTACCCCAAATGCGTTCCAGACATTACATGGGAGTCTCAGTAAAACTGAAATTGACTCTAATAATCCAAATCAAAACAAGTTAAGTGCATTTTATTGTTTATTTAGATTTTATTCCGTTCAAAAATCAGTGTGTGCAGTGTGTTTATAAGGATAAACAATAGAAGTGTAGACCACTGTGGATTAGGTCTGTAATCTGTGTAATAGACGGGGTCCTTAGCACTTCTGATTATTGATATACAAAAGTTGAGAAAAAGAATGTGTATAATCCTTTCCTTCAATATTCATACGTTTCTGATAATGAGAAAAGGCGATATACAGTAAAATCCCGCTCAAGGGACACCTCGCTTAAGGGGCCATTCCGCTTAAGGGGGCACTTTGTTCGGAACAGAAATTGTTATCCGTTAATTTTAACCCCGCATAAGGGGACATGTCGCTTAAGGGGTCACTTTGCTCAGAACAGAATGTACCCTTAAACGGGGTTTTACTGTATACATAACGAAGGTAAAGTAAGCGAGTACATGCCTCGGTTGACTTCGTCTACGTACATGGTTTTGTATAGAAGACAGAGGGACTGCAGTGAGGCATTTCGTGAAAGGATCCCTCTGGCATGATATAGACTACTGGTTGTTGTCTGTGATGATAGACATTCTACTGATCACGTAATCGGAGATGTCTAGATGTTTTGTGTGCTTTTACATATAGAAAGTATACTGGTGTGTCCTTGTATCGTGCGAACCATAAAGGTACCTTCACTAAGGAGATGATTTTTGATAATTAACCGAGATGGCAATTGATTGAATGAAGTAAGGATCCGATAGAACATGTTCACAGTTTTTCAGACTTGAAAGGTATTTTTCGGATGTACTAAAGAAGAAACCAACAAGTTTTGGTCAAAGTCGTCGTTCTCCACGAGTTTGATGCGGAGTGATATGAACGAGGCGACAGCCGAGTGAATATCATGTAGCATTCAAACGAGTTGTAGAATGGCTTCTTTGACCAAAACGAGTTGCTTTCTGTATTTATCTCACCCCTATACACATTAAAAGAATGGATGACATACAGGATATAGACCATGGAGAACGGACCGCAATACTCGAAGGGGCATGGAGAACGAGTTCCCAATGTTAAGCCTATGGGTATTTATTCCAGGGGTGAGATAAAATACTGTTCCTGATGGAAGAGGGAGTAGATTCTTTGATCGTATAAGTGCACAGGCTTGAAAGAACAATAATTGGCCTTCAGTAAGTACCTCGGGTAATATTATATATATTGAAGTCCCGATGCTTAGCACCCCGAAAATGGAAGGAGGCAAGCAAGATTACACGAGGCAGATATAACTTGGGTCTCTGCACCACTGCACAATTTTTATGTAACTTTTTTTTTGTTTGTATTTGTGTTCATGCAACTATTCACACATTAAAGAGACAAAATACGCAGCAGTTCGGCTTTTACTTGCTGACTAGACAGAGAAAATCTGTAAGAATCAACAGGATATATTTCATGGTATTTGTGCAATTTGGAAGGAACATGCTTTTATATAATATTGGTGGAATGTTTAGATAAGAATCGCAAGGAAGAGCAATGTGTGCCTTCCACGCACAGGGAGACAGAAAAGCCTGTTTGGGAATATGCTAATAAACTAAAACGATGGATTTTCCTTATGAAAGCAATTCCCTGCGTTATTCTTACGTCAGCCCAAGCGAAGATGTACATACGTCAATATACTTTCCTAATTTTTAACTGAACTTTATCATGTTTGCTTATCCAAATTTTTATATGAGATAGAAATTGTAATTTGAAGTGAATTAGATACAAAAGAACGGGGGAAAAAGTACCCCTCTGCATTGACACGAAAATAAAATATGTCGCTCCGTCAAGGCCTATTCGTTTTTTCCTGTTGAAACCTGTTTATCACCATGCAACTGTGTCATGCCTAGACGTAGATTTTACAGGTATACATCTCGATCTAATCGAGCGTTCAACAAGTGAGATCTTGGCACAGGATCGTCAAGTGATCATTGTAATACATATATTTAATTGCATAGTGTACATAAAATATCCCTTTGTTACATTCCAGGCGACCCCTTGGTAAAGCTTGTATAACAGAATATGTATTCAGAATTTTATTTTCTTCCTCAGACGGACCCCATGTTGCACTTCAAAATTACATAAATATTTTATGTAAACCTTCATTCGCAAACGCTGGAAAATATCGTATTTAGGCTGTAGATGCTTAGTCCCCCCCCCCCCCCCCCCACCCCCCCGCTAATGATGCTTGATGAGCTGCTTTACAGGAGAAATGTTGGTACAACTCTATACCTTGGATATCTCCCTACTTGAAATAGATCTATTTCGTTATGATAACCTTGCATCCTATTTCTTGTGAGACCCTGGAATTCCTGGAAGTGTTATCAATTATGATATTATGACCGGCAAGCGCGCCATGGTAATAGAGACAGTTGGGAGGTTCTATTCCTATTTCAAGGTAGCATCTAGCTAGATGTAGACCTAATACAGGCTTGTGGACAACAAATATATCAATACTAGATAATTGCTTAGACGTATCTTTTAGCTTAATGGGTGAAACTTGTAATATCATACCAGCATTAGAGATATTTTATTATATAATTAGATCACCGGTTGTTCATTTTGGCCATTTTGATCACTGACACTAGGTAATTTCCTATAGTGATGCCAGTTTTTTTCCTTTTGCGGCTATTATATCTGTTTGATGTGTTTTTGTCTTTTTTCAGCAGATGATATAATAGATATTCTGATGTCAATGTACTTAATTTAGATCGCACGTAGTTCTCTGCATGCCACCCTGTGTATGTGGTAAAATGGTCTCTAGCCACCCATTTCCTGCCATTTGGGTCCCTTGTCACTTACCATATCGGGTTCCAAAGAGTCCTGTGTTGAAAGAGATGACTTAAACTGGGTGGAGGGCAGTGACTGCGAGGCAGGAGTGTTTTCAGAGTTATGTATTCATGTTGTTGAGCCATGTATATGTATACAGTTAATAATTAGCATCCTAAGGTTTTCCGGTTATTGACAACCCTGTATATATCCGGAGTATTAAAGTCCTGCTCAAGGAATTGACAGGTGGCTGAAGTATACGCTGATGTGGCGTTAGAGAGTGTGGTGAAGTATCTTAGTACGTCTTATCATGGCCCAGTCATTAGACATAGAATATAGCATGATACTTATTGGAGCCCTAGGTATCACCACAGGATACTGATAGGCTTGTGAAGGTCAAGAGAAGGAAAAGGTAAGGTATGTTCGTAGTTGTACCACACTGTGGGAGCTCCTAAAATAATATCAGATTTCAAGATTTTAGAATGTCGACTGTTGCTTCCCTGCTTGGCTCCAGTATCGGTACCAGTATGAAATCAATGTTCTGTCTTTCCCTTCACAGTCTGTAAATATAGAACTCAACGTATTCATGTTCATTCAGATGGCATAAAACATTGATCATTATGTCTTTTGGATTGGAGAGGTTTAGATAATGCAGTGCAATAGCGAAACTGATTCGGAGTAGGGGATAGGAAATTGAATGACGGCATCTTGCCTTCCTAAGATGATCAGAGTTTTCACACCTTCTCCTACCCAACTGCTGCTCAATAAGTTAATGATAGTTTAAGGATCAATTATAAAAATACCTTTTATTAGGGTTTTGTGTTCTTGCTTTGATGAACTTATTTCTCAGTGTTTCATCTCTCCCCCCCCCCCCCCCCCCCACCCACCTCCTAATCACCTGCGAGAAAATATGTCGAATGTCTAGATTATATTATTCCCCATCATATATTTTCCAAAATGGGCACTTCGGATGACCGTAATTGTTAACAACCATGATGTCTTGGAGGCGTCACGTGGTCGCAATATAGGGAACTGAAAAATTCCGAATCTATTTGGTAATAACAGGCATGGGATTTCCCCGGAACTTTGGATTTAAGATTCATTCTTGATATTAATGTAAATGCGAGAAAAAAGTCCATTTAAGGCCGATTAGCTCTCATCTGGGGCCAGGAATTCATTTATCATCGCTAAAACCCACAGGTACCCCTTTTCCGGATACTTTGTTATTCACAAATCCCATACCTGTAATATGAAACCACATTGTGTAGTATAGTACATTATTGAATTATGACTAACCTGTTTTTTATGATCACCTTTTTCAGTTTTACTATGAATGTTTGTCATATTTTTGCAATTATTTCAAACCATATAAGAGCATGGAAATTGCTTTCTAGGTTGTATGTTACGACAGTATGCCAATAAAGGTTGGGTGGCATTCTGTGGCAGCTCTGTGCTCCTGGACCTCCTAGCAATAGATTGTAGTGTACCATTGAACTCGGAAGCTTAGCAGGGATTTGGTGGTTAGTATTCCAAGCTGCCAGCTATGGCGTACATATCACCTTTGTGCTCCAGAGATGGCAGGTTTGATCTTTCCATGGAAATCCAATTCTTCATTTTTAGTGAATATAATTATTTTTCCTTTTTTTTAGACTGATCTAGTCACGTTCTAAATAATACGATTACTTTTCCTTGTTCAAAACAAAAATGATTTTAGTTGAGCACATGCCACTAAAACAGTTGTTTGATGCTGCACACAGACCCCCAGTCCTATGCCGTGACCGACACCGAATTGTTTTTTTACATGTTCACGTTCTGTCTGAAGCAGTAAATTCCACAAAAAGTAATCTTTACTTTTCTTTCATGACCCCAACTGACATTCCTGGTGTTCTTCGTACCCTGAATCCTGGAGTAGTGACTACCAGTGAAGTACGGACTGGACACAGGTAGCAGACCTGTGTCTGTTCATTCTCTGGAATGGCGATTCTCTGTTGAAAATTGATCTAATCAAAGCTGTCTTGCTTTGGTTAATCAACCATGAAGTCAAAGCCAGAAAGCCGAGTCATTGGTCGCTGGCAGCTCATTTACGTTTTGGGCGATTGTGATCTCCCATCACTGGAAGGTGACAGTGTATGCTCCATGGAGGTACCCAGAGCAAGCATTGATCTCTCCACAAGAACAGAATTTGGTCTGTTTATGTGTCATGCGATGCCACAGACAGCAACCATGAAGTCAAAGCCAGAAAGCCGAGCCATTGGTCAGTGGTAGCTCATTTACGTTTTGGGCGATTGTGATCTCCCATCACTGGAAGGTGACAGTGTATGCTCCATGGAGGTACCCAGAGCAAGCACTTGATCTCTCCACAAGAACAGAAGTTGGTCTGTTTACGTGTCATTCCATGACACAGACGTGCAAATATTCTAGGTTGGAAGCGTTATCATAGTGTATATACTTTAGAGACCAGTCGATGTCTGATTATGTCCACTGTTTGCTGTCTCATGGAACATAACTGCAGTGTACATTCTGCATCGTGTTCAAGCAGGGAGTCTGGGTCTGGCTACTGATCCTTTTGAGTAACAAGGCCTGGCTTTGATGCTGATAATAATTGCATAATGGGCAAATTATCAATGACAACAACAGGGTACTCCTACTCTGAACGGTGTTGATGGTGTATGGTCATGAATGCTTGGTGCATGTTGGAATCGGAGAACTGCTTCCGTCAACCCTAGCATGAGCTGGTTGCAGTCTTTACCCATCAGCTATTCGGGTTTGCAACTGACACCATAGAGGCATTTGATCACATATCCGCCACCGCACAAAGCCAGAGCAAGTCTATCCATTCTGCAGTGGATTTTGAGCCTTGTTCCCATCAAACTCTGGAAAACGTCATTTTAGTATTCAGCACACAGAATTGCGGGTTATGGAATGGGATCAGTAGATGTTTAACAAATGCTGATGTCATGGGAGCTGTGGCTGACGATCTCGGATAATTATCCGAAACTCATTCTTGGGCGCGCCCCACAGACATGATGCTACTGTTGCCCGGAGTCCAGTAGACTACATACTTGGAAGGGTTTAACAAGTATGCCATCGTGTATCACATTCTGTACGATCAATGGCACAACTGCTGCTAAAGTGGCAGGCTAGGTGGGCTCGTAGGTGCACTGAAGTGCATTGAAGTTCAATTGCCATTACCCAGTGCTGAAGTTGAAATGCCTAGGGAAGGAATAATTCCCAACCCTAAGCATGGCGTTGTTAAGCAGACAGTGCTATATTCACAGCATTTACAGGCGTGCTAAAATAGAGATCATGGTTCTTCTGGTTTGTAGATGAAATCTCCATGAAATTGCGTTGGCTGCTTTGAAAAAGGCTTCAGGAAGGACTGGGCGATGCTGCGTTGGAAGCATACACTGAGTCCAATGCCAACTCCTGATTTATCTGATTCATTTGATCTGTTATCGCAAGCTTCAATTCAGATGTTATTTGGCTAGATTGCTTAAGCCCTTCAAACCAGGCAGACTTGTTTGCCAGTACAATACCTTCTAAAGGTAGGTACCATGCGATCGCATGGTACCCGAATATATATGCCATTAGATATTCTTTTTGAGACTGAGGTCATTATTCGGATAAGGACCTTAAAATTACAAGAATACACAGATAATGTAACAATAAGTGACATGTTTATGTACTCTGACAGTCAAAGGGAGGTTTTGGAACAGGGGTTTTCTTTGTCACTGTATTGGTGCCTGGTCTGGTCGAGGTTTACCTGACAGTGGCAGCCCTATCAGTGTTGGCTTTACTGGTTCCACTCCTGATTCTGATACAAGTCGCAGCACTGTTAGTGTTGAGCATGCGCACACCTCAGCAGGTACTAGGGCCGGAGCTCATGCTCCCTCCATAGATCTGCCTCTGGTCTCTCAGTGCTTGAGCTGACTAGTTTCCTCAACTTCCTGGTGAGCCGAGGCATGAGAACAGGCCCTGGTGTTAGAGGGTATGCCAAGTCGATTGTTTTTCAGCATGGATAGCTATTTTCCTACCATGTCTTTGTAGTGTGGGAACTGAAAGAGCTATCATCTTGGTAAATGTGAAGGCGTGACATTTCTACCTGAATTCATCATATAGATTCTATCCCCACCCTTGTGATTGAAAAACTGAGAAAAGCTGAACGTCGAGAAAGTCTGGAAAGGACTTGTAATGGAGATTGCCTAAAGATTGGAATATATAAAGTATATTCGTGTTAAACCGGAAATTGCGTTCAGCATAACAGCCAAAACCGTGTGTGGTACATACGAATAGTTGAGCAGTGTCAACGGCTTTGCATAATGCTGGCCAAGCGGTGCAAGGACGGCATTGCGACCGTCCTGAAAGCTCAACCAACTTTGGTGCAAGTTAGGTTGGGTTCGGTTCGGTAATGAAGGCAAGGTTGGAGAACCCACTCACCTACTCCATGCATTGTTGGTCCCCTGCACTGCCTCGCCTGGCAAGCACAGATCGAAAAGCTGTGGGAGCAGAAGCTTTCTTCTGTAAAGCTCTGCCTTTTTTCACAGTGTTCGAGCCATCTAGGTTTGTACTGGTGAGGTGATATGAAAACAGGCATGTGAACTGGACTCTGTACTATGGTACTAGAAGGTATGCCAAGGTATCTGTTTCCCAGCAGTATATCTAGACCCATACTTTAATAGGTATGGCTTTGGGCAGCTGTATGCTTGTACAGCTGTGGTTCCAGCACCAGGATAGAGTTCTAAGCCTTTGGTGATGGTGCATGGGTAGCTACAGGCTGACCCATCACCACATTAGGATGAAGCTGATTTACTAACCTTTCCGGTTAATGGTGAGAAGAGAGAAGCTTTGTTTCTCCCAATGCGATCCCACACTCTAACAGGTGTGGGTCTGGGCAGCTGTAAGTATGTACAGCTGTGGTCCCAGCACCAGGATGAAGTTATAGGCCTAAGGTGATGGTGCATGGGTAGCTACAGGCTGACCCATCACCACATTAGGATGAAGCTGATTCACCCACCCATCCAGTTAATGGGGAGAAGAGAGAGAAGCTTTGTTTCTCCCATCTCCCGTTCTGGTTAGCAGATGACGTAGGAAGAAGGCCAAGACACCAGCCATGTAATGGACAAACGTCATATAAATGAATTGCTCACAGATGAGTTAATACCGGAATTAGATTAAACTGTGATGAGATTACCGCAATGCACTCTATACCTCAGGATATGACCAAGGCATAAAAAGCAGAACCGTTTCATGCTGTAAAACTCACAGAGAGTGTCATTCAAAGATTATAGCTCTAGCATCTAAGAATCCTACTTCTAGTAATGTATCTAAGAGTTTCGTAACGATACACTACCGAGGAACAGGTCAGCTATAGTTCAAGCTTCTGACAGAAATTGAAAACAGAGTCACAGTTGGTCGTGACATCCCACTGATATTCGACGATCCTGAAACGGGAGAATGCACCACTGTAGAGGGCTTTGAGGAAACTCTTTCTTCGAGGAAACTCTCTTTCCTGTGTAAATGTGGGGTTGACTTGCTTTGTGACTTGGGGATCTCCTTGGTAAGGAGGATGGTACCTGCCTCTGAATCGATGCTAGTACAACATGATCTGCGGGGAGTTTTACCCGGTGGACCATGAAGGTACGTTATGGATTCACTGATGGCTGGTCAGAAATGCCCACCGTTGGGTTTGTCGTGCTTGATACGGCATTGGTTATAAAGACCTTTTGGTGTCCCGTTACAGAGATGACGGATTAAAGTACACTGGGGTAAGACTATCCCTGTTTGGCGCCTCATTGATTATGAGGTCCTGGAAATGTCAGATACTGTACCAGCCTCTCGCACAGTGCAAGTTGAGGCCTGGTACCCTGTTAATTGATTGGTTTCACAGGGATGACCTCACTGGAATGTCCGTGTCTTGTTTGGTAGTTCCAAGGTTCTGTTGTTGTATTTGTCTGCACTCTGGCGCTGCAATATACCTCGGAGAAGGGTAGCATATTGGGAGATAAGCCATGGCTGATCAAGCCAGACGCTTCCTCTCCCACCTGCTTTGATGATTGAGTCTACTGTCAATTTCTGTTGGAGAATGTTTGAATTAAGACTTGATTAGGCTCTGATTGTGCTCTAAATTCGTCCCGCGTGGATACAAACTTACCGAAGGTTAGTTTGTTTCTGACCACGATGAGTGTTGAAACGAAAGTATTGAAATAAGGGATCATCACATCGGGTGGCCAGGAGCTATTGCCTTTGCCACCCATTGCGAACGACTCGTATGGTACCTTTTGGGATTGGTAAAGCGCTGCCCACCTTTGATTGAATGATAGGGCTTCATGCTCTATTTCGTGACGAGTGCACACCTTTCCTGGTGTACGGAGTCGATTCAATCACTGAATCCCTTTTATTTTAGAGTATTGCCATCAAAGAATCTAAGTATGTCATGGAATAAAGTTTTGAGTAGACTTTGAGGTCTCCTTCGATACTTCGTTATTGATCCTGATTTGGTCTCTCCTATTCCTCTTGTTTTAATTCTGTATACGATCTCCTCACGTTATTCATCGTTCCCATGTTTTGAAAGGTACATTGTGACATAGAGTAAAGCCGAACTCTACTAAGACAGTATTGTACTTGCGAATGTCGGCCGTCAGAGTAAGCGGTATGTCATCCAAGGTTACGGATGCACAGGGAGTGTTTAGAAGGCACAAGGGTCTCGTGTAGTGTAGTTAACGGATAGTTATGTAACACACTGTGTTATTCATCACCAGAAGTCAACGGTCTCTTGAGGCCGGTGAATTCAATGGCTCGTCAAGGTTGATGAATTCAACGGCCTATTGACGGCGATGAAGTCTGGTGGACCCTTGTTTATATTGGTTCGTCATGGCAACGGTACTTCATAGACCATCACAAAGATCTGTTTCGGCAGTTGACATCTGGAAGTTCCATCATCCAAACATGCAGTGCTTAAACCTATTCCTGCGTCTTGTTGGAAGAGACAAAAACATCGTTTCTGCGACATCTGGTAGAACTGCACGCTAAACGCCTGCAGAGCTAATACTGATCTATTGTTTCTTTGACTTCCTTATAGGTATGACTCGGCTTCTAGTAGGGGATTCCCGTCTTGGAGCTTTGAGTAACCATCCGCAAATCAAGAAAAACTTTAAAGTTGTTTGCCTTGCGGGCGCCGGTTTCAAGGAGGTGCATGAGTACCTTACCAGCCCAGAAAACCTTGATGGACTGTCCTGCATCTATGTGGCGTGTGGCATCGATGACTTAACGCAGAGGGATCCTGAATCTGGATTAGTCTCTATGGTGGAATACGATGAGGCTGGCCCAGAGCCAATTATCCATCACTATTGCAGCCAGATCGTGGACAGTGTGAAAGAGATCAATCCAGCTATAGCGGTTGTGTTCTCCACCATTTACTCTGTGGATATAAGGAAATATAACATGGGAGACGATACATATTCAGAACAGCAGGCGGCTCTAAACTATGCGGTTCTAGGTGTTTGTGCAGAGATTGGGAAGGTCAACAAGGAGAATCATCAGCTGACACCTAAACTTCACCTTGCCTGCCATAGATACAAAGATGGAAAAGTAGAAGACCGTCTCGTCGACTTATATGATGGATATCATCCACGAGGCAAGCTGGTGGATGCAATTGTAGATCTGTTAATGACATTCTTGTCAAAGAGCATCAGCAATGGTAATCACAAGAAGGCTTAACTGTTAAAGTTGAATATCATGATGTATTTGTCACCGTGTCCCTGAGATAATTGGTGAACGCGTTTAATTCTTACAGCTGCTGCGGAGTCTTACCGTACCACAAGCATGTTTTAATATTGGTCTGCCAAGAGATATGCCGCTGACTGTCGAGCAAGATTTGATAGCCTTTTAATTATATCATAGATCACTGTAAATGTACTTTCTTTGTGATATATGTTGCAGTATCATGTTAAATTCACAATTGCTGATGTGTTGTCCTTATTAAAATGTATTGTTGTTCTCATAGCAATGTGTAATTGTCATCTGATTACCACATGCGAAATATTGCTGCTGGAATGTATTCTGGTGGGCGATCTTAGATTCTTGCCTACCTCTCTGTTTATCTAAGCGTGTGTTCCACCAACTAGGCGTTCTTTCAATGCTAGGCCGACCTCTCAGCCAAGCTCCTACCCTGCTCTCCAGCGGGCTGAAAATGTCATTTTTTTACCGCGCTCACCCACCAACCCACCTACTCTAGCTGGCCGATGGCCACACAATGCTAAAACACAAGATCCAGTGCCTGGCAGGCGGAGTAGAGGTTAGCAGACAGTAGTGCCTTCTGGTGGACATTGGCTGCATAAAGTTCCCTATTGAGTCGATAGGGGGCACCTCGAACGCAACTGTACAGAACTCGGTCATTTCTACCATGTTGGGGTTTGTACGGATTGATGAGAGCTCTTCAATTTTATGCTGAATACTGCGGTTAACCAAATATCGAAAGTTAATAAAGATAAGAATTGATGTCATGAATGTATGACATGCCCTGGTGCTAAAATTCTGGCTAAAATACCAAACTAATCAGAATTTTCAGTCTCTGCTCACAGGTTTGTGGTTCCTGGGCATCACCCGTGGTCTCTGCATCCACTTTGGTAGAGGCAATGAAGTTGTCAATACAGGTGCCATGCACTCATCCAACCTATCCGCTAGCCGCACAGTTCCAGCCGGCAAAACCTCATACATCAGCTTTGCCAGGTGAGAGAAATCATGCCAGGCTGCCGAGATTAGGTAGACCGGATGGGATGCCGGGTACAAAACCTAGCTGGTGGAACAGCAAGGAATGACTAGTTCAGCTGGCCAGCCGCCCCGACGGAAGCTCAGCAACCTCGATGCGATGCTCCAACGAACTACGAGATTTTACCCAGTGACCAAGAGCCAGCACCTGCTCGAACCACTGGCAAGCTATTCCACCAAGCAAGTAGTCACCAGGGACCTGTTTCAGTAGTTTCGTGACATGTCTAGATGGCGTCTGTGACACCATACGGACAGATCACAAGATTGCAGTCAATGACACACAGAGTTTCACTCACTTCTCATAGGAATTAAGCAATGACACTTTAACATGAGTAGGGGATACATATAATCTATAATCGTTCCAAATATGAAGAAGATTGGCCACTTCGATCTCCCGATATTTGCTAGTCTTTTTCCGCTGTTGCTTGCACTGTTGGTGCCACTGTTGATGTCGGTCTAGGCCTAGTGTCACAAGACTACTGAAACAGGTCCCAGCTCTAAGCAAGATTTGCTGACAAACGCTGTGTGGTTGGTCTATAGATGCCAGCCTGGGGTAGCACCAAGATGGTGGAACACACGCTTAAATATCCAAGGGCACAAGATATCAAAGTGCCCTATGCTAGTTAGAACGTCAATTCTGATCAAGTACATTTGTGTACATAAGGTAATTACCTTTTATACAGACTACAGTGCTCGGTAAGTCTGAGTTTCTCGACTGATGCAAAGCATATATGTAAGAAAGTTCTTAAGTGCGGAAATAAAAAGGTATCAAGTACTGATGTTTCTAACAAGACAGGTTAATTCGATCACGGACAAAATAATTTTTTGTTGTTTATCATCTATATCTTTATATCAGGATTGTGGAAAATATGAATTAAAATTCAATAACCTTGTAACATCAAGCGTTGTGTTCTGAGTGGTCAAACAAATAATTCCTCTGTATTACAGCACAAGTGTACATCGATCTTAAATATCGCTCATATTCATGACATACCTTTTCCAGCCCTTTACATTTTATAAATGAATGGATGATGGATATTCGTAGAATGAGAGAAGTATGCAAATGTAGACCCACCAATATCATATGATTGTCTATGTTTGGAGGTTAATACCCACAGAGAACATTTTGATATAAAGCAATTCCATTGCCCAATCGTTTCGATTTTGTAGAAACTACTTAGTATGAATGGATGTATTTCGAGATATATATTAAATAAATGACTGATAGTAAAATAAGTTTGTGTTATGCTACTGCTGCATGGTAGCAGAGAAGGAGATCTGATGTGATGTGCAGCCCTACCTATGCCTGTGGGATGCAAGTTCTCAGCGAATTTCTGGATTCCTGGTCTTAATTCAACTAAAAACATGCCCATAAACTCCACCGAGATGTAGTCTATAGAAAGGACTTGGCACCACACACCGTTTTCCTTGTACCTGGGACCCTTTTGCAGTCACCATGCAAAACTCTGTGATAAACCAGTGTTGCCCTGTGTGTCCCAGGGCCTTCCTGAGACAGGGGACTTTCCCTGATCACACACTACCTCTTATGGTACTCTGCCCAGGGTATCAGAAACTCCCTGAAGCCCTGGAAAACTCCGATCGTGCTGAAGCTAAGCCTGTGTTGGGTGAGTGACCTGGGTGCTGCTAAAATAAGGCCTAGGTCAGAGTGACTGAGCTGCTGGTGACCTGGATACCAACCATGATGGTGTCAATTCATAACATAGATTCGATCACCATCCTTGTGGTGTAAAAGAACCTTGAGAAAGTCTGGTAAGAACCTGTAATGGTTAACTTTACATTAGATGAAAAAAAAAGGAAGGCAGACCGCTGGGAAACGATATTTCCCATGCTTGAGCAAGATGAAATGTTCTCTAAAGGCGGGCGTCCACCAACCACGACAAGGCTATGACAATGGCTTTCCGACAAGGTTCATGACAAGCCTACGGTTGGATGGCTTGTCATAGCCTTGTTGTGGTTGGTGGATCCCAATTCCCGACAAGATTCTATGACAAGGCCACGACAGGCTGCGACTGGAAGCTTGTTGGGAGCCTTACAGCAAGATTACAACAAAATCCATCATGTTCGATTTTTCCTACGACTGGACCTTTGTCGTGGAGTGCCATGGCGTGTCGGGAGAGTGTCGCAGAGGTCTATGATAGTAAATTTTGCACTTCCTGACACCCTCCGACAATGCCGTCGGAAAGCCCTCCTTCTTACGACGAAGCCGCGACAAGCGGCGATTGGAACTTTCTTGTCACCGCTTGTTGTAGCCTTTTCGTGGTTGGTGGACGCCCCCCTTAAAGCTTCTTTTCTCGAACCTATCTTTCTGGTAGGATTATGTCCAACCTATTCACCTCTCCTCCACAATATAATCGAAACATGTATAAGTACATTCAGTGCAACATCATAACCTTGTTTTGTCAGTGTACTAGATCTTGATTATGTTAGAGATGAATAGAGAATATAATCAGGATTCAGATGTTTTCCAGTTTTTTCTAGACTTTACTGGCATCTCTGTTATAACATGCGTTTCTTCACTTAGTTTAATGCAGTATTCAACACCAATACAGCATGTAGATTGCCTATACTTCCCAGTGTTTATTTTTTCTCTGAATAAATTGATCTGTAACTGACTTCTGGTGTTTTGTTGATTTTCTTGACATAACTAACGAGCATCTAGGCTGGAGAGAGTCAATGACTTATTTTCAGGCTTTTTACGTATTATGTAGGGAATGCAATTCTGTATGAAGTAATTATATAGAACGTCCTGACCATGCTGTACAATTCACAGAACGAGATGGTCATTTACGGTTTGTACGGACCGAGGCATATATGCCGAGTTCTGTACAAACGGTAAATGATCATCGAGTTCTGTGAATTGTACAAGAATGGTTGGACGTTATATATTTACTATATACCCGGAATTTAAAAAAAATCAATTTCATTTGCCTTAACAACCAATTTTTTAATAAACGTGTATGGCAAGGTGGTCCGTATTTTAGTGTACGGACCGGCGGTCCATACAGTATTTTTACGTCATATGCTGAAACGGTGCGTATTTACAGTATATACGGCATGGGTATATAGTAATCGGTATTTTATTTTCGGTCCAACGCGAAGAGAATGATATATCTTTTTAAATGCAAATTGTCTCGTAGTTTCGTCGACTTTCCCAATGCACAAAGTTTGAGTACTCAATAATGGGACAAGCATATATTTGGCTATTTCCAAACTACAGTCTTTGTTCAGAAAGTAACTTATTTTTCTGAACTTAAACTAATTTGCCTTATAATCCTTTATTATTTTGTGGTATATATAAGTTTACAAGTGTACTCTGTCAACGATTACACCCAATTAGCCCATCTAATGCTATATACTTCCACGGTTTCGGTTTCCCTGATCGCTATTGGAGAACTACATACACTGATTTTCTATGATTTAATGCCAATCTCAAACTATTTATCCAAAGTTGAATCTTTTCATTGATTATCTCATAGTTTTCATTCAAATCATTGATAAATATTGTAAATAACACCAGTCCTAATATCGAATTTCATTCCATGTCATATTTCATATGAAAAAATATTTCAGCTGAAAAAAATCCTTTATATTTAGTATATTGCCTTCTCTTTGATAAATTCCATTAATGACAGTTGTCTCTGACAGATTGATATCCTTTGACCCATCCAACATAATTCCATGATATACACTGTCAAATACTTTGAACATGTCAAAGAAAATTCTGAGTGTAATAAACTTCTAATGCGAATTGTCATACACATTTATAGTACATTGAAAATAGCCTACTGGTGAGCCCGTCGGGCATGAATCCAAATTGCCACTTGGTAATGGTTTTATTATCTATTACTAGCGACTTCGTCGACTCCAGTCTAATGATTCCTAACTGCCGTCGAGCCCCCTAGCGGGTGAACGGGAAATCATCGTAAACCCGTGGTTATCATTTCGTATGACACAGGTGCTTGAGCTGATCATCGGCACTATTAAACTTTGATTTCGACATGGCTCGAAATGAATCATAAAAGAAGAAGTTTGTCTGAGTATAGCCTACAAAATAAGAGAACAGGTTCGATTTTTTTCACTACACGAGAATCTCACTCCCGTGGTGCTTCAGTCTCCAACCCTAGATCGGGTTCACTCTGTCCCTATGTGCGGGAGCAACTCCAAGCGGAAAATACCAAAACTTACACGTTTTATATGTGGTAGGTAATAAATCACATTTTCCACCATTTTAGACAAAAGCGGAAGAACCGTTACAGTTAAATCAGGTTCGTCTCCTACCTTCGGTAAGGGAGTTATAACACCTTTCTATAGACTAAGCAAATGTTGCTTGACTTGTATTAGTGTTAACCATTGAGACTTCTATGTTTCTTAAAAGTTGAGTTCAAGTGGACATACTACCCAAACAAATTTCAGTCACTTTTGAAATGTCCATATTCCTTATCATGTTGCGTGTATGTTTATCCATTTTGCTACTTAGACTCGATCCTATTCATTTCATATGAGTTTCCTTATTGGTATTGTTTACCACTTTTTCCTGGTTCCTTTGGGGCCATCCATAAAGTACAAACGCACTGAGGGGTTGAGCAGGGGGGAGGTCAACATTTTTTTTGAAACTTTGCATATGCTCCTTCTTCCTTGCTCTTTCTATTGCGTACAGGATGGGGAGGGGGTGGGAGTCAAAAATCAGAATCCGCCAAATTTTTTTTAGTCTTTTTAGCTAAATATTGTTTTACAGTACGGGTTATTTTCGTATGCAATGATTTTATGATAAATAATTGTGTTCTATATTGTAGCTACCAGGAAGTGGTAATTAAAAACGTTAAAAGTTTTGTACATCTTAATAACATTATCTATTGCTGGTGGCAAGTGAAACTCATGTAATAGGATCTAATGACAAATTAACGCGAGTGCGTCAGATTCTTAAGACATACTTTGCATATGTTCACCAAATTCTTTCCAGTCGATTTTTGTTACCTTTCTTTAATTTTCTTTCTGACTAATATGGGCCCTGTTGTAAAATTTGCGAGCAATATTTGCTGTGAGCAAACAAACTTACAAGGGAATTTACGATCACAAGGGGAACAATTCCGGATAAAAGTTGTATAATTCCCCTTACAGCCGAGGTACTGCCATCGCCCGCAAATTTTGTAGGTCCGCCCGTGACGCCTAAGTTATCGCGGGGATTATCACCCGCTTCATCCCAGGTACCAGGAGGCCCATAGCAACTCCTTTAATTCCCGTAGATTATCACGGCATTTGGTCAAAGGTCCCTGTATGTTTCAAAACAAAAAAAATGAAACCTAGAAATGCATTTCACGTGTAAGCTACAAAGCAGGAAATTATCAGAGTCAGGTATTAGATAATTCATACATGGAGAATTCTTCGTCGCAAATACTATATTATTTGAAACTTTAAAAAGATAAGTTAACCAATACAGTTCTACTGCATGGTAAATCTTCCACTTTACCTTTATATTGCAAGCCATAGTTTACACTTATATACAAAGTATACGGCCGGGCAAACCTTAGGTGCTCTTCCACCGAGCTGGCTGGGAGGAACAACCGCTATATGTGTAAGAGGCTTTGACATTGATGTAGAAATATCTGTTGGCGGTCGGCGGTCACACTTATTTGGAGCATGGGCAGCGTAGTTGTATGTCCATGTTTGGAGTGACCATCAACATCATCTACATATCAGGTATTTTTTCATTATGTGTACACTAATTATTGTTTAAATATGCCGACTTTGCACTTGTCGCAGGACCCTAGCTGACTTTTGATACATAGATGTGCCAAGATGGGCAGAAGTGCTGGGCAACAAGATTAAGAGAAAGGCGTCCTTTCAAAAGGACGGGGAACTTGGGATAATGAGACTCCACTCACTTCATTACCGCATATTAAATGGAAAATAATTTGTAATAGATTCCTCTGAGAATTGTGACCTCCTCTTGTAATTATTGTGGCAAAAAGATGTTCTGACGCATTTCTTTATAAGATGTCCAAGAGTACAAAGGTTCTGGTGTCACATAGACAATAGGAAGCCAGAGGAACTTCAATCTTGCGAAAAGAACATAACTTGTTTGTTTTTGTCTCCTTTGGCCTAATTGCATTGATATATCAAAGTTTAGCATTTTTTAAGATGGGCTCCTACGTCTACCAACTTTATCCACAAGTCCTTTCTTTTCAGTCCTTATAGGTAATACCCTGCGACAAAGTGATCCATTATGTCTATAATCTTGTGTTGTCTAAAGTTCTGGTTCCACCAGCGCGATGGACTTACCATGTTATATCTTACAGTATCACGATATATCTTACGTCCTTTGCCGCGATACGTCGTGCGCGATGATCTGTGTAATCTTTCGCAATAATATATGTATATTTGGTGCTCATACTGTGGCATACCGCGATCTATCGTGACAAGAATTGCAAAGGTGCTTATTGGCACCGATCTTTCGCGGCAAAATTGCAAGATTACCCAAAACCTAGCAAGGCTTATCAAGACCACTAAATCGTGACAGATCTCGATATATCTTGTGTGTCGGTGATAGAGGCCCTTAAAGCTCACCGTTGTAACTACACGTATAGCGTGTATGACTTAGTTTTCAATAACATAAAATTGATGAAATAAATGGACATGGGTCAGTAGGAATGAGGCGCGAATTGAACGCGCCATACCCTACTCTCTTCATTGTGATCGTGATGGCGATAGGGGTTTGATCAATGCCGCGTCTCCCAAAATTGTATATCCATGGAACATACTTTGAAATGGTTCACCACATTTGTTACTTAGCGCTTAGTTAGGACTCAAAACATACATTGATTATGTTTCTTTAAACATATCCATATCACAGATCAATACACATTCAAAATCAAAACACCATTTACTATTAGGGTCATTGACTATCCCTACACTACAGTCTTTGGGTAATGTGTCAGGTTTATATCAATAACGTGGCATTGTTAATGATAGGTTCTATTCGGAACTAAGGACTGACCATGGATAATACATTTGCTGATTGTAACATAAAATTATAAGCCTGGTTACCATCAAATATCAGACAACTGTATCAAGCACAACAGAACCTCAGAACTAACCATCATCAATGAATATATATGTATTTCTGTTATGAAAATAAAGATAACTTGTTCATTTATTGAAACAGGGATGCCAGTTTTCAATGTTTCCATGGAAATAAATGTTTTCATTTTCAGAATTAACTAAGTAAGTCACAACACATGATTCACTACTGAGCTTCCTCACCGACCAATAAAAGTCTCAACTATCCCTTGATACCTTGATTCCCCGGCAGCCTCACATACACACCCTCGGCTTCACGCCGCTGCCAGTCCCCGGACGTTTTCAATGGTGTCACACCCTCACTGAGGCAGCAAAGCCAATGAATAACCATGGATAGAAACCTGAACATTTTATTGGCAGAGTGGTGCCATCACAGTGGTGCCATTACAAATCTTAATCATTTTCAGGAATATCAGTTTTCAGGGAAATCCCTGATATCTGGGATTTCTTTAATACTCACTAAATAAAAGCCTGTGTGTGTCAACCCCATATCATTTCTAGAACCCCATAGAACTGAATTCCATCCTAAAGTGTGCACTATTACTTTAATGATCGTCAGGGTTTTCCCTGATAAGCTGTCAGTAGATAAAGCATGGATGAAAAGCCCTGAAACCATTATGCAGTTACCATACTGACCAATTTGATGGGATCGATCCGTAGGGCTCTGCTTGGAGAGCAGACTGAGGTACCACTCATCCTCCCAGATAGCTTGTTAATTGTAGGCTAGGGGCGGGGGCGGGGGCGTCGGCGCAACATTCCTGCATTTTGCAGTATTTTGATATTGTAAGAAAGTCAAAAGAATGCCATGTATTTGATTTGGACACCATATTACATCGAGGATCAATGCAATGCAATGTAATGCAAATAAGTCCATATTGTTTATTATGAGAACCCTCTGTGTGTATGCTCTCCCGATTTCCTTCTATATACCCTCTCCTCTGCCTGTAAGAGTAGAACATATTCCAAATTGCTGAATTTCTGATTATTGGCAAATATCATAGGAACATAGGTAGTAAATTCCTTGAGTTCCATATTTTCAGGTCAAGAGTTGAGGGTGATCATGGCTAAGATGCGGAGTTTTTATGATTCTCAAAAACGCAAAAGTCAAGCCATTATACATCCAGAAGGGGAAAGCGGAGAATCAGATGTTGCAATGCGGATTCAAGTCTGGAAGAAATTCCTTCATAAACTTAAGAAAATTAAGAAGGTCATTTCTGAAAGCGAAACAGGAAAGGAAGGACACGTAGGTCATTCATGTTTAAATTTACTTTTCTGTACATGTTTAGATACTTTTACATAGTTTGTAAAACAGATATTAGTTATGATTCGCATTCTCCGTTATATACGGTACCGGTACTTGATTAGATACTATATTCCTCGTGTATTTACCAACAGCCAGAGAGATCAGAGATGAAAGTCATCACGGAATTAGGAGAACTCATCGAAAATGTGAAAAGTGATAAAAAAGAGCTTGAAGCAAGAAGTGCTGAAAAGACCAGTGATCTCCAGGGTCAAGAAAATCTTGTAAAACACAAGAGACAAGTAGAGATAGAGCAGTATCGCATGTCAGAACGGAGAGAGGACATACAATGTCACATAGGGCCTGTGGTAAAATCCGGACTGATGGATAACGGGTCCAAAACAGATGGCAATGACGATAAACATGAATCAGGAATAGAAGATTCAGGGACGGAACCAGGTAAAGGTAGCGCAAACCAGAGTAGAACGAGGGGAATCAATGACAAAAAGGTTAGGCTTGAAGATAAGGTCGCGACCAATAAATCGGGAAATTGCAGTGCTACAGAACCTGAAGAAATACGTATTGACTGTCGACGAAATAAAAAGGTAAAACGTCAGATAAAGGTTTGTGGAAGGGAAGCTACTGGGGAGGTGAGTAAATCAATAAAGGAGCATGATACAGAGGCAGAACCATGTAAAAATGTGACACAGATGGTACCTCAAGAAAGGCTCCCCCTAACTGGGATACCTCTCTCAAGAAAACGGCCACTGCAAAAGGAGTCCCTTTTGGGGTCAAAAAGAAGTACTAGCACTTCTGGAGAGCAAACTAGATTAAGAGAAAGAAAGAAAGCGAAAATTGAACGATGTAGTAAATCAGTTGAGCAAATAATGCCTGAGCCCGAATCTCCGAAGTCCCAAACTAGTACACTTCTCTCAGGTAAACAATTAGTACAAAACGGCGAGAGCAAGTTGTTGTCAAAACCTACAAGGAGTATTACTAAAGAGCCTGGTAAATCAAGCAAAGGGAATAATACACAGACTGAAGGGTCCCCCGAAACTATGAAGCAAAAGATGCATCACCAGGAGCCTCAGCCCCAAATTAACATGCTCCCCTTACAGAAACTTCCTCAAACAAATAACCACGACATTTCTGAAAGGGAAACTACTGTCGAGATTATTGGAGACATTACAGAATTGGGGGAAAAGGGGCATGCACAGGTTGAAGAAAGGTGTAAACCTGTGAAGTATATATTGCCTGAGGGCATGTCTGGCCTCAAGACTGGTGTACGCCTCTTAGGAAAGAAACTACTGCAAGATAAAAAGATCGGTATGGAAATAAAATTAAGTAACAGGAAAGGCAATAAGGCAAAGACTGTCAGATGCCGTATATATTTGAGGCGAATCACAACCCAGTCAGATGCTCTGACCCAGACCAGTATTCCTGTTCGAGGGAAAGATTCTATGCAAAACTACCAGATCCATTTGGAGTATAATAAGAATTCCGTGATTTCGTCTAATAACTATAACGATAACCATCATGACCAGAAATCACAGACCGAGTGTCCAGATAAAACTACATATCCTGCAGATAGCAAATCTGCTGAGCAAATTCAGGATGGGAAGGAGACTTCTGTCATAGAGGAAGATGTATCGGGGATACCACATATCACAAATTCAGAAACCAGCAACTGTGTAGATGCCGGAACCGAAGGACTGTCTGCCAATTCTGAAAGTGAAGCAGATCGTAGGTCTGTCGCTGAAAAAAAAGAAACCGATGAATCTGGTCGCGACTATTATGTCTTAACATGGAACAGCTCCAAGCAAAAATATGAGTACGAGTCCCGTTCCGATCGGATGCAAATGGTGCCTTATGGTCTAGGAAACAGCAAGAAAACTCAACTCAAATCTTCTGACCGCGACCCGACGTGTGTCTTTAATGCAGTGAGGGACAGTGGACTACCGGGTCCCATTCTACGTCGAATCTTCAAGACTCATAATTTCCCTGAAATGGGTGAAATCACCGTATTTCTCCCTAAACTTGGTATGTATGGTTCGTTTTTCTTATTCATTCAATTCATTATGGTTACTTGTTTCATTATACGTGATGTCTTGGGTATTCGGTTGTCTGTTTATAAATCTTAGGAAATGTTTGAGAAAATGAGATTATGTCTAATATTATTCAGTGAATGACCAATGGGACAGGAACTGGGGAAAATAAAGCATAGGGATAACACTGAGGTATAAAGTTAATACATATTTCACGAAGTCTAAACTACATGTAGTAGATCCTCAGATTTATACACAAATTCAGTATTTGATCAAATTACACATTGTGCTTTAATGTCTCATGCTGTATGCTAGTATATATGCGGTAATTTTAGGCTTAATTTTTCTTTGCAGGATAATCCTGAAAGTTGAAAATATGAAATAAATGTATCTTCTTGGTAATATATCAATAGAAATATGCAGTTATTCACACTCATAATTCTAATCAGAATGATTTTCGTGATTAGGTTTTAAATTAGTGATAAAAATACCCATTCGTACTGACCAGATAATTACATTTTAACAGAATCAGATAAATGCGTTTGGATCTTTGGAGACGCTCAGATCTACCAGGCAGCCAGGAGGATGAATATTCACGACATTGGTCCTAATCTAAACTTGCCAACACAGTTAGTGTGGTTAGGAGTGGGTGGCCTTACTCTCTGTGATGCTGGAGAGTCCTTACGAATGTTTCTGTCCAGGAAACTTCCACCGCCAGACACACTTATCCTACACGTTGGCACAGAAGATGGCCGGTGTGGCATCACCAAAGTACAGGCAAGAAAATATCTGAGGACGCTTTTTGAGTTAACGCGTACAGAATTACCCACCACGCGCTTGGTATGGTCAGAACTATTTGAGGTTTCCAAGATGTCTGCAAAAGCCAGGTCTAAAATCAAGCGCATCAATGATGCAGCCAAGTACTTTGTCCAGAGCACATTTGAGAATGCTGGGTTCTGTGAGAATAATACCAAATTCGAAAATGAACTCGATTACTTTCGCCAGGACTTGATTTACCTGAATAACTATGGGGCTTATGTATTGGCGGAACACTACAGAGATTATATTCAGAGGCTTAATTAGTATCATTTCAGCGTAGATTGTTAATATAAGCCCAATGGCGTCTATGTATTTAAGATGAATATATGAATTTAAAGTAAAGATGGTTTATTTTGTTGATATACATAATCATCAGAAAAATGTTGCTTGTTTATGATAAAATTATTGAGTTGACTAAATACTGTCCTCTTTTTATAACACCTTACTTTTTCAAATTGAAAGGAAATGTGTCAGTTATTGCATCCGACATTCAACGGTTGCTGTTGTTATTGTTTGTTGTTGATTATGATGATGCTAATGTGGATTACATTTATTCTAAAAGTAGCTACTATATAGGATTATAGTATCATATTTTCAATAGGTTCCAGGGCCAAGTAATGGAAGATGTACTTTCTTGATATGGCATAAACATAATAACGAATTGAGTGTCAACTACATATATGTGTCATAGATACATCCTAATGGACTGTGATGGAAAGGAGGCTTTATAGTTAGCCGCTCAATGGTTGATAGGCTAACTTATGATGAACCAATCAAAGAGAATCCATATACTGCATACGTGTGCTCCAAAGATATCGTTTTATTATATACCGGTACGTTAAGGGTTCAATTACCTAATGGAAGATGCCTTCATATGTAGCTTACATATTCTCTGGATGTTTATTACGTAATAAATATCAAGAAAAAGTGCCATGGTCAGTTATATTGGATCCTCAATTATCCTTATTGTTTCTGT
Source organism: Alentia gelatinosa (assembly GCA_950022655.1). Taxonomy (NCBI): domain Eukaryota; kingdom Metazoa; phylum Annelida; class Polychaeta; order Phyllodocida; family Polynoidae; genus Alentia; species Alentia gelatinosa. The sequence goes on along the minus strand of OX465580.1, from coordinate 21,750,676 downwards.
AAAAGAACCAATAATCAGTTTGATATGTAGTGCAGGCGACGGTTACCCAATATATTGTTCACTTAAGTGTATGATGTATTACATTTTAAGAATAATATAGCATTTTGCTAATCACCTAACATTACAATCCATATTGGTTTCTGAAATATTGATATCGAATCTTTGGTCCTGTTGTATATAATTCATGACACAAGTAGATGTCTGCTACTCAAGAACGAACTACTCAAGAACGAACATCTTACCTGGAATATGAGTAGTTCAGCCTTCAAAAAGAAGATCCATAAAGGCTATTGGAGAGGGAAAGAGATAATTGAAAATGAAAATATTACCTTTTCCACAGCAGTCATGAATGCCTAAAATCTAGCGAGTATGCAGATAGGCAAGCAGGCATGGTCAATCAGTTGCCACTACAAGATTGCAAAGATGTCAATGATAAATGTATCCTACCAAAATTATTTTGAACGGTTTAACTATACTTACATCGTTTTGCCTATCATATTTGATGGATTCAACAGGAAGGGTCCTTTAGAATTATTTCAAGTCATCTTTACTAGACGAAATATAGAATACTCTTTTCTGTCAAATTGGACGGGTTGATTGATTATAGTCATATTGTTATTATCAGATCAAGTGACTCCGCTACAACATGACCTGCTTCAGCATGTGAAACCCCAGAAAATCCAAACCCCTCATTAATTGGTAAGATTGCCTTGAGGTAGACAAGCTCCCCTTTAATATTAGTCTCACCATAGATAATTTGTAGTCCTTTGACTGCCATTGCGATCTTAGTTTACATGTAAATATCACAAACGGTGCTCATACATTTAAGAGATACATACGGAGGACTATCGATATTTAACATTTATCATCAGGCCAGCATATATAATCATATACATTTCATTTTTATGCGTATAAGCATTACATTGTGTGTACTATTTAAACGGCTGAACTAAAATAAGCAGTGATTAGGGCCGTTTACCACTTTTTGAGAAGCTAATGGTCCCTTCATTCACTTCCTGTATTACTTTTCTGAACAAAGGCAAAACGAGCTAGGCCGCTTAGCCGCCAGTTCAGATGAAGCACACCGTGAAAGCTACTGGTGACTTAACATTGATACACCGTGACCTAGGCTCTAAGCTAGCCTAAAATACCCCCGCGTTCTTCCGAGATTGATATATATCAAGTATTATGATATTTAATATTCCTATGTGATGCTAGGAGGCGCAGTGCGGATCATGGGTTTCATTGTTCGCTATCGTTGACATGACTGCGCTTACTACCTGAAGCCACTCAATTATGCAAATTACTTAATCAATTTAGGTGGGACAAACCCAGTCTCACGATACCATGGTAGGGCTGGTGGGAGGGTGGGGGCAGTATTAAGGGAGGGCAGGAGAGTCAATTAAATGCACGTCATTCACTGCTAGGTAGAGCTTTAAGGATCGATAATATCAGCTTAAAATCCAACTTCTCGGCAGAGGAACAGAACAGTTTGGATAGAGTGGTGGGCGTGCCCTGGACTACCTCAAATCTTTGTTTCGCGCAACTTGCAAATCGTGTACACCGTACAACAAGGGAAACACGCGCCGCACGCGTTTCATACGGCATTGGATATTACCTCGGCAGCAGAAGCTCACGACACTACTCGTGGCGGCATAATGTCAATGCGCACCTATACACGCCATTGCTTTTGATTTTAAGAGATTTGTTGAGAATGTTAATGGGGTGACGTGAGATACACACGACTTGCTTTCACCTGAAAACCAATAGATAATCCGGTATCCTATTGTGGACATAGGCTTATGCTGAAAGGGATTCATCACAAACAACATACGGATATATAATCTTCGGCAGAATTGTTAATTGTCAACGGGAAATTACGAGATATGTCTTTATTCGTGTGCACAGAAAGTGTGGCTGAAGGTAAGTGTGTGATTGGATACATAAGTAGCCTAATACTGTATCAAATATTAATATTACTCACGAGTGGGCGATCCCCGACCACGACTACCTGCTGAGATATGGCAACATCAATTTGGTCTGCACGATATCCAAAATAACGGCCATTATTTAACAGTTTGAGTATAAGTTCTATAATTCACTTGGGTGGTGCAGACATGGAGGTATAACAGATTATTAAATACCTATGGCCGTATGACCTACACATACTGCCCGCTGCTACCCATGACGTATATATTGCCGTACATCACACTGTGACGTAGGGGTGTGACATCAAGTAACTAGGTAGAATTTCACCGTTTTTAGGTATATGATAATACGAAAACGGGCTGACTGTCTTAGTACGTCAAAATATGTGGTAAAATTATTAATCAGATACATCCCTCTGCCCTCGGCATCATGACGTATCTGATCAATAATTTTACCGCGTATTATTGACATACGAAGACAGTAAGCCAATGTATTACTCTAAGAGAAGAGACTAGGTTGCGTGTCCAGTGCCATGCAAGATAAAAAAAAAAGAGTATTAAATGCCACAAATTTGTTGTAATCAACACGTAAAATTTTGGTATTCCATTATTTTGATTTGATGACAAAAGTAGACAGGGATTAGAGTCATTTATAGGCTACTGAATTCATATATCTGCCTCGCATACTTACACATGTACTATATATCGTGTCTGTATATATTGACGCTTTGTCTTGATCGAGCTCATATTAGATACACATTTATATATATAGCGAGCATATTTTACTTTTTTCATTGGGGCATAAGGTTGGCCTGTATGTATGTGTAGGGCATACTAACATAAGTATGAGCTATTATGACTATTTATTATAGATCCTTTCAAAAAGCAATTAACCAGATCGTTACTTTATCTCAGTGATCCGATGCCACATCTCGTCGGAGGCCTGCTGTGGGCCCCCCTGTGGTCAGCCAGAGAGACAGAACATGGTGGCCAGTAGCCAGTATAACCAGCCCTGTCAGTCCCCAAACTATGCCTGATTGCTCCCCATCCTGTGCACTAGCGATCGTCGATATTTGTTGCTGTACATACTTGACATATGAAACAATTTTGTAATCAATACACATATACCAATTTGGTTTTGCATACCTACTAAACAAACTGCTCTTACTTTAAAACTGTGTATTTAAAGGTAGTTTTCTAGTGGTGCTTGGCTGCTTCTCAAGTTAAGCCATTTTGTTCAGTCTTTCTTGCTGGTTTCTTATCTGCACAGTGCCTCGGCTGTTAACATAGAACAGCTGTTCACCCCTCAATGGAGATCTAGGTGGCCATGAAAAATCTGTGTATCTCTGCTTCAATTAATCAATAGCCGGCTTTTGCCTATTAAATGGCCTTACATTGACGGGGAGCAACCTTTCACACCTTTTTAACTAATTGGCTATTGGGGATGATAGACGCGCATATGGTATGGTTTTAGAATGTAATCAATTTAGAGTATGGCGAGAATAGGGGTCGAGAAGGAATGCATTAGGTAGATGACACTATGAAAAGTGAGCATTGGTCACAGTCGCGACTGCTTATTCACAGCAGGAACAATTTAGGCGCTGTCCATTATTGCAATGCAATTATGATCGTCCAAATATGGTGCTCTTTGGAATGCTTCACAGACAAAACCAGTCAGCCCCAAAAGAGGACTATTTGTGTCAAGTGTAGTCTCAAGAGGTGAAAATTAATATTTGTATATTATACAAGTTAAGGCGTGAACACTGTCAAGGACTACCTACTCCTAGATGTCACTGTGTTATTTACTCCAGTTGATAGAATAGTTAGACACGTTCAAATGTTTAATGCAGAACATCATGTGATATGACGTTGCCTGCAACTACACAGATCCAAAAGGATGTGTATGAATAACAACAATACGTGCGAGAGGCGGACGTATTCATTACAACCAGCCCATTAGAAACTAATTTGGAAACGTTGATACAACTACATGTATATTAACATTCACACCTCAACACTGCCACAAATCCATAATCTATTTGAAAAATCGGCATATTTCCTTGCTATACTATTCAGACAGGCCCAATTGATTGTCGATAATTGGGTCATCATGATTTGAAAATCATCAAATCATTATATCTTCTTTGAGTTTGGACACGGCCACAACTATATACAAAGCAATCATAAGACCGTCCTTAGAATACTGTTCCTTTTTATTAGATAGTGCTTCCAAACTAAATATTCGAGGCTTACAGTTGATTCAAAACAGAGCACTCAGGGTGATTCTTCAGAAAAAGGTTAGAGGAGTCAATGTATGTGATATGCACCGTCAGTTAAGCATAGATTATCTTGATTCTCGTCGAAATGTTCAGACCTTATCATTGATGTATAAGAGGTCTCAGAATGAGCATTATCTAGATATGACTAAAAGAAGGACGAGAAGTGACAGCAAACTAAAATTTAAGAAAACACGTATAAATTGTAATAACTACATGAAGTCTCCAGCTTACCGAGGAGAAAACTTATGGGACAAGCTCAACGGCACAACCCAGAAGATAGTAACTAAGGCTGCCTTTAAGAGAGCTATCAAACAGATTTACTCAGAATATGAATACAAACAGTGAACCTGATTATAGTCATCTTTTCTCATCATTATATCATCACATGTATTATTATTTAGAACTGATTATCTAGATGTACCATATTATAACAGGAAAAACCTGCATTTGAAGATCTACCTTTGATAGAAATGTTTGTGAATAAATTAAAAAAAATCATGTAATGGTGAGTGCTGAATGATAAAATATTCGGTATTGACCACAGTGAATGAGTGATTGAGTGAGGAGTACCATACACTTCCATGGTTAAAGGTATTGCATCTGACGGCTCTGCAGGATGAAATGAGTAAACTGTGTCTACATGGATCACAAAAAGAATGGTTCAATTTAGACGCGTGCGCAGCTTGGACGATTGCTGGAATGTACTTTCTCCTTTCCATCTCAACTGTCCCTACAAAGAAACAAGGACAACGATGAGGAATCGATTATTCCACAAAAAGAATAGTTGGCTGGTCATTCTGATAGACTTTAATTCAGACGGCCAATAAATACAGCCTACATCTTTAAATACTTCAGTTACCTATTAAAGTGCATAATAATATGCAAGACCCCAAATGATCATGATGCTCTGTACATATAAGCCTAACTGTCTGCTTCCTGTGCAATTTGGAATCAACGACAAAAGGTGGTGGAATAAATTGCGTATCAGTGTCACCTGTTCGATTCCTACTAAGATATGTCTCGACTGGTCCATACTGATCTCTAGTTAGGGTATACACACGGTAAACTTGCCTTTTATCTCCCATGGACCAGGTGGTGCCCCGAGGCCATTTCCGCCGGTGGCCTCCATTGGGCATGCGCAGTAAGCCCGTGTAATCGGAGTGCTCAACGCGGAACTAAACCCATTCTCATGGTGTGTTGAGTCAACACAGACAGCCCTCCCTCGCTCCCAGCCTAATGAATTTACCCACTGCACACGCCGGGATCAAATGCTCTGTGTGTACCCTATGTCAATAAAAACCAAAACACCTGACTTGCCAGTAGCCCTGGTCGAGCACACAGAGGTTTAGTATCCCTGTGGCCTCCGTGATTTATGTCAGGAACACCGACTTTGCATCTCACCAGGTACTGAAACATCTCTACCTCTAACAGCACCTCTTTGAAAGTGACCCTGACTAAAGATATCCAGGACCAGAGTGCAAAAACCAATTGTGAAACATATTTATAGGCGTCGAACCTGCACTACTTCTGACCGAATGAGAAGGATATGTGTGCTACAGATTACTTTGGACTCTGTACATTCTAGAAAAAAAATAAGGGAAAGTTGCAGGAGAACAGTGTGATCGGCATACTGTATAGAGATAGAGGCACACATGCATTATTCATAACACAGAAAGGAGAACCACGTGTTGATTAGCTCCGAGGATTACGATCACTCGCTGCTTTACGGTGCGACGATCGGGACTGCAGCAGATTATAGTGATCATCGGCGAAGATAGGATATACATGTTTGTCCCTGCTCCCACGCTGAGCATTGATTCGCTTGGATATATATGACCCTACGTTCTCTACCCTGGACATCACCCTTTCACAATAATCAGATAGGTATATGGCCATTGATGGGTCGACCACGTAGTTTGTGTCATCCGACTGGCAGATAAATGACTCGGAAACGATTGAATCTGCATCATTGGCTTGGAGCATGTAGATAGGTGTTTCAGTAATGCGGATCTTTTGACAATACCTGACATTATTGATGCCACGAATTGGATATACATTTTATTCCTTATCACTACGCAAGTGAAGAGTTCCTCTACATCTATGCTGGTAGGTTGGTAATTAACTGTCTTTTACATTGCCTAGTGACACTCACCTCAACAGACAAGGCGTCATACGAATTAATAACCATGAGGTTGCTTAGACGGAGTCATTATAGATTTACATAGATATTATTGCTGTCTCAGGTTATAGATCATCAGATATTAGCTATGTCTCGTAGTCTCTTGGTTTGCTAACGGCAGAAGATATCACCCTTTCAACACGTTTCACAATATGCCTGTATATATACAGCCTAGTTACGTCAACCGACAAGGTTTTGTTATCTACCAGCCGCAAGGGCATTAAGTCATTCAGTCAAGGATGCACTCTCACCCAAACACTGAATACTTCCCTGAGAAAGTAGACTCTGCTCCTTATGAAAAGTGAAGAGTCGGCCCATCAACGAAGATGCATTTTTTTCTGAATCAGTCTATTGATAATACGTCCCACAAGATCGCTATTGAGAAATGTTAACATAGACTAGCTTATACTGATAATATGTGGAACCCGTTAGCCAATATGATTTCTTCTTCATTATTATATTTCATGACGTCCATGGGTAAACTGCCCTTAGTCTACAAAACTACCAACAAAAATGATACCATCAAATCATATAACAGACAAAGATTTTTTTCACTTTAATCATAGATCCAAGTGGCCTAGAGAAAATAGGAGAACATAAGCGAAATAACACACTTAAACATATATGTGAAAAATGTAGAAATGTATGATTAGATCCTTCTTATACAGAACAACATGTAATACACGGTATGAATGTGGGACTCCATGAAGCGCCCTAGACTTCGATATCACGTCAGTACGACTGGGTATCTAGAAGTCTTTATCACCCACGATATCCCTGTATACATAATATAGAACACATGTATCTTGTTGCCAGCTAGACCTGGATAATCCCACTGATCACTTGTACAATCCATCCAGAGTCCATACCAGGTCGCATCAGGATTTTCAGCTAAAGCAGGGACAAAGCATTCATAACCATGATTTATAACCCCTTAGAGATGAAGTACAGAATTACTCTTATATATCATCATAGCCATGTACTTCATTATCATGGCAGCAATACATTCCAAAATTGTTGCATAATATTTGACCGATGCCATGAGATGTAGGTAACTGATAATCTATTTCAGACAGCTACTTAAGCCAACTACTATGGCGTGAGCTCTACATCATTGATCCATGTACATGTAGTAAAGTATTTAAGGTATCTTACATCACAAGGATAAATAGTCTTATCGATTGAAACACAACTAAAGTACAACATAAAAATGGCTCGATAGTCGTGGTAACTGTTCCACACATGTTTTATGCATGACACCATATGATAAAATCTCAGTCTGAGGTGTAACAAGACTTAAAGATCTACTGCCGCGTCATTCACAATAATAACAAGACTTATAGTCTAATCTCTCATTTCTGACAAATTGTACCGAGTCGATATGCAGGCCACCACTGGAGCAGTCCTGGCGATATCGGTCAAAAGAAAAACACCCGGCATTGTTTCAAGTCGCCCGAGACCTATGGTGCTGGTCCTCATAATTGCCTCGCATCTGGTCCCAATAAACACCAGCTAATGATACCATGATGAAATGCACTGGGTTACCACTGACAATATATATATTTTTTTTTCAATATTTGTATTGGTTCTACAAGGATATCGGGTATCAGCCCGTATGAGTTGCCCTTACATTTACATCTTGGGACAAACACATTTTCAGGATTTTCCCAAGATGGCTGACATTTTATATCAGTTTCAACCAAATATCACTTCTTTTTTCCGTATATATTTACTAAAACCACATGAAATCGATATCTATGACTGAAACCCATCAGAACTTCTCCGTCATTAGAAGTTTGTTAGATGACAGCCATGTTGTATTCCAAGATGGCTGCCCCAAATGCCACAGGCGAGTTAAAATTCCATAAATTCTGCAATTATTGCCAGATTCTCAATTGTAAAACATTGTATATCTAGTTCGGGGGTTCTATGGGTGTAAAATTAAGTGGACCACTCAGAAATATGATATGACCATTTTCTGTAAGGATAGACTGCTACCATAGTAACTAATATTGAGGAGTTGCTGCAAAAATGGCCATCACGTAACTCTGCATGATAACATATATAATTTCATCCCTCATGAATATAATGTATGAAACATCGATACGTTGAGTAATGCATGTTATTCAACTGTGGAAATGTAAAACCATCTGAGCGGTAGTTTTTAAAATCCTCATGATTGGTAGAATATTGCATTAGTGGATGATGAATACATAGAGGGCCACAAGAATCAGTCCTCAAGTGAATAGTGTTGTCCTTAATCCGTTAGTGATAGATAGAGTAGGTTATGGCCGCTTTGTTGGAGGAGTCACACATGACTGGTTATTGAGACTTGATCAAACGGTCGATTAAGTGACCTACAATGTAATTTTAGCTTCAGGTATCAACATGTACAAACACAAGGACAATGTGACTCGATATGAAATGACAGTTGAACGTACATATTACTTGGAACTCCCATAACTCACACTGAGAGACATAGCTTTAGATTTGTGTCAATATGTCCCACAGAGTTCTCATAGTAGAACGGATAATGATTGTTTTATTGCTTCTTGTTGACAAAATACTAACGCTTGAAAGTCTGTCTATATCAATTCCATATTTTCCATCTGCTATCTCGTCTCATTAGGCAAATCATGGTTCAGTCATTGCACGGAATCTTGATGGCTAAAGTATGTTCTGAATTTCTGTGTCTAGTTATCTAGGTATCTAGTTGAGCGTGGGTCATACGCACATATGTATGCTGCCTAGGTCAGGTAGAGGTTATAAACCCTCAAGGAGCTGCAAGAGTTATTCCATCATTGTCTGTATGTCACCTTAGAGGCGTGCTCAGCTTCCCATTACCAATCACCAATTTCTAATGACCGAAATATCTCATTCACCCAGTGGTGCTTCATATATTTGGTTCCTAGAAATGCAGTAGTAGACATGGCAGGCTATCTGGGTGCAAAAGGGTTTCGGAAAATGAATCTTAGACTGAATACAACCCAAAGCTTGTATTTGTTATCTATTTCTTTTCCCTAATTCTACGCTGATTCATCAATGATAAACATTCCATTTCCTATTAGTATTTCTGTTAGAATTTGCAAACTTCAACAAATGGTCACTGATTGACCTCCAGAGTAGACGGTTCCTGGATTTACTGTTTAGTTTGCAATCTCTCCCTATCCATGCAAACTTTACGACATGGAATGCCACGCTATTTAGAAGTGAAACTAATGAGAACAATCATCAAGAGATTAGATTTAATCCCACCTGATAGATATTCACCAGCTGACTATACCGCATCATCTTCACATTTACTCGAGTACTTGAACACCCTCATTCAGCTATCCCACCACCTGGTCATAATGTCCAGTCCTGATGCTTAGTAAGGGTTTTTACAGTTTGATCCTAGCAAACATGACCACTCAATGAACTTTATATCAATACTTCTGCTATTTCCCTTATATCCTATAATGGAGCAGGGAAGTAGGACTCCGGAATCAAGGTGTGATTCAACTGTCCACCTTAAACCGTTTGCTGGCACACGAGTCAAAGTAAATTAGCATATCTCGTTTGTCTAGGCCTAGCTCTGAGGAATTAGTAGTTGGGTGATAAAAGCTCACTGACGTCCTGGGCCAAGTGTGTTACAGGGGTCAGATCACAGAATAAATATATTACACGAATGTGGAATGACACCTTGTAGATGCGATATAGAGATCAACTGATAAATCTACTCGCTACCCAGAGGTCAACAGAGAAAAGATTTGCTACAAAATGACCACGCGTTATTCTTTATCTGTAAATCCATGATCTACATATACGTTTTGTAAAAGTGATTGGCCTTTTATAACAGAAATATGTACTAGATATCTGAGGGTAATTTCACAATATATTAGATTGATAGCATAAAGTATAATCATCAATTATTTCATAAAATAGTTGGATGGAACAAGTTTTGACCAGAACATTGTCGATATTTTCATTCACGTAGGGTAAATAAGGGCATAATCCCAACAGGTATACGTTGTAAATGGAACACGAAGAATAAGTGATATGTTGTAAGAGTTCACATATCACCCGATATGAGTTTTTAAGCCTTCCCGCAGGGTTGTTGTTATGCCCTCTGGGAGGGGTTACTGCGGAGATTTGTCTCTAAGGTTGTATCAACTATCGACACCCTATCCAGGGGTCAAAATAAACAACAGGATCTATAAGAAATATGAAAGGGGCCTAATACTCGCCATATATCACCTTTGTATTATACCCATCTGCGCAATATTTTCACATGTAGCTCTAGGTGTACTGGATATGTTCATTGTCAGAAAGTGGGTATAACAAAACGTGCCATGGCAGAATGCCTATACATATATCCTTTTTTTCCGTCAACAGGGCTGCCACAGGCCAGGGAACGTTTTATTCAAGATCAGTGAATTGGCAGGGTGTGTGGGAATTTGTGTGTATGTAAAGTGTCTAAGTGGATGGGGAGAGGGGCGTATTTCAGTAGTTATCCGAGTTTCTCTAGCGAACCGTTCAGCACCCATGACTGGAACTTATTCTGCAGCCTAACCCTTCTCTAGAAGATAGACAGGCCATGGCCCCATGCTTCCCTCGTTCTACACCCTTGTATAAAGATACTGCGATCAATGGATTATTCCAGCGAACAGTTGAGAAGGTGAAATGCTTGCCTAAAACAATCTATAAATTATTTGCTCGCTTAACTAACTAAACAGTTTTGATTCGATTTACCACCTCACATTTTTATCAACACTGTTTTTTAATGTGTCATTGGTACCCCATACAGGGCTCCATAATAGATAAGGAGATTGGTCATTTAATTAACTACCGCTCAATATAAAAACATTTCCACCGTGAATATATGTATATCATTTGAATAGAGATAAAGAGAAAATGGTGATATTGAAACAGAAATGGCAATGTGGCTGTCTCAGACCCATGGTGGATACGGCAAAGCGTGTGATTATATACATATTTGGAGAAGTATAGAAAGTTAAACTACTTACCGTATTTCCTAAACACTTCTGAACAAATGCACTGATATCGATAGGATAACCGATAAAATCATTCAGGATTCGTCAACTCCAGCATAGCCCGGGAGACATTTGATATAATATTTATTAGAAATATCATTTAAAAAATATAGCTCTGAGACTTCAGCTTCACGAAGGTATAGAGTAATTGATCGATTTCTACATCAGAAACACAAATCTTTGATCAGAATAAAAGAAGGAGATTTAGGGCGATTATCATAGTGAGGAGTGAATTATCTATTAATTCCCCGGCTTAAATCGATCATTTTATAGATAGATCTGGATGGACGTTAATGATGTGGGGGAAGGTGGCAATTCCGCCCCCACCCCCATTATAAACCAGCATTTTTCAATCGATGCAAGCAACATCACCATGCAGATACCTTTGGTAAACATGTTCATTGATAAGTTAATGCAGTGGATAATTCCTAGTGAACATTACCTTTAGAGGGTGGAAAATATTCCCCATGGCATTTTTTTGGAGCTACGAAATTAAGTTGGACCACGAATTACACAAGCATGTTATTTCCCAGGATCCAAGTAAGACTGTATCGTATAGCTATGCCACATTCAATAAAACCACGATGGTCTGTCTACTTTATATAAAACCAATGCACAGCCAACCAAAAGCTTTTACTACATCTTCAAGTAAATCTCAGAGCAAATATAACAATATGTAGCAACATAGCAAAGTACACGGAAGGCAAATATTTAAGCTAGTTTGCTAGGCTTACTAGCCAGAGCTAGAGTAGTCTTGAGTTGATTCGCCAATGCTATCTTCTTACTACGGTATACATCCCGGTAAACCATATTTTGAAGTTATTCTTTTCTACTGCCATACAAAATTCATAGTGCAGTACTTACAATCCAGAAGTTTCTTCAGAAGGAACGGTATATCTCATTACGTTGTAAGGTAAATGTATTTGTTTGCGAAAGCTCTGAAAAAAGTAATCGAAATCGAGTGTTCGTAATAATTGTATCCCTTGGAAGATTAAATTTAGTCTATGCTAGCAGGTTCATAATGATGCAGAATAGAGGCAACTCGAGTTGGCTTCTAGACTGTATTCGGTCCTTAATTTTTACTTCAAAAGCCAATCTGAGTAGAACGCAAAAGGGTTTCTCAGCTCCTTTTGATTATAGGGGTAGGATCCCTTGTAATAATTTGTCACAAGCCATGACGGATAATAAATATTTTATTTCTCTTCAGGCCATTCATGTCTGTTGAGTGATGACTGGACACATACAAGATGTGGAGGAGGGTGTTAAGCCGGAGGAGCCTCTACCACGTGACCAAAAAGATCCTTTCTGGAAGATAATCGCCCGAGATCCTGAGGAGAACACCCTCAAGAAAGAACTCTTCACTATAGGAAATCCGCGGTAAATAAGTCTATTACGCATGTATAAACATGCCAAAAGCGTACCAGAGCAGTTAAAATTCCATTCTGATTGCACGATACATATATATAATGTGCATGCATGCATATTTTCCTAAGCATGCAGACAGGAATTTATAAGATGCTCTTAATTATTGAAATGTTAGGGCAGGATCAGGCCTTACTGCTGGTGAGAATCATAAAAGAAATATCAATTCAAATCTAGAGAATTTAATCGAAAATTGATATTAGACTCTGTCGATTATAATTCTAACATCAGTAGGCTTATATATATACCAATAAACAATATGTGGTGTAAAAGTACATGAATGTCACTATTTTCAAGATTCACTTTCATAGTATGAATATTATTCTACTCTTTTTGTAACAGCTTTTTTACATCTGAAAAAAAACTGATGGACCTGCAAATTAGCGTTTTTTCCTTTTTAGTTACAGTTTCATATTTGATATTTTGCCCTCAGTTTGCCCGTTCTCCCCGGTACTGTGGAGACGACAGTTCGATTTCGCTGGTCTCGAACGATCGACACGTCATCTACAACAGTCTACCTCAATTCACCTTTCAGCGAGGTGAGAACAGAACCAAATGATCTTTCTACCAATTCGCGACGGATCATTCCAAAATTACATGAATTATTAATCGAAACATATTTCTATTTTTGTATCATAGATTCACATTATTTGGATCCTTTTCTTTGTCTAGCTGACTTGAGATGCCAGAGGTCCAATTTGTTTTTGCTTTTTCATGCACATACGAACAATACGACTATATTTATGCGACAAATCTTACTCTATAATCTCCAACAGAGTCAACAGCCACTTATATCTATTTTAAAACCTGTATTTGTGTGGTTTGCAGACGCCTGTGCCTCTTGAGTGGACCGACCACAGCGCCACCTACGTTTCTAACGAGTGCCGTCTGCCCTGTGGCGCCACCTTCCTAGCATCGCTGGTGATAGACAACAAGTTGTGGATGCTGGAACCCTTAAAGGTCAACCGCTATACGTTTGAGGTTGAACTCAATATCACTCAAGGTCAGTGGTAGTTTTGAAATGTGTTAATTATTGTCCCACTTTCTGGAGATATGACCGTAAAGCTGATCAATCTGTTGGACAAAAAACACAGGCAATCCCCAAAAGATGTAATCCGTTACTGAACGGAGGATTGCTCGGTTGTTACACAAAATGGTATACCGTACCTGTGATAAGGTGCATTACGAGGAATACGGCATATGTTTTTTTTTCATATTCAGAGTGAACTATTGGCTCATCATTGTATCGTAACACCATTGTCCCTCGATTGTACTTAGTGGGGAAGGAGAGTTGCTTTTCATTAACCACAGAGAAGAAAAATTGCAGACTCCATCTACTCTGCAGTTATGACATGGACGTTTTTGTATCTATCTTCACAAATGTAGTGGTAAAATACAGATTAATGGGACTCCTTTTATTTGTACATGAAAACTTCTGTGGGATATAATATCGGAGAAAAAAGATGATGCAAAAGAATATTTGTATAGACATATCTATACCACATGGTGTGCCAAGGATAAGATAGAAGCAGATAGTATACATGTTCATCACTGATGAATGAGCGTGAGGTTTTGGATATATATTCAGTCTATGGATAATTTTCTGTAACCCACTTGCGCCCAGTCAATTGGCCTGAGCCCGGGCAAATCCAAACATATCAAACACCAGTAGTTCACTGAGGTATTACGGTCTCAAATAATTGGTCATGGTCAGCTGGACACAGCTCTAAGGGCCTGAGACACTGGCCCTCTGCTACTTCCATAATATCACAGTGAATAGCACGCAGAAAGTGAAGGGGTAGTGTTTTTGCAGCAAGCTAGAAGTCCATCTGAGCACTCTCACTTATGGCAATGGATATAGGGCGCGCAAGCACGCTCTAACAAGGTAACATTGTGACAACCTTTTCATAGCAAAGTCTGCCATATGAGATCACAGATGGCTAGGGTCTGTTAATAATTAGGCTGGTGAACCTCTTATCATATAGACACAGACACGGACGTATCATCAGAGGAGATAAGCTCTCTGACAACAGGGTAATGTAGACTCATAAGGTACCATAGACATCATAGGGTAACGTGAAACTAGAAGCTATTCCCACGGCATGAAGTGTCAACTAACAGGTTCACTTTGGTTCCCCATGAATTTAACGATCGTTTAGGATAACAATTTATATCATGTATGATGTGTCGCTGATAACCCATGAATGTGCACGTGGTTCATCAACAATATAGCCTGGAAGCCTGGTCTGTGTACTCACATATTAGGTGAGGTAAACTGCCACCATTTTTCTGGTGCATTGTGGGATTGCATTGAGCTGGTTCCCTGGCCAATACGATAGGGTTCTATGGGTATTTTAATTCCTGAATTCAAATAGGTTGTCGCATTTTAATTCTGGTCCAATGCGCTTGGCTTTAGCATCAAACAACAGATCAGATATCATATTATCTGTCAAAGGGGACACATGTCACAACAATGACTGAAATTAGTATTAATTTAGCTTGTCATAAAGACTACACCTGGTGAGAAGTCGTGGAACTACTGTTCACATCGGTCAGTTTTTATCATTTTAAAGGTTGACATTCGTCAGGTTTATCCTGTCAATTATTTTAAACCAGTATACATCAGTTATTTACTCGTGGGATTTCGTGAGGGAGAATGGTTTAATTTACAAAGTTCAAGGTCATTCCAAATCACCCAGTACCTGTCCTATTATTTATTGGGCATGTGATACCAAACCTCATATACATGGCCTAGAGGTGCATGCTGCAAAAACTTAGACCTTCACTATCCATGTGCCAACCCTGAAAGGTTTATGCAAGGCCGTTTGTCATGGTTCACTGCTCTACTACCACTCTAACTTCATAATGCATGTGCATTTCAAACTGCCAGATCTGATGTGACAGACTTGCGCTGTATAGAATTTAAACTTGTATATCTGGTGGAACTGCTCTATCTGATAGGAGAGACTTAACCATGTCGCATTCAAACTATATCCATTCCAGAGACAGGGAAAGAGACCCATACACAATCAGCTCCTCCAAATTGAGTTTGTCAGACATACATTCATAGAGATAGAGGATGAGACAGGAAGAAACAAAGACAGATGTGCATGTATATCCTACTTACAGACAGGCAAAGAAAGACAGTCGGACATACAGACACATATACAATATACAAACGGACAGAGAGAAACAAAGATGGACAGACAGAGAATCTGGCAGGCAGAGAGACAAAGACAGACAGATACTGGCAGATAGATTCAGAGTTAAAGGCCTGTTCCATCAGGTCGATGGCATGTATCTCATTGTCAACCTTGTTCTGGAGGCATTGGCAACATTCCTTTGCTGATTATTGTTAAATTGTGAGAATTTGCATAAAAATAACACTCTGGCAGTATTTGCTATCATCTGTTCCAATTCTGACACCCGGTTGCAATCCTGCCTAAGTCCTACAGTTCTGTACCTGCAGACTGTAATATTGCCTGGTTACAGTTAGAATCCAATTCTTTTTTCAAAATAATCATGACACACAACCTTTATTCACCCCTAATACACACACCTACCTTTGAATAATCACTTTTAGTAAAAATGCCAAGGTCACAGTTGTTGCAATTTGACACCAGAGGACACCACTAGTAAAAACACTTAGCTGAATACGGGTATACTAGAATCGGCCAATTTGGATAATGGAACAGTGCAGCCGACGGTTGCTGACAGCGGCAGAAGGCAGCCGACAGCACTGATCCCACCAGGTAATAGTGTTCCATTACACCGGTGGTACCCGAATAGTAAATCAGATACTGTCAGAATCATTATTATTACGCCTGAGAACTCGGCCAGACATAACAGCCCCTTTAGACAGGTAATTCACAGGCAGGTATGGTACAATTAAGCGAAGTTGAAGAATCCTGACCCTATTACTGAAAGAGTAAGGAAAGTTTACACTCCTTCGTGAGAACCCAGGTATGCTCCTCTCTCAAGAAGCACGATGAGTGATCTGCCAGCCTACCTGCGACCCTCACTATATACAGTCGGGTCATGTAACAAAAGGCAACACGGTAGCACCTGTGTTCATGGGTTCGGCTCTTTTACTCACAATCAGAGGCAGACACAAACACATCCTCTGCTGAGAAAGAAGCAAACCACCACTTGACCCCCACAATGATATAGAAGAACAAATATCAAATACAGACTGTAGTTTTACTGAAACCTATAATTTCAACAACACATGGCATACTGCTTAGTAAATTATACTTATTATATTCTATTATCAGATGATATATGTACCACACTCTTCCATCATAAATAGAATAACAATAGCTCCTAGTTTGGACAGGCCACCAGTCCACATGAACAACTGTATGTGAGAAGCTAGGCAAGGTACCTATCCAAAGAAATATTGCAACATGTAGTGTGTTCTGCCGAGTCACATTTAACTACACAAATCAACCCTCTCTTTTTTAAGAGATCTCCGAATAACTTACATGTATTGGTTTATAATGAATACCAAAGTAAACTAATGCCAACCTTTCGAAATATAATCCATAACTTTTTAAAATGTTTTATTAAAACTTAAAGTGTAGTACCCCTACATTGACACAAAAAAATATCATACCTGCTCTATTGTTTGATACCAAAACCAAGCGCATCCGGGGTGGAAAAATGATGACAACGTATTTGATTTTTTTAAACAAAACCCAGTTAAACATATTGTGTTGATCGGCGTGGCGATCCAAGCTTTACCCCACAGTGCACGTGACAATATGGCAGACACTACCTGACCTCATATTACTTTGGCCAACAGAGTTACACTATGTTGGCGCGGGCTGGATTAAATCCACCTTGACCCATAAGCTGAAGTGTCTGCCACCCCTCTGCAGATATTTCATACCACCTGGACCTATGCATGTGCCTTCTACCCTTGACGCCATCTTTCCTTGTTCATATTTACTTTTCTGTGTGTTTTGAATAAAATTACCGTAAAGGTAGACTTTATTATCAATCTTATAAATGAGTTATGACTATTTCTTAGTGTTTCGTCTCTCAGAACCCATATAGAACAAAACAGCTTGGTCCGAGAGTGAGATTCATAGACAAGGCATGGACTGAACCATACCAACCTCTAAGTTGAAACAGAGTAGAAATAGGTGGTGGGCAATATATACTCATATATGTTCATAGGCCAGACTTCCAGGCTAGTGAGGAACCACCATACTTAGTTCTTATGTTCCACTCTAGGTGGCACTGCCAATTATATACTTCAGCACCTTTGCCCACCCTGCTTTCATGGCATCCGATCATGCCTTAGGTAGGCGGTAGCTCTAGGTTTTAGGGGCAGTCGTAATGATTGTTGCACCGATGTACAAGTTAGTGTTTGTCTCCCTATCCCTTTTGAAAGGTTCAATTCCACATCACAAATTGATAAAAGATGCTTTAAACAAATGAAGCCATATAAATGTATCGAAACTTAGTCTCATCACTCTATTCACTTTGATCGTCCCAGTGCTACACTTCCTATTATATTCTAATATAATCCACAAGACTATATAATGATCGATTAGTAGGAACGCACATAAAGAAACGTATACCCTCCATAATCAGATCAACATTATACGAAAGTGTACATGTATCATGGAGTTTAATAGTAATAACATTAATGAAAAATACGCCTACTTTTTCTGCACATTCCTTTATGTAAGACAAATTTATTACATTTACATGTATATCATGAGGACAGATTCACCTCTACATTATGAATCCTTTAGAAAGACGTAACTTGCGACAATGTGGCACAAAGCCAAAACAGCGCGGTGGCCTTCCTGACAACCGCTATCACCAAGTTGTTATCCCTGACGGCTCTGCAGCTCGGGCCGTCCCACCGCTCTCCAGGTTAACCTCAGGCTTATCTCTAATCCCATCTTTATTATGAGAGTGTCACAAATCCACATCAGTTGTGGTCTGGCCGCTAAAATGGCCGCTGAACACTGGGTTAGGAGATCTGGGCGGTGGGATTAACGTCACTCGAGCTTGTGTTGTTATCAGTGTTCGCGCGTCACAGCAGTGGTCCTATTCTGTCACCGTTCACTTGATGCTGAGCCCACGGCATTAATTGTAGCTGAATTATAAATCAAAGGACAACAATGCCTAATTTTTATGTAGAATTTCGATAATTATCTTGTATTTTCAATCAAGGGTGTCTTCAGATAGGTGTTGTATTTTTTTTCTCGGAATTCTGGAATATACAACCAGCCCATGATGTTGTAAATAAGACGGCTTCAAGCTTACTGTGATACTGTAATTAGGCATTGTAAAATATCATTGCGAGATAACCATGACCTAGGTCTGAAAACATGAATGTAGCTGATAAACAATATATGACTAATGGCTGGATCTGTATTTGACAATATTACCGCATTTTCCAGAACATTACCTAATTTGAATAAATGAGAGAGTTGTTTCAGATCCTCGCGACATTTGGGGAAAACTACTTTTCAAATATCTCAGGCCTTAATTTGTTTGACTACCAATTAAAAAAAAAAAAAACCTTGTCTAGTTGTAAATCATCTTTTTGGTGACTTTGGTCAGTTACCGGCAGAAAACAATTCGCTGCTCGGTGGCTACAGGGCAACACGCTAAAGCACCAGTTGCTAGGAATAATTCTATTGAATTACAACAAATGTGTGTGTATACACATATTTGTCAAAGTTGATTCTCGATTCTTTATGCAATTGTTTGATACATTCCACGTCAAATGAATATCACTTGAAACACATCTTAATTCCTTGGTGCCTGATGAGTAGAGCTTGTGTTTTTAGAGATAACTGCAGATTACAGAGGAGATAATCCATTGCCGATAATCCATGGTCAAAGTCTTGATGGACGTGATCCAGCATCGAGCCTTGTGGGACTCCCAAACGTGTAACGTGGGCCTGATAGGCACATGCATAGTGCAGGTGTTGGCCAGGTGTGATCAAGACAGGTGAAGGGGCAGAGGTGATACCTGCTCACAGCCGGATTATCCCTATTCATCCTTAATCGGACGGATTATCGAGCTGAAATATAGACAGTGCAACTACAGGATGAGGTTTGAATTTGACAGCCTACTCTCCGGTAAGACCCACTCGCCATGCAAACCAAATTTGATTAGATTACTTGGAAATTATTTTGTGATGTTTGCATATATCAATTATGTATGCTACAGCTATTGTTACATTCTCCATCACGAATTATCAAGTATTGCATACAAGGAGAATAGACGATGATAAATCTAATTCATCATCATTATTAACATCATGCATGAACGGTCATCAAATACAGTGCATGAGTCAACAGTGTCATACATTATGCAGTTTTGTCTGAGCTTTATTTTTTTTGTCTAAATTATAGCATTTGTATCCGCATTGCTGCAATGGAAACTATTTCGCCAGCAATTCTCGTTAATCAAGTGTACAATTTAAGAATCACATTCATTATTGCCAATATTTGTGAATAACGCATCCATTCTACGTATCATATTTGAATCTTAGATTAATCTCATCGTAACCAAGCCTTAGCGTATAAATGTCTTCCTACTCCCATGACAAGTCTGATGCTGATTCAAATAGTAAATTCTACAATCGTGTCCGTGAATGCTGAAGGTCTCAACAAGTTCTTAATGACCACCTCAATTGAAGGTGTGTAGACTATTAATCAAACCACTGTGGGGGTGAGAATTCCCCATTTACACAAAGACTAAGCATAATCCTTCGGCACCCTCGTGAGTTAATCTAATGGACTGGCATTCTTCACTCATTGGGCCATCTAATGGCGGAATTGTAGGGAAAGTAAATACACTGAGGATGTTGCCATGTGAGATGTTGTGCAAACATAACAAATGCACTCCATTCTTAATCCTGAAGGAATCCGTAGGATTTCATGGTAGGGATTTATATACATGTGTGTTACCTAACGCGATTACAAAGATTTATGAGGAGAAGGGAACGAATTATAGGTCTTGACTAGGGTTTGTATTCCTCGTTCAAGTGCATGCATTTGTGAAATATGTTACTTTCAGTTTCAACTAAATAAACATAAGCTTGGGGTGTAATAAGCTGTCGTTCTTCTCCAATAACTACTGAGAAAACACCTTATCAATTCATATCAGTACTTTGCAATTAAAAAACATTTATAGCCCCGTGCTTATAAGATACTGGCTGTGTTATCATGGTATATAAGCATACATAATCATAACGTCCCTATTTTAATTAGGCCTACTCATGTTTAGGATGTTGAAAAACCAAATGATCCTAAACGTGCACTGGCTATATGTCAATACATGTATGCATATAAAATGTCCTCATCAGTGAATGTATAGACATAATACAGCATAGTTATATCATTAGCCCACAGACGTGTTTGAGTGTAGCCCACTAGAGGCGCCACTGGTGCCTTGTCCAAGCACGCCCGGAAGTTTCGCGGTGTTAAGCGCGGGAACCTAAACAACAAATTCTCTTGGACTTGCCATCTGATAATACCGCATTTAGGACCCATACCGGACGGTTCTGATTCCTGACATCAGCGACCCGAATCCATGAATCATTAGCATGCAACTGGGTCATAGTATGGAACTGGGGCAGACTGATCCGCGTGGAGGTACAACGCGGGAGGCAGCTGGTGGTGTGGGAGGATTTACAACTCACGGCTTAATGTTGTAATGAGGCTACACCGAACAAGTAGCGGGATATACTTCGCCGGGAACTGACCAACTGTTCTGTTCTCCCTACACCAGTTATTCACGACTAACACGTTCATGTGGGGAGTTTTATACCAAGAACGAAACAAGTCCGACATCTCCAGGTGAGTCTAAGTTTACGAATGCAAAATATCGATAATGGTCTTAAAGAGTTAAAATAGGAGAACCATCAACTCATGGACCATTGCCTTCTGAAAAAGAAAACTAAGAACCTAATAGCAATTAGTTACAGAAGGGTTATAATATAGCCAGAATATATCGTCATTTTCACTGTGATTCCAATTGGAATGAATTTTCTATGGAGTCAATAATAGACGCATACTTTTCGAGAGCTGGATTTAGTAGCCGCTATACACTTGCAAATGTCCCCTCCCCTTCACCTAAAATAATTACAAGCATAAGGATAAGGATTTCTCAATATGCAGTGGACTCACACATAACCTTTCCTTAAGAAAATCAATAGGGCTACAAGAAGCAAACAGAAGCGGTGATTTTTTCCGCACGTAAACCTTTCAAAAGTACACCTTATTGTACGCTATCTTGTAAAACAAAGGTGTTCAGATCAAACAGTATATATCTACGATTTTCTAAGCACCGCCCCTTTCAATTAGAACTAGGATCAAGGGAGACTCCCGGCAATGCGCTCAGGCATGGTAACGTGTTGTGACTAAATACTACAGACCCCCAATCCATGCCCGCCTCAGTTACTTCTACGACCATAGAACACGCTAATTGTGTTTTCTAGTAACCTATTAGTGTCCGCGCAAGCTTTTCTACCTGGGGAAGCAAGTAATGAAACGAATAGCTTTGTTCACTCTAACAGTACTTATAACATTCAAACTAGTGCTTTTCAATCCCCAGTGGAAAACTCCAGAAGTCAATAATGATTGAATTTCTTCTAGTTGGTAGGGTTCCACAATGGTATATCGAGAGTGTTATTTTTTTATCCGGAATCGCCTTTTGTCAGCGGCCTAACGATACACGCATTTTATCTTATATCCCTTTGTGCATCTAAGAGGTCTTATCTATCATAGCATGATAGCAGGACATATATGCAGGTCATGCGTCGCTCAGACAAACCAAAAACGTAAGATGAGGCGGTATTGAATTAAGGTATATTTCTGTAGGATTAAAATTTGTATTCTCTCCCGGGAGGATATAGACTCACAAAACTGCTGTGTTAAGACTAAAAGAGCAAGCTTTGCCTGCACAGCAGCCATGTAATCTCTACTTTAGGAATTAATCCACATGGCTCTATATTGTGTTGAACAAGACATCGCTCAATGCCAGACATCTCTGACCCTGTATATTTAGTAAAATCAAATACCACACGTTTTGCCTGGTTTGGGCAATTGGCATATAAAATGAGGTGCATGGCATGTAGCTACATGCGTACGTGTTCCAGCAAACTACAAAGGATAGTTAGTTCATGGTCATCTGCACAGACATACGGTTTAAGGAACAGATGTATCTTTCTAGAAGATTTTTAGTAGGTGCCAACATATCTGGTTTAACTTACCCTTGTCAGATATATTACTAGCAGCTGTGATAGTTTCTAATTGGAAATTAAGATTGAAGTGTATGTTAAAACGAGTGTTGGCATCACCTATGCTCTCATTGTGCTTAGCAAATCGTTCCAGGTTATAAGGAATCAATTCCAACCCATCTTAATGTTTTTCTAAAGTTGATAGCAGCTTCCTTACATTAGTCAGAATGCCTCAGGCGAGGTCGTACTGCTACACATTAGCATATTAAAATTATCAAAACCAACCATTGCCAACTCTTTAGCACCTAGATACCAACCATGTAATACTTTCTTGAGTGTATAACATCTTATGTTAAATTGTCAGGTGACAAAGAAACGCAGGGAGAAATTCTTGAAGAATACAACCTCAATTCGTTTTTCATAACACTGACCAGAAAGAAATGGATCAAAGATTTTAAGATATATAAATGCCAGTAAATTGCCTGGACCTCCGATGAGGAATACCTTCAACTGTAGGTGGGGATGACTTATAAAAACAGTATACACTATAAGTATGATAACCGTTGCTTGTAAGTAAGTATGGTTAAATCAACTAAACAAACAGAAATAATGTTATTCTGCAGTAGAGGATTATGTCTATGACCCATGAATATAAAGTACATCTATCGTAAAAGGAGCGCCTCTACTTCTTCTGTCCATTCAACTAGCTCGTACATTGCAATTGGTCCAACACAAATGTGGGGTAGCCAAAGGGGCAGTCACCGGGGAAGGCCACCTTATTACCGTCTCACCTGGAGTTAACGTTAAATTCACCCTGGGCGAGCCCGAAATGCCGGGTGGCTGGCATCAAGCCAGGACATTGATCCCACACGATAATCCGGACCTTCAGGAGTCCAGGTTGAACCACCCCTGGCGATGAAATTTCTGGATTGGGAAAAATACTGATCTGATTAAATGCCATTCGACCAGAATCACAATCGCTGAACATATTTACGAGTTTTCATTTTAAGAACGAGTTTCCTACATTTGGTGTATTTTAAGCGCCTATGTGTCGTCCTACTTAAAATGTGAATTAGATCCTCCCCAACCAGTGTTTCTATCTAAACCTGTGCATCTTGGCAATAGTTTCTCTGCTAGGATATATAGCCCTCACAACCTGCTAACCATGGAATGTGTGAAGTGCGAGACAGGTTTAGATGTTATCTTACAGTTGATAAAGTTAATCAGTCTAGAATACTTTAGCATCTATGGATCGTATATATGATCAGATATATGGAGTTAATTGAAACTCTAGCAAGGCATTGCCTTTTCTAAATATACGTGTAGTGGGACGGGAATCCAGCAGTGTTCGTTTGTTTCACGGAAGGTGGCGCGATATGCCGATCCTTACTGTGTAGTGATTCCGGACAACGCCGCACACGAGAGTGGCGCGGTGGAGACCGGGATTACGTAACGCTTAGTATATATACTCAGCGTTCACAGTAGGTCGACAGGCTGTCCTCGCGCGTCCCTTCTACGGAACGGATCCTTGGGCCCTCACTTTGCAGGCGGGTTCTTGTAACCTTCCTGGTGGTTAGGCTGATCTTCCGGATTGGCCTATCCAGCGTTACCTAGCACCTATGTGCTAGGGTACTGTACTTGTAGGGAAGATCTTCCAGATCTTTCCGGGAAGTAAGTGATTAATAAACATCCTTGTTTATTAAGTGACGTTGTTGTGTTATGTGTGAATAGGTCTGTGCAAACTAACCGAAAACCGAACCAACCTACGTAAGTGCGTAGGGTGGGATCCTGCCTGGAACTAGCGTTCCGGATTGGGGTCATCCAACCTGCTAGACAGGCGGCGACCACCACACTGGTGCCGTGACCAGGATCCCAGGTTGCTTGCACAACCCGGGATTCTCGGTAAATGCACGGATCTGGAATAAGAACCAGATCCAAGGCTGAACAGGAGAGTGAAGATGGGGAGGTAACTTCTCAACAAACTCTTCCGGCCCGGAATGACGACAAGTCTCCAAAACCAGAGGGAGGGGGTGAAACCCAGAAGTCTGGCAAGGAGAAATCTCGGAAGAGAACCGCCGCTCAGAATCTGAGTTCGACGGTCCTGAAGAGTTTCAGTCCGGCGGCCGACAGCCGACATGGCCCCGCAAGGGATCTGGAGGGACTCAGTAAAATTGGGTCTCAGACAGATAGTCCTGGAGAGTCTAGTACTCCCCGGAATAGGTCGGAAAATACCTTAAGGGTATCTTCCGAGGAAGTTCCTGTAGGTTTCCTTGGACCCGAACTCTTAGCCGAGTTTGATAGGGAAAGGGAAGCCAGAGACATGTGTCGGGAACTAGAAGCTCGAAACCGTGAGATCACTGAGAAGGTAGCCCAAAGGCACCATAACTTGGAAGAACTCTCGGTTCGCGAGATTGAGACTCTAGAAAAAATCGAGCGTTTGGACTAACATGTACAATACATGAAGGACCAAGTTCGACTAGCAGAGACAGAATCATCCCAACGGATGCCTATGTCCCAAGCTGGCTGGAGTAATGTGAGAGATCATCTATATTCCCCACCAGGAAGAGTAGAGGATCCAGAGAAGACCCCTAACAGATTCACATCTGGAACAAAGGGTGTAAAGACTCCTTTGGTTAGCTTCCGGCTACCCTCTGAGTCAAGAATGGGTTCTCCGAGTTCCGAACATACTAGTAAGGCTATAGCTGAACTAGGGTTCAACTCGTTCAACCAAGTCCGGGAACAGGATCGGATCTTTAACTTGTCAATGGCGAGAGCTGACAAGGTTCCGATGATGCGCCCAGAGAACGCAGCCAGAAAAAACGCTGTCATTCCAAAACCTTACGGGAAAGGAATGGAGTGGGAACACTGGTTCGCGGGATTTTGTGAGGACATACAATGTAATGGCTGGAATAAAGTCGATGCATTGCCATACCTCAAAAGAGCATTGCGAGATGGACCCGGGGAAGCTGCACTTCACGCTTTTCGCCGTTCCGGTGGTACGGAATGGGATGAGTTAGTGGAGGTAGCCTCATACTACTGTGGTCAGTTGGTAACGCTGAACCCCCGTTCCACTTTTTTAAAGAGGATCCAGGGAAAAGAGGAGACAACTCGCGCCTATGGGCTAGCTTTGCAACAAATGTTGTTAGAGGTTTACCCAGGGACGGGATTAGATTCTCCTGCGCTGCATGAAGATCTACAAACTCAGTTTGTAAAAGGACTTCGAGATGATGACGTGAGAGCGGAAGTCATCTCTAAATGGGAGCCCGGTATGAACTTCATGCAGGTATTGCGAATAGTAGATGCCTATGAACAACGGTGTATACTATTCGGAAAATATGCTAATCCCGGGAAAACTTCTCGGGTTAACATAGTGGGTTCTACTTGGTCACAAGTAGAGGAAGATACCTACGAGTGTCAGGAAGCGGAAATAGAGGATATACTCTCTAATGTCCGCTCGATGGTACTCGGAAGAGGAGGCTTCAATAGACGGGGACGTGGAAGAGGTCGAACCCCTAGCTTTGGAAGGAACAGCGATGTACCTTCTGTGGCAGAGGCAAAACCAATAACCACTGATCCTGAAGGAAATTCCTCAGAGGTTATGAAGTTGTTGACCAAAATCAACGAAAGACTGAATCAGGTGGAGAAAAACCAGCTGGATGTCCGACGTTGTTGGCGGTGCAACAAAATGGGACATATCTCTCCAGATTGTCCAGAAACCCGGAACGTTACTACGGTGGAAACATCTCGTAGTCTGCCTGCGTTGATGGTTGCCTCTCAGGGTGAACCGGAAAACAAAGGAGGACTGTAGCGAGTGGCAACACTGCGGTCCGGGAAGGAAAGTGCCAGGGAACACAAACCTGTGAGATGTATAAGGAGGAAAATATTTCCAACTTACCAGAAAAGGGGAAGATACAAAATACGGTCGCAACGATTTGTAGTAAGTATCTTTCACCCGGGCATCCTTGTCTGCAATGGCTTTGTCAACGCGGATGGGATCTTGGAACCTTAGATGGAATCTCACGGTTTATAAGACAACCGTCCCCTTTGGGAGGACGTCGTTGGTATGTGCCGGCTAGAATTCAAGGAAGGAAAGTGGATCTATTGTTGGATACTGGTGCTAGTCGCTCTGTGTTAAACAACGGACTCTATCAGTCTCTTGGATTTGCGCAGGAATGTCATGTTCCTGGAGCCTCGGCAAAAGCTGCTAATGGTACTCATATGAGGTGCTATGGTAGTGTGATTATTCCAGTCTCAATAGGTAACACTGAATTCGTATGGGGTCCCATACTCAGTGATATCGAAGAAAGTGGAATATTAGGCGTAGATTTTCTCACCCTCTATGGAGGCTCTGTAGATCTACCCGATGGCACTCTCCGACTCAAATTTCCTGAGTTAATGGAGGTGGAATGTAGTTGTCGACGGATCTCTTCATTGATTTCTGTCCGACAAGATGTGGGCATCCCCCCCCAGCAGATGGTTAATGTCCTGATAGCTGGGGAAGGTGACTTACCACGTGGAGATTTTCGAGCCAGACCCAGAACTGTTTTCTAAAAAAGGAATACAGGCCTGGGATACCCTGATCGGAAGTGCCAGAGAAGGATCAATTCCTATAAGTAATCATACCTCCGGGTTGATTAAATTAAGGAAGGGTGATACATTGGGCTGGGTAACTCTAGCTCATGTGGATGGCCTAGTGGACTCCAGTCCACAGGGAATCACACCTATTCCCGTTTCCGAAATAACCGGGGAAGATGAACAATCTAAACTGGAAAGGTCGGATTTAATAGGAAATGATTATGAAGAAGTGCGGGTTAGTGCTATCGATACAGGAACGGGATCCCTTCCAGTTCCGAGTCCATTGCACGAAACTCTGGAAACTTTAGTTCAGACGACAGACGCACTAAACAGTGGGGAACGACATGAACTAAGGATTCTTTTGAAAAAGATGGAGTCAATCTTTACTCGACCTGGAGATCCCTTGGGGAGAACGGATCGAGTAGAACACACGATTGACACTGAAGGTCATCAACCTTTCCGCCCTCCTTATCGACGGCTACCTCCGGTAAAACGGGAAGCTTTAGAAGAGGAAGTAGGGAAAATGATGGACCAGAAAGTAATCATCCCCAGTGCAAGTCCTTGGGCTAGTCCAGTGGTAATGGTTACTAAAAAGGATGGTACTTGCCGATTCTGTATTGATTACAGAAAATTGAATGGTATCACCCGGAAGAATGCCTACCCAATACCCCGGATCGATGAGAGTCTCGACTCTCTGGGAGGGAACCAGTGGTTTTGTACTCTGGATCTCCAGTCTGGATATTGGCAGGTAAAGATGAACAGTGGCGATCAGTCTAAAACGGCGTTCACCACTCATCAAGGGCTTTACGAGTTCACAGTAATGCCATTTGGCCTCTGTAACGCTCCTGCAACTTTCGAATCCATGATGGATCAGATGTTGCGGGGTCTACAGTGGAAAAAGTGTTTGGTTTATCTAGACGACATAATCATCTTCGGAAAGAATTATGTTGAATGTTTAGAAAACCTGAGAGAGGTATTTGAGCGTATTCAATCTTATGGGTTGAAACTCAAACCTCAAAAATGTAAACTGTTTCGCAAATCTGTGGAATACTTAGGACGGATAGTTTCCGGAAATGGAATCCGGGCAGATCCTTCTAAGTTGGAGGTAGTGGCTAATTGGCCACACCCCCAGAATATAAAAGACATAAGGTCTTTCCTAGGATTTTGTTCGTATTACCGCGACTTTATCCCGGGTTTTTCTGAAATTGCACACCCTATGCAACAGTATGTAGTACTAGATAAGCCAGGGAAGCAGAAAGAGATCCAATGGACTCCGGAAGCTGAACACGCTTTTCTGGGACTAAAACGAAAGTTTACGGAGACCCCCGTATTGAAATACCCTCTAGCTCAGGGTCGGTTCATTCTCGACACTGACGCTAGTAATGAGAGTATTGGAGCGGCTTTGTCTCAGATACAAGATGGTATAGAAGTTCCAATAGCTTTTGCCAGCAACAGCTTAAGTAAAAGTCAGCGGAACTACTGTACTACTAAGAGGGAACTCTTAGCGGTTGTGGTGTATGTAAGAAAATATCGACACTTCTTAGCAGGTGGAGATTTCATCCTACGTACTGACCATTCTTCTCTCAAATGGCTCTTTAAATTTAAAGACGCCGAGGGAATGATTGGAAGATGGCTGGCAGCTCTCTCCGAATTCGGGTTGACTAACTGCCAGATTGAACACCGGGCTGGAAAGTCACACATTAATGCGGATTGTCTCTCAAGGAGACCAGTGCGGAAATGTGGACGACCAGATTGCCGGGATTGTGGCGAACATAGAGCAGTCATAGCTACTCTACGTTCCCAGAAAGTGAAGCCGCCATTAAACTATCAGTGGACACTAGAACAGATTAAGGAAAGTCAACAGGCTGACCCAGATTTGTTCCGGTTAACTAAACTGATAGCTAATGGACTCCATAGGCCAACAGGACCCGAGATCTCGCCTGAAAACCGAGAATTTCGGAATCTATGTGGTCAATGGAAAGAGCTAGAGGTCCGTGATGGAGTATTATATCGATGGAGAACCACATTGCAACCACTTAAACGTGCTCTACAACTAGTGGTCCCTCGAGAATTACGATCCGGACTAATGACCCTATGTCATGAACATAGGAGTGCAGCTCATCTAGGACGGAAAAGAACGGTAGCCAGAATAAGGCGTCGTTACTACTGGCCTGGAATGGGTGCAGATATTCGAAGATGGATATCTGGATGTTCCATATGTAGCAAAGTCAAACCCGGGGTAGGACTCGGAAAGATGCCGTTACAACAGGAACTGTTTGGTGTCAGGTTTGCCAGAATCGCTCTAGATATCATATCTGGTATCGACGAGTCAGAGGAAGGAAATACCTGTATGATGGTGGTGATGGATTATTACACAAAATATGTGCAGATCTATCCCATGAAAAATCACAAAGCTGCCACGTGTGCGGAAGCTTTAGTGAAAAACTGGATGTTGCCTTTTGGA
The DNA here is from genome assembly GCA_950022655.1 of Alentia gelatinosa. NCBI lineage: Eukaryota > Metazoa > Annelida > Polychaeta > Phyllodocida > Polynoidae > Alentia > Alentia gelatinosa. The sequence goes on along the minus strand of OX465580.1, from coordinate 21,720,579 downwards.
ACTCCGAGCGTACTACATTCCGACCAAGGAAGGGAATTTGAATCCCAGATCTGGAAAGAAATGTGTAGGATACTCGAGATTAAAAAGACACATACAAATCCATATCGTCCCCAATCAGATGGTATGGTAGAGAGATTCAACCGGACATTGATCCAGCGTCTTCGGACCCTGGTAGATGAAAATCGGAAGAATTGGGATGAATTAGCACCATTTATAGCTCACGCATATAATGGGACCATTCATTCAAGCACGGGGTGTTCACCTAATTTACTCGTCTTTGGCGAGGAAATAGTAATGCCCGCGGACATAGTCTATGGGGTTCCTGGAATGTCTACGGATGATCCTTGTCCCATAGGATTTGTCGAAAAACTCAGAGAACGTTTTGTAGAGGGATATTACCTTGCGAGACGAAATCTGACGAAAGCAGCAGAGTGGCAAAAGACTGGACATGACGTCAATCTTAAACCACGTAAGTTCCGAGTAGGAGACCGGGTTGTACGATACCACACTCCGTTGGTAAATGTAAAACTCGCTCCTAACTGGGATGGACCATTCAGAATTGTTCAATTATTGTCAGAAATGACAGTAGTGATAGAAGACGAATGGTCAAGAAGGCGTTATAAATCCCATGTAGCTCGTTTACGACTATGGGAAGGAAAGCGTGAATGTTCCGACTTTGAAGTTTCACACCCTGCTACAAAGCGAGATGTGTCACTGAACACGGGTCCTACTGGGAAACCAGGGAGGTCCCGGGTTCAAAGAGCCGGGAAGCCGGGCGTCAAACCCCCGTCAACACGGTGGAGGCAGACCCCGATAGGGAAGTCCCGGTCAAAGGTTACCGGGGTTCCGAGTGGGTGCTCGTCTACACGGCGAAAACCGGGACGTCCGCGGAAGGCGATTCCTACTTACGCCAACCTAAAAAGGGAAGTGTGGGTAGAAGAAAAACCTGACACGGAAAAGTCTAAATTTGCTACAGATCGAGCCGTGTATAATAAACATGGTTCGAGATGTAGAATGGAGTCTAAAATAGACTCAAAACCCCGCCGCAGCTCTCGAGTAAAATCAAAGGCTGTGGTTAACTACAAAGAGTAGTGGTGCCGGGGTTGTCGAAAACACAACGAGAAGCAATGGTACGAAATGTAGATCGTTGGTAGTCAGTGACATGTCGATTATACATGAATGTTGATCAAATAGTTACCTTAAAATCAGTCGTTATGTGCCGCAGCCCAGACGTTGCTCTAAGGGACCCCGTCGAGGACCCTCTAGAGGCTGCAGAATTGCCGAACGCTCTGAAAGGTCTGATCCATTTTACATGGAAATTAGACAAGTCTCCCATACTATCAGCGAGATACACGACGGCGATAAGAATTCCCACACTACAGAGAACTCGGGGTGGAGCTCGAAAAGGGGTTTCCCCGGGTTCCGGAACCTGTGCTGGGTGATTGAAGGCGTGAACGAATCAAGTCGAGCGTAACGCTGACCTTTGGTTTCTTCACGCATGCGGTGTTGAGACGCTCAAGATGAGCCAGTCTCGACACGGTTGATTGGTTCGCGACAGTGAATCTAGGTCACTTAGGAGTATATAAGACCCTGTTTTTTCAGTAGTCTTCACTCTGTGATCGGAGTGGTGCCTAGCACCACAGGAGTCGGGCGGTAGCAGCATGGCTGACCGTGCCCCGTCTACGGAGGGTGAGCGCGAGCTCCCCTCACCCCTGCCCGGATCCTCAGCTTCGGCTGAGCGGGGGGCAGATCTGGACGATGATGCTTTGCTCATCGGGTCAGATGATGGTGATTTTGACCTGGAAGGGTACGAGTCTGCGGACTCTGTTCTTCTTGGGGAAACCCGAGATGAACGACCCGGAAAGGGAAAAAGTCACACCGGGAAGAAGTCTGAGGCGGCCCCGGCCGCTAAGGGCTCTTCTGGTGCCCGTCCGAAGACGAGCTCAGTGAAAACTGAGGCCTCTGACTCGGATGTGTTCATGGCCGAAGGTTCCGAATCGGAGCGTGATACGCCAAGGCGAGGCCGAGCCCGCCCGCGTCGTCACTCTCCGAGGAAGTCCTCCGAAGAGATGGGTTCCAGGCATGAGGTTTCAACCCAGAGCCTGGAACAAATGCTAGCTGGGATCCCAGATCCCAAAACGCGTGCCATAGTACAGTCAATGTACCAAAATTGGACTCCACCCGGAGTGGAGCTGGCGGAAGCCGGGACCTTTTTGGCCCCGGGTCCGGTAGCAAAACCCGGAAAGTCTGAGGCTGGGACAGAGACGGCTATGGAGACTGATTCGTCAGTTGGGGACGACTCTGTAAAAGGGTCGTCCAGCAAAGGTGAGAAACCGGTGTCAACACCGGCTAAACCCGCGCCGGGGAAGTCTGTCAGTAAGACTGAGGTGTCAAAACCTCGGGAAGCTGACAAGACTGAGCCGCAGCTTTCGAAACAGAACCGGAAGCGACTCCGTCGTGCAGCCCGGAAACAGGTTGAGGCGGAGCTAGAAAGGACCGGAGGTCAGCCGAAATCACGTGACTCGGAGAAAGGGAAACCTCAAACCGGGAAGCGTGAGGAGTCGAAGGGGGCTGAGTCGAAAGGCTCGGACAAACCCGCGGCACGGGCTGGACCTAGTGTGGCTGACGCTATACCGAGTACCTCAACAGGTGCCACGGGTGGCGGAGAGGTCAAGTGTTGGGGAACGGAGATGGACAAGGCTAAACCCCTGGTCCCATCCAACCCCGACAATGATGACGGTGATTTCCAACCTGGCGTAAAGCGGGCTGGGAAGAGAACGGTAGCTAGACAGATACCCGCCTCTTTGCTGGGCAAGACTTACACTTGCCTAGAAGATCTCCGTCATGGAAACCGGCATTACATCCCCGATGGTGTCGGTTTAGATGGAACCTCAGATGATGAGGAGTGGCTAGTTGACGAGGGTTCTCCCAACGCCTGGTACATAGACCGGGTGAAAGGAGTTTCCCGAGTTAGCCGGCTGAAGTACGAGGATCAGGTCAAAGACCGGATCGCGTACGCATGGCACAAGTTTGGGAACGGCAATCATTGTGTCTTCTTGAGTTGCCATGGGAGGGACAAGAAATTGTCACCGACCTATGCGACTGAAGGTCGTTACGCTAGGCACCTCGTAGAGGTACACTTAGCCGAACGACCATGGCTACAGTGCCTTGGCAAGAAGGGTGGTTCTTGTCAGGCTGGGTGTGCCAGTTCCAGGCGTTCGTGTCTAGTTAGACACATTGCCCGGGAACACCGGACTGCTGGTGCTGCTGCTCGGGAACGGGTCATGAATCTGTGGCAGAGATTCATTGACTTAGGTTCCGAGACTCAGAGAGGCAAACCGGAACCCGAGACTTGTGTGACAGACGGTCGACTGTTTAAGATCGGATGGAAGAAGAATCCTGGCTGGTTCGGGACTCTAATGCTATCCGCGTCAAAACATCGACAGATGTCAAAGGAGTCGAGGAAGAAACGGTCCCTTAGCCGGGAACCGTCTCAAAAATCCTCGAAGGCTAAACGACGGGTCAAGAAGCTGTCATCGTCCTCGTCCAGCGAGACTGACACTTCTGAGCGATCCAGTCGGAAGCCCAGAAAGAAATTGGCTCCAGGTAAGCACACCATCGCTGACGTGGTGGAAGCTGCTTACCAGGTAGGGCCAAAGTTGTCTGGGAGATTGAAAGTCCTCTCAGACCTGAGTGAAGGAAACGTTCCAACGGCTTCAAAAGCCCGCGGACCCGTAGAAAAACCAGCTAGGACTCGTCCTAGCTCAAGTCTCTCGGGAGTTTCCCCACTCAACAGAGGTGTTACCCAAGCACCCGGGAAAGTTGAGGAAGAAGAGGCCTTTCCGGCACTCCCTCCACCAGCCAACCCGGTTGTTGAGGTAAAGAAGAAACCAACGACACAACCACCCGTTGCGTCGAAGGTGACTTCTTCTCCCTGTGCGATGTCGGTTGAATACGTCCAACGGGCGGATCAGCTAGAGTCGCATATAGGTGGCACCTTAGAGGGCCGTGTCCGAACGGGCGCGCATGCTCTCCATGAAGGCCTCGTTAAGGAGCTAGTGAACCTAGCCCGATTCGAGGTAAGAGAAGCCACGAAAGGCCTGGCTAAACAATACGCGTTGGACTTAGAGGACGCGCGTATTGCGAAAACCACGGCCCAGTCGAGGTTTGCCCGGGCGGAAGCCCAGACCCATCGCCAAGATGAACGTTGTCTTCGGCACTTGGGTATGTCGCTCTATGACATCGGTGACGACCCGCAAGCCCTTGAGGAAGCGTGGTTGGCCCGTCAAAGGAGCCGGGGAAGATTTCTTCAGTTCACCACGGAAGAATCAAACTCGACACGTCAGCAACTCGCTGGCATGTTGGGATGGTCACCCTTGGAAGAAACTTCCCAACAGGACACTACATCCATAGCGGCTCAGCCCATGGATGTCAGTGTAGATACTCCGCTGTCAGGACCCGGTCAGACCCCACAGGATCAGACTGAAGTCCTACAGCCGAGGAGGCCTCCCGCCGTGACACGGGCTGAAAAATCAGCAAAGCCTTCCAGGGCTAAGCCGGTAGATCAGCCCGAGGAACCAAGTGGGGCACTGGGGGTGAATGCCAACATCATCCCGTTGGAGTCTGGAATCTTTTTAGATACCGGACCAACCTCTCTACAGCAGTTGATGTCTCAGTTGCAGCCTACGTCTGCGCTGAGTCCACTGCGACCAGAGAGGACCGCCCTGGCAACGTCGGTTCCACCGACGGCTAGTGCACCAAGCCAGTCGGACCTTCTCGACCTCAGGATATCCTCCGACGAGGATATTTAGGGGTTGACAATGACCAACTCGGCTGGTGCCTAACAAGCCGGGAAGACGCCGTCTAAACTCAGAACCGGCAGAGCCAACAACTCTCCTGGATCCGAAGTCAGACGGGTATGGGAAGTCCCGGGGAGGAAAATTTTTTTCCGACCTAGCTACTTCCAGAATGTGGCCTCCTAGCCAGAATTCTGCACTTTCTCGGCGAACCGCAAGGATCGCTGGGAGGGGTAGAGGGAAAGTTAGGAGTAACCAATAATAAGCGATCCTGGGTTGGGGCTGGGGAAAGTCAGTAAAATGACTTCCCTAAGGCACAACCCTGGTTTCAGACGGCTGAAGGTTCTCTCGATGGTCAGGCCCGTAATAGGCCCCCATCACGAAAACCTCCGGCCTGTGGTGTGGTACCAGGTAAGGAAGATTGTGCCTTTCGGGTACAGATCTGACTTACCAGGTCTATGTCGGAACTGAGTTCATCGACTCGATAGTGAGATAGTAGGCGTAACCCCTGATCTGATGGATTACGCCGGCTGTTTCTACCTTGGGTCGGTGATCGTAAGTTCTGAATCCGGCTTAGAATTGGGGCCTTAATTGGTACTCGATTCGAGCCGAGAAAAAAATATGCCAGTATAGCTGGAGTCAAAATGAAAGAACACTGATACCACACACTCTTACCAGGTGGATGGAGAATTGTTTTGCCTTTTTGGCCGTTATTTCCGTATTCGGAAACTTTCAACTCGGAAGGTGTTTAGCGAGGCTAACCCTTCTCTACATATGGATGTCTTCCAACTTGAAGAACAGTGGGAAGCCCAGCACCCGTCGGCATCGGGCTGAATGTAGTAGGTCTGCTACGCCGATGGGCCAGCTGGGCTCGATACTTTAAGATGAGAAAGAGAACGACACTTCACTCGCCGGGAGCTAACAGAGGACTTCAACAAGATCCGGAACGGCTGGAGGCAGAGTGCTCGACAGGCCGGGCTGACCACCTGTAGGTCCGCGACTGTCGAGTCTTCTCTGCCCAACGCTCAAGAACCCGCTCCCCGGCTCAAGATGGGTGAATATCACATTTATTCAAGGTGCTAGCGAGGCTAGTCCTTCATTCTTCAAATGTCGTTTCCTCTTTCCTAAATGTCATATCTTCCATATTTTTAATAATTTCTCCATCTTACAATTCCACCTTTTTCACTTATACGTTGGTATCAGTGAATTCTTGTGAACACCAGGAAGCTAGAGAGTAGACCAAGAACTGCTGGATATATGTTGTAATTTTTAATTGGGTAGTCCCTTAGCAGCAAAATGGCTGCTTTGGTTCCCCCCTTAGTAAAAACTGGGAGGGGTAATGTAGTGGGACGGGAATCCAGCAGTGTTCGTTTGTTTCACGGAAGGTGGCGCGATATGCCGATCCTTACTGTGTAGTGATTCCGGACAACGCCGCACACGAGAGTGGCGCGGTGGAGACCGGGATTACGTAACGCTTAGTATATATACTCAGCGTTCACAGTAGGTCGACAGGCTGTCCTCGCGCGTCCCTTCTACGGAACGGATCCTTGGGCCCTCACTTTGCAGGCGGGTTCTTGTAACCTTCCTGGTGGTTAGGCTGATCTTCCGGATTGGCCTATCCAGCGTTACCTAGCACCTATGTGCTAGGGTACTGTACTTGTAGGGAAGATCTTCCAGATCTTTCCGGGAAGTAAGTGATTAATAAACATCCTTGTTTATTAAGTGACGTTGTTGTGTTATGTGTGAATAGGTCTGTGCAAACTAACCGAAAACCGAACCAACCTACGTAAGTGCGTAGGGTGGGATCCTGCCTGGAACTAGCGTTCCGGATTGGGGTCATCCAACCTGCTAGACAGGCGGCGACCACCACATACGTACACGTATACACCTACTGTGAGGGAATTTAGCCTGGTTATTCTAGATTACAAATCATGCAACGGAGCCCACTTTTTCGGGTGCATTCACATGCACATTTCAATTCATCCAGTATCATGCCATCCTACATTCTGTATTTCATGGCGACAGTACTTATACCCCCCCACCCCATTACCACCTCACCCTAAGAACCCAACATTTACTCTCTCTCTCGCATTTACCCCAACGGCTTTCACCGCCAGGCAATCCAATACCTACCACCCGCGAGTTGAAATACCCTTGTATTGTTACTGCAATTAATTAAGACAGAAATCGTAGTGGGCGGTGGTGTATGCAAACCCAGGAAGTAATGTTTTAGAGGGGTTAAGGTCTACGGAAGGGTTGCACGTCTGTGGTTAGTAAAGGTCCTAACACCCAATATAGGCCCGTTAATATACCCTACCTCGACCATGGAATTCTGATCGCAGTCTAAACTGCCAGAGATGAGTTTGTGCTGACTATATATATATATATATAATATATATACATGATATATATATATATATATATATATATATATATATATATATATATATATATATATCTATTCATGGACACAAGCTATAGTCACCATGATGGGTCATAGAGGTGGCTTATGGGTGAACTACTGGGTCTAGAAGTTGTATTCGAATAGTAGAATTCCAGGCTTTGGCAAGTCCTATGCAGATTATGCTAAAGGACTAGAACTAAAAGCACGAGGAAGTTGACTCATATACTCAAGTCCCTGAGAGTGCTCTAAGGTGTTCAAACAAAGTTTGGATTTTGTGTCGAGTGTCATTCCGCATGATTAGAAGTATACCCAAAGCGCATAGTTGTTCGTGCCAAAATATTAATCAAAGTCCAGTATCGAATGCAAGAAAATATTTCAACGATATTTTCTTGCTCAGTATATGAATAATCTGCACCTAGGTCAGCAAAGCGGTGCTGTTTCAGTTGGGGTTAGGTAATATTGGGATTAACGTAGCAATGAGGGATACTATATTCACATATGTATATATTTATATATATATACATATATAGGTATATTGCAAACACACACATATATCTATATTATATGCGTATGTATAAGAAGACAAATTAATGAGGTATTATCCAGATTGATATCGGTGTGGGATTGTTTTAGTATTTTCATTCCAGCAGGTCAATGTTTTAATACGCCTATATTTGACATGAGCCCCACGTTGACACACGTCCCTCCAGGCATCGGTGTTTGTAGACGGTCTAAATGAATCCATTTCAAACATTTAAACATGGGTAGAACCTGATCCAGGCTACTATTGGTACCATTAGTTATCGCAGCGCGCCCACCAGCCGCCACCCAGTCCGAACCTGCCCTAGGGCTGAAACCAAGTGTAAACTGAACACAACTGTACACTTAAATATACACCTGTGCCATTGTCATCCAATCAATGACCAGTTACCGCGGTGGTCCTCCTCCAGAAATCACGGATTGACAGCAAGGATTACATGTATGTGTGATCAGCGATTGCTCCTCTTGGGTGCGGGGACCGTTGGACGGATGGGACTGTATTGTAGACAACATACAGACCGATAATTGGTCTTAAACATTGCCTGCGACTCCGGGGTTCCACAGGAATGCTTTGTTCTAAGACCTCCCTGCCATTCACGCAGCCAACACGTGGAACTTGTTAAGAGGCCACACCATTATCTTAGAGAGTGGAGAACGTGGAGCGTCATAACGGAGGAGAACTGTAGGCGGCCCCGATCCTCCCGCCTGGGATCTCTGCCTGACTGCCTCGTGATTCATTAGGCCCCAGTAGTCGCGCTTAGTGTATGGATCAATGAGGTGCTTGATCTGTCTCCCTGTGATCATCGAAGGTAAGGATTATATGCCATACAGGTTCTTATAGTATAGTTGTAACTAAGGAGAGAGGCTAAGTGCTCATATTTTTGTCAGGCTTCCAGGTTGAATTGCCGACCATATCGAATTATGACAACTAGGTTTCCGCTACGCATTGTTCTCTTTATGCTTGTGATATTGTACGTTCTTATGTATGAATATATTATATATACAATTTATGATTTTATATAAAATAACCCGCTACGTATACTTCATACCTAACTTTCCTTCTAAACTTTTTTGACAACCACGTCTTAATAACGAGCCTCTTCTGAATGGAAGCATATGCGATAGTCTGTTGGATTGGTGGGTGAGTGTGATAGCAAGATTGTTGTTTAGTGCAAGGTATGACAGCTGGGACAAGTAGGGTGTTGAAACATTGAATGTGGACTCTCTAATTCAGAGTTGGTAATTATCTCGGTTCCACTTATACACATATATAGATGGCCAGGCCTACGAGTGTGCAGCCATATCTGGAGTATAACTGAAGTGATATAAATGTTTCAACCACTTAAGTGGAGCGGGAATATAATGCAATCGTTGAGTTTCTCTTGAGATAATATAAACGAATATTATAAACGTATTACGCTCATACACCCAATCCTCTGATGCTAAAGAATAGGTTGCCATATATGTGCTTTGCTGAGTACCCTGAGACACCAAGGAGATAAGGCGCACGGGAAAAGGGCCCTATTGGTTATTCCACGTATTAAAGTCATTAGATTCGCAATTGATATATTACCGTCCACAATAACTACCGAACCATAATAGTGAATGAGACATGAGTATCTGATCCTAGCATGTCGTCGAGCTTGTTATCATTCTTTTTCAGAAAGTCCTATCATAAAACTGTCTACCTTGTCTAATAGGACCCACAGCTAAAACACTTAATTGATACAAGCTGAGTACCACCATTCTGTACTGAGTTTACCTGGTCCGACAACAGACCAATAACCAAACATGCTGTTCAAATTTACACTAGTGGTCCAGCGAATTGTTTCAAAGCGAAGGCTTGTTGGAGTTCAATCAGTACCAAGCTTTTCCAACATGAATATTCATCGAGTTGAGAAAACTTTTCCTATTCAGAACCTAATCGTGAGTACAATTTCTGCGATAAAACGAAAACGGTAACGATTAGGCAGTATGTCTGAAAACTAAGGTAAATGTATTACATCGGCATGTGGGTCTAAACAAACTGTGTCCCAATCGTGTACACACCGATTTAAGAGTCTAAATTTCACGGTTTCTGTCGATAGTTCACAGCTCACGGTCATGACCTTTAGACCAGGGTAGGACACATACCTCGTTAATGACCCGTAAAGCTGAATAATTAGCCGAATTATTCATCGAGAATAGAGATCCAGCTCAATATAAGTTGCTCAGTTTGGGATAATGAGAACCTACGTTCATAATAGGGGCGCTGAAGGGTGGGGGGGGGGGGGGGGTGTTGTCCTAATTCTATGAGGTTTATTAACCAACAAAAACTAGCTGGAAATACCTCCACTTCCGGTAGCTGCGCATGCGCAACCACAGACTCTATTTAAATCCAGACGGCTTGTTGGGTTTCTGGCTAGGTATGCGATAGCAGGTAGACGGCACCATTGTGTAATGTGCCTCAATATTTGAGGTTCCGTTATGCTGGTGGAAAGGCTCATGGTAACATAGGCCTAACAACTTGACTTTTAGAGATTTCATTTTAAGTGAGACATGACAATATCCCATTACCTAGATAGAGTAGCCCTGTGATTTTCCCATTGCGGAGAATTACAAACAATTTACCTCAGGATGGGCATTTTCAGTCCGATAACGGTATTTACAAATAATTGCTTTAAATATCCATTGATGTGTCTCGAATGTTATCGATGGTTTCAGTCGTACAGGTATTACTTTAATAATAGTATCAAGGAACACGCACAAGAAAAAACACGGCTAAAAAGATACATGAATGGTGCAAAAGGAAGAGGAGTGGAAGATTGGAAGATAACTATTTGGAGCATCGTATTCTAACAAATGGAATTGTAAATAAGGCCCATCTAGGACCTTGACCAATCTACATGTCAAATCTTTCTCAGTTGAGAATCAAAGAGAATCAGTGAGTTTAGCGGGTATAGATCCATGAATTATCATCTGCATGTCTGATTCAGAGAATGACCGGTGGTCGACCCCAACAAGAGTGAGCTCTTGATATTTGGCATTTCTAATTGGCTGCTAGTCTCTCTTTCTGGTTGCCCTCTATAAAAGGACCTCAACTAAAATGATATTTTGCATCTTAGCCTTTGGAAGCCAGGTCCTTAGTAGATGGACCAGCATTAGTGCCATCAATAAATGGATTAGCCTATTGTAATATGTCATACCTGTAAAATGCCCGAACACAATGAACTCACATCTTTCTTTGATTTTCTCCAGGACCTAGTCTGTCCTATCCTGCTGGAGTTGTTTCTATACTCCGGAGTTGTGTTTGTCTCCAGTGTAGGGAGGGACGGTTGGGGGTTAGTCAACATCGGATCAATACAACACGCTGTTGGTCAAGTCCCAGGTCACCATATATACACACCTAGAACTACCGTAATACCTGTTAGAGATGCTTATGATATTGGCATCAAGTACATCGGGGATCAGGGCGCGATCTTTGGGTTAAAACGGAAATATATCTAGATTATGTCTCCTTGGTTTAACCGAACTCTGCTTTAAGGTACCAAATGAGATGATTAAATCCAAAACTTTAAGTATGGTAACTAAAAGAGACTGCTTTGTGTAGATTTACAAGCTTGTGTCACTTTATCAAGTTTAAATGCATTGAAAAAGAGATACGATGGCCACGCAAGAAATTATGAGAAAACTAATTCTGCAAGTACATGTACAGATTCAGAGAATTCGCTGTGCTGCTATTCGTGGCGTAATTGCTGTCTAATTATTCCGTGGTTTACTTCATTCCTAATGACTACTATACGTGAGCACACTGGTCAGGAAATCTGTAAGTATACCTACCTGGTTGAACCCAACACTGCGTAAATACGCCTACCTGTATATAGCAGTGTGTGTACACCTACAGCAGTAGCCTTGATCCCGCCAATACTTACTCCCCCACCGCCCTGCCCACCTCTCTGGAAGTGTTTGGGGACCCTGTTCACCAGCAGGTCAGACCCCCTCCCCCCGGTCAGCCCCCTCCTCCTGTAAGTCAGCCCCCATACCGGAGGGGTTTGGATCAGCGCCTCAGGCACCGCTATACCAGTCACCGCCACCGCCACCGCCAGGAGGACCACCCTGGAGCGAGTGACCGTCCAGGGGCGTTGTGCGTGTGTGGCATTAGGGAGGAGCCGGGAGAACATGTTTTACATGTTCACCGACTGACCGCTGTGGTCAGCAGGTGGCCTGACGTTACATTCATATCCTCACTGATTTACTTGTACACTGGGGTGTTGGACTTTTACCCTGGAGGTGGCTCTGATGGGTGTGTAATCATGAGTTCTCCTGGGGTGATTATATCCCCCACCTGTTGACACGATGCTTAGTACGTTGGCCCTGTGGACACTCATCAACCCAACAGGTAAGGTGTAACACATAAACATGCACCCTGCATTTACCCTATAATTAAGAATATAAAGATTGTGTTTTATCATCTAGATTTGCTGTGAACTATATATCTACGCGTTCGAGCTTGTAAATGCCCTTTGGTCACTTATACTACTCAAATACGTAGCTACCGTTGTAGCTTATTGCATTAAACCAATGATATTTATCTTACGTAAACCTGCTGGCTTATTTAAAAAAGAGAAGGATTTTACATGCCTTCTCAAGGTTTTACATATTACAACTTTGGAAATAGACCAGATATTATTTGAACATATTCCATTTCAATTACAATATATGGCCTATTTGTCTATTCACTTATTGGCGTTGTTTAGTACACATTGTGTCATAATCAATAATGTCATAAAAGGCGTTGTGTAGTAAAAACTACACCGTGGTTAGGTACGTTACACCAAACGTTGTGCGGTGCACAGTGCATCGTAATTAAGCATGTTACAAGAAACGTTGTGTAATGCACACTCCATCATAATTAAGCATGTTATAACGGAGTAGCCTTCAGCCACTAAACTAAAGACGCTTACTTCTCTCTCCCAACTGTTCCTTCATTCTAGCCTTTATGACCACCTAATATTTGTTTATACTCGAGTGCCTCTGTAATCAGTCTTTTATCTTATATGCTATTCTAATATCTTTGAACTGCTCATATTCTTATCAGTCGACAGTGATCTGCGAATCTAAATATGTTTAAATGTCAATAAGACAAATTACACTTTGCTTTCTAATCATACGATAACGCAGCACTTACATACAGAGTCTATACACGCACAAAATACATCCAAGGCTGATAACTACTAACTTTTCACTCAAGATATTGATCAATCTATTGACCTAATACTTCAGAGAATGAATAATATGCTGATCAAACTTGGTCAATAGCAAAATGCAGATGTGAAAGCTAGAAAGCCATGTGCTATAATCTATTGATTATGAAGTCTTTGGGTATACATTGTCTGGCACTGGTGGCAGGCCTACCTCTATAAAATGAACCACACTTCACTTCTTCAATATATACAAGAGTATATTGTTATCCATGGTGCCCAAATAGACTAATAACAGCATTTACCTGTGTCCAGAATACACTCATACCTATTGGGTGTTTCTTGCTATCTTGCTCCGATTAGGTAAATACACACATTTGACCAATAGTCTATATAACTGTTCCACTGATTTGGAGAGAACCCAATCTATTCCTCAGAAGGTCTAACGCATCTTAGCTATTTGTCATGATTTTGTGGTCAGCTCAGTGTACAACATGTCACAGCAAAACACAAGTAACTGATCTTAAGTGGCCATTTCCCAGGTTGTAAGTTCAACACATTCTTCCTTGGAATCTCCCACTAAAGCCCTTCCGACAGGAAATGAAAATTAAATGTTAATGATCGATCAGTAATTGATAATAAACACATACATGTATGCCGGTTCAATGAAGAATTAAAATGGGAAGGCTTCATTAAATACGATTAAATAAGGATGTGCGCAGTCCAGGGTGTGTTGGTAATGAGGTTATTTTCCTCTGAGCGTAGGCATACGCACCTCCATATTCTGTTATCGTTCATGCGTAAATTGCGATCACTGAAGGCAGTAATCCGAACTTTTGGCTGCTGTCTCGTCACATCAAGCATGTTTTGTGGTCTTTCTCCAAGCAAGGTGCCCCGTCTATTTTGAATACGGCTTACTGGTGTTACATCTACAAGCTTGTTCTGTGGCATGCCATGTGGGCAGAAAAGGTTCTACTCACATGTCTAACTGCCAAACTGTCACACAATGGTTTTTCATGGCCCTGATGTCAAATGTTCCTGCCGTCAGCATATATGTATAGAATGTCTGTTTATCATGTCCGATAAATTCCATCACCACTGGCTGGGATTTAGAGGTTATTGCTTGTCAGCCAATGAGATAATTGATTATCCATTAACTTAAGAGGGATACATATATCAAAATACATCTGTCTAGTATGCGTCTTGCATAATCATACTGATATTTATTATCGGATCACACGTCTAATAAATACGACGTGGTCATTGGACTTTGTATTGACTTGAAGGACAGGATAGGTTTACCTGTAGTTCAATATCAATTACTAAGTCTTCAATAATTCAAGCTAATCAGTCTTAAGCTCATTAAGACCTCAGACCAACATAGCCATTCGCCTTTTCCCTGCAATCGCACATCTCTGTGCATTAGTATTTCAGGCAGGAAGTTGCATTTATCACTGAATTATAAAGATAAAAACGACGTAGTCCAAATTATTGGTTACAAGGCGTTCAATACAGGAGTCTAAACATGAAAAAAACCCATCGGCTATGATGATTTGTACTGAGGATTAAATAGGTAGTGAATTTATACGAATCATGTCACTTCTAACAAAAGTTACATGCAATAATAAGTAATTTATATATGTTCTGGCTAGAAAATATCTATTGGGATTCAAGGCAATGTGAAAAGTTGGTTTCGCTGGGCAAGACTACTGATCAGAATACACAATACCATTGATTAGCAGAGGTATACGCTACTGCACGAAGAGAGACCATGGCTTGTGGCCAAGTCTTAGGGAATATCTCGTGATCCAATAAGACATACCCCTGTTAGAAATACTACCATAAACTATATAAATATTTCCTTTGACTTTAACCAGACAGTCCAGATTGGCTATTGCAACCACAAAATGTCGACAAAAGATATCCAGCCGGTCATAGTGTTTTATCATGTCTGGACAGGTTGATATGTACATGTACCGACTGTAGATACTCACCTTTTTATGTTTTCCTGTTACATCAAATAGATCCTAGGGAATGCATCACATGAAACATATCTTACCTTGTGAGTGACGCCTAATTGCCATTTAACTGACACTGTATCGGGCAAGATTCATACTCACCAGGCAAAATAAAATCAGATGGGTTAGTTCAGCATATCAGCCGTAGTAATCTACCGTCAAGAAACAGTTTATGAAGTTGTGGGTATGTCTTATCGTTAGTTCTGGATTGACACATATATTGCATTACTTATGTGAACTCCGCATGACCCTGCAGACTTTAGATGACCTACACCCCAGATTGTCATACCTATGTAAGTTCCTAGGTTGTGTGTGGAGACTCTACCCGTCATAGGCCTAATATATATATATATATATATATATATATATATATATATATATATGTAATGGGAAACACAGAAGACTCAGACACAGAAATACTGTTCAGTGCAGGTTGCTTTATTCAAGTGAGCCTACGGTTTACATCAAGGCTAACGCGAGTTATCGGCCTGGCCTAGCGCCAGGTTGGACTTGGGTAGCGTCGACTAAGTCTTGCCTCTCCAGGCTTTCGTACCTAGTTCCTCCAGGTGTGCGCACAACCACTGTCAAGCACGGACTGCCAACCCTCCCCTCCTCTCCTCCTTATATACTCGGGTGCTGACATCACAGCCTCCCTACGTCATTCCTTCCATCGACGTCACGGGAGGGTGGTCGCTCCTGGCGGGTCGGAGGGCCGGAGGGTCGGAGGCTTCCTCCGATCGGAGGATCGGAGGACCGGAGGACCGGAGGACCGGAGGGCCCGCCTCCGTCCGGAGGATCGGAGGGCCTCCTCCGTCCGGAGGACTCCTCCGTCCAGAGGGACACTTCACCGGAGTGAACGTTCCCCTTCCCGTTCGGAGTTGTCTGGCAGAGAGACATCCTCCGGAGGACCGGAGTACTCCGGAGGCGGGCACCGCCCTCCCATCTCCGCCACAATATATATATATATATATATATATATATATATATATATATATACATGTATATATATATATAATATTTATATATATGTAATATATTTTATATATATATATATAATATAAAACGTTCATTATTCATTATACTACTGTTGTAAATATATATTTATCAAGCTCGTATCAATATCATATATATATATATACATGTATATATATATAATATAAAACACAGTCACCAATACCAGAGGGCAATCGTAAACCATTACCAGTAGGTATTCGGATCTGACTGTTACAGAAAAAAAGACATGCAAAGCTCATAAAAAGACAAGAATCTAGCGAGGACTAGGCTCGATCCCCTTTCCTCTTACATTTTGATAGCTTTCAGACGAATACTAGTTTAATGTTTTAAGAGGCCTCTGAGAACAATTACCTCACATAGCATATACAATGTTGGACAATGGTTGTCCAGTGAGGCAATTACCTCCACGGGGGGTCGGCATGTCCTTACACGTATTAAATCAAGTTAACCCTGGGCTTCGTATCGTATATACTTGTAGAGGAGGGGGCAGAGGTGAGGAACACTGTTATGGTGCACAATATTGTGTACCACTTAGTTCTCCTATTGTAGAAGTAACTGGTAGGATCCATAACCATATTGACGCGTCTCAACTACATGCATTTATATCGTTTATAGACATAACGTACGCATATGTTATTATGTGTATACGAGTGTACATGATACATTGTTAGAGTATATACAAGTATTATATGATCGATGACCTTTTTCTGCCCGTCATATGAAAATGAAATGCCATCTTTAGTTCATGAATCACTCAATGCAACATGTATATTGTATGTACGTTTGTATTGTAAAGAGGTATGCCGTGCTATTTTGACTCGAGTTGCATGGATATAAAACACGTGGTATTTGACCATACTCTCGTATGTTTGGAGAGGGTTTTGTGCATATTTCTGAGGAGAAGGCATTTTGAGAAGAACAAAACATAAAGCACTTCGCAGCACGTACTCATTGTTTGTTGGTCCTTAACCAAAACCATTACCACCTTTGATTTATTTAAAACGGCCCATGCCTGCCCATGCTGCGCGAGCTCTTTGCAAATGCATGAATACATTTGGTAATCAGTCAATTTTCTCCTTGGCAAACTGAATCCTATACTTCTTGAAATGAGAGGAAATTCAAATCCCACAGGATAAGTTCTATAGCTCAAGTGATGTATGTCCACACTAGAGGACGCCAGTTGTAGAGTATGGCACTACCGGAGAGACTTGCTCGTCAAAGAGCTGATTACACATAGCAGCGTTCACTGTGGTGATGTGAACCAGGTTGAGAGAGCATAGCATGTCGGCCTTTCAGCCACTGCCTATAGATGAAAACACACAGCATAATGATGATTGAAATAGACCTGTAAATATAACGTTACCTATCTTTTGATTTATGCATTTCCTCCCACACCTATCCAGGAGGTGGGGAAGGTTTACACAAACACATAAATATACATGCAGCATATGATATATGATAAACGTACATACACCATATGGTACTTGCATGCTATAAAAACCGAATGCATTAAATCTATTTGTCGTCTTCTTTCTCAGCAGAGGTTTTAGAAGAAATTATATCTCTCCTATGTTCTCTGTATATTAATCTCTATCGATCCGACAGCATTAACTAGCACAATTTGGTATGTGAGTGCGCGGGGGGCCGGCTGGACCTGCCCGGACCTGCGGAGCCGACCCGCGGCCCAAACTCCCGGTCCAGGCTCAGACTCTACCAGAGATCGGCTCTCTCTGAGCAGACTCTACCTCCTGGGTGGTAGGGGGGTTACTCCTAGGTAAAGACCGGTCAATGTCGCTGTCACAGGGGAAATTCAGATAATGTGTGTCGAAGTCAACATATCATTTTCATGATTTTGCCATATATACGTCTAAATATTTTATACAAGAATAAGAATAAGTGTTAACATATGAATGGGGAATGGGAGACTAGAACTCTAAAAACTACAGTAACATTAAGGCTGCTGGGAGGGCATCTATAGAGTCAATATCAAGGATTGCTTACCAAGGAGTTATATATACATATATAAACAACCAAGAAGCATTAAGTACATTTTTTCCTCATAGAAAAAAATACTAACATTTAAAGCATAAAGTAAGTTGAGGGCACTAAATATGAATGAAAGTACTATTTCACAGAATCTGACAGATGCGGTGACATAAAGACCAATTCAAGAGGTCTTCAGTTTCAAATGAAGTCTAAGGCCTGGCGTCCACCTACTACGCTAGAAAGTTAGACCTACCGATATGGCACTGATACAAAAAGCAAATATCGGAGACATATCGGGATGGTGCAAGATCGTAGATATATATGTCTAGACATGCCAATCCACCATGCATTGTACGGGTTTCTCTTTCAAATTAGCCAGCTAACCTGTAGCAAATTCTTTCTGATATAATGTTATTAACCGTTTAAGATTAGAAGTATTGAAAATGTATAAAATACATTTTAAAAAGGGTGTCGCCCCCCCTACCGTTTCATGAGAACGGGTCATGTACATGTTGCTTTGCCTTTAAAGAGCCGCACATCATTCCCTGTGTAGATATTCTACAGCCGGCAGTATAACCGATTTTGACGTATCCGTGGCCAGCTTCAGTGGTCTATGTTGTTAAAAGATTTCAACATGTCAAACTTCAAGTAATTCATGGATTTTCATCTGCACTATCTGATATCTAATAAAATTACTTGCAGTACCCAGTAAAATGTGCCCTGTAATTCTCATTATTCTATGATGATTTTCCGAAAATCTGAAAAGGAACAAAAACGGCATTGTCCTGCCATGTCCACGGGAATCTCATATGGCATGCCTTGGCCATATCTACACGAAAACGAAATGGTATTGCCCTGTCAGGAATGGGATAATTAGTTTCTTGAATGCTTTTAATGTACATGTACAGCATCGTGCAAAATGCTTGGCATTTCTGAAGGCATTATGTATGCTGTACTAGTATTGAAGTGCATATACTTTACTACCACGACTTTCACAAACTTGGTCACTTCATCCATACTCGTAATTCTCCCTTTCACCACTTTGTGAACCATGTACCCTCCCCCCTCCAATTGATGCGTCAGCCTAGACATAACAAGAGCTCCTATAAGAGGCAGCTGTACGGCCTCAGGCAATATGTCAGCCGGCACATTATACATATAGTAGAGACTCCCCACACTGACAGAAAAACGCTGATTTCTGACAACACCAATAGCAACACATGGGTCGACACACGTCCGAACCAGCACTACGTTGGTGATTAATGAACACTTGATTGTATATATATATATATGTATATATATATATATATATGTGTGTGTGTGTGTGTGTGTGTGTGTGTGTGTGTGTGTGTGTGTGTGTGTGTGTGTGTGTGTGTGTGTGTGTGTGTGTAATTACTCTTTTGTTGTGGGCCTATCTGAAATGCGACGGTCAGGTTCAAATAGTCAATTCTCCAAATCTGACATTATATACATTTGTAATCACAACTATAGTTTTGATCACATGATGGAGGCAAATGAATCTCAACACGTTTGGTATCAATCTAGCATTAGAAGATCATCGTTTATATCTGCAATATATTGCCTTGTATGACAACTTTAACCAACTAAAGATTCCACTTCATCTGTATCGTGTATTTCATGTCCATGTTATGAAAAATGTGGATTTGAAAGTGTGTAAAAATAATTAATCATACATTTTTAGACAAAGCTAGATACTAAAAACATCACTCTGTATTCCTGATCAACCCTTCCGTCTGTTAGGTTTATTTGCACAAGTTTCTTATCGCCATGGGGACGGAAGGATGTGGTATTTGTTCCGCTGATTGACTTTCTGCCACAGTATTTCTACTTGTGATGAATAATTCATGCCTCATTGGCAGATTTAACTAAGTCAGTGCTAAACACTTCTGGCCTACACAGTTCAGTTGCATATGGTTTTAGATTCAGTTTCAATTCAGCCACACATTCTTATTGTGTTGCCTTTATCCAATACACTCAGACTGTACCGAGAAGCAATTCAAAGGAAAATGAAGACTACTGAACCCAATCTAACTCCCGAACGTGACTAAAAGTACGCTTGGTTTCAGAATACTTAATGTTCACGAGTTGGACCAAAGATGCAAGCACTCCCTGTTCTAGGGAAGGGGTTGACAGTGTATTTTCTTTTACAAACATGTGTGAAATGACTCGATACATAATAATGAGTTTACTGAAGAATTAGAATATGGAATGACTGTTGAATAGATAATAACCTATGCACTCTGAATTTTTTATGTAGACAATCCATTAGTGTTTTGCACTATGACAAATATCTGGGTATAAAATCTTCCATATCGCTACACATACTTTAATCATAGTATACTTTAATCCCAGAAAGGATTGCCCATATTCCTTTAGCACCTAAAAGAGAAAGAACGCAATGATATCCAACCTTCGTGAGCAAGGAATCGCAGTGGGGAAGGGTCAATAATTGACTTTGTAGAGGTATTGGGAAGCAGGTGAAGCGTTGATACAGTTTATGGGTGTTTGGAGGGGGAGAAGGCTGTATGGATTCACCAGATTTGTTGACCAGAATGGTCTGGCTTCCGAACACTTGACCACTTCTCTCACGATGAATACTTTGGACCCGGATCTGTGCATTCCTCCACGCTCTATGGAGTACGACTTAACGCATCAGTAATTAAACTGTTATATTTGCCTACGTGCATATGTAGAGGCCACTTGATACAGTCAGCGGATTACTTGACTCTAATGAATGAAACGAAACCTACTGGATAACCAATAAAAAACGAACTAATTTTATAAACGGTATATGAATAAATGGTACACATTAAGGGATCACCGGTTCGGTCAACGTTTAGAGCAGGCGTTACAGGAAACCGTTGGCCTTTGCATTTTATGCACACTATATTTATTTCTCAAGTTTTCTTCTTAAAGCATCTGGACATTTCCATTTGTAAATACTACATGCATGTTCCTCGTCTATTGAGAATTCATTAGAACAAAGCCCATCTAGTGCAGATGTTTAATTAATGTTACAAGAACTATGAGTAAGAGTAAAAACATCATGTGGGAATACCATCCAGGCCCTCTGGAAGACAGGGGAACAATGGCTGGCAGAACATGACACATAAAATTCCAATTCGTGATTTTTCTCCTGCTTTAAAAGGCATTGGTAAATTATTAGATTTGCGCTTGCTTGCAGTACACGGCCATTAGGAGAATGAGATGGTCACATGATACTCCAGAAGTCCATCTCTTCCATTTGCCAGTTATAAATACCGCAGAAGCCTGTCTGTTGGCGCAACAGTTGGCATGCCTGCCCGGGAGTCAATCAGTCGGAACGGGGCCAAAGAGGTCAAGGGAAAGTTGAGGGAGACGGGTGGTTGGGATGGATCAATTGGGAAGCACATCAGCACAGTCCAAAAGGAAAGAGGCCGACCCGGGGTGATGGGAACAGGGGGGTGATTGGGCCAGTTGGTGATTTGACGTGGAGATCAATAATAGATGAATCTGAGCGAGGCCACACTCGCGGGAGACGGGCTGCGCATGCGCGAAGGGGAGTAGAGCGAGTGCAGGGTAGGCTGGCTTGTAGGGTGGGGCGTGATCCAAGCATGAAGCTCGGTTCCAAACAGCACTGACCTGAATCAGACACTGGCAGTAGGAGCTACCTGTCTGCCACACCTGCCGCCACCATCAGCACCACCGCCGCCAGCACCACCGTCAGTACTGTGGTTCTGTTACAGGAATCACTAGATACACAGACAGTATTACGCCACTCCAGTCAGTGTTTACATCGCAGACTAGGACTACTCTACCGTCCACTCCCCCACCTGACAATCTCCCACTCCCAATGAGAAAGTGGTAGGATTTGCTTCAGAGTGATAACAAGTGGTCAGATGGCATTAGTTGTAGCGGACAGGTCTGAGTGGTCACGCCCGGAGGGGCCCGACTCATACACAGGAGGAATGTTATTGGAAGTACTCCTGGAGACCATCCAAGTTCACAGGAGACAAATCTAACACACAAGGCACTATTCTCAAATCCAGCATATAACTCTGTATTGCAGTTTGAGACAGGAGATAGGCATTGAGAATTAGCGCATGCAGTGTGTTATTAATACATGCCTGTATACCAATGGACGCTTATTTTATTGATCGGCACACCAGGTAGTGCGGCGGCTATAGTCAGTCAGCTTTGCCTTAGAGAGACACATTGATTAACTTAACTCTGCCAGAATAGAAGACATGGAGGCCGACGGGTGGTCGTCCTCATCTGGGGACATTTCCCCTCCAGGGTCCCCGCGAGCAGCTACTCCAGATGGCACCACTGACATTACTCCAAGCATGAACGCCGCGCATTTGAGCACATCCAGGTATCGCCTTGACCGTGTAGGACTTGCCGAGGGAGATGAAGGTAAGGTACAGGAGGAGCAACAGAATCGGGATCTACTCGAGACGAAAGGAGGAGCTGCTCAGGGAGTATTAGAGTCTCCTCAGGATGTGCTCAGCTCTAATCAAAACGTTCCCAATACAGATCCAGGTCTAATTTCTGATGAGGATGTTGGATTCAGTGACAATGTGGATCCAGGTGTGTTGTCTGATGAGGACAATTTCACAGATCAGGTTGGGAACACAGACCCTGGGGTTATGTCAGAAGATGAGGACAATAATTATGTAGGCCAGTTGGAGCCAGGAGTGGTGTCAGATGATAATGATGATCTCAGAGATGCTGCGGGAGTTGATGATATAAGGATGGATTTCCGTGATACGTCCGACGACGACGAGCATTCAAGTCAAGGTTCAGAGCACAATAAAGATGACATGAACTCTAGAAATCCTTGGCAGACAGACGAAGGATTAGATATAGATAATAACTCCAGCGAAGGTGAGGAGAACGATAACAATGCCAAAGATATCACAGATGAACGTGAGATCTCAGCAAAGGAAAACACAAGCTCATCCTCTGATGATTCAAGTAAAAGCAATGAGGCATCTCAGAATGAAGAGAATCTCTCAAAAATAAAAAGTCCCTTCAATATTAATCAATCTGAGGATATAGACGAGGAAATCCGTATTGATGACAGATCTGATGCATCCTCATTATCCTCCTCCTCTTCATCGTGGAAATCAGACAGTAGCAGTGAGAACTCATATGAACCGCCGGATGATCTCTATGCCTCTTCCGAAGGCCGGCGTGTAGATAAGCTGTCAAACATAGAGGAAGATGAGGATTCAGAGCTTGGAGAGGATGATCCAGTCAGCCTCACTAATGACGTTTTAACGGTCAATGAAATACAGGTTGAAGTAGGTGAAGACGTCGTTGGTACAAGTGGTAACAGTGACTTGGGAAGTATGTCAGAGATACAGGATCAAAAACCGTTGGCAACTCATAAAGATGAGATTGGGCACACATTTTCTAATATTGAGAATAATAGTACAGGTATCTCTCCGTTTGGAAATACTGGTACTTTGCCAGCTGATGAAACCAGCACTCATGAGATTCAGTCTGAACATGAACCTACTTACAGTCATTCTTATACCTCCGAGGCATTTATCGCCGAAAAGAGGGTTCGAAGCATGCCTCCACAATCTGCTGAAGATACTGATTACTTTGAGAAAACCTCACAAGATTATCCTCCAGTTACTTCTTTGAGCGACAGCCAGAGTATAAACGAAATTGATCATGTGGCGGAGGAAAGGAGCGGCAACATTGAGATACCTGAAGAAACACCTCAATGTTATATTCCGAAATCATCTGAAATAGAACAAGGAAGAGATAGTCCTACTGGGAAACAATCGTTTGATTTTCCTGGAGTTGATGGCGATGATTCTCAGAACCTAGACAGGGTGTGTTCACAGGAACCTGAGAGGCGCGACAGGATAGATGAGAATACTGAGGACAGTGAAGAGGACAGTGGAGAGGAGTGGCAGCTCTCTCCACTCATTGAGGAGGAAGGCATGGACTCCTCAGATGGAGAGCCATGGGAAGACGAGGAGCCGTTGGTCAAGAGACGTCCAAGTGGTAGCTTCAAGGCCACCAGCGGCTATCTTCAAGCTATTCATCCTACAAGCTCAACTCAACACGAAATTAACAGAAGTGATGGTCAGGGTTCACAGCCAGGAAATCAAGGATCTGAAGGTACAAGTGAAAGTGATCCTGAAGATGATCCTGATTTAAAAAGGGTAGACTCCGAGGATGATGCGGAAAATAAGGTGAAAAACTCTCCTGAATTGGAATCTACGCTTATTTTGACAGGTCGCATAACATCAGATGCACCAGGTCTAGTTGAGGAGTCAGGTGGATGGCAGTGTGACCTTGAGGACTCCACATCCTCCTCAGATGGCAGGAAGGGTTGTGTGGTGCCTATTGCTGACAACACAAACTCGCCCAGAAAGCAGGGGGATTTGGGGAGTTTCTTAGGAGATGCTCAGAATTCGGACACCGCATCTGGAGCCGAGCAACAAACACGGCCTCAGGATGTAAATCCCGTTCAGGTGGATGAGTGGCTAAAGGTCACCGATAGCACAATAAGTGATAAACAACCATCTCCATCAAGTGAAAGTAAGGTCAAAGATTCTTATTTATTGAAACAAGACACATTTGACAGTCAAGATGATAACTTAGCCAACGCTTTCAGTGACAGCACTGATGTGAGTGATAAGAAGAGCAGTGATAGTAGGGTCAGCAGTAAGTCGTGTTCTTCCTCCAGCAGTTTATCTAGTAATAAAGGCGGCGAAAACGGAGAAGGAAATGAGGAAAATCCTGAGACGGACTCTGCGCACGGTATGGGTCCCTCAGGTATATGGGCCCACTTACCAGGTGTCAGCTTACGATCGGCACGGTCGGACTCTGCTAGTAATAAATCTGGATCAACTGAGGAGGTCCAAGATGGAGAGAGCCTGGCCACAGCGGATGATTCCTCCATGGTCGGGAAAGGTCCAGGAGACAGTGACACTGCTAACGACGACAACTGGTCGACTTCCTCCGCTTCCTCCAGTGATGCTCAGGGAAAGTTGACGGCCAGATGCCGAAGGGACTCCTCCGGTAATGATTTAGATGGGAAACAACCCAGCCCTGACGTGAGGGTGAATACTGAATGTGATGCAACCATACGTGAAACAATCAGCCGCTTGGTTGGAGGTCAGTCAGAGGAAGCCCAGGAGTCCCCTACTGAATTCAACTGGGAGCCACTCAGGTACCCGTTTGAACGGGCTATAGGTAGGGATGTCAGAGCACTGACTCCACCTTCTATGGGTGACATCACACCACCATTTCCAGAACAGCCGCCACTGCCTAAAACACCCGAGTCTGAAATGGAGGAACAGGAAGAAGAAGAGGTGGAACCAGAGGTGAGTATCACCATGGATACCGATATGAATAGAGTATCAGAAGACCATAGCAGGCTGGTCAGTGATAATTTATATATGACAAGACATGAAGATGATACAGTCAACATAGATGATGATAGAGAGGTGGAAAACGCTTCTAGCAGTAGGCTTACAGAGATATATGAGAATATAAAGAATTCGGCGATCAGTGATAACCTATGCAACAATTCTGTCGGATCGACTGACATCCACAATGTACCAAGGACAAGCACATTGAGAGAATCCTTGTCAACGTCACCATCCGAAAACCCCACCATTACATGCAACATCACGGAAGATGATTCTACTAAAGAAAATATCTTTGACGATGACGATATCTTTGCAAATCCTGACAATACCACTGCCTCCTTGGGACTAACTGATGAGATTGCCAAGAAGAAGAAATCAGTATCATTTGAAAATATATTTGATGAAGATGATGATGATTTCGATGCTGGTAATGCCGCAGGATCATTGACTGATGAAGTAGCAGGCAATGGCGGGCAGATGTCCCCCGACAATATCTTCTCAGATGAGGAAGATGCAGCCCTCTTCAGAGACATGACCTCTGCGGCTAACATGTCCTCAGCAGCACCATCTGGCGTTTACACAGACCTATCACTGAGGAATGACGACCCAGGCCGCTCGGAAAGCCCCCTTGAGTCATCTACAAGATATTTTGACGGCCTGGAAGTCGATCCATCCCTAAGCTCCCGAATATCGCCCACGTTCTCTGACCATCAGGAGATGGAACAGCCGAAGGAGGTGGAAGAAGATGATGTATTTCCATCGCTTCCTCCGCGAAGGACGTTTAGTTTAGAACACCATGAGAGTGGTTCTCCTCGTACCCACCAGGGGGCTTTTAGAATACGTCCTTCCTCTGCCCGATCAGACCGGCCAAGTGACGTAGGAATCCTTCCGGCTTTTAACGGTAAGGGTACTATTCAGCTACTCAGAATATAGCTAGGCCAGTAACTAGAATCAATTTTCAAATGATTATAACGAGTATCCAAATGATTGAAGAGATGTGTATGTATACATTTGCCTGGGGGAAGATATATGATAGCAAATACTTTTGTTTGACATTGAATTATTTTGATTGCGTTAGAATTCGATAAGCCTTATCATATAATCTGATGCGGTGGATACACATTGATCAATATATCTCTTTATTGCCGTGATTGGGGTTGATTATACTGTTTTGTACATACCAATGACATTGTTTTATCTCCCTAGATTCACACATTTAAGGGTAAAATAAAACGTACATATTCAACATCTTGTGCAACTGATCAATATGCTTTTTTGGGGTAAGTGGCATTTCTACCCACTTATATCCCATTTGGCTAGGTAACATCTATTTGAGTTTCGCCCAATACTAGATTGATGATGTAATCAGTGGCCCGGTCTGTCGTGTTGTTGTTCTATAACTAACCATTGTGCTGACCACAGAATGATTTCAGATTACTGCCACACCCACTCGAACTATCCAATTAATAATTATGTCCCAACGATGACAGCTGGGAGCTGTGCGTCTCTCCAGTCACTAGTACCAGTGGCGCCGCGATCGGCTAGTGTTAGAACAAAGTGCGGGGCCGATGCGAAGTAGTATAAACATGGGGTTTTTTATATGGCGTCAAACTTGATGGGCCACACTTCTTTGCTTCACTTATCGGGACTGTTATTGTTACTGACATAGCAGGAGGTCTTATCAAATTGTTCGGATTTTCATTACGTTTTTCACTACATGTCACTTGTTAATCACACAGACGTCATTACATTGAAATTCTAACAGATCTACTGTGACTGATGGAATAACAAGCCTATACAAATGTGTGCTTTAATTAGATTTGACTAATCCCAACAGCAACCCATAGATTCTAATTGCTGTGCCTAATGCTAAACATTAGCATGCCATATGGTCTATTTACGAACACAGGCGCTACGGTCTCGACCTATTGACCTCCTTTTCTTAACGGGTCACCAGCCGAGTAACTTGGCTATTCAGATTAACTAGAAACAGCCCTGATGTAACTAATTGATAGTAGGTTTGGTTATCGGGGTTATTGACAGGGTTCAGACAGAGGGCATGGCGTGTGTTTCATGTACATATGATGCTGCAGTCAACGTGCGCGTATGAGGGGCCGTTAGTGTGAACGGCTGGTCTCTCACCTCCCCACCAGGTGCGCTCTGCTCGTTCCCCACAGGTGTGAACTTATCGAGGCGTGCGTGCGTGACTCCTTGCATTATTAGCCTCCTTCCCGGCTAAGCCCCCCCCCCCCCCCCCCCACACACACACACACACCCTCCACCCCATCATCGTGTACCAGCTCACTTCACTTTACACACACACACACACACACACACACACACACACACACACACACACACACACACACACACACACACACACACACACACACACACACACACACCAGGTGGGCAGGGGTTCCGAAACACAGGGTTGGGGGAGCCCTGAAGAGGCACGACCTGTGCCAAGATGCCATGCACGGCACTAGGGCTGTGGAGGGCGGAGTTGGGGGTAGGTAGGGGGTTGAGGCGACGGGGTACATGTACAAGGGGGTGGAGACAAAAGAACACCGCCGGGGAGGCTGGGCAGGGGGCCTTGTAGAGGGGTGTTAAATGCAGAAGCCGGCTACTTGTCAGTGGAGCTGGTCAGGTTATTTAGGCACCTGGTCCTTGCGGCGTGTAGGAGGTAGGAGGGGGCGGTGGCCCCCGCCTCAGCTGCCGGGTTAACAGCCGCCCACTCCGTCTCTGACTCAGTCCCGACGCCCAGCTCCCAGCAGCCATCACCTACTCGCACTGTCAACACTAGAACACCGTCCCACCATGCAAACACTCGGCCAGCACGAGCGAGATAAAGACACCCAGTCCGACATACACGGGCGTGATTTCTCCAGGTGAGTCATTGATCACCCCGATCAGCACACCTCACGGGGGGCCTGCCTGCTCCCCTGCTACCTGGACGGGGGTTGTTACCACAGGGACGGCCAGGTGAGTGGAGGTGTAGGGGCTGGGTCCTGATGTTATCAGGTTCGGGGTCGCGTGCAGCCAGGTGGTGACCGGTACAGTGATGGTGGCCACGGCGCGTGGCTTACCTATAAACACCTGGTCCGGGTAGACGAGCGGAGACAGGCATGTTGGTAGGCTAAGGGGAGTCTGTGGCCTGTAGCACTAAATTATTCATAGAGTATTGAGAATCAAGACAGGATACAGCAAAGTTCACGTTGGATGTTCAGCCCCGCCTCTCGCCGTTACTAGTGGTTGCTAACATGCCAGTAACTACTATGTTAAAAGGTAAATACATCAATAATACGATATATATCATACTTATAATAACCTACAATGTAGCGAATAGAAAGCAAACAAACACTAGCATGTGTACACACTAATTTGTTCATGTGTGACATTGCACTTTGATAAAATAACATAATACGATGTGCGTGTAGTTTAGTTTCTTTAACAAACGAAACCGGAAAGTATATAGTTTTCATTATTATGTATCTATCAAACCAAATAGCTGTTTTTCCGTTCAGCGCCGCCATGCGGTCATGTTGCATGGATACTAATATCCTATAGTTATGACTAAGCTAAATGAAGGCTGATATGTTCATGTGTATATTTTTTTAAGGTAAATAATGTAACACCAACGTTTTGGTACATTTGAGAAACGTGTGTGGTTTAGAATAGACCAAATGGCTCGTTTAGGTCAAACTAAACGAATGTTGAATTATCGTGGACATGAGTGCGTTCAGTGGATACTTGAAGCCGAGTATCTCGTTTGGTCTGAGTCTTTATCTCACCCGTGGAATAAATATCCGTAGGCTTATCATTGAGAACTCGTTCTCCATGCCCCAACAAGTATTGCAGTTCGTTCTCCATGGTCTATATCCTTTGTGTTGTCCATTCTCTTAGTGTGTACAGGGGTGAGATAAATACAGAAAGCAACTCGTTTTGGTCAAAGAAGTTATTCTCCATCTCTTTTGAATGCTATGTGATATTCACTCGGCTGTTGCCTCGCTCATATCACTCCGCATCAAATTCGTGAAGAACGACAACTTTGACTAAAACTTGTTGGTTTCTTCTTTAGGACTTGACGTAAGTTACGGAGGCACAGTAGCACACGAGGTCTGGGACCTGTTTCAGTAGTTTTGTGACATTAGGCCTAGACAGACATCAACAGCGGCACCAACAGTGCAAGCATCAGCGGAAAAAAGTTTGTCGGGTTTCAAAACGCATGTCACAGTTGATGTGAAATATCAGCAAATCGGAGTAGCCAATTTTCTTCATATTTAGAACAATCATAGGTTATATGTATCCCTTAGTCATGTTAAAGTTTCAATGCTTAATTCCTAAAGGAAGTGAGTGAAATTGCCTAATACTTTTGAAAGCGGACGCACCGTGTTTGGGGTCTGTCTTGTCCTAAGTGCCACAACTTGTGTTGATCTGTCCGTATAGTGTCACAGACGCCATCTAGACATGTCACATGTCATGGTCGGCACTCACTGCTGCCAACTGACCCACCACCGTTTACAGTGTAGTGTCACCGTATTACACTCACAGCCATTGTTTTCGCGTGATTCTATTCGAGTATTTGATATGAACACTGTACCTTGTGTGATAAAGACAGAACATTTGATAATAATCGAGAGCTCTATTTCAGATATGAGTTTAGAATTGCTTTAATCCCTCATTCATGAATTATTGCCAACCTATGAAAAGTGCCCCATACTCTTTCAATGCTGAGATAACCACATGTTTTACCCAGAGCTAGATCGAGCATCATTTTGTACTCTGTTGTATATCATTCAGTACTTGCTAATATATATATATATATATATATATATATATATATATATATATATATATATATATATATATATATATATATATATATATATATATCACGTGATTTATAGTTCGTAAAATCAAAATACACAGGTGCCACAAGGCCGCCAGACGAGTAATTATCAATTGTGTGCGGTTTGACACACTCGGATCTATAGAGTTTGTGGGCTAATGACCAAAATGAATCCGATCTGACGAAATAGTCGGCAGGATTCGGGTCGGTGGTGATCGGTGATGTCAACGTCTTGTAGACTTCATATCTAAAGAGGGTATATTCATGATGAGGCTAGAACTACACGGTTCTATATATTATATAATAATCAATATGTATGCTGTTTCTAATCATGTAGTCATGACTATATCAATAACAAGGGCTCAACAAGGGTAAACACGGCATGTACAATCCAGTCTCTCCCCTTAGGAACCTATAATTTGTATAACTGGCAGTTATAAAATATGTTTGTCCCAAATCAAACGAGCTTTGTGAGACTAAATTTTATGTCATTCCCCGTTTTAAATGAAAAGGATATAATTGCCTATTCGTGTTTAGGTTGAGGAGGACCCATTCAAATCATTACCATCAACATTTGATTCAAAATAGATTGGCAACTACAAACGCATTGTGTAATTACATGATTTGTAATTATAAAAACTAAATGCACACAATACACCTCGTGAGTATCTACCCTGATAAATAAAAGAGTTTTTATTGTCATTCCCAATGATTTAGCAATGGTATATCATTCAATTCCAATTTGTACAATTATCCAGGGAGTATTAATTGAAATTTAAGTCTGTTTACAACCAACTATGGGTGGTTACAAAATAAATGATTTGGTCTCAAGGTAGGGTATTGAATATACGTACTTGCGTCAGGCTGATGGTTGTCACTGTGTTGGACAGGTAACCACGTACAATACATAGGCTAGCAAACCTCCATCAATTATATCAAAAGACGTGTCATTTCACTAAGGAGTAAATTGATGATATTCATGTTAAATTGCAATATCCGAGGTGGGGGTGAGTAGGTCATGAATCCTCTCTACCCTACCTCCCACGTAGCTATCTAGGGTTAGGAGATACCTTCGCGACAATGATGCACACCTGTATATATGTCAAATTTGTCATTTGCCATCTCTAAATATAAAGTACATGTATCCGTCAAAGTATCATGCTCAAAATTCGGTTGGTTGAGGTAGATGAGAAGGGGGCATTACCTATGCTTATCCACAATTTAAAATGTTGAATGCTTGTTAGGGGTAATAATATTTAAATGGTCCTGGGAATGGCAATAATTTGAGCAATTTTCAATGATTAATTCCTGGATGAATACAATATAGTAGAACTCTTTATAATAGAATATTACAAGCAGTACATTATATATCTCGCAGATCATAGAAACATATCAACGGGGTATAGGATGTCATTGTTAAACCACAGTGGGATCCGCTACTGGAGAGGTAGAGAAGTATTTGGGGTTTCATCGCATCAAGTATAGTCTCACATGTTTACACATAACAGCCTTTTCCCGTCCCACGAAGAACATTGGGAACACGATCAGAGGGGAATATCTGACAGTTTTCGTCAAAACTACCTGGATGGTTTTTTTTCCCGACCTTTTTCCAGTCCTTTATTTACATTTATTTACACATAAAATGGATCACCTCTATATCTACAACAATAAATCAAAACCCCGCTTCCGGGACACCCCGCTTATGGTTAACCCACCTGAAGGGGACACTTTGGAGGGACACCTCATCAAATCTGACAGGACAGTGTTGGGATAACTCTCCAGTTTATCCCCATTGCTTGCTTATTGTGTGTGTTTGGTAGCCAGATAGTTGTTACAGCAAGGCGACACCCACAGATCCCGAGATACCCTAGTTTCTTCAAGCAAGTTAATCTGTCAAAAAACAACACTTCTGCAACCACACCAGCGTTAACACTCTAGGTGTGAAAGCGTTCTTGTGCGGGCCCCGGCGGCCGGGGTTTGTCGATGGTGCACTAATCATCGCATCTCTAGCGGCTCCGGGTGGCCAATGGTGAGTGTAGCGGCTTTGAAGGTATATATTACAGTATATCTATGACAGACTGAAAATCCCGCATCAGGGGACGCCCCGATTAAGGGGTCATTGGCTCGGAACTGAGGGTGCCCCTTAAGCCGGTTTTACGGTACTTATATTTTCTTTTCGGAACTCTCTTTATTTCACTTTCTATGGCTTTTATTACCATCCATTCTTCATTCTATGTTAAACATGGCATTGCCAGTACAAAAACTTCAGAACAAGCAAGTTTGAATTGGTTGGAGCCCTAGGGCTAATATTTGTAAGCATGGGTAGTAAGGTGGTGTTCTGGAGAGGGAATTATACGAGTGAAGCGTGTTTGCACTTCACTTTAAAGAAAATATACAAACGTTGCGTTTCATGCCTCACATCAGACATGTTTTCCTTGTGTTTTTCAGACGTTGAGGAGGAAGCTGAGGGAGAGGCATTAAGATTCCCGCCGACATCTCCTCCCGGGGACGGAGACGCTAAGGACGTCACAGACTCCACGCACTCACCAGATGGCAGCAGGGGTGTGACTTCTTTAGAAAAGGTCAGAGGTCTGAGGTCGTCCACAGAGAGCGGAAACAGGAGAAGCCGGGAGTCGAAGCTGGACGGTGGCAACTCGGCCGCTGTGGATGACCTTTCCATGGAGACAGAGTCCGTCGGTAGCAGCAGTAGTAGTGGTATCCGACGCTCCAGTTTGTTAGAGACGCTCGTCCGGCAGCAGTTGCGCGACCCCAGCACCCCTAGCGGGAGTAACCATGACAACCGGACGCGCGACAGTGAGGTGAGGACAACAGTGAGAGCAGAGGAGGAACACAAGGACAGTGGTAGGGACACTGATATGCGCAGGGACCTAGATAAAGAGTCGGAGCTGCACGGTATGTACTCGTACGGGGACAGGGATAAGGACAGGGATACGGATGGTCGAGGCAGTCCCGTGAGAGGGCTTCGGGACCGGTCCGTAAGCCCCACGCGTGGTTACCGGGAGACACATCGCGACTCCCGCTCCGTCAGCCCAACCCGCACCTACCGGGATCCGCACCCGGAGGACCGAGTCCCCAGCCCGGTCAGGGCCCAGAACAGTCACAGTGCCCGCCGGGAGCTGGACTTCCAGCCCATCCGGGCCAGTGTCAGTCACAACAACAACAGCGAGAAGACGTCCGATTGGGTCACGCGCAATGGCGCCCATTTCGGTGTGCAGAGTGGGCGCACGAGCACGACCAGCGAGCAGGAATTGAGCCGATACTTCGGCAGCGGGGACGGTCAAGGACGCCGGAGCACCCCGGACCCGGCGCTGAGCTCCGGCCTGGAGAAGCCCGTCACCGCGCCCGTGCTCGAATCCGGGCGCCGTAGCGTCGACCGCCTCTCGGAGATCCTGCGCCGCTCCAATGACCGCCTGGCCGACCTCGACCGCAGCGGACCTCTGTCGTCCACAGTGTCTACCGCTGAGAGACGGGAGCAGGAGACCACGTCCCGAGGCCGCTACTCTTCCAGTAACGGCGACGACGGGCACCTGGACGGGCGGGGCCGCTCCTCCTCCTCTGACTACACCGACTACGACAGAGAGGACAGGCACAGGAGTATGTCCCGGGATAGGGATAGAGAACGTGACCGTGAGAGGGATAGGGACAGAGATCGGGACAGGGACCAGCCCTCATCTAGGGACCAGTCCTATGAACGGTCCTCCAGCTATCACCGTGACCTCGACTACTATGACACTGATCCTTACGTGACGTCATCACACAGAGAAGCCAATAACCAGGCGTCACAGCCGCAGGTGAAGGCGGCTTTAGTGACGTCACGAACGACGCCGCTTTCCGCGTCTCGCACCACAACGAGGCCGCAGCTCTCCGGTGGGAAAACAGCGAACGGCAAAGAGGTCAGTGCATGTGATTTATTTTTGTTTTATTGTGTATCTTCAACTAATCGTCCAATATATATATAGTCCTTTCTTAACATCAACAGTCTTAAACCTCAGTGTGTGCTGGATGAACGGCAGTTAATCTTTACTTACGATTAATTAAGTTGCTTTGTAAAACTTATCTTTGTTTATCATGCCTGTATTTTCCCTAATATTACAAGGTATTTTTGTTGGTGGAGTTTTTGCAATTTCCAATTATTAGTTCATTAGCTATGAATAAATATGATATATAAGCGATATTTAAGCGTATTGTAGACATTGATTTATATACTTCAAAGAAAGGGTTAGTTCACAGAAAGGAATTCAAACTGGATAACACAACTCACTAAAGATTAACGGGAGAATTATATAGATCAATCCATTTATAGATTATCTTACTTTCGACACATCTAAAACCTAACCTATTTCTTTCCCTGAACACTATTCCCCACCGTTGGCAAACCATGGGAATACCATTTGATCTTATGGTAAGTAAAAAAAGAGAACATTGTACTCTTTAATGTGACTATTTGTAGAAACCAATACACCTTACTTCTTATCTTCTTCATAATGCCCCACTGTCTATCAAAAGTGTAACCAATGTAGCTATAATGGAACCCAATTACATTTTAAGACGGTTTTCTGTTTTCCTGGATCGTATCATTAACTAAATATTATTCATCCCTGTTGGCTACCTGATACACGCACACTATATCAAGAACATCCATTCAGCATAGTATATGCCTATGTGAAGAGTTTTCTTCGAAACCAGTTTTATTATGTAGCCCCTGAAGTTGAACATACCCTGGGGGACTCTAGGAAGGTGACTGAAATGTCGCGTACGCGGTATAATACCGAGGATAATATTTATCTAGAGTGCCACTCAATTATACACATTTAATTGAGCCCTCGGGCACTCTACTGGAGCCGGAAGCCAGTCTATTCAGTAAATCTCCTGGTCAATATGGAGTGTGGATCACGATTAATACCCTTTACTCTGGTTTCAGTCACATTAAGTCTGGCCAAATATTCAACTCCTGCTTCGTGATAAATGTTAAACATAACACCCGTGCCTATATAGTCTTTCCTTACCCCGATCCATTTCCAGAACCCTATCTCACAATATAAAAAATAATCACAGCTATAATGAGCAACAACATGTGTGAAGCTGTTCACATTAACATTAGAAATTAAAGGTCCTATAGATAGATGGGTTTTTATCTATACTGCATTTGCCAGCCTCTGGGTACAAACATTGTTTGGATAAGGTAGAGGAACAAATGAACATAAAATTACGAGTTCTTTCTGCCCGAATCAATTATTGATTCAATTATTGAGAATAAACATTAGTTTCTCTGTTCCCTCATGTGGTTGAAGTCTTAGAGCTGAAGCAGCAGACCAATATCACCCAGGATTAGTCTTATTGAATACTTCCTCGCTCACATAGGGCGTATTTGTATACTGACTCCCCCACCCCCACCCCTTTGCTCCCGGCGGGAACCTGGGTTGTGCCTGTACAGGTGTGACATGTGCACACACCTGTTCAAGTGTGACCATATACACCTGGAGTACCCGAAAAGACTCATTCTCCGGTAGGAGGCTTCATGGACCGCCTGGAGTAAAGGGCCACACTTGGCTGCCCACACGGGCTCCGACCCACCGCCTCCCAGACCCCTGACAGGTACTCCAGGTGCACATTACATTAGACCTGTACGGCGACACGCACGGTGTCACCCCCTCCTCATCCAGGTGAGATAGGGAAGCTAACCATGGGAGACCTTATCTAGAGCGGGTCTTATAAGTACGGTAATCGGCGCTCAGTCTCTATGATGGACACGGAATGTGACACACACGTCCCTCACAGCCACTGGAGGAAAAGTGCACACCAGGCTGACCATGTCAAAGTAGGTGTTCCTACAGAACTTTAAGACTCTTCTCATAATACAAGTACATGTACAGGTACTTCATATTGCAGGGGGTATTCATTGAGTAGTTTATTGATTCAATGATTAATTCGTTGACAATGAATTGATTCATTCACTTATTCTTCTACTAATTCCAACGTTCTTCCGTTCGGTCCTTCGTCAACAGACATTGAATTTAACTTTCTTCGAATCCTCTTGTTCATACACTCTCTCATCTTTGGTATGACGGATCATAAAGGATATGTTAAATACCTGTTATCTGCTATGGGTATGCTCTCCACATGGCCATTAATTGTAATACCTAAATGTAGCGTATGGTGATGATTTCCAGAATATGTCCTAAATTTCAGAAATACACAAAAACTCTTTGGCGGATCTATACATTGCTTTTCATTTTTGACAATTTTTAATTTCTCATGACCTTTACGTCAGTTCCACAGATATACCCTCAGTGCAATTTTTATGAGTAGAACATATTCAAAGTATGGAAGGATACCCTAAAACATCTGCAGTTAAAATTGGATGACTATCGTTTCGTTTATCAAGGCCAAGGCCTCGGGATGGATGCAAACACATTCTCTTCTACACTGCTGTGACTTACCCACTCGTTAATGACGCTGAAATAACTGGGACATTTAGCTAGTTTATCGTATTATAGTCAGCCGAAAGAGCACACAGAATTAAGGGTATCAGAATGACTGCTCTTCAAAACAGCCCAAATGGACCTCCTCCGATATCTTTCGAATCTCCTTCAATATACTGACAAGGCAATGATCCTTGGTTCTAGGAATTTATCTCATCTAATCCCTCCGGGTCATTTGGGCTCTTGTACCATTGATTACCGAACAACCATTGTGGAATCTCTTGACCCATTGAAACAATCGATTATGGCTTCTTCTATTGTCACTCAAATTGGGGCCATCTACTCAAAGTAAAATCAGAAAAATGCACAGAGAAAAGAACAACATACACGTATTGATATAGAGGGTATCATTCAACGTTACCTTTTCCTCATTCGATAGCTTTTCTTAATGATTAAGCCTTAATATTTATCCTATGAGGCCTAATGGCAGAGTGCATGTCCATCGAATGATTAAACTTTCACAGGGGAGACATATTTCTTAACCACAGTTCATAAACAAAGCCATAAATAGCTAGATTAACATGGGCAGTGAATCAAATTACTTTGTCAATGTAGAATCGAACTGAGGAAGACTGTAATTCCGAGCCAAGTCACTACGTACACATGGGAAATTAACTGCGGTGGCTGTGGGAAAAAAGGAGAAGAGAAAATTCTAAGTTTACTACCAAAGCCTTGCTAAAAGCAATGCTAACATGGTTATATAAACCCTGCCGCATTGAGCTGAGTCGACGAGACTGTGACATGTTGAAGAACGTGTGTGTATTGGCGCCAAGATAGTGTACACAATTGGCAAGATGGCGCGTCCGCTGGCCATTCCCAGGAACTCCCAGGCCGAGAGACCTGTGATTAAAATGGTCCGGCCACCAGACGGGATTAGAGTATGATCCCCTAGACCCATTCCTGTCCCATTAGAAACAAAAATATGTATTTAGGGTGAAGCCTGGACCGTCAGGTGGAGGTATAACCAACCGCAAAGGTAGAGGTTGTGACCTTTTGATAGATTGTAGTTAATGCTTTTAAACAAGGCATTAAGTTAAATGTTAAGTGTTTCCTCAAACCTCGACAAAGTTGCGGGTAGCATGCTCTGCCACCTCATTCGGTCATTATGCTGCCACATTACATTGTCCTTTTAAGCTAAGATTATAATCTTGTGTTGCATCCCTTTGATGTTGACATGTCCTAGACCTGAAATACACGATATCCCCACTGTGTCCTTGGAATACTTTCTTATTAAAATAAAACTATATAGAAATTAACTAGAAAAAAACTAATGATATCTCATACCCTTGAATGTTGAATCTGAATCATACCACAAAGCCCCCTTCAACAATCTTACTGCATTGGACTCAGAGGGGTTTCAATTTCCTAGATAATCCGTTTATAATGACTCTAGTTCTCTGTACATGTAGATCTACCCAGACGAAATTAGCGCTATTCGGCCATATTTAATGATTAATGACTGGAGAGTACATGATTGCATGGGCCATTTGTGAGACATGTACCTGAGATCATATATTAAGTGATCTGTAACGACAGTGGCTCGCTTGACTGACGATTGTAATTGGCGGCACTGATCGAGTTACCTCCGCACATGCTCGTTTAGCCGGCTGAATGGAGGTTGTGGATGGGCGTTGCCTGGAGAACCGTTGTAACCTTTTGTCCACAGTACAACACGTGTTATGTTGCCGAAATTTGCATACAGGTTAAATTTCAACACTGATGATATATTACAGGAATACCTTTATTTAACGTAGGGACACGCTCAGATACTCTGCCTGTCATTTAGGAAGAGGCTATCGAGACTTTCAGTGTGCTGCAAAAACTATCCATTCACTATCTGCTTGCTAATTTTTTCCACATTAGTAAGGTGCAGAGATTCAGTGTCTCAGTGTTTGAGAGTAGTGCCCAGCTGATCATGAACAATCATTGCAGACTGAACTACTTCATTGACCCACTGGTGCTTGACCCCACAAAGTCAGTTATAGAAGTCGCTGGTTGGCAAGTTGGTTACAGCAAATGACCCCCTTCTCGGATAAAACTCCCATATTCAGTTCTTTTGTCTACCACTATCTTTCTTCCATAAATGTATAGCGAAATAGCATGAATAGGTGCGTAATAAATGGCGTAAAGGCAGTTTTCACTCCGTTTACCACGAAAACCGTGCCCCAAAAGAAAAACTTTAAGATTTTAATTCCTATAATTTGTTATCGGCAAGGTAATATACCAAGACGTTACTGAGGAAGAGTTGTAGGATTAAGTTGAGGGATATTGAAATATAAGTTCCCTTATTACATCAGTGGAATGCTAAAAGTAAGAATTCGTTGTCCTAGTGATAAGAGAATGTACTTGCAAGCAATAACTATACTACCAGGAATGTTTAGATACAATGAGCTTGAGTATGATAGCAGTCATATATTCCAATTGCCATGTAGATATATATACATACATATATTATATATACATGTATATACATATATACATAACATATATTGTATTCTTCAGAATAGTTAATCTATAAGTGTGGCTTCATACAAAGTACATGTTGAGACACTCCATATTGACACATTTTAGCTATCATACAATAGCTCAAACGTGTAAACTCTCTCATTTGTAACATCCGCCATATCAGCGACTGAAACTAAGCTAGAAACATCTCCAGAACATCTCCAGACCAACAAAAACCATCCTGTTTGAGGCTCACAATACCAAATTGATATTGTTGTTCACGTTAAGTTTTCTTCGCTCCATCAGGACGCTTATCGTGTTCAGGATCTGGAGGATACAATCAGTTCGTTGAAACGGGTCCTAAAGGAGCGGGAAAAGGAAGTGGATGAACTCAAATCTACACAGAGGTCACTCCAGGCAGAGCTTCACACAGTAAAGAACTCAGAGGGCAACTTCGACAAATCCCAGGTGAATAGACTCTTTTTTCTGTTCATATGCCAGTCCCACAGACGTTTATTTGTTTATATAGTGAACATTTGCAGTTCCAAGATGTGTTTTAGTAACCAATAGTTGATGGTGAATGATACTGCTTTTATATCGTCATCATGAAGGTAATACTAAACACCTCACATCGTTTTATTAATTAAATCGGTCGCTTAATATAGAAAATTAATTTCATTCATAATTACTGCTATTTTCTTGTGTTGTTCTGTGACTCGAAATGGAGATAACACATTTTAATGAAGACCTTAACTTATTTCAAACTTGATCTTAAGTTCGAGAAGAAGATAGACAGTCTGATCGCTGATCGGGAGAACTTGACGACAGAGGTATGGCGGCTGAAGCAGGAGCTGGACCGGCGCATGGACCGGAGCCCGTCCCCGAGCAACTCGCCGAGCAGCTCAGCCAACGGCCCGGTGGACGAGCTCGACCACTACAACCCCAACAACCCGCGCGCCCTGCACCGCCAGATCAGTAAGTGTCAGCTAGCTGCAGCTCTATTAGCATCCCTACCGGACTAATGATAAAACTACTCCAGATTAATGATATAATTTAATCCTCAGCTTCTCTTCCTTTATTTTTCTTCCATTTTTGTTTTTGTTTTGTTTATTCCCGTCAGTTCTACCACGATGGGTAGTTCTTCTACTGGGTCAAGAAACATATCACAATACATTGCAAGTTCATGAAATTGTTCATGACAATATTAATCAACTTTTTTTCTTTCTTTTTTTTTCCCATGACAATATTAATCAACATACGAAAACATAAATGCAAAAACAGGTGGCAGGCACAACGACACCGTGTTAAATGAGTACGACAAGATGGCGGCTCATGGGTATGAGTTGATGAGATGATTACGATCTAGATCTTATCTACGTGCTTAAATTTGCTCACACCACACAATAGAATTCGTAGAAGTCCCACAATAAGTAGGTCCGTTATATCTATGAGTTATTAGTAAACATTCTTTGAGGAAATGTTATCATACAGGCCCATATCATAGGATAGTCATATACGGTAGCCTCAATGGTTTACTTATTCAAATCATGTGAAATCCCAACGGATGTGAACGAACACCCAATTGACGTCATGCTCCATGGTCCGCGTAACAGTGCTCCTGTCTGGAAGCACCTTTTACAGCGTTTAATTGTAACACATTTGGGTCAATAAATCACTCAATATGTTGGCCAATGAATGGGTTGTCAATGATTGATTCCAGGCTCAATATTTGAGTCAATATCTAAATCAATACTTCATTAACCGCTTGACTTAGCCTTAGGCCAAGGTATTTTGTTGTCACAATATGAGATACCGAACATACCGATTGACTTGGAAAGGTAATCAAATAAACATGTATACATGTAGTTTTTAGGGGTAGCTTTATTTTTACTGCCAGGTGGAATCTAACTTGTTTTGTACCAAAATGTAATACAAATAGTGGGTTACATAAAAACCTCCCCAGATTAAAAAAGGACTTTCCTTAGAAATTTGCTAGTAAGTATGTGTTTTCTTCTAATTATGATTGACTACAGTAGTTATAAATATCATTAGAGAGCGTACCCATGACATCATTAAATGATACTGTAACGTCGAATAAAAGTAGAAATATGTATAAACGTAATGAATTATAGAGTCTACAACAGAAGATAATATTCTTTACTGTGATATACTAAGATGTAAATGAGTTTACCGCTCCATATACACTGGAACGATACAGAATACATGAACGTATTTGATCAGCAACGCATGTGTAAATTAAAACTGGATTCCGCATTAACAGTTACTTCACACATCTCTATGAAATGTAGAGCTAACAAACACTCACATAGGAACATAGTTTAGACATTTGACACCCTATCTCTATTTGCGGACCTGTTCCGAGAACGTGTGTATCTCTTACATAATACTCAGCCTTATTGGTCTTGTGAGTTATTTGTGTAACTGTTAGATGTGCCTACCTGAGAGTAAATGCAGTCAAATTGTCCCTCTGTGGCTCTTGGCGTAATTACAGGTACCATCTGTCTGCTTCGTGCATATTCTATGGGACGGATAAAACTGCATGGATATCAATTAGACTGAAGAGGGTTTTCTTTGTTTGCACTTATTCATTTAC
This sequence comes from Alentia gelatinosa, assembly GCA_950022655.1. Taxonomy (NCBI): domain Eukaryota; kingdom Metazoa; phylum Annelida; class Polychaeta; order Phyllodocida; family Polynoidae; genus Alentia; species Alentia gelatinosa. The sequence goes on along the minus strand of OX465580.1, from coordinate 21,678,827 downwards.
TAAATTCAGTACATTTCCCGTAAGGAACTAAATATGGGGAAATGCATGTTCTCTGATAATGGTACATGTATTCGTACAGAATATTAAGAGAAAATGTGGCAGAGTAAATATTGCTATGAATATGCAATTCAGTGTAAAATGTATTGGGAAGAACTAACTCTAATGCATTTCATAACTTACTCAGAAGACCTTGAGGGACAAGTACAGGACCTACAGGAGGCGAACGAGACAGCGTCGAGCAAGCTGGCCGTGGTGGAGCGTCAGCTGGAGGACTCCCAGGAGGAGAACCGACTAATCAGAAGGAACCAGGACGGCACGACGCGAGACCTGCGGGAGGAGAATGCTCTTCTGAAGGAACAGGTGGGTGATTATGTCACCCGGCAAGCTGCTCGGTGTTGTGTAATAGATCATGAGCCACTCACGTTGTGTAATGTCCGTAATCTGTTCTGCCATTTGCCCATGTATCATGAAATTAGCTGCTCCACCTGTATTTTACATTTTCTATATGAAAAGTTAAGTACCCTCTGAATCTTAGAGATCCATTTCCAGATTACGCTACCTCATCTTAGTAATTGGGCCATATCCAATTCACGTCCTTTGGAATACATAGGCCTAATAATACTACTTGAAACCTTAATTTTGTTATCATCTACAATTGCTGGGTAATCAACCAATACAAGTTTATGAGCCAGTAGCGTCTATTTCAGCATATTGTCAAAAGAATCAAGGAATCTAAAGGAGCAAGAACTTACTTACATGCATTAAAAGTGAGCGTTATGGACGTGGCATGTACTTCTTTCTCTAATAGTTCTACATAAATGGTCAAATGACAAGGATACATCTAGCAGTAGAATAGATTCTGTTGAATGGAATCTGGAGGCGTAACCGGCCCTGACTGGGGCTATGTTATACACATTGTATATTCATATATACCATAATACTATATACATGTATATCAATATGTATTCTATTATTACATATCACCATATGTAATACCTTATCCGGTATCACATCTACTTCATGTATACCATATATCATATTACCAAATATGTATCATATCTACCAATAGGTTATCATATAATATATCATATCTACCATATGTATATTATTATCTTTAAGATATTATTATCACGTATTAATATCTTCTCTTCTTCGCTCATAAAATTAAAATAAATTTTATTTGCCCAAACTCTGCTTTGTACCTTTGTGTTGCGAGATTAGGGGTAATGAACGTGATTTTCTTTTTCTTGGCAGCTGGAGTCGCTGCGGACAGAGCCGAGTGACGCAGGGCGATCAGGTACTGATGGGGAATATCTGTCGTGGGAAGTTCGTCAGCTGAGGACGGACTTACACCATCTGAGAGACCGCAATCACCAGCTCACCCAGGACAATATCAAACTGACCGACTACATCAGAGACCTAGAGGCCAAAGCAGCTCTCAACAGGACGACAAGTTCTGGTGAGCTGCTCACCTATTGTTCATACATTAATTTTGTCGTAAAGAGGGACATATGTTTGCCGTTAACTATGAAGCCTCAAAAAGGAGTCATTTTGGTATAAATGGCCACAGCCCATTTGGAATTTACCGTTTACAATGCCTGTTTATATAAATGTAGCTGGTGAAATAAGAAAATGAATTAGGCATTATAGTGTCAGAGGGTTGCTCTTCGAACCTTGATTCAAAATCAGAAGGGTTATATTTCTGAGGCTCTATCTGTACAAAAGATTGGTAAGTACGATGATTGCTTAGGAGCCCATAAAGAAATGCACTCCCAGGATATATTGATATTGTCACTGTAGACTGAGTGGAACTCTTTCTGCTGTAGCAAGGACGGTCTGGCCGGCCCGAGGGCTGACGGTCACGGGGTTGGCCGACTACAGGCGCGCCTCCCCGGTCCGGGGTATGTACCTGCATGCCGTGACAAGTCTGGGTGAGCTCCCACGCCATCCTGCAAATCAAAATCGACATTCACGTGACCTTCACTCCCACCTACCCCGTCCCGTGTACGACCTAATCACCATCCCTCCTCCCAATACTCCATAGTCCCTGATTCGAATTAGATCGTCCACCATATATATTGACCCGTATGTTTCCATCCAGACTTTCTATGGCTTTGGGTGGGTCTGTGATGACCTTCTTTTGATCTTGACCTAGTAAAGTCCTTACTCCCATCACACCATAAATGTTGCCTGGTTCAAAGATGTTACTGTTGTTAACATTCCCTTGTTAAGATTATTTCGTTCGGCAATCATGACATTGAATAATCCTGCTTGATGCACATCCATGCTATCACCAGACTGTCCTATGACCTTTATGTATGACCTTCACTTATGTATGTCCGGTTGTGTCACTCTACAGGCCATATATACACAGCTCAGTAATTTGTGTCCGAGGCTATTTGACATGTGTTATGTGCAATACAGGTAGAATGCTACCGTAGGTCTGAGCATGCGTGGACCCATTGACATGCATACTGACTTACATGCTTTGTACATGTTAGGTGACAAAAGCTGTTGGTTGTTATTGCATCTTTTTAATCGTTGATTCACATCTGCCTTTAGCCTATGTTACATTAACTATACTCCTATAAGAATGTAGAAGCCCTTTTCGGATAATCTTCCGGAGAAATAAGAAAATATAATCTGCTAAATGTAATTTTAAATTTCGTATCATCAAAACAATATACAATGTTTTAGTAAAAGCATTACTTTACTTAATGCAATGTCAGATTATGGTAATATCATAATGTTCGAAAGAATCCATCGTAAATGTTTTCATATTTTCATTTTTTTTTCGTTTCTGTTTACTAGATGCACCAATGTGATGCACTGGTTGTGAATATGTACGCACCTGCACGAGTGTTGCTTCTTGAGTAGCATCCAATCTCGTAAACCCAAGTAACTATCCATAACCATTCTTAAAAGAATATCTGTTGGACAATTTTCAGTGGACTCAGACCTCTTTGATCGGGTTGATCGGTATCGGAAGGAGCGTGAAGACTTGGCAGAAGAGCCCAGCTATTCCAGGAGTAGATCACCCTCCCATCACAGCCAAAACCTGCGAACGAGGTCCCAGTCCCCCATGGCACTCTCTACGCGCAACAGTGGTAAGCACCTGATCTTTAATTCTGGCTTTTATCTCAACTCTACCCCCGCCAAACGAGGGGACAACTGGCTCTTTATTACTTTAGAAAGGGGTAACAGAATATCATTCAGACGTTCCCCTATGTATGTTTCAATCAACACATAAATTCGTTCTTTTTAGAGGCCATGGCATGATGACCAATCAAATTGACACCTACTGATAAACCGAGGGAATAACAAAACATTTAGCATCCAATCAACTCGATTTCTATGACTTAGTATCACCGTAGAGAATGCACTGTCCATTGTATCACCACCTATTCAGTTTTATTTGCAGTGGTGGGTGCCCAACTGTCTTATTTCCCTGCAATTGATCTATGAATTCAATTCCTGCTTTGCCACAATGTCAGACCACATCACTGGACAATACTTTACAGTTAGTGCTCTTATTCTCTTACTTACAGATGACCTTCACTTTTCGAATGACATTCGGAAGGACAGCTACATGCGCACTCATAATGGCGTGAAGGAAAGTGGAAGTCGGAGTCAACCCTCACACTTGACTACGAACGGTTGTGACTGTAAGTATTTCTAATCCATCTTTATTATGTATCACGTTAGATTTTGCTTGTAAAGGCGAATGATATTTGTAAACGTATGCGGTATACGCTTAAATAATTAAAATATACTGTTGTGGTGACTATGTATATATGAACATAGTGCACTGAACAAGAAAATATTTAGAGTGAGTGAACTTTTTATGTTAGATATCAATAGAAATTGTCAGGGTAACGAGCCAGGCAATGCAAGCCAGATACACAACAATACCTGATGCCAGAGCCCCCTTTATGGTTTTCAATCAATGTAACTGCAGTCCTTTGGACATATCACGGACCTACATCTAAGTCCGTGGACAAATGTACTCATTATTATCGTCTATATAGAAAACATGAAAAAAGGTCGCCAATTCAATTGTTGAAATAGATTGGTGTAGGTGCAAATTTAAATGAATTCTTTTAGATAATGAGAGACCGGGTCGCGCATTATCCGAGAAGTCTGACTCCACCATGTACCTCGCCACACTGCCCCCAAGCGGCCTGATGGAGAACGACAGCCGCGCTGCATCACGGGACGTCGACTATAAGAATGACCGGAATCTTGGTACGTCTTCAACCCTTTATTGTGACGTAGTAGGAATAGTTGCACAAATAGTTAACAAATTCAACTGATCAATTATAGGTTTAGGAGTAAATATTGACAATGGAATTATAATCAAATAAAATGGTGATGGTGAAGGTTCTAATTTGGGAATGGCTTCTTGATTTAGTCATCTGATTGTGCGTATATTGTAAAAAATGTCTTTGACTGTGCCCTACGTGAAATGTTATTGCATCCACCGAACTGCTTTTTGTCACTGCTTAATCCTAAGACAAGGTCATTCTGGTGGTGTAACTGTTATAAGAGGTGTCAGAATTTATATGTAATGAAATGATGTGAATACCTTTTGCAAATTGTATCATAGAGCTCTGTATTTTTGTCTGGTACACTGACAGATATATATCATCTTCCAAATCTGCATGGTTTCTTATTACCACCTTCTGAGGTACATCTATATAGCAATTATCAACTTGTGTCAGATATGCGACGTAATGATAGGAAGTATTTGCCTGTAGGTTCTCATATCATAGCAGATCTATTTCCAGAAAATAGAACCAAAAGTACAAATCTCCATATACTCTGTAGAACAGACGGATATTCCTGCTAACAAATAATTCCAATGTAGGCAAAAAGATATAAACACATCTTGTAGAGTCTAATGGTAATTCATTTAAGTTTAGTGAAGTGTTCCCAAGGATATCTATCGGTTTATTGTGTCTTCTCAAAGAAAGTTTTGCCATTGTCATTCACTCTTAAAACATTATGTCGGTGAGCAGTAGCTTCAGCCGTAAAATAACCAAATTGTGTTGAAAATATCATCTTTGACCATTGGTGGATAAGACCACAGCAAACCAAACACATTTTCTGCAAGCTTTCCAGCTTTCCATCTCAGCTTTCTAGGTGTATGGACATCTTTCATTACTCAGACTGTCACTCATGGTGGGGCAGAAGTATTCATTAAGCGTTCCATTTGGTGGTGCTGCTCAATTTTCAGCTTGTCTCTCAGCTTTGATATATCTACATGCCAGAAGGCTTCCAACTCATTGCGGTCCACAAAGAAGAAACTGTTCAGATTTTGGAGTTTTTGAAGGTCTTTCAAACAGATTCCTGCAGGATTTCCTCACAGCAGGAATGTTTTTGATACTTTTAAGTCAAAAATTTTCATAGAAATTCCCTTTTTTGTTTTTGGCAGTGCCACTACGTGGGCAGGCAGACCCAAAGAGTTCCAAAGTCGATATGATAGACGATCTGATAGATGAAACTCCTGCCACCACCAGAGGGACCTACCAGTCTACCATAGCGTCCACATACACCAACAAACGACAGAACACAACAGGCATGTCGCCTTCAACTGACTCCAGATCCAAATCAATTGACCCAGACCTGTCCGGATCTAGCAGTAGAATCCAAGCCTCTGTCGATGATATTGATGATGATGAGTTCTTCCTTGGTCCAGGAAACAAGACCTACAAAGTGTCCTCATCGGCCGGCGGGCCAAAGTACACAGAGTCGTTTGTGTCTAGTGTTAACAAAACCTACGATGACCTATCCAGCGCCGGTCTCACGTCCCCAAACAAGAAGCAACCAGAACTCTACAGCTCGAGTCAAACAAGTCGGGATAGTTCCCAAAGAGACCAGCCCTCGTCTCTATCCTACCTAAACGGACTCAGTATTAAATCTATCCAACAGTCGCTGGATGAACTCTCAGACGAAGACCTTGACGGTCCCTTGCAAAACGGTCGCAGTGAGGCTGGGAAGCAGTCTAGTTCGCTCATAGGCCACCAAGTGGCTGCTGAACGCAGAGACTCTATAAGTAGCGACTCCACGGACTACATCCTTATCCAGGCCGAACAGCACTTGAAACATGGGAGATCTGTTCTGGACTCACAGCCACGGATTCCTTGTGACCCGCAGCCTAACAACAAACACCTTACAGGTACCCCACCAATACCACCTACATCACTAGCACCACCTCATCCATCCATCCCTCAGCCCACACACATGCTCTCCGAACCTGCGCCCCCCACAGACCCTGATGTGTTCTAGTTAGCTCTAGATTGCTTTCCACTTGTCATTTTCTTATTTTCCATTTGTTGGTATTGCTTGATGTTTATGTTGGCGCTGTTAGTTACCAATTTACCTGCTTTTAGTAACAAGTGGTATCGTTGTATTAGTTTGTAAAGCTTTGGAACTTGTAGAAAATACCGTGTGTCATGGATAGACTGAGGTCCGTTACTGATTGTATATCAAGGGTGCAGTAAAATGCTTTTTTCTTTTCTAAATTTGGGTGCCTTGATCTGTTCTTGCAGATGAATAACTTTATGCACTATTGTTTTGTTAATCGAGATGTAGATCAGAAAAATCTCCATACTTTCAGTCATTGTAAATAATACAGAATAATCGTGTAACTCTTAGATATATATTTACTTCACCCTTGATATATATGCATGCATTAGAGTCGTCTTACAGCAACTTAGGATTATTGTATTCTTGCTTGTTGTATATGAATCCTATATATAAGAGTCTCATGATACATTTAAAGGGATATTAAGAAGCATGGATTTTGACAGTTCTAATGATCACTTACCAACGGTTTAAGGACCTGTTCCCGGTACATACATGTATACTATGTGTTAACAAAGATTAAAATCGAAAGGTTCTTAAATGCAATCCTTCAAATGTAACACAGATCTAGTACGTATGTATAAAAGACAAGATATTTTATATCCCCAGTAAATTTGCTTTATACGGGAAGTAGAAATATCAAGGACAAAAGTAAATGAAATTAATTTGAAATGTTAGATTAATGGTGACTGTCTTCTCAATAATGATTCCTGCAAGAACCTGAAACACTATAGTTTCCCCAATGTAAATTTGACTCCAAGGTGTATACTTGTAATATGACATTATTATAAGTAGATTATTATCTGGAGGTCTTTCTTTGAAGTCTGTTCATCCCTTTATCCTTGTCCAGGCCGTTTCCTGGATTACCGTAGAATTGGTGAGGCGCTCAATATTTCCTTACCTAACAAATGGAAATACATGTAGATTCACACGTTGTTATGTACACAGAGTATAAGGGAGATCTATTTCCGAATAACCTGGGGCATTCACTGTATGAACAAATAGATTAACACTTGATATACGTAGAACCGGAACCTATATTTAGACACTTTGTATAACACATTATGTACATGATTAATTGCCTTACTGATATAGTATACCTATTTCTGTTGGAAGTTAATATTTAGGTAGTCTACCAAATCTTTTACTAATAGAGTCAATAATAATAACCACGTAATATAAGGTATTTGGGAAAGTATAGACAATTATCTACAAGATTATGTATGGCTTCCGTACCCTTTCCGTGTATTGCTGAATGGATTAAGAGTGTTGTATTTTGTAGAATTAAAATAGTTTGGAATCTGGATCACGTCTGCTATTGTCATATCAGCCCTTTTATTGTGTATCTTTCCTGTGAATTTCACTTGACATTCTTCAGCTATAAATCATCAATTTCTGTTGTGCATATCTTGTGAGTCTATGCTGTCGCCACAAATACGAAGAACTCCATCTCGCGGATCCATTAGTATGGATTAAAAGGAGTAAAGATTAGAGGACATCATAATTGTATGCTTCCTTTCATTGCAAAAGTTCAATCCGAGGATAGATTGACGGATTCACAGCTATGCTATCACAAGTCTTATGGTGTGGTTGATTTTGATATGCTTAATACACCGGCAATTTCACCATTGGCATGGGAAGCATGTGAAAACACCACATAGCTCTGCATTACCCTATCCTAGGGATGTCCCCATGGACCCACGCTAATCTACCAGCATTTTGTTCCTCTATGTTTCCAGCAGGTGGTAGCAGCTTGAACCCACTTCCGGTTCCGCTTTCGACGTCACCGCTACACTCCCTAGTGGGGGGTATGGGAAGTCCCACTACGACTCTCCCTGGTCGGTCTATGTCGGCCACTCCCTCCTCCAGGGGAACGCTGCTCTGTTCCGGGGAGACGCTTAACTCCTCCGGGTCACCGCTACCCTCTTCCTCCTCCCTGGGAACGCTGACGTCACAGGGACGGACGCATAGCCCGGCCTTTATGGTCGGTCAGCACAACAAGGGATCTTTTAACTCCACCAGGTATGTCTCTCATCTGATGAGTCGCCAAGTTCTTATATATACCTTATTATATTGCAACATTGAGCATCGATCTCACTTTCACTTTCTGCCATGCTTTAGAACAATATATAAAAACTTTTCACTTCCATAGATATGCAGTTTCCTGTTCCATCTTTAAAAATATCCCTTTTGAATATCAACAATGATGGATGTATTTCTAACTATCTCGTTATCGATAGAATCAGCTGCACATTACGCTACCTTATCAGATAGGCTACTATACCTTCAAAATTCTAGATTTTGCTTGGTTGTCTCCTGTCAATTGGCCATTCCTCTATGTAAAAATATTCAAATGGATAGTGGATATGGTATACATAAGGACAAATGAAAAGAGATGCACGGCACGGCACGAAAATTATTGTAAAGAGTAATTGCCGTCACAGTAAACAGGGTATCTTTACTGGTCTTATCATTGTCCACACAGTAGCCGACCCGACTCGAACTTGGCTATGAGCGGCAAGCGGCCTTTCGCTCCTCGGACAGCGGCTGATATCAGAGAGGAAGACAGTGTCAAGTTTACACGCCAAGGGGGCAAAATCAGCAAAGGGGTCATCAAATACATTGGCCACCTACCGGGCAAGAACGACACCTACCTGGGCATAGAGCTGGAGCATGAGAGTGAGTTCATAATGTTTCTCATACCTTCTAGGCTTTTTGTTTATCAATGATCGGTACCCAAGAGCATGACATTTATACATGCGTAAAGTAATGGCCTTTTGATAGAGTTACCAACTCTCATGGAACATGTAAACGGTAAAAACATATCTTGAAAATCTAGTGATTAGCACTATAGCCCTAAAACATGCAATGCAACATATTAAATCAAATCCGATAAACCTTCCATATTTCCGATGATTCAAGCATATACAGAATATGTTTCCTTCACAAAAAGATTGAATAAATACATCTTTTTCAAAAATCAAAATATAATCAAATATAAAAATGGTTTCTTTCTTTCAGTGGGAAAACATGACGGAATTTACGATGGGCAACGTTATTTCACCTGGTAAGATTCCCAAATCTATAAATTCTTTTTGTGCAGGTTTCTCCTACCCGTGCTTTTCTTCAGGAAACATGGATTATAATAATAATATCCCAACTACAATCAATGAACAATGATCAGCTGTGTGCATTTTCCAGTTAGTAATACAACCTTTTCAACCTTTATATCTTAGATGCCAGTCCTTTCCCAAGAATATAAAGGACAGGTGATATACTACAATTGGATCAATTTGGTTAATCCAAAATCAGTACAACAAAATCAATGTTTGGAATATGTCATTGCAATGCATGTAAATCCAAAGCATTGATCGACTTATTTAGATTTATGTTTGCTTTGGGGAATTATATATTCTATTACATTTTTTCTCAATTTGTTGATTGAAAAGCACGCTGAAAGTTAACACTGTGTCGAAGTACGACAAACTTTACAACTTAATTTCATGTATTCGGAAATTACTTCCCTCTATATATTCTCACCTTTTCCTACTTCCACTCCCTTTTGCCAATATATATGAAACTGATCCAGGAAGTGAATAAACTGAACTAAACCAGACCTTTAATCACAACCCACTCTGGACTAATGTTTCCTGTCTTTAATCTCACCCCTGGTGTTTCTCCCCATAGACTTAACATTGCAAACTCGTACTCAACGCCCTTGGAGTATTGTCGAGAAATATATGACGAATCGTCAAGAAATACCCAACATTCATATTGGACAATGGATTGCTATATAATCTCACTTGGCTTTGCCTCGTGAGATTACTCTGCAACCAAAACTCATGGCATATTGTCAGTGACTATGGATCTCGATGCAGTTCCATATTAGTAACAACTAGCAGACGTTATCAATCCTCTCTGTGTTTTCTTCCTAACAAAGGTCCCTCTGGTATGTTTCAGTAAACCGAACCGCGGGGTGTTCGTGGCGTTCAGTCGCGTGGTGATGGCCTGGTCTGGCCTGGAGTAAATGGGGGTGGACCTCCGCGGTCACGACCAAGGGGACAGGGAAGACCCCCCACCAGACCCCCGACATCTACAGACGGTATGCTGGCAGCAGACCAACCTCCAGGGTGCTACTCTTATACAGGGCCACCTACGTCTTCCTACAATTCCGTCCACCGTTCTATATCCCTCTCATATTGCACCAGACCCAGACGCATTGTATTGCCACCGAGAGTCTGAGCGATTGCATTGAACTTTGTGAACATGTAGCAGAACAAAATAATATGGACATACACAAAGTAGACAGATTTGTGTCGTTTCCACTATCTATGATCGGGAATATCATAGGCATTCTGTGAATGAACCTGATTTGCTCATCTTTCTTGTGATAATTGAATGAGAGGAATAAGTAATCTTTAGATCACTAATGGTCGCTGCTTGCATTAAAATATCTGAATGATTAAATATTTGGTTGACATTGTGAATGTTCCTTATGTTATAATGTGTACATATACAGGTGTCTGTGATATGAGACTTCTCTATGAAAAAATGTGTTAATCCGTCCAAAAGTGAGATAAAATTGGCTATCTGGAGAAATCTTAGCGCGATTCATAGCTGTATATCAGATTAACATTTAGAAAATGATCTTTTATGGAACTTGACAGCTAGAAATATTCCCTTAGTTACCGCATGATTTTTGCAATTGTACTCTTGAGATATATCTGGGCTAGTCTAACAGCTCATGATCTGATTCTTGGGCAAGTATCTATTCTATTTGAATGCTTCAGAAGGCTTTGAAGAATGTTTACAAATCATGCGCATAACGAAGCTTCATTTTACCTTTGTTATGTTAAATCAAACCTCAGCAATTTTTGTATAGTGTTATATAAGTATATATATACATGTACACATATGTATATATGTGTGAAGCCAATATGAAAAATAAATCGTATTTATCTGAAAAGACTTCTCATTTCATCCCTAGGAGTATGTGATATGTTAACAATAAATATATATTCTGTTTTAATGAATATTTGACGAGGCCGAAAATGGAACACTTCCATCTGCCACCTTCACCATGGTACGCTTGCTGGCAATGACATTACAGCTGATGCACTTTCAAGGAAACTCCAAGTATCACAAAAGATGGGAAACAATGGTAACTTAAAACAAATGTTTTATGTTGCTATGTGTAGCATATGATACTTGTATTTAGGGCAAGTATATATCCCTGTCTGTTGAGTTTATCAACGTTTCGCTACAAAGTAGCTGATTGGGCATCAAAACAGGGGGGAAATGTGCAACAACCGCCTAAATATGGGTATATGTATAGCATTGGCAAAGTCAAGGTTTACATACTGGATATATGTTTAGAGGCGTGTCATGTGGTCTTCTGAGAAGGTTTCTTCTCAGGTGGGAACAGAGCTGGGATATATAACATTTTTGAACAAGGCAATGAGGTGTCCCTCGAGGGAATCCAAGCCTAGTGATCGGCAGTTGCTCTGCTCTGAGTTCATCTGGGATCTGGGTCCTGTGTTAGAAAATCTAGCATATTGAATGCCACTACGCTTGCATGATATGCAGTAGGTCAAGTTTGAACTCTGACAACAAACATTGTGTTTTGTGGCATTTTGGGTACAGTTACATGGAAAGCAGTTTCTCTACTTGTGTTCAGAAACCTAATGCATTAATGGCAGTAAGCTTTCTTGCAAATACTTTCAGAAACCTAATGCATTAATGGCAGTAAGCTTTCTTGCAAATACTTCTACTTTGGTTAGCGTATGCTGCTGGGTGTGTTTGGGTGTCGTCCTGATGGTAATCAAATTTTGTCCTTACTGTTGCAGCCCAAAATATATATCCAATTTCAAGTTATTTCTCGAATAAGACATAAAACAAATACATTTAACATGCTAGTTTATTAACAATGTGCCTCAGGACGGTAGGTACAGGGTAAATCTATTCTTGATTCTTGATTCAATAGGATCCTTTAAAGATAACAATATGAAAGATTCATAGACAAACAGAAAATCATAATAACCAAGGATCACGTACGTTCAAGATCTCGAGAAGCATTTCATATGATCCAACACAATGTTAGAGATCTTTAAAATGTGTGCCATTTTATATATGATAAAAAAACATAACAGTGGAAATTACAGCACATCCTATACAAGTGAACGTAAATACAAGTAATATACAACTGCCACATAAACAATAGATATTGGACAATCTTTCATCACAGGCTAGTAGTTTATAAATACACATATACAATGGTGCCTTTTACAATCGCTTTGTTCCGTAATGCCGTAGATGATATTAGTGATATTTAATGTAGGCCCTCCCATATCAGCAGATAGTATTACGACGATGAATTCTCTGGCCAGTCATACATGTCGGGAACAAAATTCTCGTAGTTGTAGTCGTAGAGTTGTGAGCGGATGAACTGGTCTTTGTCTTCGGGTTCGGGGTAGTAGGCTGCCATCTTGTTGTCATAGACATAGTCTGCGACCTTGATGGCGACCTTGACTGACACCTCGCGGATGGCGGAGAGGGGTGGGTAGACACGGCCCTCTTTCATGTCATCAGTGGTAACGAGTTCGGCCAGAGCCTGTGAATAAACAGCATGGTATAGTCTTATTAACTTAGAACTATTAATTTTGTTGGACTGAATAATAAAAAAATCCTAAAAACAATTCTATGGGAGTTCAAACTACATTGTTTTTTCTTTTGGCCCTGAGGCCTGCTACTGCATGTAACATGATGTTATCGAACTATCGATGGAAGAACTGCCCAGTGTGGCAGAATCGGTAGGAATAAAAAAAAAGAAAAAAAATACGTTCCTGACATAAAGACTATTGACAGTTAAGGGAGTGTTCCATTGGGCAGGCAGTGAACCCGACAGCGTTGGGCGTCTCCCAAAATGCTTATAGTGTAAAAACACACAGGGGAGTTCAAAGGCCAATGTCGCATTGCGGCCGTGTGCACTACCTTTGTAGGCATCCCACAAAAGCTAATTTATATTAGGTTTTCGGGGCCATCGCCCATTGTTAGGCCCGGCGTCCACCTACTACGATATGGCACCGATATGGTCTACGATGCGCCTCCCGATAAAAAATCAAAATCGCGTCGGAAGGTCACCTAATATCGGGGCAGTTGAGCACGTTTCTGTGATTAGACACCGATAAAAACCCTATACAATGCATGGTGGATTGGCATGTCTAGACATATGTCTACGATTTTGTACCTTCCCGATATGGCACCGATTTTGACATTTTGTATCGGTGCCATATCGGGAGGTCTACGATTCTATCGTAGTAGGTGGACGCCGGGCCTTACACAACCGTGCAGCTGCTGCCGATGAGCACATTGCTCCTCTACTACACTGGTACTATAGCCACCACCTACCAAATGGCAGCTGTGTGATCACTGTGCAGCCGCCATATGGTGCTCTTTTGTGGTCATGGAGTCAGCCCAATGGAACACCTACTATAGAGGGTTTTAAGTCTATGGCTCCCAGAAAGGGGCACCACTAATGTACATTTATTTCAGTGGAAAGCAGTCAATCACGAAACATATCCAACCTCAGCAAGAGTGTGCCACCTCATAACTCAGAAAACTGCCTTCCGATAGCTACACATTATGCGCCACCATCTTTTATTGTACATTATAGTAACGGAGTAGCCTATTGTTCATTCTAATTTAAGAGTTACGAGTGTAATTGATTTGAATGATCTATGTTACAGTTGTTTTCTATGGTGGATGATGTGCATACAGTAACCATATGAAGAAATCATCTCGGATATTTGGGATTTGATAGCTTTATAACATAATTGTTTCATCGGACTCACAAAACCTCTATAACGATCTGTAGGCTCTATACGTCGGTTATGGACACTCCGTAATAGGTGAATAATAAGAGATCAGACACTCACCTGGGCTGCCTTAAGGAAAATGACGTCAGGAACATGGTGGACGTCACAGGCGACGACCGCCAGCGCCACCCCGGGGAAGACGTAGGCGTTATTGCCTTGTCCCGGGTAGTAGGTCTTGTCGTTCACAGTGACGGGGCTGAAGGGGCTGCCACTGGCGAATATACACCGGCCCTGCAAAATAAAAAGTAGACATGTAATCAGAGGTCCAGCCCCTATAACAACCATGAAGATATAGTTCCATAATCCATTGATTTAGCGAGAAAAACTCATACACTGAGCAGAGCCTATGCAAAACGAACACCCAAATATTGTAAGTAGTATATAGAGACGGTGGTATAAAGATGGCATTTACAGGATTGTATTTTCAGAATTCGTTCCCATGATTTTGGGACCCTTTATGTTAATTCTCTGACAAAAATATTAGGTATCACATCAAGTTAAGATTTAATTGAATTTCAATTTATTTTGATTGAATTTCAATTTATTTTCATATTTCCTTCCTTCACTCATAATGAAATAGCGGAGTTCCTCCCGCTATGTAGACTTTTCTTGAGAGGCTTTATTCTCCTTGTACAGCAAAGAATCTTTTTCCTTCAGAAGGATATGTTATGGAAATTATTAGTGAAAAATATAGATACTGCATAACGTATATCGGTAATAGAAGAGATGACTTACATTTGTGATTGTGTACGCTTGCTCAGCTGTGCATTCAGCCTTGCTGGTCGGGTTACTCAGCGCGAAAATGATTGGCTGCTCATTAAAGTCGCCCATGTCCTTGATGATACCCTCCGTAAAGGCCCCGGCGACGGCAGCGACCCCTAGGTGAATCAGTTAGAATAATATTGTTATTTACCATTGCTAAACGCTTGACAGTGCTGTCGCATTATGGTGTAATCTGGAACCACATGTCTTGCAATAGACATGTTATTGCAATATACTTGTTATCAATTGTGTAGGTGGATAATGAATAGAATAGCTAGTTTTGTGTATGAGAATCTGTAATCCCCTTGTAGTTGACGACGTACTATCTTACGACGCGTCAACTACTTGGAGATTACGGCCACTCGTACAAATAAAAACCCAGTCATTATTGTGTCTGTGTTCTGTATGAACATGTTACGTCTATGAGGCATGAGAAGGTCAGCAGTCATAAAAGTCATAGAATCGCGGTTGTGTATCATGTATGATATAGAGGAAACTTATGAAAGTTTAGGGTCTGAGGTCGTATCCCATCGAGTTTGAATCACGTAGTAATTCACAAGGCAAAGCCGCGTGAATTACCTAGTGATTCAAACGAGATGGGATTGAGCTCTGACCCTAAACTTGAATGGGTTTCTGAATCTATCTCACCCTTAACATTGACTAATGGGCTATCATTTGTGACATAATCCCCCATTGGATATTTTTCCTAAATATCTAATGGGCGTTAGATATGAGTTCCCAATGTTAAGTCTATGGAGAGAAAAAAACCAGGGGTGAGATAATGTATATTTAAAGGTTTACTCACCGATGATGGCAGTGGGTTTGATAATTTTGACCGTCTCTGCCAGAGTGTCTACTGGCTCGTGTTTCTTGGCGAATGGTGCCTTGTTCTCGTTGATGCCTCCCTTAGGACGGTCCTTTAAGGTAAATGACACAAACGGCATATTGTCAACCCGGAGATTCCATATGGCGGTTCATTTATTTACTGTTCGAGCACATGTTGGTTACATGAAATGTATATTCAACGTTTCCCAGAACTCAGAGATCCTCCATTCACCAACAGTTCATTTTTCACCTCATTACAGGTCCTTCAAGTAGATCGTCACAAGTATATTTATGGCATTCAACATTTTTTACTACTTCTTTTAATCATTGAGGAAAATCATATGGTCACAGAAGAATTGTAAATCGTTCCTAGGGATCATACAAATCATGATTTTACCTTAACTATGAGCCCTTTGGAGTCAACCATCCATATGTGTTCTAGGGCCTCTTCTTTCGTCAAGCCTTCCTCTTCCATAGCTGTGACTATGAGGGTCGCAATCCCAATAGCAGCCTGAAGGGGTCAAACGTTCGGAGATGTCACAAATCTTATATAGTTCGTACAGAGTTGTGTGGATGATCCACGTAAAACAAATATAAGGACATTCATTATAAACTACTTTTATAAACTAAATTTAATAAAGTTCAGGAATCTACTGTCTCAGTACCTTCCTAAATGTGACAATGTCATATGCCTTGATACAGCCAAACATTAAGATGCCTGAAGAGTCTGATTCGGATGAAACCTTGACCGCCCCACCCAGCTCTGTCAATCTCTGACAGATCCCCTATCCATAAACCTAATGTGTTAGCCTGTACGTTTTTTGGTCTAAATATAGCTCCAGAAAATGCCCACAATAGTGTGATGTCACTGTCGTGAAGGGTGGTTGATATGCGTGATGTTCCTTCTGACATCATTTACCTGGAGAATGCATAGCAACGGTTTGGATTTGATGAGTAATTGTCATTTTCAAGGTAGCATCGGTTGCCCATAGAAGTGCCATAGCCACGTTTCGTAAATCCTTCATTATAAACTACGCATTTGAAATAGTTTTTAGAAATAAACACAAGGATGAAAGCCTATTTTAAAATCTAAAATTTTAGCGGATGTAGGAATGTAGATGATAAATGACATATCTATCACATGGGCTGGAGGGGGCCCTCGCCAACGTCAAATAAAGAACTTGAATCTAGTACAAACTGCACTGACCTCCCCGGCTCCTTGGAAGAGGATTGTTTGTTCTGAGAGTTTGCTGCCTTTGACCCTCATTGCCGCTATCAATCCAGCCAAGGTAACGGACGCGGTGCCTGAAAAGTGCACAGTTGCATTTAGTTGGGTTAAATTTGTACTAGATCGTTTTCTCATTACTGTAGTCTAACAACGTTCAAGTAAGACGTTAAAACACATGCATAGATCAGTTTTCTTTGGTTCATCAAAGATATTGCCTTATTTGTATTTTTGTACATATGCAATATGATAGGTACTTGGACCTCTCTGCAATTGCATTTAACCTTCACGGACTGCGAGCTTAAATTATATTCTTCATTACCACGTGTCTTTTCATAATATGATATGGCTCTGGCAAAGCTTATTTCAATTTTCTCGCCTTTGATATGAGAGTTTATCCTACCCCTAGTATAAAATCCCATAGGCTTAACATTGGGTTTCCGTATGCCACGCTGACTGGCATACGGAGCTTTATATGCCACTAGTGGCGTACAGCATTGTTATCACGTAATATTCCAAAATCGAGGAGATAGGGTAGGATAAAATCAAAACCTGATTCGTTTTAATCTTGGCCACCGCATTCCACTCCTGAAGTTTTGGCTCCGGACTTCACTCGGCTTCGCCTCATGAAGTCACTTTGCCAAACTCCAGTCGTGGAATACGGTGGACAAGATTAAACCTCATCCAGTTTTACGATAATACTTGACAGAAAAAGACTACATTGCCATTATTATAATACTCTAATAGGTGGACGCAAAATACCTTTAGCAGCTTATGGTTTACTGATGTCAAAGCATTATTGGTTTCAATTGGATTGAAGACTGATCGTATGATATCGACTTGAAGCAGAGATAGTTATACTAGGATGTGATGAAAGCTGCCTAAGTGGCAGCTGCCCTGAATGTCGTATGTCATCAGATTATATTCATATATGATAAAGACACGTATCTAAATCAAGGTACATCGCTAGCATACTATGACTATTAACCAGGGACAAGTCGATTCGCATCCTACCTTGTATGTCGTCGTTAAATGTACAGTAGGAATCCCGATACCTGGCCAGAAGGCGGAAGGCGTTGTGGTTACCAAAGTCCTCAAATTGAATCAACGTATTCTGACCATACCTGGAAGAGTTGCACCAGTAGATAGTGAGAGTCGAAACAGATTTTGAATATTAGACCACAAACCAACATAATGATTCTAAATTGGTAACTCCCGACATCTTCAGCCAAATGGTTGTAATGGTAGTAATTTATTTACTGGTAGAGTATATGTGGGCGACGGGGATTGTTATTAACACTAATGGATTCATTTGGCATAAATTTAATCAAAATATTATCATTCCATTAAATGTTATACATGTATATACAAAGGAGATAATATACATTTATTTCAAATCACAGTTTGTCAACGTTTGATTTTAGTGTGTTTTGATGTGAGAGACACGATATCATTAGGAGTAAAAGAACTAGTCAATTTAGCAAAACGGGTTTATCCATACGCTCTGCATGGGTTAGAATGTAAACCAAAGCATCATGGAACAGTGTAACTACTGTGCTGACAGAAACATGGTATGGCTTAAGTGAGACATTGTTATAAAATGTATATCACTGACCTCTTGACTACGGCACGCATAAATTCCTCAATAAACTCCTCATAAACTGGACCTTCTATACGCTTTTGTCGGAGTCCGATGTACATTGGATCATTCAGTAATGCCTGGAAACAGTGAATTGAAGAAAGTTTCTAATCATGAAAAAAATAACGCACAGGATATTTTCTCGTTTTTGTTAGAGTAAGATAAAAGGGCATATAAACTACCATAAGCATTATACTTGATACGATATGGATCATCTAGGAAGGTTGAGATAATAAGGATTACATGCAATAATGTTTAGATGCACCGTCTGAGCCATATGATATAACATAATTGATGACTATGTTAAAAATAGCCAGGCTATAATCAATCAAATCGGTGCTGTTGGCAACGTGTTGTATTCATTGATGCCTAAGCCTTGAGTCTTTTTTCCGACGCAAATGGGGTATTAAATATATACATAACGAACAATAAGATATCAACGTGTTAATAGAACATTTTCAGATGTAGTCTTACCGTGTTGTTTGTACCGACGTCTAAAGTGATAGGTAGACAGTTGTGCGGCTTGACGCCTGCACATGCCGTGTACAGGGCCAGTTTGCCCACGGGGATGCCCATGCCGTAAGCGCCAAGGTCACCAAGGCCCAGGATCCGCTCACCGTCTGTCACCACGATAGCCTGAAGCAACATCAACAGGATATTAACTATAATGCAACACAAACATAACATCGGTAATGACATTTATTATCCATCGTATACAAAGCCCCCATTGAAAATGTATGGGGACTCAGTAAACCATGACCCATTATATAAAACCTGTCAGATACCATAACTGTGGTATACGGATCTAAACGTGTGGTATACGGCCTCAAAACCATGGTATACGGGGAAAATAGTCCCTTTTGCTATATAGCAAAGAAATAGTCCCATTATTGTACCTTTTAATATTGCAATTACTGGATTTAATTTATTCGAAAAGATGGATAATAAATACAACAAACGATGATTTTGTGGACAGGCGGCTCTGTAAACCACTCAAGGTTGACGTCGTAATACACTCGCTAGCACTCTCGTATTACTACGCGTCAACCACTCGTGGTTTACGGCCGCCTGTCCACAAAACCATCGATTATTGTCCATGTATGTCTGTGCTTTATTAGCGATTCCGTAGACTAAGGTTTGTTTGATTATCAATCGATGATGATTTAAAGGGTAACATTAATATACCTCATATTCTAAGTTTATGATGTACAAGCTGTTCTGATTAAGACTAATAAATGCCTTTTGCAAATTCCAGCGATTATGTTAGAGAAAATTGTTTAGGTCTCCGTTGCTAAAAGGATACCTGATCCCAATTAATTCAGCAAGTGGATTGCAATTTTCCAGACATTTCTGATATGTGTACAGGATAAGACTAAGAGAAAATGGATTTCATCCTATCAGTCTGCTTTTATGCTGGTATTATGGCCGCGTCATAATGTCAAAGTGCAGTAATTACTAACATGTTAACAGATTTTGCATTTCGACTCAGGCCACACTTCGTAGGTTTATGTACATGTATCTCTATTCTTCGCAAAAGGTACAATGCGCATTTGAAAAACTATACGCTCGAAAAATATAAGAGTATAAAGGGGTGATTCCATCAAAACATGCGATATGCCAATCATAGTCCATTTGTTGACTCCCACCATGGAGTTGTCCCATTACCTTAATTCCATATAAGGAATACAGTAGACTGAGTAGCCAATAAATGCATTCGCAGCAAACCCGACCTTCACCCTGACCTCCTTACATAATATTTTCTCGCGCCTTGGGACGGCTCTGGAGTCGAGAGTTGACCTCGAATCTTAGGGGCCAAAACCACCCTCCTCGCTATGTCGGGAAGAATCATGTGAGAATATCTGGCTGAATCTCTCCAGTGGAATAGTCCCCTTTCCGGCGATAATAGGGGCTACACACGCAGGGGTAAGTGCACAACCAAATCTTATAAGATTTATCACGATTCATGAAAATGCAGCAAGGTGCTACAAGACACAGCCCGACCTTGCCAAGCAAAAACATTTCGTGCTTGTGGAATCAGCCCTTTGCCCACTACTCAATCTACATACATCAGGTAATGACTCCTTTACGTGAACACACGGACCCATCTTCCAACATTACTCACGTACACATTATGTAATCAATTGATAGTGATGGCATTTAATTGGTTATATAATGACCATAATGAGGGTCAATAGACAATGTCATTGATGCTCTATATTCTTATAATTAGATACGATTATCTTGGTCTCCCACATACATATTGATTTTCTCATTGGCCGGCATTGTAACTGTTCAATAACTCCAGGTAAGGCGATGAGCATGCTATTGCAGTTGTTATATAACAGCAAATATGTACTTTGCATACATTTAGAAATAACCGTTCCATAAAAATCACTTCAAGCCGTAGAATATTTGTCATTTGAAATGCTGGCTAGTTATTTAATATGTGTATAACATATGCGACTGAATTGTATTCATATCTTGAATACAGAATTTGAGAGAAATTACAAAGCAACATTGCTTTTTAACAATGCAGAACTGGTCTAGTTCTATATTGCAACCTAAGTATTCACGACTTTTATGTTGACTATTACATCCAAGAACATGCAGTGTTTACCAGTAAGATTACCAGTTATAAAACAATGGCTAATCTATTCTATCAAATGCCTTATCGTTGTATTCCAATATCGTACAGACATACGCATTCTCTCAACTCTGGAGCTTTATCAACTTAAGAATTATAATGCTGATATAAAATCATTTTCAAGTTCTGTACGTGTAATTGAGCCAAGCGACTGATGGTTTGTGACTAGATCGTCTCTGTTCTCTTTCCATGGCCTTTAAGGGCCACACCCACACTCCTGCCATGGATAGGACAGACCCCCGGGAGGGATGGAGAAGATTCAATCCATTGAATTTGTTTCTAGAGTATCTTCGTATTTCCAATATAGATCTAGACGGTAAGGCACAGGGTGCCTTTACTTGCACAAGCAAGACCTTTCATGTCGTGAAGAAATAAGGATTCAATACCTTGCCTTAGAGCCTGTACTATTAGCCCCTTACTTTATATACACTTTACTCAAAGGGTGATTGATCTGTCTCTACTACCCCCTTATACTTGGCAATAGCTCTGATATATTCAGGGGTCAGGGAGAAGCTCATCTATTACTCTACAGGTAAGAGAAGCAATGCATCAATGGCCACATAGACTGTCTCTACTATAGTAACATTAAGAATTCAAGCCTCAGTAGTTGTTATTCAAGAAAATATAAAGCCATATGGAAGATACTTTATATCTGAATGAAGCAATTATGATATATAAATGACTCTCACCTTGATTTCATTCTCAGGCCAGTTACAGAGGACCTCGTACACGTGACCTTTGTCATGAATTGTGATGAAGAGACCCCTGGTGGTGGAAATGATAACAAATTAACCATTCAGCTACCTTTGATGCAATGGAGACCCAGATGGTGAATGGTTTTGTATATGTGTTGCAGGACATGGTATTTCTCATAGTGGTGTAGTTGTAAGGCCTATAAACTGTCCGTGTATCTCAGTATATATATTAGTGGCTGCTAAAATAGTTGTGTGTATATATCCTGTACAATTTGTATCTCATTCTGAAGTTACAAGTCACATTGAAACATGATTTTCATGACTAGTTGAAAATAAAATATTCTCCACAAACAAACAAAAAAAGTATATATATTAGTAATTATGGACAAGATGGTAATAACGAGGTTATCAATTCAACAACAATAAATAGAAAGGATAAGCCAATGTAAACAGAGATTATGCAAAGGAATGGACACTGCTCGGAGTTAAAGTATGAATGGGCCTTCTTATTTCATTTTTTTTTTCTCCTCGTTTCTTTATGTGACAAACTTTTGGGGAATTTCTTTATGAATGGGTCTTCTATAGAGACCAGGTTCCCTTAGAGCCATTGCCAGTTGCTTATATGTGAGACATGCTTTCGGCACTGGCCTATTATGATCTGAAAACAGTGGGAATGTTGGTGTGTTTACTGACCTGGGTTTACGGAAGATGAGTCCATACTTCTGACAGGCGAGGCCTACGGTGGGTGTGTAGATGATGGGCATCATAATTTCCACATTCTCCATCACCACCCTATAGAAGAGCTTCTCGTTACGATCCTGTAGTCCCATCAGGTAGATGTACCGGTCCAGGTCGTTTTCCCACCTGGTATTTCAAACATGTAAAACTTTACAAACCTCCATGACATGGTGATCAATTATCTGTAGCTAAAATGTGCCTAATTAAGGTCGGCCTTAATTAATTCTCTTCAAGGTTTATCATGGGACAATAACCCAAGGAGTGACGATATTACAGGAGCTGCTCTGATTTAACACTGTACTTATGGGGTGGCAACCTGTTCGAGGAGGCAGATTTCTCTACGTACCTGTAGAAGTTCTGCATGACGATGAACACCTGCTGGTCAGGGTTCCTGACGGCCGGCGGGAGGAGTCCATGGATGCCAAGTAACTGTCGCTCCTTAATGGTGAACGCCTGTCCCTGTAAGGATATAAATATTCACAAGGTATGTTTAGATAGTTAAGCTGGGCTTTTTTTTTTTTTTTTTTTTTTTGGTAATGTTTTCTTTTATTGAACTGAGAGGATTATACATATTTCTCCGTTGACATACGACACTCATGGTCATTTGGTTTCAGTAGCATGTTTGACACTTTAGGTCATGAAGCTTAAAGTTTGAACATGTGTAAGTAATTGTCCAATAAAAGAGGCATCAGACATCAATCCTAGTGCAGATTGGTTTTCGTGTCTGAGCCAGATATGATAACAATGTTTCTTTTCATTTATCGCTCACATATATCCGACTACACCATCTCCTCAGAGGGCCATAAACTAAGTTTCGGTTATTATCATTATAATAACTCAAGCCCCTAGACCAGCAGTCAGGTTGAAGTATACAAACAGGGACAATAACATTTCAAGCCAGCGGATTCATATTGGGTTGATGACCTTATCCATCATACATCTTTTACTGATACTTTTAAATTCCTTAAATGAGGGTGTGTTGCGGACAATAGGTGGGAGTAGATTCCATATTGATGCACCATAGTGGTTTACAGATCTCGCATAAGCATAACAGTTAGGTGTAAGCATTCTGATTAGGGGAGCAGTGCCAGCTCTAGTAAACCGATTTTTTACATCAACATAGTTAGTATTTCTTGATCTTTTATACATATAGTTATACATATGGCTTGTCCTTCTATCTTCCAAGAAGGGAACTTTAGCACTGATGTGCAGATCAATTATCGGTGTTCTTATGTTGCTCTGAAGACATACAAGGGCTGTCACATCTTGTCTTCTTCATATTGATTTCCCCGATCAGACATATTTCACAGCTCTCAACATAACTTTCAACATATATAAGCAGACCTTTCAAGTCCACACCAAATATCTGCCTTGTCATACCTCAACTACAAAAGATTTCCCTCTCTCCACCGCCAAATGTCTTTCTATCTAATTCCCTGCATGTATAATTTCATTGCATCATCATTCGACATGCCTTTAAGAGGTAAAATATGATTCTATGTCAAATAGACTTGGTTTTATTCTCCCTGGTCCAGACAATGTTAGTACACGCCAGTATTACTAAACGGGACGTCAATCTTACGTAGTAGTATTTACAAAGGCTGTCATAATTACCTAAGTTTTATGATATATATATATGCCATTCAATATTCAAACATGGTATGTTTTGCGTCAGCCTACTTCAGTTGCACGTTTTATATAAACACCCACAAGTATCGACCTATATGTTATGCATGTAATATATTGATTGGTTTATGTGCACGTTCTTTATAAACGACCCCACGTTTCAACACTTCCATGTACACATACATATATACAGAAGCTCAGCTGGTCTCTTTGAGTAGAATGGTTCACCTTGGTTTTTGGTTTAGACGACAATAGATTCCCTATCAAGGAATCCAGTAGAACTATTTAATAGTTGATGTCTATGGCTTAGATTACCTGTATGATCAATGAGGAATAACAGCATACATTCATTATGACCTTATACATGTACTTCTGATATTCGTGTGGAGCTCGCGCTGCTCCTCCTGTTCAGACCCTGAGTATATATTCATATAAATATACAAATATATATAAATATAACTGAGTCGTCCCTTCTGGTAATAGCCCGCTCTCTCCTTTTCGTTCCCCTCTAATAGTCCTCCTCAATTTTGTTTCCATTAGCGATCTTATAACCACATTGAAACGTTTTCTTGATGAGCTGATGTTTAAAAGTAAAAATAGCAAATCTTAGTCTGGTATAAACTTTCTTATGTTTAGCATGAGGAACTCGTACCCAACAGGCTTGCAAGTGCGGTAACTCATACTCAATGGGTGATAAACAGATAAGTACTTGCAGGCTAAGATAAAATCAGAAATGTATTCATGTTTGGTCTGAGTCCCCATTCACCATCTTGTTTGGAGCGGTTCGAAATAGCCACTTGGCTTTCGCTTCCTATATATTACTATGCGCTCCAAACTCGATGGCGAATGGGGACACATAAGAAACACTCATCAATTTCTTTCTAAGTATATTACTCTCGTGTCTTGTCCCTTATCACGCAGTACCTTGTTAAAGATGGGATTACGCAGGAGGTGCACGCCAGAAGACACGGCGTCGATGAAGTACTCGGAGTCTCCGTTCTCGTCGTAGGTGTACGCGGCTTCTCCGAGGAGCATCTCAGCCCCCTGGCGGGCGTAGCCCTTCCCCAATGCCCACTGCTCAAACTCCCGCCTCCGCGCTGCCACAGCCCACGGCTCATTGCCATGTATGCGTTTGTAATTCAGGTACATCCTCTTTGCGTAATTTAAGAGTCGGTCCAAATCCCTGAGACGTGTCAATTCAGTAGACTGCTATATGATTAACGGTGGTATATGTCAAAAGCAAATACCACGAAAAAATCCCGTCCAGATCGGAACAGCTGGATAAGGTTTGGCGAATGGCGAGCACGTCAGAGCTGCTTTCAATGTACTTAGGCCGAAGTCCCGCCTAATGTGAGAGGTTTTAGTGTGTACCTCGGGCTCGTGTTCGGTTCAAACAGGAAGGAGGGCGAAGTAACAGGATCAACACGCATCGATCCTCTACGGTTTCAAAGAATCTCAACAGATGAGAAAATCCCAGCTAACATCACTACGCCGGGACCTGCGACAGTAGCGGTGTTGTAGTCGACCAAAGACAACCTGGGTACATTCCGCATCCGTGCAAGTACAAAGTTCTTCAGTCTGGTTGATGTATAGCGTGCTATTCTCAATCACAATCACCACTCTCATCGGTCAGTTCTCCACTGTCCACAATAACTCCATGTAGTGTTACTAGTGAAAATTCCACCGTGATTCCTTTGTTGATAACGCCAGAGGTGGAGCGTGTTCTCCTTGCGTCTAGTCGTGGCCGTAAGGGAAGGGCTTTACCTGTCAACTAAAACAGGTAACACAGGTACACCTGTGCCTCTCATCCCCCGCCATGTCGCCACGCCTGCCAACCCCCAGCATCAGGTGATTGACCAACTGCCCCCCGCGCATCAAAATGTCGTCTGCCACCTGGGTTCAGGTCAAACTGCAGCTACCGTCTTTTGGATGGTGTGGGGAGGGTCTGTGTGTGTCTGTGTCTGTGTGGTTTGGGGAGGGGAGAAGGTAATGAGCGATATCAAGTGGGGTACATGTGGAGCCGGCGGTCGTGAATATGAGGTGGGAGGGTTTTATCTATACCTCCGGCATCCCCACCTGTGAAAAGGCATACCCCCATACATAGACTACAATCGATGGTTTTGTGGACAGACGGCCGTAACCACGAGAGGGTTGAGGCGTCGTAATACATGAGCGCTAGCGAGTGTATTACGACGTCAACCTCGAGTAGTTTTTAGAGCCGCCTGTCCACATAACCATCGTTTGTTGCATTTATTATCAATCTTTTCGAATAAATTTAACCCAATAATTGCCATGTTCAAGGGTATATCAATAATGACGATTATCTATAGCACAAAGGGAGTATTTTCCCCATATACCATGGTTTTGAGGTCTAATACCGCATATTTGAATCCGTATACCACAGTTAGGCTATCTGATAGGTTTTATATAATGGGTCGTGGTTTACTGAGTCCCCATACATTTACAATGGGGTCTTTGTATACGATGGATAATAAATACTATAGCATCGATCGGAGAGTCCCGGAATTAAGGGAGGACACAGGGAAGAAGTTTTCTGGCATATGGTGAAAAGGGATGAGACAGGCTGGGTAAGTAGATCAACATTCAAGCTACATGTAGATCAACATTCAAGCTACAGCTACTTTAGGAAGGGAATTGAATGCACATTCAAAAGGGGAGCCGATGAGGAGAGATCGATAGATCAGGATATTTAGAGTAAGGTGGGCAGGGAGAGGGGAGATGAATGGGGATGGGAAGGAGGGATGGAGAAAGGGAATGCAATATAATAGAGCATACTTGTACGTGGAATATAGAAAAGAAATTGACATTTTGGGGTTTGTATGAGGCAGGTGATTTAGGGAGAGGATCCTACAAGATAAAACCAGAAAATGAATTCGGGCGAAGATTTAGCCAATATCCAACACGACCATGCAACGGTGGCGCCATCTTGTGTGTCTAAGACTAAGCTCTTGTAATTCTAACCTGCATGCTATTCTTGTGAGACATGTCAGGGACCTGTTTCAATAGTTCGTGACATGTCTGTGACACCATACAGACATTGAGGTTGTCTAGTTTCGTGACAACACAAGTAGCTGCCCTCAAGTAAAGACAGACCCCAAACATAAGAATTAGACAAATCTACACGTCATGGACCTGTTTCACTAGTTTCGTGAAAAAAGTGTTAGATAGACATGAAAAGTGGCACCAACAGTGCAAGCAAGAACGAACAAAACAAAGTCTAATGTCTAGTTCTTATGAAACCGGACACACCATTTAGACGCCATCTATGATCTAGACATGTCACAAAACTAGTGAAACAGGTCCCAGATGTCGACATGACCACTAAGTGTGCACACAATAAACGGTGAGATACAAGGAGCCTTCTCGGCCTGCCCTGATAACGTGTATGGTACTGAAGCCCACCCACGCACTGATAAATGGCGTTATTAAACCGTCAGTGAGAATGAGCGCAGACGGTGAATGAATACAAACCGGGAATCCTTGTAAATCATGATGGTTAAATCTACAGCTATGCATTTGCAATGATTGACGGAATAAAGATAACAATGATTGACAATTCATTAATCATTGCTATCATATGATATAACTATTTTTGTGGAACTATTTCTACCAGTCACCACAGTTAGAATCCTTATAGGAGGCCCCTAGTTGAATACCCATCTTTCTCATTTTCTAGTATTCCATAACCTAATTCCTGATATCAAAATACCTCTCCAATTTCGGCCCATTCATTTTTTTTTATTATGTTTTACTGACGATCGATTAACAAGTAGAATTTGTGATTTTCACACAAAAATACTCGGGCCACGCAATGTTCTGTTGTTGTTGGCTTTCTACTTTCTTGTATTATCTTTCTTGTCTTTATTTTCACAATACGATTCATGGTTGGACTCCTTATCCTACCCCTAATAAAAAACGCCATAGGTTTAACATTGACTCAATGTATTTGACGGAGCGTTGGATAAAGTGTTATTTATGCACCGAGGTGAATAAAAAAACGGTCCAATCAGGGACGAGATAACGAAAGTAGATCCGGCAGCATTGATAACTACTAACATGGATAATTACAAATATTATCTGTTTATCGGTGAGATGGGGTAGGATAAATACGAAACTGAACTCGAGTTAACCTTGTCAATGTTCATACCACTCAGGTCAGGTCTGCTACTCACTAAACTCGGCCAACGCCTCGTGTAGTAATACACAACCTGCCCATCGTGGCATAAACATTGACAAGGCTAACTCTCGTTTGGTTTCTACTAAATATCCAATAGAATCTGGCTAGTGATCTATTAGATTACATACGAATCTGTATGAGAAGATTGTATCAACACCCTACGTTGAGTCAGGCATTGAAACTCCAGAATACCTGCTGTGTGACCCATAGTGAGGAATATCATCGTGAGGCTTCCCTATGTCAGAACAGACCCAATAATGACTGACCTCAGATAAGAATTGCATTTCCTGTAACCGTCTGTTATAGGTTTGAATTCACTTTGACGAATCACGAATAATACGATTGCCCTGCATCCTCCTCCACATCTTTTTACACATAAGTCAGACACAACCCTCTGCCCCTTTCTCTGGGGAATGGGAGTGGGTATGCAGGTGTGCCGGTTCCACATCCATAATACAGCAAGTGTAAATACACAGCCATGCCAATGGTATAAGCCCAGGTAGGCATATCCATACGGCATGGAAAACCGTGAACCCGGCACAGGTACTACAAACACGGTGACGGCAGCCAGGTGACCACTGAATATTTCATCCGTCTAATTACGCCACTGGTGATACAACTTCAGCAGTTAATTACAAAATAGGGTTTAGATCTAGATGCTGACATTGAATCAAACTGTTAGACAATATTCATATAATCATGGAGATAAATAGTGGGACTGTAAGATATATTTGCCACCAGAAGTGCGGATTTTTATGGGAATATGCTGGAGATATCTCTGAATGATATGATTTGAAAATATTGAATTCAATTCAAGGTTGTGGGGTCCAATCTATTCCAAACGTACAAAGCTAATATTAAGCAACTCTGTTTGCTCGGCTGTTAACCCGAACTATATTACGGAATCTATTGATGGTGCATTATATCTCATTGTATATCTTTCCAATCATATAATGACAGTCTTCCTTATCTGGCGTAACAGGGGATGTTAGTCATCAATATAAGGCAAACACCGACATGCGAAAGCGATTATTTCATACTCTCCATGATATTTTGATCCTGATTTCAGTCAATGATACCGATCGCGTTTTCCTACCTTTGCGCTCATTCTCACTCAGCTTTCTACTAGAGTTCATTCAGTTCTGAGCGTGGTTAAGTGGGCCTGGCTGTATAAACAGCACCACGTGTTATATCAATACTTTTATCTGTAGACCTTCCTGGCACAGCAGAGTGGATTACTCGTCAATAGTTGCATAGCCACAGATTACCACACGATGTATGTGGCGTTAGTGCCCATGATAGGAAGAATTGACTATAGCAAAGATGCTGGTATAAAATAGTTACAACGAAGGTGATGAATTCTTTGTACAGCTTAGAGACATTCTCTCAGTACTGATGATTCCGTGCTATTGCCATCCCCAAATTTAGATCCATTTTGAAAAGGTGAAAGGGAGTCTGATTTAATCAAGTTAGATAAATTCTCCATATGTCAGCTATAGAGTAGGTGAACTCTCACGTACTACATCACACTACCTTTAAGAAGGACATCTATAACTGTTAGTGATTTTAATGTTACCTGACAAGATATAAGACTTTATTTAGATATCCCACATTACCATAAAAGTCAAGGTACATCCATTCTTCAAAGATATGCATTTTTCTAAGGCTATCTTGTTTTCAATTGAAACTACATCCTCCATAATCTTCAGATTGGATTCGCCATTAGGCCCTATTGTGGGAAACTGATTTTATTCAAGGTTTGTGGTTAATTGATGGAACTGCCTTCAAGCATTGCGACTACACTAACATTTGTATGCTGAAGGGCATAATGTCGAAATGAGTGTTGACTGAAGTTCTTATTCCATGTTTACAGTCAATACACCTAACGCATGCAGGATGGTGATGAGTGAAAGCGATTTCTGCAGGCAGTGATCCTAAATACACAGGTAAAACCCTACCATACCCCCAAAGTGCCCCTAAATCCCCAAGCTGTAGTAAGCCACACGGCAGGCTTATCACTGCAACTCGTCGTGCTCACACATAGCTTCACCGGTTTGATATCCATGGACTAGCAATGTGCCCCCTAGTTCGACAAGTTTGTTTTCGTAAAAACCAAGGATTCAAAGCACTGAGGCAATTTATCAAAACGTGTCATAATGATACATACAGAAGGCATGCTGATACTGGGGAATGTAAAGAAAATTAACGAATTCCTTTGCAAACTCGCTATACGTTTGTAGTAGTACTAGTATATTCATGGTTCACGGCCTAAAGGGTGTGTTAAACCGGATATGCCGGATTTCCAGACCGTCAGGCGTGTGTCAAACATGCTAATATTGTATAAACCCACGAGTGTGTTCTACAGCCAACATCGTACGGCGGCCGAATGGACACCGCTGTCTGGCACCAGGCAAAGGCAATTTCAATAGGTTTTAGTAGTCTTCGGCCATACGGCCACCGCTGGTGAGCATGTGACCTGTTCCACCGCACCTATTTCAATATACATCCGAGAAAAAAAGAAAGACACGCTTTGGACTTCGAAACTGTTCTACGTTCATCATATTCAAAATATTTCATAGAAAGAAAACATGAAAGGGTGTTGGATATAAAATGTACTGAGTTGCAATTTATCTAATCCTTTGTTTGCAGGGATGCCAGTGGGAGTAAGGAAAAATTCCTACATGGGGACTGAGGCCAATCTATGTATCAACTAAAACGCGCATGGTGTATTGGGAATCCCCATCACTCTCCTAGCAGATCTTTGAGCATGGACTGGCAGTATAGGACATCTAGATGTCTGCTATGAGAGTGGGTATATGAGTAGTTCTGCACTAAATGGGGTACTTTTCAAAGAAAATCATTTAAGAAAGATAACCACACACTAGCAGTTCTATATTCTGCAAAATATCTTTACAAATTCATTAGGCATTCGTTTTATATTTTCTTTTAGACTTGATTATGCTTTAATAACTCTATTCTCACATGAAACATTTTAAGCCAATCAGATGTCAGTATTTTATTTTGCCCTTGTCCGTGGAATCCTACCATCCTACAGCTCTAGGTTGGAGCAATGGGATCCATAGGGCCTCTAACTGAGTGTGCTGGGAGTAGCTGATTCAGAATTTTGAAAGATTGTAGAACATGTTTATCTAAGATTTAGATTTTAGGGAACCTGGATTCAATATTGTTCTCAAGATATATTCAATTTCTTGAAATCTTCATCTCTTTTAGACTTAAATAAAAATCATACATGTAGGCAAAATCCTACAAACTGGAATCCCTGGTTTTGATAACTGTAAACCGTCAAAGTACTTTGTTCTGTGTTTACGCACGGAAAATTGTTTTGCTGTATGCAATGTGCAAGTAGATTGGTTCTTTACAACTATATAGCATATTAAGTCATTACGAAACCGTATGGCACATTGAACACAAGATATGGAATGACTGTTGCATCCGATTAAGTTAGACATGGGACATATTTATCTACCAGTTCCATTCAAAAGTGATTTTTTAAATGAACACCTAATATAAAGGTTTCAAATCGTTTGAAGCCAGGAAATTGAGTAATACATGATACATGTAGTATGATAGTATCCTGAATATCATCAGATAGCTTGGCACGTGGGGGAAGATTAACAACCAAAGATTAACCCGGAATTGACTGACTATCAAATAGTGTCTCGGCCGTCGTGTAATCGAGGGATTCTAGCAAAGACCAGGAGCTGGTTACGTAGACGTTTACACTACGGTACTCCTGCACACAGTCATAGACCGTAATCGTGTAGCTTTAGAAAAGATCCAGAAAATAACAGCAAGGATATGAGGTGTTCAAAAGACTTCATTAGTGAGTCTTTTTCTTCTCGAACAATATGATTTAAAAACCTCCCCCACTATGATTTTTGCATTGACAATTAGGCTAGCAGAGGCCCTCCTGTGTTCTGATCTTCTGTACCAGATAAAAAGAATGATGAATACCTTAACTTCAATAAAAAAAAATAACATAAGATCTGATATGTCTCACAAGATTAGCATGCTGGCGTGGAAACATTCAAATTTCTAAGGACCCTGGGGCCTATTGCTTAGATGATATTGAGAAAATCTTGAGTTTATTCGGAATTGACTCAGTGTCGAGTCGCATTTCAATTAAAGGAATCAATGAAAATGGATTGATATGAATGGATTGACAGCTGAGTGAATATCGCGTGGCATTCAAACGAGTTGGAGAACAATAACTTTGACCAAAACTAGTTGCTTTCTCTATCTATCTCATCACTATTCACACTAAAGGAATGGATGACACACAGGATATAGATCATGGATACCAGGGGTGAGATAATAGCAAGCACACTTCCCTTTCATCGATTATTAGGCACACATTACATTCTGCATTTATGCTATGCCATGGTAAATACATGTATCCCATCAAACATACGAATATGATAACTGGTCGATGGGTAATGTATTGGACATGGATAAAGCTCCCCTATACAGCACGTCTCCAGCTTTATCTTGCATAACACATTATGCTATTATAGCAGGAATATAGGACAAGGTGATGAACAGGATCTATAATGCTGGATATGGAAGATAGACTATGATAGATATACGTAAAGCATTATGGAGCTATACATGTATTAAAATGTTTTTGTTCTGTAGTCAATATATATCCCGTTTTAATTCATTTGTCTGGGATTATAGAGATATACCAGCGTGTAGAATAATTCATGGAAGATTTATTTAGCACATATTAAGTCATGATTGGTCCAGATGCGGGACCCTTTCACAAGCCGATGCCAGTTACGACACAATGGTCAGTAGTCAATGGCTGCAGGGGCTGTATGGGCTATGTGTGCAGCCAATGCAGAAGACACATGGTGGCACCAGGGCCCAGCATCACAGTGACACGGGTGTACAATACAATACAACCCGGGTCTCTATGTGATATCTAATGCACACCCCGGTGTCAAGCCACAGGAGGTCAACATATACATACATCTGGGCCTCCATGTACATTCGCACAGGATATACACACATATGCTATTAATAGAAAAAGGCCCAACATAACCCCATAGAGATACTGCAACAGGAGTCGGGTTCAACGGAAATATGTAAACATTCCCGATGGCGCCAAGGCCAGGCTTTGCTCAAATACCTGGAGGCCCTCACATATATGCACTTGCACTAGTTACATGGTTTATGAAAAAGTTGCG
This sequence comes from Alentia gelatinosa, assembly GCA_950022655.1. Lineage (NCBI taxonomy): Eukaryota > Metazoa > Annelida > Polychaeta > Phyllodocida > Polynoidae > Alentia > Alentia gelatinosa. The sequence continues at coordinate 21,645,025 of OX465580.1, read as the reverse complement.
ACATGATAAACTGTTATTTATAGGTCGAGGTTTAAATACTGAAATCGCAATTGAATCTATAAAGGAAGGGACATTTCAGTCTACCAGTTGCTGTGGTGAGAGCTGGTGGCTTTGATGTAGAATAGAAAACCTCCAATGTTTACGATGACCGCCCATTCGGGTTCCCATCATACAGACACGCCAATACATAACATTTTCCTTCCAAAATATGAAGCAGGAAATAAACATAGCAAATGAAAGGTGCGCGACAATGCCTAGACACAAGAATATGTATTAGCGTTTGGTGTGCTGATTCCATTTCAACACTATAATCCACATTTCTGTCTAAAGGCTGTTGAGTGAACCTACCTTACTTAGGGCTGGGGACCGCAGTACATCCACCCCTCTGATCATTGTCTGTCCTTTCTTTTCCTGTTTGCCTGACGAACTGATATTTTTGGACTCCATATTTGATCAACTGTGTTGTACGTCCGCACAGCTGATGGCAGTGGTAAGTATGGTGTCTGTGGTTTGGAACACCCCACACTTATGTAGGTACAGTGTCTGTGTGTACCTGTGGGCGTGACCGCGTGTTCCAGTCACGCGTCTGTATAACAAGCCTGTGACTCGCTGTGATGTGGGTGCGGCGTGTAGCGTCACGTGGCAAAACGGAGCTGAATGGTAAAAGGTCGCACACCAACTGCAGGGGTCCAGGGCAGGAGTCGGTGTGAGTGTGTGAACTATATGCTTGGCAGGCGGTGCTGTTGCGGTTTCACTGACCACGATCTATCTCGGCTACAGGCCAAACTAGCCCACTGAGGGTGGGCGATGTGAGGTCTGCCGTAATCTCCTGGAGTAGACCCTAACTCCTGTGGGCTTTCCCCTTCCCTCTATGAAGGTTCGCAAACAAATCGAGGCCGTGGACTTGTATTGGATCGAAGTATGTTATAATCAAAGGAGTTAAGAAAGTAAGCCTTCCTGACATTTGTTCCCGATTCATCCCGACCATCGGCTCGGTGAGAGTCGGGAATAAGATATCGATGTCTTTACCTACTTTATATAAAAAGGCACGATTTCGACAGAATCTGCTTGGAGTTGCTCCCCCACATAGAGGCAGACAGAACCAGACCTGTCCATGGAGACTGAAGTGTCAAGAGACATCGTTGGCAGGCAGATGGTTAATACGGATCTGCTGAGGTGGTGGTGGTAGATGGGGGGGGGGGGGGGGGGAGAGAGAGTTGGCGGGGTGGGGGCGGGGAGGGGGTAACGTTATATGCTTTCCTCATATGCAGACATGGTGCGGCAGTTGTGCCGATTGGTGTGTGTCTGACGGCCGACTATAGTATGATATTTTCTGATCTCATTCTCAATTTACAGGACCTGTGACTCCTTCATCCCCACACTTCTGTAGAAGATCGTGGATCCGCCCGATAACACGTTCCATGACGAGCGATATGGTCATGTCGTGTTCATGCAGGTCATGGTCGACTGATTCCGTTATACAGTCACAGTATAACCTCGTTTCCCTTTTTCCGACGAAACTGTTACGGCTTTTTGGAAGACCCTAAAAGTCTATCGGTGGTGGCCACCGATTCAACGTCGGTCACCGATAATCGGTGAGGATGCAGTGGATACTGTGTTTTTAATGTGTTACACTTGTGCATACAAATCGGTGCATAATAACCAGCCAATGGAAAAGGGCTTTATCCCGCCTGACGCTTAAAGCCCGTTTCCATTGGCCGATTATTCGACACTGATCTGCAGTAAGGAATCACCGATATATTTTTGGGGTAGACCGAAGTCAGAGCGGTGAATGGAAATGAGACCTGCAGAGAATGCCCCAGCATCTTCGGATTTCCCCACAGAAAATCTGTGCGAACCTGCAAACTTACAGTAGAACAGCACAAACACTATACCCTTACCGATTATTTGATGCCGACGCACAGTCGGTGGCACCACAGACAGACTTTTAGGGTAACTCAAACAATCTCCACCGGTTTCGTCGGCCAGTGGAAACGAGGTTTTACATGTACTACATGAATGGGCACACCTGGCCCCACTTCACTTCTCTCCTCCAGTGGTAATGAGATCTGCGCAGGAGTGAAAAGATTCATCTACACCTGTCATCACTATAGATCCCTATCACTCCAGATCTTTGGGACCTACCTACTTTGGAGGACTGAGAAATCATAAGTTCTACTGACTGGAAGATTTCATCGGCCTGAATGGGCCATGCCCTACCGTCAGTCCGTGTCTCGCCCCCCGTTCATTTAAATGGCGGCGTCATCAGACCCCAAATATTTCCAATGATATCATGTAACGTGATGCAACAGTATCTACGTAACTGTGGTTTATTGAATGCGTCATGAATTGTAGTGAACAACTAGTTTAATTAGGTGAGATGAAAATGACAAGGTTTATTGACCACGACTCCAGCATGCTGCTATACACAGTTTGGCACAGTTAGGCACTCCGATGTCGGCCGACAGAGGGCAACAGGAGTGTTTCCGGAGGTGGTCCCAGCCCTGGTCAAAGTCAGACTATTGGCCCATATTTGTATAGATAATCTCCAGGAAGCCTTGTGATGGCACTCTGGCCGGTTCGGTAGTACTTCGGAAGAAACCTCCAGACGATTCCGGAACCCATCCGACCATCCGGAATCTCCGAGGTCCCTCCGGTGGCCTCCAGAGGTACCACACTGATGGGGGCTATCCATAAATTACATACGCAGAATTTCTGAAATTTTTGACTCCACCTGCTCCCGATCTTGTACGCAACAGAACAAAGAGAGAGCATACGCAAAATTTACCAAATTTTAGACCCCATTCCCACCCCCTCAGTGCGTACGTACTTTATGGATGCCCCCATGGTGCCTCCCCGGGAATATGTATAATTTTTTGGTTATTGGTAATTGGTGTTACTCTATATTATTCAACAGTTATTCAACAGAGGGTATTGAATCTGTTAATGTTTACACACTCCCATACCGTCAATACTTGCCGCAATGCCGTCAGGCGGGAAGGGCGTCTATACGAGCACGGGTGTTAAGTAGACATATGAGATAGAAACGTCTAGTCGGGTTTCCTTTCTCATACACCTTAAACTGTTTAAAATTGATAATAGAAATCAATATATACGATATGAGGAGCATACAGGAGTAACTATCAAATACACATGCACTGGTGTATAATAATGTATTGTGCGGGTGTATGATAAAGACCGTGGTGATGACAAAATTCAATTAAAGTTATATTATGGAAATCCACATATAACTCAGACTGACGGCCCTTGGACTTTATTTTCCTTAATTTGAATTTCGTTCTGGCAACACTTGAATATTGAATCCGTCCTGTCATAATATATGCATCCCTGGTAGACACTACCATGCACTGTTTTGAGTGATCCAGACACTCAGCTGTTATAAGTAGTCCATGGTTCTGAGTAGTCTATTTGGTCTCTCCTGCAATATCCTTACACACTGGCCATGGGTCTGGCCCCATGACCAACTCCACCTTCCTCGTTTTATGAATGATCGCTTATTGTAAAACAAACTGAAGGCCCAGTTCCGCACATTTGAACATTTACGTTGCCTCTCATAGAAGACTATAAACTCTCGGTGTGTTATCTTTAACCAGGTTCTGCTTTAAATAGCTGATAAAAGGACCGTCTACATATAACCAGTTTCATTTTTTTAATGTAGCAATCTTCATTTCTTCAGATATATCTTACAGGTACAGTTAAATGATAACTCATTATGCCAATAAGTATCCCTTGTAAATGTGGGCCTAATACAACCCTACTATACAAAATAGTATGTATAACGACTGCAATATTTGCCGTAAACTAATTAGTAATTCCTTGTACAAACACTCATAAATATTTGATTTGTGCTGGCTATCTTTTAGGTTAATGCAGGAAATACCAGATATACTACTAATAATATGAGGCGATTCCAACGTACATTCCCTTGAGCGAATATAAGAGGTAGACCTGCTGCCACCTACTGGGTAATTGTTTCAAAATAGCTATGAACCTCAGCTTCACCCAACCTGAGACATATGCTCACATTCACCCTCCTACACCTTTCCTCAAAAATAACCAGCTTGGGAGTATAGTATATTTTACAACTATAAAGGAAACTATCCTGTATATATGACCGCATTTCAAAAAGACATTCAGCATTTACTCATAGAACTAGTATGTAGAGAGAGAGAATCATTGAATATTGAGTACATTCTTCATCTCAGAACAATGAGTTAATCAAAGTGCAAATATGCTGACTGATAATATGCACAATGTATAAGGTTACAGGCCAACTGATAATATGTAGAATGTATATTGAAATGGAGCTTTAGATACTGTGCCTCCTGGATATTAGCTTGATTTATCCGGAGAAATAAGATTTATGAACAGAACGTATGATAATGTAACCATCCTATAAACAACACGTGTGATGACGACTTACGTGCGAGGCTCAATAAAACATGACATAATGTACAATTATCATCCAAGATGGATTAGAGGCATTACTTCTGCTGTGATTAAGGTTGGTTGTAGACACTTACCTTATATACTCGAGGTTCTCGCAGTGCACGTAAACCCGTAATCCGGGGCCCTGCAACATGCCGCACGGGTTCTCCCTGTTGAAATAAGACAGAATTTACACTATTCATGATCAGGCCTTATCAATCAGCACAGGTATAAATTTAAAGCAATTTCTGAGCATCAAGGCATTGGTTAAGTGCAAATTGGTGTAATATGATCCTACACTATGTACTAGCGGCACAGCATCACTTAGATACGCCGGAGGCAGGGATAAAGGTGGGCTAGGTTGATGTCAGTGATCGGAGTGGCATACCTTTGATGCTGCTAGCATTGGCAGACAAATGAACAGTTACCAGTAGATTATGATGCACCAAAAACAGGGGTTATAAAGTCAGGGGTGATGTCCAATGTCCTTAATGGGGAAGGTTATATGGAGGATGGGGATGTAAACCAAATATCCCCAGTTCATCTATAGACCCGACCATACATTATATATACACGTAATTTGTAAAGCAAAAATGTGGTGCTAAACAGCAATCGTCAATATCAATGATCTCGATTTCTATGGTTCTATTACTTCGGGTTTTACCTCGAGCTATTTAATTGACCAAATACAAACTATGTTTTAACCGTAGGCATACAAATATGCCATTCCATCCCCTTTTTCAAATATCACCAAAAGTAGGCAGCCATAGGCAAGAATTCGAAGATGATATAACCACATACATGTAAGTTATAGATGCAGACCATGACATGTTTACTGTATGTTGTCTTTTACCATGAAGATACTTTCCGGGAACCATGCTTGTAACACGGAACTGGCCGTGCGTTAAAACCAGCGAGATGTATTGCTGAGCTTCGACCAGTATAAATAAAGGATCTAAAAAAAAATGCAAGTAGTGATCCTTCCGAGAAAAGAATGATAGGACGGTTACGAAGAGAGCTGCCTTGGTTTCAACTTGTCTTAAATAACATAGATGAAAATGATACACATTCTCCTAGAATAATCCGTAACTACAATATCGGACATCCCTACCTGCCCATTCCGATATAACTTGGCAAACATGGCTCCACAATTCAAGCTGTAACACACAAATCTTTCCCCCGGCTCCATACACCTGGCAACACCTGGTGTGGGTAGGAGTTCCCGTTAAGCCGAGCGTTAAAGTCAGATAACGTGGCTCCAGCCGTAGTCTCCACGTCTTGGGTGACAATCGATGTGATGAGCAAGGGGGACACGTGGTAGATGCGGGGTGGTAGGGGTAAAGTCGGGGCGACACCTGAAGCGGGTAGTATATATCGGCTTATAGCTTCCTGGACCAGCCAATCAATGTCTAAGTGTGGGGAACTGCAGATGCTGGGGTAACATGTCCGGGGGGTCTGACGTTGCTTCTCCAGAGACAGATTACGTTAGCGAGATATGGGTGCACTGTGGGGTGGATAGGACCACCCTCATGGCGCTCTTATACGGGCCTTGGTTTATTCACTAGCTCAGAATATCTATGAATGTGCTCGTTTTACAGATGTTAATATGGATGTTCTTCAGAATCTCACTGTGGAGGAATTTTGATATCCCTTCAATTACCATACTACAGTGGCTGTAGTATGTGGTCGATGTGATCTGATGACAAAAGTATAGATCAAGTTTCTTCTCACTGGAGTTGTCATGTAGATCTAGAGCTGAGAGTGGTGATTCTATATATATGAGTTGAGGTTGGATTGAGGGGAGGTGGACTGCCTTTTGAATGCCCTTTCAGGCACATCTTGATATCCTTTGACATTTCCAATTTTCAGTATCTCTTGTGCAATACTTAGGCCCTGTACCATACACCTTTACCTAAAAATATTCCAAATACCAACCGCTGCTATGCAAGTGGTAGTTGAGACGTACCAGCATACTGTGCCGGTATGGCACCGTACCACCATACTTTGAAACTCGATCTCATTGGCTAATGAAATCAAATGAAATATTTATGACGTGATTCCTCTGACATCGCTATTAGACGAATCGTGTCCATAACAGTTGTGTTTGGTGGGTTGACGATTTACTTTTCCTTCACACAAGGTCATTTCACGGACACGGGCGCACGCTAGGTGGGGGGGGGGGGGAGGGGGGGGGGGGTTATAGACGATGATGGCAATCCTAGAATCATCAACAAAAGGGCACTATCTGAAACATGAGTGTGTGGAGGGCCGGGAAGGGTTAGTTAACCTTTTGACAGCAGGAAGATGCCTCGAGGCATTCCCCTGGCTACGGCAGGAAGATGCCTCGAGGCATTCCCCTGGCTACGGCAGGAAGATGCCTCGAGGCATTCCCCTGGCTACGGCAGGAAGATGCCTCGAGGCATTCCCCTGGCTACGGCAGGAAGATGTCTCCAGGCATCTTCGAGGCATCAGTGACACTTATATACAAAATTCAATAGATAAAAAGATAGTTTGATTTAAAAGAAATTTTGACAATGTATAAGAGCCATATTGACCTTTGATTTGGTATAATAAAATATGTTCAGTCACCAAGGTAAATTACTTAAATCACATGACACATCACATGACATTGCTATTTCACATAAAAGGTGCCTGCTGTAGCAGGGTCGTTTGGGCAGGCAATGCCTGCCGTGTAATGGTGAACAGGGAAACTGGGTGCTGCAGGGAAAGAGTTAATAGGAGTAACTAATGAGTAATAAGGATGAGCACTGAAGAAGAAAAGATGGGTACTATCCAAAGTGGTGCAGGTAAATATGACACTAGGGTCCAGAACCAACCGGGAAAACGTATGCTGTGTGGGTAGGGAAGGGATGGGGGATCATACCACTGGAGGCAATATTCCTCTCCTATCGCACTTTTTTACACCTTCCTATTCAGTTGGAATTCGGATTTAAACATCAATGATACAACCTACAAAATCTGTATAATTACTTTTATTAACCACCTGATACGGAGTCTCCATACTAAGCCTATGGAGATTACAGATCGCTACTGAGGAGGATACGGAGCTCCGTACCCTCCTAGGAGGATACGGATTTTTGAGATGAAAGTAGTCCCAAACATAACTTCTTAATTACGTTGAAATTTTTCTAACGATCATATTTATTGCTTAAATCTAAAAATAAGTGAGTAATAAATACAACATTACCATAATTTCGATCTGTATGGCCGTATTCTCCTTGTAGTTGAAGCTACGCAATACTCCTCGCTATCGCTCAGAGTATTACTACGCGTCAACTACGCGGAGAATACGGCCACTCAGATCGAAATCATGGTAATATTGTGTATCTATTCTGAGTGGTAATGTGCAAATGGCAAGAGATATGCAGTGGTATAAAATAATTAAAAGGAATCTCAAGAGATGAGAATAACTCAGTCCATACTCCACCAAGTTTGACTGCGGAGTAATTTACGAGGCAAAGCTGAGTGAATTACGTAGCAGTCAAATGAGGTGGAGTACAGACCGAGTCATTCTCATCGAGTGGGCTTTTATCTCACCCCTATAACATCATTTATTGATGAAATAATTCATCAAATTAGCCATTGAGTATTGGGTACAATACCTTCACGGCCGTGGAGTACGAGTCCCTAACGTTAAGCCTATGGAGAAAATATACCGGGGTAAGAAAATGAGGCATATTCCAATCATAGATTCTGGGCCCTGCTTTTGTCTCTGCACCGACCTGCATGTTTGGGTCCAGATCTGCCCCATCCTCTTCTCATGTTCTACATCATAACTTCCGAGAAATGGCAGTAGAGGTATAATAAAAGCACATAATTCAAGGAACCCATGTGTAACATAATCGTGTATATCTAGTGCATTTATCCTGGATAATAAAATATTAGTAAGGACTTACATAATGAATGCCTTCATTATTATGAACTGCGATGCGGGGGCTAGATGCCCCTTGGTTCACACTGTTGGTACATCCCATGCTTCTCTACATGCAAACCGAACAGATTGCAGACCTACTTCTCCTATACAATGACAACCAACAATAAAATATATCAAACACATTTCAAGTAGGTAGCCAACAATAGATGAAACGAGTGAGATTGGTTAGGTTTTACAAATATGCCATGAGTGTGATGGTTTCATAATTCTAAGAGGCGAAGCCGAGTGAAATCACATAGCTATCAAATAAAGTTTGGAATGTGTATGAGAACGAAACAAACCGACTATACTTGTATGGACCGACACGATACAGCTCGGTTACACACTACGTTCTAAAGAAACATAATTTTGAATTTATAATTACTCACATGTGAGGATCTTTCACCAGGACATCTAGCGCTCAATGACTATTCCTGTATAACACTTTAACAAATGAATCCAAGGTCATATTGGTGTACCTAGTATGACGATCAATCGATTAGTACATGTACACGTGCTTGCCTATTTATCTCATACGTATTTATAACAAGATTTATACCCTTACTATAGAGGAATACCTGGCATGGATCTTGGTCTAGCTATAGCTTATAGTTATAAGCCGATCAAGGTGTATTTGCTCTTGTCTGGTAGCCTGGTGTTTAGTGGCTATATCATAACCGTGAACTCGAAAATTTATCGATTTGTATATTAGGTAAGACGGAAGAAACAAAGAACATATCACAGATATTAATCGAAAACCAAATAATGTTTTTTATGATTACCGATCGGTAGTGTTGTTTAGTGTAGTGATGTCGCTATCACTGTGTGATCAGTACCGTACCAAAAAAAAAGAAAAATTATGGAAATGCAATATATATTTGTTATTAAAAATATAAAGAGAAAAACATAAATGTTAACAAATCTACAGACTATTTACAATATTCATATTTACCTTGATGCTTTCTTCCGTTGCCATTTGTAAGACTGTAATCTGATTTCTGTTTTATTTACCGGGCTTCGAGATGACTTTGTTCTTTTTAAAACTTGAACTTTTAAGTTAAAGCACTCGCGCGACCAGACTGCTCGTACGAGATCTAAATCTACTACTAGTACTCCAAACTCGTTGCAGCCTATGGTGTATCACTGCCCGTGAGATTACTCATGGGCCCGTGCAGGTGGTCGGTACATGATCTATACGAGCACCTTGAATACCTGTCAGTATATCTATAAACCTTGAATTGACACTTCCAATAATCATACGGCAGTTCAGGAAATCAAGTGTCTCCCAGATGTTGGCAAGCTGGGTTGCTTAGTAACTGTTGCTATTGTAATTGTTACTTGGATACTTCTGATTTCCTCGCGATCTATGTCGCATTACAGTTTCCTTTCTTGTGCAGCTGGTCTTGGATTTGATGAAGCTGTATTTTATACTTGACAGACTGGAACTTTGGCAAAATAGTGCACAGGTGTAGGTTTTCCGGTACATAAATTATCAGATGATTCCCTTGAACTTGCAAACTAAATCCAGTAGGTCTTCGGCCGGGCTTACACACTGTGCTGTGTAAGTGTACACAGTGAAATGTTTAATAGTTACGTCCGTGAGTGTGAGGCGCCATTCAACTTGCCCTTTATCCAACAAGGACTTCCGTGTTACAGCAAAGTCACCGCTAACATACAGTTCTCACTCCTTCTAGTACCTGAGTAAAGGCAGATAGGGGAACAAAAAGTATTGTCCGACCGGTCTCTGTACCGACACCACCATCCTACTCCCAGGGTTGGAGTAGTTTCGTAGCCCGGACGGGTCTCGTAGACATAAATAGAACTCATCCATGGAGGCATTGGCGTTGCCATAGCAACCCCATCCTAGGTAAGCAGGTAGCAACTCAGTTCTATGCGTTGGTTTGGTACACACTTTATAACTCAATAATGCGGTTGTGCTAATAGTGCTTAATCATACACAAAAGTCAGGGGTGAATACTTTACTTACAGAATAACGGGGGGGGGGGGGGGGGGGGGGAGCCCCCACTTTTTTGCCGGCCTTCAAGACTGATGATATTTAATGACATACAAAGGGTAAGATAAATCCAGAACCGCACTCGAATCGTATAAATAGACAATACTCCACGAGTTTTGCTGAGCCGCAATCGTCATCGAGGCGATGCAGTTCTATATAATTATTGTGCAATGATGGCTAAGCCTTGACTTTTCACCATGGAAAAATGTCAGTCTGACTTTTTAGCGTGCAATGATGGCTAAGCCTTACCTTTTCACCATAGAAAATGTTAAAGTTTGGCTTTTTAACACTATAGGCTACAGGATAAATAAATGATTTAAGAAAAAAATGATGGCTAAGACTTGACTTATTCTACTCAATAGTGATCTGTAGGATCCATGTTGTAATGAAGACCATGATGAGAGGAATTGCGGGGCTTCTTCAAGTTCTTGGCGTGGCCACTGCACGGCCTAACCCCCGGTCCCCGGAGGGAGGTGTAGTGCCAAAATCGGTTACCCTGCCAAAAATGGTAATTATTGCCCACCCAATAGCCTACGCGAATGCACACCCTCAGATATCACGGACTATCGGACCACGGACTTAGATGACCTGGACTGGCAACCCAGGCCTGCTGGCTTATCTCTCTATGACTCGCTATTGTTCTCGAGTTCCCGTTTTTACCACCAGGGCGGCACCATAGTAGCAGCAGGTAGTTTTAACCATCAGAAGGCATAGAACTGTAATTCCAACTATTCTGAGTAGTTTTCTAATTCGGAGCACAGCTAAATAGTTTGATTAGGCCTGTTAGATTAAGAATATTTTCAAATTTTGGAGTTTTTAAGGGTGACTTTTAGAAAATGGGTGATTCTGAGGGGTGCCATGAGCTAAAGTCACCCAAACTCTGCCAATTGTTTGGAAACTCCCAGAAGGGCTAGGAATATAATTTGAACTGTTCTGAGTAGCTTTCACATTGGGGAAGACAGCTAAATACTTAAGCAGAGCCTGGTTAACAGGGAACATTTTTGAAACTCTGACTTTTCACAGGTAAACCCCCCAAAATCAGTCATTTCTCAGTGGCGCCATCATCTAAAGTCACCCAAACTCTGCCAATTGTTTGGAAACTCCCAAAAGGGCTAGGAATATAATTTGAACTGTTCTGAGTAGGTTGCACATTTGGCAAGACAGCTAAATACTTAAGCAAGGCCTGGTTGACAGGGAACATTTTTGAAACTTTGTCTTTTCACAGGTGAACCCCCCAAAATCAGTCATTTCTCAGTGGCACCATCATCTAAAGTCACCCAAACTCTGCCAATTGTTTGGAAACTCCCAGAAGGGCTAGGAATATAATTTGAACTGTTCTGAGTAGGTATTATATCGGGGAAGACAGCTAAATAATTAAGCAAGGCCTGGTTGAAAGGGAACATTTTTGAAACTTTGACTTTTCACAGGTAAACCCCCCAAAATCAGTCATTTCTCAGTGGCGCCATCATCTAAAGTCACCCAAACTCTGCCAATTGTTTGGAAACTCCCAGAGGGGCTAGAAATATAATTTGAACTGTTCTGAGTAGGTTGCATATTAGGGAAGACAGCTAAATACTTAAGCAAGGCTTGGTTAACAGGGAACATTTTTGAAACTCTGACTTTCCACAGGTGAACCCCCCAAAATCAGTCATTTCTCTGTGGCGCCCCCATCTAAAGTCACCCAAACTCTGCCAATTGTTTGGACTCTCCCAGAAGGGCTAGGAATATAATTTGAACTGTTCTGAGTAGGTTGAACATGGGGGAAGACAGCTAAATACTTAAGCAAGGCCTGGTTGAAAGGGAACATTTTTGAAACTTTGACTTTTCACAGGTGAACCCCCCAAAATCAGTCATTTCTCAGTGGCGCCATCATCTAAAGTCACCAAAACTCTGCCAATTGTTTGGAAACTCCCAGAAGGGCTAGGAATATAATTTGAACTGTTCTGAGTAGGTTGCACATTTGGCAAGACAGCTAAATACTTAAGCAAGGCCTGGTGGACAGGAAACATATTTGAAACTTTGACTTTTCACAGGTGAACCCCCCAAAATTAGTCATTTCTCAGTGGCACCATCATCTAAAGTCACCCAAACTCTGCCAATTGTTTGGAAACTCCCAGAAGGGCTAGGAATATAATTTGAACTGTTCTGAGTAGCTTTCACATTGGGGAAGACAGCTAAATACTTAAGCAGAGCCTGGTTAACAGGGAACATTTTTGAAATTTTGACTTTTCACAGGTGAACCCCCCAAAATCAGTTATTTCTTAGTGGCGCCATCATCTAAAGTCACCCAAACTCTGCCAATTGTTTGGAAACTCCCAGAAGGGCTAGGAATATAATTTGAACTGTTCTGAGTAGGTATTATATCGGGGAAGACAGCTAAATACTTTAGCAAGGCCTGGTTGACAGGGAACATTTTTGAAACTTTGTCTTTTCACAGGTGAACCCCCCAAAATCAGTCATTTCTCAGTGGCGCCATCATCTCAAGTCACCCAAACTCTGCCAATTGTTTGGAAACTCCCAGAAGGGCTAGGAATATAATTTGAACTGTTCTGAGTAGCTTTCACATTGGGGAAGACAGCTAAATACTTAAGCAAGGCCTGGTTGACAGGGAACATTTTTGAAACTTTGACTTTTCACAGGTGAACCCCCCAAAATCAGTCATTTCTCAGTGGCACCATCATCTCAAGTCACCCAAACTCTGCCAATTGTTTGGAAACTCCCAGAAGGGCTAGGAATATAATTTGAACTGTTCTGAGTAGGTATTATATCGGGGAAGACAGCTAAATACTTAAGCAAGGCCTGGTTGACAGGGAACATTTTTGAAACTTTGACTTTTCACAGGTGAACCCCCCAAAATCAGTCATTTCTCAGTGGCACCATCATCTCAAGTCACCCAAACTCTGCCAATTGTTTGGAAACTCCCAGAAGGGCTAGGAATATAATTTGAACTGTTCTGAGTAGGTATTATATCGGGGAAGACAGCTAAATACTTAAGCAAGGTCTGGTTGACAGGGAACATTTTTGAAACTCTGACTTTTCACAGGTGAACCCCCCAAAATCAGTCATTTCTCAGTGGTGCCATCATCTCAAGTCGCCCAAACTCTGCCAATTGTTTGGAAACTCCCAGAAGGGCTAGGAATATAATTTGAACTGTTCTGAATAGGTATTATATTGGGGAAGACAGCTAAATACTTTCGAAAGGCCTGATTGACTGGGAATATTTTTGAATCTTTGACTTTTCACCAGTGAACACCTCAAAATCAGTCAAAACTCAGTGAAGCCGTCATCTAAAGTCACCCAAACTCTGCCAATTGTTTGGAAACTCCCAGAAGGGCTAGGAATATAATGTTAACTGATCTGAGTAGGTTGCACATGGGGAAATACAGCTAAATACTTTTGCAAGGCTTGGTTGAGTGGCAATATTTTTGAAACTTTGACTTTTCACCGGTGAACCCTTCAAATCCAGTCATTTCTCGGTGGCGCTGTCATCTAAAGTCACCCAAACTCTGCCATAAGTTAGGAAAAACCTAGAAGGGATAGGAATATAATACCAACTGTTCTGAATAGCTTTTATATTGGGGAAGACAGCTTAATACTTTAGAAAGGCCTGATTGAGTGGGAACATTTTTTAAACTTTGACTTTTCACCGGTGAACCCCCCAAAGTCATTTCTCAGTGGCGCCGTCATCTAAAGACACCCAAACTCACCCACATCCTACTTTCCCACATCCCTACATCCCCACATCCCTACATGTAGTGATTTAGGGATGTGGGGATGTAGGATGTAGGGATGTAGGGATGTAGGATGTAGGGATGTAGGATGTGGGGATGTATGGATGTAGTGATTTAGGGATGTGGGGATGTAGGGGTGTAGGATGTATGGATGTAGGATGTAGGATGTATGGATGTAGGATGTAGGGATGTAGGATGTGGGGATGCACGGATGTAGTGATGTAGGAATATGGGAAAGTAGGATGTAGGGATGTAGGATAAATGGATGTGGAGATGTAGGATGTCGGGATGTCGGGATGTAGGCTGTAGGGATGTATGGATGTATGGATGTGGAGATGTGGGGATGTAGGGTAGTATAATGGAGGGGCAGTATGGTAGAGGGGCAGTATGGCGAAGGGGCAGTATGGTGGAGGGGCAGTATGGGAGAGGAGCAGTATGGTGGATGGGCAGTATAGTGGAGGGGCAGTGTAGTAGAGGGGCAGTATGGTGGAGGGGCAGTATGATAGAGGGGCAGTATGATAGAGGGGCAGTATGGTGGAGGGGCAGTATGGTGGAGGGGCATTGTAGTAGAGGGGCAGTATGGGAAAGGGGTAGTATGGTGGAGGGGCAGTATGGTGGAGGGGCAGTATGGTGGAGGGGCAGTATGGTGGAAGGGCAGTATGGTGGAGGGGCAGTATGATGGAGGGGCAGCATGGTGGAAGGGCAGCATGGTAGAGGGGCAGTATGGTGGAGAGGTAGCATGGTGGAGGGGCAGTATGGTGGAGGGGCAGTGTAGTAGAGGGGCAGTATAGTAGAGGGGACAGTATGGTGGAGGGGCAGTATGGTTGAGGGACAGTATGGTGGAGGGACAGTATGGTGGAGGGTAAGTATAGTGGAGGGACAGTATGGTTGAGGGACAGCATGGTGGAGGGGCAGTATGGTTGAGGGACAGTATTGTAGAGGGACAGTATGGTTGAGGGACAGTAGGCCTATAGGTGGCGGGGTAGTATGGCAGAGGGGCAGTATGGGCCCCAGGTGTCAAGAATGCTAGTTCATAAATTTACCACTAGGGAACCAAAAGTTGTGCTTCATTGACACTAGGGGCGCCACTAGAAGTCTGGTAGTTCCAATAAACGCCACTAGGAGATGTTGAATGCAGCCGAGGCGAACACATTGCAGAACAAACACAGAGATAAGCCAGGTTTCCTATCCATAGAGTATAGGTCCGTGATCGGATATACTACTATTTTGATGTGATTTTAATGTAAATAAATGAAAAGAGTAGTATTTAGACATGAGAATTACATGTCGTGATATGCTTAATTTCGGCAAATTTCATCACTGCGTATGTTCGCGCATGCGCACAAGATACTAGGGGGCGATAATTACCATTTTTGGCAGGGAACCGATTTTGGCACTACAGCGGGCCCCTTGTCAGCCCCACCCCGTCTCCTTACACAACCAGCTTCTAGGGTGGCCCCTGGACAGCCTAACCCCACTCTGTCTCCCGACCGACCAGCGTGTCCCTCTCTGAGGGGATGGCTGATTATGGCATCAAGCACCACCCACTGACTATTTGACACTTTTGGATAGATGATTATCAGGTGGAATATGAGATAACAATTTCAGGTCAATCATTTCTTTATAGATACATCTTAGATCCCTGAGGATGTCATCATAAAACTAGTAAAGCAGATGATATTAGCAAAGTTAGAAAGCAGTGATATTATCCGTTATGTCCTTTCCCTCAGTCATGATCATTTTTACCATAAATGCATTTAATGATGATTTCTACCATACCCCTAATCACACATATAAGGAACCCCACCAGTTTGTCTATTGGAAACATATACTCAGCTGTAGCTTAGGAAGGATTATCTTCAGGTTTCTCTGTGAGATAGAAATTGTGCTCACCCAACTAATGAAGTAAATGCTTAGCAGTCATCAGGTGGAAATTGTCCATTATGGGGTCAATGATTATGCACAATGATAAATCCCCAAATTGACCCCCTGTTAACCTTTGTACAATGACCATTTTGTTGGCAGGTTGAACTCATAAATGTGTTTCATCATATACATGGAGGAGAAAGATGTGGAGCACCACAATGAGGATGATGTTGATTTTGGTAGCAATTCACCAGAGCATGTTAGACCGGACTAGATTTATGCTTGATCAAAGGTTCAGCACCGCATATATGATTGGCTGGTCTAAAATGATAATTAATACAGCAAAGTATGGTGAAGTAGCAATAGCTTTTCTGTGATCTAGGAGATTAGGAGTTTTGTCTCATATAATATCTCCCTCTAAATGAATGGTCTTTTACAGTAGCTTTGTCAAAGATATAATAATTATTATGTTATGCTATGTACATAAGAAAGAAAATGGGGGGGGGGGGGGCTGTTTAGGAAATTGTAACATAATATTTTGGGGGGTGGTACGAAATGTGTGACAAAGTCCAGGGGGTGGGGTAGGGGGTTGGGGTGGGGGGGGGGAGGACCTAAAAATGCCCTAAGAAAGTGTGACATAACTTATGGACAGCCCTTAAATAGAAAATTACCAAAATGAAAAAAGAGCAAAAAAACCCAACAAAACACAAGTAAATGGAGACGCCCCCAACCCCCAATCCCAACAGGCATACTGGAAAATGACCCCTTCCCCATAGAAATAGCTTAACCACAAGCCCCCCCCCCCCCCTCCCCCGGTATGAAAAATGTTTCCCCTCTGCAGAATTAATTGCAACAACAAAAAATGAATACAATTGCTTAGATTGTGGAATTATATTTTACATTGATATCAGCCTGGGGGTTGTTTTTCAGTCGTGACAATCTTAACTTGAGACTGTTTTAGGGGTAAAGTGTTTTTCAGGTGAGACGATCTTAAGCAATCTCAAGTTGACACTGAGATGCGACAGTTTCGGGTGATTTTGATGTTTTTCAGTTGTGACGATCTCAAGGGATCTCAGGGGATCTCAAGTGAAATGATGTCAAAAATGGTCTCAACTTGATTCCAGTTGATATAACCTTTTTTTCAGGTGCTAAAATTTGTTCAAATTGGAAAATATTAAGAGTGGCAGGTACTAATAATCTGACATACCTGTATCCCAAATTTCATTGTTTTCCTGTAGTTATTAAGACCCTGATAAGCATTTGTCTAGAAACCTGAAAAATGCAGGAACTGCACCACTTAGTCAGCTTGTGTATACCTACTGTGATGCTCAATTTTATTTGAGCAGGGTGAGGTCAAGGTCATTACATATTTGTAAATAACAACTACACCCATTCAAAAAGTAAAACATCTCTCACTTATTGAATACTCAACAGAAAAATATGAAATTTTAGAATTGGATCACATGGACATGGACAACGATTCGGTGTAATTATGGTCTAATTTGAATAAGTATAAGTGGCTCAAATAATTTCCGATTGCAGAATCTTGAACCTGACAGGAAACGATCTCAAGTTGAGATCGTTTTAGCTGATATTCCCTAAGATCCGCTGTGGAGACTTGAGACCACTTCTGAAAAACACTTTCCGCCATTGATCTCAAATTCGGTCTCAGGATCACTGATTCATCTTAGCGGATCTCAGGTTGAGATCATCTCGACTGAAAAACACCCCCTGGATTACATGACAGAGTAAGTCAATATACTGCAATATAATATAGGCCCGTTTCCATTGGCCAACAAAGTTCACAAACACTGTGTAGATTTTCTGCGTTCTCCTGATAGCCTATTTCCATTGGCCGTCACCGATATACGGTCAGGAACCACCGAGTGACCTAGGCACTGCTGACCAGAAATGGAAATAGGCTATTAGGAGAACACAGAAAATCTACACCGTGTTTGTCGGTCAATGTAAAAAGGCCTAAAGGTATACTGTTCAGCACCGCCATTACATGGGTTGTGTAGAGTTACACTGGCCCCCCGAGCAACACTACGTTAGCTCTGGTCACGTTAAATTGACAGGCGCCTTGACCTGGCGTGGTAGTGGGTATCTCATGCCATTGCAGTGGGTCTCTTTTACGACCGCTTCAGGCACACTGCGCCGCTCCGGTCTATCGCTGTGCAAAACGAGTTTCCTTAAATTGCTCCAGCGGTGCAGTGTGTGCTTCAGGCACATGGGGCACGCCACTCTCCCCACATATCTTTCGTGGCGCTATAAGCAGCCACAGGAAGTAGATCTCTGCTGAAAGAGTGCTGCCCTAGGCCACGCCCCCTGACCCTGCCATGACCCACGTTCTTACCTTTGAAGACACTTTCCATGTTCTCATCTTCTTTTGATGTGTATTTTAATAAAATGTTCACAGAGATAAGGTTCTTTATCAATTCATTAACATATGGATATTTCTTTGCAAGTATTTAGGATCTCAGAATCGATGTAGAGCAAACATGTTTGGTCCGAGAGTGAGAATCAGTGGACACGTCCATGAGTTAGCGTTACCACCCTCTTAGTTGGAACGTAGTGTAGACATAGGTGGGGGCCAATCTAGTGTAGAGTACGGAACAATTGCTAGTTCATGAAGCAGTCACCAGGTGGCCAACAGTATGGTGCCGCTATTCAGTAAACAGTTCCTCTACTTACGCAATGCAACTGACTTTCAAAGTTTTACAATACCTCCTTTGTCTCTCTACACACATCCCAGTCTAAGATTACTTAAAGATGAACATGTTTGTTTTCAAATTTTGTACATGTATACTGAAAATTTGCTGACCTTTTCTTACATGGGTGTTAAGCCAGACCTTGATGAGTCTGAGACTTTGGCATTTTTACACGATGAAAAGACTTAGCCATTGTTCCACGCAAAAAGTTGAAGTTTTCCTACTCTGAAGATGCTTCTAATTCTTCGCTGTTAAACAAAATCAAGTGATTTTGTGATGCTCCATTGACTCTGGGATGAATGTACTGGTGTTTGTTCATTGTTGTCTAGAGACACTGAACTCCAGGGAGTGATACCACTGTAGTTACTTTGTATAATAAATATTACTTCAGCAGTACAACTAAGCCGATATCTTGTGATATGATATAAATGTGGGCAGTAATGCATTTCTCTACCACCATTAGTTCTTGTTATCAAACACAAATATATCAGTCCTCTTCATTGCTCAGCTGAAAACGTTAACCCCTCAGCACCAAAAAAAGGCAGTTACCCCCCCCCCCCCCCCACCAATAATAAATAACAATAAATAATTGCCCCCATTGGGATACCCCCCCCCCCCCGGGAATACCCCCCCCCCCCCCCCAAAAAAAAAGCTCCCCCCCCCCCTACTCTGAAAACTGTGCCCCCAAGCCATAAATACTGAAAACTCCTTTATTTCAACATCACATCAAGCATAAGCGAATATTTAGTCCTTTGATAGGTTTGTTGGAAGCCCTGTTGTGATAACGATGTCAAACCACACTAAACAGTCGAACACAATGAAAATCGGTTTGGAATCAATTAAAGTTTTATTTTTTCATATGTTTTATCGTTACATAATTACATCTTTTATGAATCAATCTGCGCTCTTTAATTACAGAACTAGCATTTATTTATACTGGGAATACGCACTCAGATCTTTAGAAAATTTCAAAATATAATATGCGAATGTTAAAGAATCAAATATATGTTTCACTATCAAAATATAGCATCGCATAACATGTTGAAATAAATCGGATGGATCGTGTGTGTCACCAAGTGGATGAATGATCCATTATAGATATTTGAGCAGACATAAGATATTCACCTTCAGTATTCTAACCAATATAGGCCTGTTCTACCTGTCCATTGTCAAGATATATTTTAGATTTAGATAAGTATAATTTTGGAAACATTGCTCCAGTTCTGGTTATTTTTTCATGGAATATACGTCGCATCTCTGAATTCCTGCTTTGTACTCTAAAAGTAAATGGCAAATCAAATGAGATGTCCACATATTTCCTGCTGATGGTCCTGTGCCCTGTGTAGGTCCAATATCTGCATAAAAGATGGTAAGACTGTTGCGTTAGATCAAAATTACATCACCTAAAAGTATCATTTGTCATAGAGCAAACTTATCAGCAAAACAATATTCTTTTGCAGGTACATAATATTCAGACAAAAAACAACAAGTAAGTGTATCTATTATACAGTTGCATAATAAGATATCATGGTAGAAAGAGAATGACATGAAGATGATAGGATGAGAAAGGATATTTGTAATTCAAACTTAATGATGACATTTTTAATGATGGAAGACCGCTTTACATCGGCGAATTGTTTGTCGTTATGTTTGTTTCATGAATAGAAAAATAAATGTAGCCGCATCGAAAAAAGGCCTATCTGGAATACAACATACAAAATAGGTTCCATCAGCTTAACTAATAACGTTAAGGAAATCCCTGTATTTATTTGTTCAGTATATAGAATACTGTTTCCTTTTATAAAACAAAGAATGTATCAATTGAGCCTCATTCAAGATAAACGAAACTGTAGTTTGTACCTTCTCATGGACCCTCTGCCACATGCCATGGCAAACACAGACTTATTCTCTCTCAGAGGCAGCAACTTCCACATGAAAAATATTTCTACTTTTGTCTGACTCCAACTGACATTATTATTGATAAAGTAATAATCTAGGCACACTTGTACTAGGACAAGGCTACTTACTGAATATCTTGTGTTGTACTTGCAGCAGAAATAGAAGCATTCATATGCCGCAATTGCCACAGGTGGCTTGACAGTGTCTCTGCATGAAATCAGCAATATAAGAGATCTGACTGGTACAAAAGCCAGCTAGTCTCCATACACCACAGGATGCATTGTTGTCAGAACATGCTGGAAGTCGATAAAAGAAACTAAATTATATAACGCTTGCTTGCATGTATCATGAACAAAGTTACTACTGACAGTTAATCAATTTCTAAACAAAACATTTTGGGTACCTTACAATAAAAACCGTAATACCTATCACGTATGTCAACTCATCATCTGATTCGGGTATCCCTGTTCTCTCTTGTTTCAGATAGGAGCCGTAAAGAACCAAATGCAGTGTTCAAAGGTCATTTCATGAAAACCTGTTGCTTTGGCCTAAATTGCTGTATACATGAAAAATGGGAACCTTGTTTATTCAGAAATGAAGGAAACCAACTTAAACAAGGTTTATACACCCAATGGTCTCCTACTTATTGTAATAAAGAATCCCTAATATAACCTTCTAAAAATTGATGATAAAGAACAGCATGATATTTCAGCACTCTGTGATACAAAAGAATATGACCCAGATTTTAACATCTTAATTACATTAAATCTAACACGAAATGATAATGTAGATAATATTCTAATCGGTATATATGTCTTATCATAAAAACAGTAGCGATTTTCAGATTTTATATATTACCTCTACACATTTTAAATATCTAATAAAATGTCTAAGTGTATCTATATGGTCTATACCAAGAGATAGCACAGTCGAAAATCTTTAAGTGGATAATCCTGTGTTACTAGCCAATCGTGTGAGTTACGGAGTGCTCTGCTAAAACTGGGTAATATAAACATAAAGGAAAATTACACATCAAGCAAATTGGTTCAAGTTGTTGGGTTATCCCCATAATGAAGTGTCCAGCTAAAGATATTCGACTGTTAAGGTGTTGGTTGAATAGTATAATTAGGTAGCATTGGTAGATGTACCTGTATCACATAGGTTACAGCTGGCTTTGCAATTGGTCTCCATGAATTCATGATAACATAATCCATCCGCTGCCCATCTAGGACAGCTATTACTGTACACGTCTTGACAAGCTGTAACATTGACGAACGAAAAATGAATCAGAGCAGATCTTTGTATCATCGAGTATGGTGGAATACAGTTTTAGTTTGGGCCCTTTGATATGACTGTAGAACAAAAAGACAGTTGGAATGAAATATCATACAAGACATCGTAAGGGATATTGTTAAGGTTGATGTAATTTACCATATCGAAATCATACCATATATTAGGTTATTAAAATTAGGCATGGCCTTTTTTTCTTTCAGATATTCCACTGTAAGTCCATCTAGGTTCTATATTTCTCAGGCTCTCCACTATTTGATGGATTTCGCTCTCATAAATAAAACATTTCTACAAGATACACAGTAAGGAAATTATTGTTTGGAGGGACATCTTAGTTGAACCTGACATACTTTAGGTACTATTATAGTCTATACCATTGTTGTGGCTACAGAATAAATTCCAATTATCACACGCCCCATTAATTTGTATTTTCATTGATGAGTATTTAGAATATTGGTCTAGATTGGAGTTTGGGGTGGAATAGCTGAGTATATGTGTTAGTTGTGTTTCCTGTCATTGTGTAAGCCACCCACGCACTGTGCGTGTGTGTTTGTGTGGTTGAGGTTAATGTCCTTAGTGTTTGCTGTAATAGTTGTTGGAGCTACCTTCACTCTGCAGCAGAATGCCACTCTCACAGCAGAACCTTCGCGGCAATAGCGCTGATCTCTGCCTTAACCCAATAATGTCATACACTGGTACCCAAGTACTCTCTAATGATAGGGGGAACCAGCCAACATTTCAAATTCAAAACAAGGCATCTGTCAAAAGGTATGAAAATCAAACAACTCATATATTATGAGTTGGAAAATAAAGGATTTGTTAAATGAGCTCCAGAGACAATACAGCTGTTTCTTTCTAAGCTTTGAACCGCTTTATAATGTGAATCCACAGTTGATTGATCTGCCCCTTTGAGTGAGCACATGTGACATGTTGACAAACAAAAACGACAGCAACACATGGGGTGCTCCCATTGAAGAAAGTAATCTCTATGACTATGTCTGATTTGACATAACAAATAACAGAAGTGAGTGTACATTATTTACCATATAAATATGTGCATCTCTATTTACAAGTAAAGCACAAAATACTCCCAAAAGCACTAAGAATTTAGGATAATTCAATAACTGGCATGTAGGCCAGATTTTGGCTCAAACAGGCATGTTGGGGCAGAGATATATGCAGCCACAGGAAGGAGAAGGCAGGGCCCTGGATCTCTGCTGGGAAAGTGACAGAATGCGGCAAGCTTACTTCAAGTGGGTGGTAGAGGAATCCCGGGATGTGTTAGCCCTTACATACGTCCAAATCTGAACAGAGGTATATACTTCATTATTTATTGGTATACATCCACAGACGATAGATACACTTCTTATTCAAAGTCAGACCGAGAAGAACCCAGGTTGATCTACGCTTGAGGGTGGTATGCTTGAGATGGTACTTACACGGCGCTGGAGTAACAGTTGTTACTGTGCCACATCGGCCACAGCTGTCTTTACAATAGTTCCTCACGTTAATATTAGAACAGTATCCAGATGCTGCCCAACTTGAACAGCTCCTATCCTGGTCTTGACATGCTGCAACATTTCCCAAGAAGTATGTCTTCCATTATAATCCCTACATAGTAGATATAATTCTAATAGGCAATTCATAAGAGTATCAAGATCAATAAAGGCTTTATCCTTTCTGCAAGATATGGAGCATCATTGAGTTACATCTTACCATTTGTTGTAAAAAAGGCAAACCATGGAAGTTATTGTTTGAATATATATCAACCAGACCTAGTTACCAGAACTTAGGCCATTGTTCTGGATACAAAATTAACCATTTATTAAACTCTTATATTTGATGTAACATGTTTTTTTGTTTTTTTTGTTTATTGCACACAAATTCATCACAAGGATGGTCTTCCATTCATGTCATGTTTAGTATGTAAAATATGTTATTATATACCCATGCACGAAACTGACGCCTATACTGTATGGAAGTAATGTTCTGATATCATATGTATGTGCACGAAATTCAGTGTACGGGCAGCGGGTGCACGAAACAGGAAGCAGTTAGCTTGTTCCCGATCCTATATTTCACATAAGAACCAGCGGAAAAAAACTGAATGCAATGCATTAGTATCGACCGTAAATATACACAATTAAAACCCATAAAATAGGTACACAAATGCTTTAGGAAATATAAAACATTGAGATGCAAGGTTAGAAATATAAATGAAATCGGCATGCCATAGCAAAGAACTTGGCCACAGCTCCATACACGGCCGACACTAACCCATTGCAAAATGTAAACAACCGATGATGTCAAAACGTAGTCAGGGAGAGTGATAGCTGGGGGTTGTAGCAGAGATTGATATGCGCAAGCACCACGGAAGTTCTGTTGGGAGAGTGAGCGGTAGCTATGATGTCACACAGTAACTTCGGACAGGCTTCAGCGACGTTGTCCCGAAAGCCACGATTCGAGTACACGATGCTGTCCCCGACGAAGTTGACAATGGCGTTTTGGTAAATATTTAGCTAATTCTAACAATTTGAGGCTATATAATAAAAAGAATACAGTCTAGGCTTCGATTGACGTTGTTTTGTACGTGGTCCTTGGCCTGATTTTACGGCCTGAGCTCGAAGAGCGAAGGCCATAAAATCAGGCCAAGGACCACGTACAAAACAACGTCCTCGAAGCCTAAGCCAGTATTCTCTAAGTATTTACCTGTTGGTTGGGTAGTACTTGTGGTTGTACTGGTAGCAGGAGATGTACTTGTTGTACAAACATTACAGCTTTTAGCACAGTTTTCCCTCATGTACAAAACATATCGTTGATCCACACAGAAGCGGGTACTTGCCCAGGCTGGACAGTGGCTGTTGTTGTCAGTGCATGCTGCAATGGTAAGGAGAACACAATTCAGATAAAGCTAGTCTGTGAGAACTGAGCAAAGTGTTTATTCAATTCTGCTTGAAGTAGTTCCTCCATTGACTGTTCATGTGATTTTACGTCAAGATTTTTACTATTATTATTCAAGGGAAAAAATTGGACATTGTGTATTCGCTTCTTCATTGATCTGTTCTTTCTAGTACTGCCCAACATAAACAGTATACAACAAAATTAGTTTATAAATACAGATAGACCTGCACATTGTCTGAATTGACACTAAGAGGACAAATCTGTTGCAGTTTTTTTGTAAAATCTATAGACACTAAAACTAATAAGGACATACCTCCAATATTATTACATTGTATGTCCCTACTATCACTACAGAAGAAACTCCAACAATCATATGTTTCATTCATATTTCCATTGTTACATATTTCTTGTAAGCGAGATGGTATTTACTTGTTGGTTGTGTGGTACTGGTAGTTGTCCTAGTAGTTGAAGGCGTACTTGTTGTTTGAGTAGCACTGATTTTATGGCCTGAGCTCTTTGAGCTCAGGCCGTAAAATCAGGCCAAGGACCATGTACAAAACAACGTCCTCGAAGCCTAAGCCAGTATTCTCTAAGTATTTACCTGTTGGTTGGGTAGTACTTGTGGTTGTACTGGTAGCAGGAGATGTACTTGTTGTACAAACATTACAGCTTTTAGCACAGTTTTCCCTCATGTACAAAACATATCGTTGATCCACACAGAAGCGGGTACTTGCCCAGGCTGGACAGTGGCTGCTGTTGTCAGTGCATGCTGCAATGGTAAGGAGAACACAATTCAGATAAAGCTAGTCTGTGAGAACTGAGCAAAGTGTTTATTCAATTCTGCTTGAAGTAGTTCCTCCATTGACTGTTCATGTGATTTTACGTCAAGATTTTTACTATTATTATTCAAGGGAAAAAATTGGACATTGTGTATTCGCTTCTTCATTGATCTGTTCTTTCTAGTACTGCCCAACATAAACAGTATACAACAAAATTAGTTTATAAATACAGATAGACCTGCACATTGTCTGAATTGACACTAAGAGGACAAATCTGTTGCAGTTTTTTTGTAAAATCTATAGACACTAAAACTAATAAGGACATACCTCCAATATTATTACATTGTATGTCCCTACTATCACTACAGAAGAAACTCCAACAATCATATGTTTCATTCATATTTCCATTGTTACATATTTCTTGTAAGCGAGATGGTATTTACTTGTTGGTTGTGTGGTACTGGTAGTTGTCCTAGTAGTTGAAGGCGTACTTGTTGTTTGAGTAGCACTGATTTTATGGCCTGAGCTCTTTGAGCTCAGGCCGTAAAATCAGGCCAAGGACCATGTACAAAACAACGTCCTCGAAGCCTAAGCCAGTATTCTCTAAGTATTTACCTGTTGGTTGGGTAGTACTTGTGGTTGTACTGGTAGCAGGAGATGTACTTGTTGTACAAACATTACAGCTTTTAGCACAGTTTTCCCTCATGTACAAAACATATCGTTGATCCACACAGAAGCGGGTACTTGCCCAGGCTGGACAGTGGCTGTTGTTGTCAGTGCATGCTGCAATGGTAAGGAGAACACAATTCAGATAAAGCTAGTCTGTGAGAACTGAGCAAAGTGTTTATTCAATTCTGCTTGAAGTAGTTCCTCCATTGACTGTTCATGTGATTTTACGTCAAGATTTTTACTATTATTATTCAAGGGAAAAAATTGGACATTGTGTATTCGCTTCTTCATTGATCTGTTCTTTCTAGTACTGCCCAACATAAACAGTATACAACAAAATTAGTTTATAAATACAGATAGACCTGCACATTGTCTGAATTGACACTAAGAGGACAAATCTGTTGCAGTTCTTTTGTAAAATCTATAGACACTAAAACTAATAAGGACATACCTTCAATATTATTACATTGTATGTCCCTACTATCACTACAGAAGAAACTCCAACAATCATTTGTTTCATTCATATTTCCATTGTTACATATTTCTTGTAAGCGAGATGGTATTTACTTGTTGGTTGTGTGGTACTGGTAGTTGTCCTAGTAGTTGAAGGCGTACTTGTTGTTTGAGTAGCACTGGTAGTTGTACTTGTAGTCGAAGATGTTCTTCTTGTGCCACAAAAGTTGCAGCTATTAGCGCAGTTTTCCCTCATGTATGGAACAGATGCTAGAATTACACAGTGGCCTTCACGTGCCCAACTAGGACAGCTTGCGCTGGTGTCAGTACATGCTGGAATGGTGAGGTCACCATATTTGAGATGAAGATTATATATGCGCAAAGTAGACAAATGGGTTCTGAATTTCCAGGTACATTGTCTTAGGATTCTGATTACTCTCAATGAACTTAATCCGTAGCATTGTGCATCGATCTTGGAAAGGATTATAGATATTTTAATTGCTTTGCACTTTGAGATCTTTGGGATGCAGAGCGATATAATAGCATCTGGAATATTATCTATCACACCTGACTTGTCTAGAGTTTCAGTGTGATTTGAGTAGTTCGCTATATATATGTGAAGAAGATGGACAGATCTGTCGGTCGTATCATACTTATATTTATTTGTGTACTATTGAAATACGTACCTGGAGTTGGTGTAGTAGTTGTGGTAGGGGTTGGAGTAGTTGCAACTATGTTACATGTAAACAAATAACAGGAAGTTAGGATTTGACTACGCTCAGCTATCATGTACTGCGAGCATCGAATGGTGCAGAAGAACATAATGCAGATAAAGGAAATCAACGTAGGATGTAGCAGATTGATTAACTTACCTCCATGTACTCACAGGAACTTTATATACCCTGGCTACAATATACTGTTTGGCGGGATACACATCGCCTTTTCTGAGAGACCCTACTCGACGTCTGAGGGGTGATATCCTCACAGCCTGTAATAGCTTATTAGATAAGACAGTATTCCTTTGTGAGAGACCTTGGTTGCTGTGGGTGATGGTAACAGAGGGTGTTTATGCTGGGGAGGTATTTCTGGAAACTGAGTACTGGAGAAAGCGATTTCCAGATGGCATCCCCAGCAATAGAACTCCCATCCTATTCACCACGCTTACCCACGTAAGATCCATAAAAGAGAACACCTGCTCATTAATAAGCTGCCACAGGCCAAAAGACATATTACCACCTTAGAGCCGTAACGATGCTGGAGGAGGGTATAATGAACCAAACCTATCACCTATAGCCAGCCTCTTGAGCAATGCTAGCTATAGAGATAAGACCCAAAAGTGTACTACAAATTTAGATGTTTTCACAGAATATCGCCAAACAGCATTCCATTTTTTACAATCATTATTGAGTGTGGTAAGACAGGATTGACGGAGCTAAGAAGACAAACACAGACCAAAGGACTTACCTTTATGTACACAGCTTATAGAAGACCTATTGAAGACAATTATTATTTAGCATCACAGCCTGATTTGTATGCAAGTGCCAGGCTGTACATTGGTATTTCCGTTGTATTTCATCATTTCCTATAATACTATATCTAAATGAAAATTATCAATTTGCATCATTTATAGAGGACTCATTAAGTGTGTTATAGACATTTTATTTCCTTTTGCTCACTGAGGTTTCTGACACAGGAGTGCCTATGATACTACCTAAGGAAACTCTTCTATATACTGGTATCGATAGAATTAACGTTTGAGATAGATATTAGCAGCTAGACCATAATGATAAAGTACAACGTGTTTGTTGGCTTGACACAGTATATATGGATATAGTCGATACCACGACACCATTATGTCTTCGCGATGCTACATCCACATACAAGTATGAGGTGTTCTTATAGCATTTATAGCATATGATTGGTTAATTCATAGAATATCTATTTTCTAGCTTTGAGTTATGTTAGAATACATTGATATCAAAATATCGATATTGGTTATATTTTCGTCACTTGCTAGTACTGTACCTAAAGCTTGACTAGTGTCAAATTGCAGGTATAGATTCCTCCATGGGAAACATCGATGAGCCACACGCAGTGTAACTTTGAAATAGAGGTATAGTCACTTACTGGTGACCCACTACAGGCGGGCATTGTATATTTCCAACAGCTTGTCCCCCACTTTTTTCCGGTAGAAAGAGACGCCTGTATGGATAATAATCACAAAGTGAAATGAGGTAGAGGGGGCGACTTTTGCAAGAGAATTACAGTATGGTCGTCATCTTTATCTCACCCCTGGTACAAGTTTAGCCATAGGAATAACGTTAGAAAAAAATACTCAACGATCACCCCGGTAGAGTGACAATACTACGCCATGGTCATGGAGTAGTGAATACGAGATGACGTCATAGGCGATTGACCAATCAGGGGCCAGGATTTCAGAGAAAATACGAGACAAAACAAGAGATTTAAACGTCCCTAACAGTAAAAGGGGTGAGATAAATCCAGAACCACACTCAAATCGTATAAATAAACAATGCTCCACTCGTTTGGATGGGCCATAATCGTCACTCGGCTTCGCCTCGATGACGATTATGGCCCATCCAAACTCGTGGAGTAGTGTGTATTTATACGATTCTCGATGCAGTTCTATATAAATACCAATACAATTGCTTGCTGCACCGTTCAATTCTATATCGAGGGGTATTTGCTGCTATGTCTGGGTGTGCAGACAACGGCCATCCTTTCTATATAATTGATATAATATCATGAAGCTCTAAACCCTGATGAAGGCCACATCATAGAGGCCGAAACTAGTAGGTCTGATAATAGCTCAAATAACAACAATGTGTAACTGAATATATAGGAAGGATAAACTATTGTAGAATCTGTGACCTACAACAAATGAAGGACGTTTGGTCGGTTTGAGGTACTTCAAACTACACCTTTCTAGATATTGCTGTTTTAGGCCCGGCGTCCACCTACTACGATAGAATCGTAGACCTCCCGATATGGCACCGATACAAAATGTCAAAATCGGTGCCATATCGGGAAGGTGCAAAATCGTAGACATATGTCTAGACAAGCCAATCCACCATGCGTTGTATGGGGTTTTTATCGGTGTCTAATCGCAGGAACGTGGTCAACTTCCCCGATATCAGGCAACCTTCCGACGCGATTTTGATTTTTTATCGGGAGGTGCATCGTAGACCATATCGGTGCCATATCGTAGTAGATGGACGCCGGGCCTTATAGTAAAGGATTCTTCGGACAACTACTGTTTCCAGTTTCCAGTTGGTAGTTAAGTTAATTTTTTTTAAAAAGCTTCATTCACTTATCATACATATATATGTGTTGTTTAGTACATAATTCTACGCAAGAGAATTACATTCAAGGAGGTATTCTAACGGGGTAGATCAAATCGGGCTATAAATCATTTGCTACAGATAAATACATGTACATCAGTGCGTGCGTCTGCTGTACACTCACCTGAAAATGATAAACACATTGTTGTTCCGGGCAAAAGGCTTTTGAAGTATTCCAAATGCATGCCTTTAGTGAGTAGGCCTGTCGTCCGCATACTGCTGAAGATACATACAATGTATTATAATGTGTCCATTGATCCCATGAGAAAAACACCTCTGATCATGACTTCCCGATGTCAGTAAACTAGAAACGTTACTAAACTTGTACCGTAAATGTAAATATGAGAAATGGGAAGAAGTCACGAATTTGAGATGGTAGTTATAGCATAGATCTAATTGTCCCACGGTGAGACGCAACTTTATTCTGCTTGAGTGCCTCGCCATGAATAGCGTGAAGGGAGTGGGCTCGACTCCAACCACGAGCCGGATCTATGCATCCCTTTAAAGGTGTGTCATACTTCCGTGTTACCTGACACGTAGTCTGTATGGGTGTGACAGAATCTGCCCTTACTGCACAACCATTTCAAAACGTATACACATGCACTGTTTTGGTTACGCGAACAGTTATTCTCATGCGATATTAAAGTATTCCTTCAAATAAAATACAAATGTAAGAGCTTAAAAAACTGTGATAATATGAAAATATTGAAGATTATGTGTCTCTTCTCAGTATGAAAAATACACTTTCAGTATGAAAATATACTCTTGTACTCGAACAGGCTCTCATTCTCCCTCTTTCTTTCTTTCTCTCGTTCTTTCTTTCTCTCTCTCTCTCTCTCTCTCTCTCTCTCTCTCTCTCTCTCTCTCTCTCTCTCTCTCTCTCTATTATAATCTGTGTTCCCATCCAGGTTTTTAAATGCAGCCCAAGAGATATCTAGAGCTTTCCCTTGCTAGAATGTTGCTTATCATGTGGCTGCTAATAGCGAATATTTAGCCGCGCTTATCTGCTTTGTAATATCTCGACTGATATATAGGATAAATAGAATAACTCTTTTACCTACCACATTTTCCTTGATGCTTGTGAGGCGTATGCTTCCCAGTGAGCGTAAGTACGCTTTGTGGGTTCATGATTAAACAGACTGTGACTTTTAAACCTATTATATATATATAGATGACACGTCAGATCACGAAACAACTCAGTGGCGTGTACAGCCAGGAATGGGTGAGGCTACTACAGACACGATGTACACTTTTCAACATACAGAACACTCATTATTTATGACCGGGGGGGGGGGGGGGCACAATTTTTGTGGCATTAATCGATATAAAAGGCTTCCGTCATGGGAATACCAGAAAAGAAGTTTCACCTTATGTTGTATTATGCTCCTCATTCTTCATTGTTAAAGAAAAACCATATTGTAAGACTGGGATGAATGTACTGGTGTTTGTCCTTTATTGTCTATTGGCACTGAACTCCAGAGAATGATACAACTATAGTTACTGTTATGAAGACGTGTACAAGTGAATTGCGGTTGCCCGAGCATTAATCCAGAAGAGTTTATTTACAAGAAGGGGCTACAGAGGCCGCCCAGCCGTGATGTGTCTCCTTTCAGGTCCAAGACGGGAATGCCCGACAGACGGGCCATGTTTGTTTATACGGGAGAGGGTGAAAGGAGCCAGTACAGGTCCGCAAAGAGTCAACAATAAATACAGTTGTTTTCTATGTACATAAGTTACTTAAAAGTTAACCCTTGAAAAGTTACAAAAGTTGTTTTTATATAAAATTTCTTGAACGATAACACTTGCACTGACGACGATCTTCTCGGAGTGGCCCCTTGCCAGCCTACCCCAGTCTTCATCGGGGGCCCCTAAACTTGCTCAAGTCTTTGATTATGAATATTCATTAAATGATTAAACACAATAAGAATAAAGTTCATTAAAGTATGTATCCTTCTCTGACTGGCCCATGAATCAAAGACTTGTCCACTATAAATCGAATCTCCTGTTTATGGCCCCAAGCTGCTCCCTGTAACCCCATACCTCCTCCTCCCCCTCCCCCCTCCCCTCTTCCAGTTCCCTGGCCGCCTGTGTTGTCATAGCAATAAATTTCTGCTCCTGATTGAGATCAAAGTGAGCGACTGGGAGACCATGGGGAAAATAAATCTACTTCTTAGACCCTACACCCACAGTCTATGTTGGTATTACAATTATATGGGTCAGGTCATCATGGGTATCAATCTCCCAGCAGATATCTCGACCAGTAGCTTGGGACTTCTGCTTGGAGAGTGCTGGCGCTACATCACACCAGCCTACATGGCCGTTGTCTTTGATCTATGCTTCGTCGGCTCCGGGGGGCACTCAAACCTCACCCCGCTGTTCCTCCTTGTCATCGTCTCCGGGGGGGGGGGGGGGGGGGGGGGCACTGCAGCCTCACCCCGTACATCCATGCGCCCAACTGCAGAAAAGGAGAGGACCCCTCTGGCAATTATGTTCACGCTCCGGAAGTTTCACCACTATTTGGTGGGCTGACCCGCCCTTGTGAGAACCGATCACACCGCTTTAAAGTGGGTGATGGGGACCAAGGATCCAGAGGGCCAGGTTGCCCGGTGGATTCAGATAGTGGATACCTACGATTTGGCCTTCGAGCACTGCCGACGGATTATCTAGGATCCCCTGTGGGCAGTGTGGGCGGGAGGAACAGTGGAGGCAGGCTTGGAGGAGGAAGGGAAAGAAATCGGTGCTGGGCTGGCCAGTTTAGTTGCCTGGTAATGAGAGACGGAATATTGGGGAGATGGTGGTGCGTCCCTGGGGGAGAAAAGATATTTCAAATGGCAGTTCCCCAAAAGGAGAGGGGAATAGCTCTGGCAGAGAACCATGGAGGCGGGCTGGCCAGCCACTTCGGCTGTGCTCGTTCTATACGGCGCTGTCAGGCCAGGTTCTACTGCCCCAGGTACCGGGTGGACTAACCGCTTTCCGGAAGTGGTTCGGGCCCAGTCTTGAGACAGACTGACTTCCAGAGGACAACCAGAGGCTTATATAGCAAGCCTCCCGGATATCCCCTGATGTCACTTCTGGGACCAGAGTGCCCCCTGGTGGGCTCACGGAGCGTCACCGAGGTGACCTTCCGGAGCCCCTCCAAACCCTCCGGACCCTCCGAAGCCTCTGGAGGCACCTCTGACAAACCAGCAATGCCCCCCCCCCCCCCGGAAGGCTCACCACACTCTCCCCTCCTGATCAATACCTGTCCGCTCCGACTAGATAAATCTGGTAAGTATTCAAAACAGAGAACAACACGTCTTTGTCGACTCCGGAGAAGAGTGAATCCTGGTAAGTACCCATAATGGAGGGCAACCCAATGTCTCTGATGAAGAAGAATCACTCCAGACACATACTCGGAACAGAGAGTACCACAGTGTTTTTGATTATCCCTCCTGATGCGAACTATTGAGGGTGGACCAGTCCCTACCAACTCGCGAGTCCTCATCCTTCCGTCATGGGGTCTCCGGAGTCCCTCCTCCCTCCTTCCCCGTCCCCCCCCCCCCCCCCCCGACGTGGGGGGAAGCCTCTGGCCTGTGACCTGTCGTCTGAAGCAGGTCCTCCTCTGTCTCCTTTTTTTTTTGTCTTTTATTGGTTCCTGATAAACATTACAGTCTTCGATGCTTTACAATAGACACTGGTTTCTGGGCATTCAGGGTTATTGTATAGTATGCTTTGGTATCCGTTATGTATACATTATATTGGCATATTTCCTCTTTATTATGACAATATTAAGACAATTCAACATTTAACATTTAAAACCATATATATCATTCAGCATAACAGGTAAATAGTGTTTACTTTAAGGGTTCTATTATACATTTTTGTGAATCGATTCAAGCATTATTGTTTTCGTTAACCTTTTAAACTCGTCATATGAGGGTGTTTGTCTTACAATGACAGGTAATGAATTCCAGTATGTGCCACCTGTGTACTCAATACTTTTCATGTAAGCCTGTGTGTTCGGTTGCAATACAAGTATCACAGGCGCTTTAAATAGTCTTGTATTTAAATTTCTGTCATCGAGATATTTCAATTGTTGTGCCCTTTTATACATGAAATTACTCATATGTGCGTTCCTCCTCTCCTGAAGATTCCAGTCATCATGTGGAAATTAACAATAGACGTATAGTAGTCAGTTTGGAGTACAGTTCTGAGACAATGATTTTGCGATCTTTGCAACTTATCGAGCATATACTTAGGTGCACAGTTATACAGAAAGTCACCATAGTCATAGTACAGCAATATATAGGCTTTAAATAGTCTTATGGCAGTATCTTTATCCATGAATCCTCTCATTTTACATATGATATGTTCTAAAATTAACTTTTGTAAGAATATCTTTAATATGTTGATTATACGAAAGGTTCTGATCAAGTGTATACCCCAAGTATTTGTAATTGGTAACATTTTGTAGTTCCATCCCTCTCAAATAGAGAGATACATGGCCTGTATTTCTGCATTTGTAGGGAGATCCAAAGGTCATGTACTTAGTTTTTTTAACATTAACTGAGAGCTTGTTTTGCTCTGCCCATAGTTGAAACATATCCAATGCCGGTTGCAGCTTACTACAAATTTCATCCTTATTTGCTACTTCAGTATATAGAATAGTATCATCAGCATAAAGTTTTACATTTATATCAGGTAAACAGGAAATCATATCATTAACAAAAATAATAAACAGAGTTGGGGCCAAGTTGGTTCCCTGGGGGACACCGCAGACCACTCCACCCGCTTGAGAGAGAGTATACCGTTCACTCTGGTAGCTTGTGTTCTATTTTGTAGATAATTCCTAAATAATGCTAAGTTGTTGTTTCTAATTCCGTAATTTGAAAGTTTAATGAGTAGAGTGTAGTGGTCTACGGTGTCAAAGGCCTTTTTGAGGTCTATAAACACAGTTCCAGTTAGCCTACCAACATTTGTCCTCCTCAGTATTTGATCAGTGAAATCTGCCACAGTTTGAGCTGTGGAAAAAACTTTCCTAAATCCTCCCTGGGCCGATGTCAGTACCATATTTCTCTCTAAGTGATTAATAACTCTTTCATTAATTATTTTTTCCAACAACTTGGCCTGTAGTGGTAACACTGATATCGGTCAAAGATTTGCGCAATCAGTAGGGTCACCCCCTTTTGGTATGGGTGTAACCACTGCTTCCATACATCCGGTATTTCTGCAGTCTTAAAAATATCATTTAAAAGATTTGTGAAATGATGACTTATTATTTCTAGGTAATCCTTTAACACACTTGTTTTGATATCTGGTATTCCTGTCAGTTTATTGACTTTAATATTTCTTACTAGTTTGATTATTTCATCATGTTCCACATGGATATTAGCCATGTCCTCTTCGACTCGTTTATCATAACCTTTCGAGGGTGTATGCATATCTTTAGCTAAATTGGGGCCAATCTCAGAAAAGTATTGATTTATATAATTTGGTACCTTATCCACTTCTATATTCGTCCCAGTGGTTTTATTATCTATATTGATTAAGAGGTCTTTCTTATTTGTAGTACCTGGTATTATACTTTGTATGAGTCGCCAGAACTTTTTCTGATCATTTTTATTAATCTCTACTTGCTCTTTATGTAGGTCTTCCTTGAGTTCCATGCTATTTTATTTGCTGCGTTTCTAAGTATTTTTACTTTATCCCATCCCTTCTTGCTTTTAAGCTTTTTGGCTTCTTTAATTGCTAGGTTTTTTCTTTAATTAATATAGCTAATTCACCCGTCATCCATGGATCATCATTTGTTTTAGTCTTAAATTCCTTTATCGGGCAGGCTTTATTTAAAAAGAATTCTGGCAAGTTACGGGCCTTCATGATCCGCCCCGGGCTGGCCAGGTGGCTCCTTCCTTGCCTTCTTGGGTGAGGGGGGGATGGGCCTCTGGTCTCCTCACAGGTGCCAGCAGCGACCCGAGGGGAGCGTCACACCCCCATTTCCTGCGGTCCGTCCTCCCCACAGAGTGTCTGAAGGATGTGGGCAGCCTCCTCCACCGCCTCCTCATCCTCCATCTGTGGATGGGGGGTCTCCGCCCTTCACCCGGCTGCTGGCACCCAAGGCAACCACCCTGGGCAATGGAATATCCATGGGTGGGTGGTCAATCGATGTGAGGGATGCTTCCCCTGGAGATGTACCTGGAAGTCATGCTTCCGCTCATTGCTGTACATGCGGTCGCACCCCTCCACCGGGCAGTACCACCCCAAGCAATTACGGGCGGAGTGAGACCGCCAATGCCTCTGCATGATGTCTCATGAAAATTTCATCTCGCACTAATCACACACAAACTTTTGTTCTGCATGCTTCCCCGTCTCGCAGTCGTCGTCGGAGGATGGCGTACCAAATAGCTCGGGAGCAAGCTCCTCTCTCCAATGACGGTGTGGAAGGTGCCCTGCTCATCTGGGTGACCGCTATGTTGATGCGTTGATGGCAAAGCTAGCCTCACTCCCGTCCGGGCACACCTGTTTGAGCTGTGCCGAGCCAATAGCAAGGCTGTCCCCCCCTTTCCATCGCCTCTCATTCCGCCTCCGATTGTGAATCCCTTACCTTCTGGGCAGTCGTTCTTCTGTTTCTCCATGCAGCAGGTGTCGCCCTCTCCACTCTCCTGAATCACCCTTGCTATCTCACTCCTCATCTTGACTCGAGTGACTGCAGAACATAAACATCTGCTGATCCCACTCCTTCTTGCCATCGCCCTCTGATGCTTACGTGGGCACCGGCTACAGCATGGCTGTTCCATCCTTCCTCCCTTGCCGCCAACGGGCAGCAGTCCCTAGTGCCTGCGGCTAATTCAAGTCATGCGAAAATGAGGATACCCTCTGATTCTCTTAATAATATCACTTCCTCCCCCTCCCATTCTATGAGACAGTTCCATCAAGCACTTGAATGTGCCCGGGGCGTTACCGAATGGCATTTTTTTGAACTGATACAACCCATGGTGAGTAGAGAAGGCTATCTTTGCTGCTGGGGCCTCCGGTTGCTGCACCTCCGGCGGGAGTAGCCAGGACAATGCCGGTACCCTGGCCCACGGTCCCCTTGCCAGGGCCGAAAAGAAACCCAGAGGTGGCCTCAAAGGTGCCCCACTTTCCTCTCCGGAGGCTGCGGGTATCCCCTGTGCAAGGGGGTTCTCCTCATCCAGCCGATCCCCCGTTGAGGCCTCCAGCCCCTCCGACCCCTCCGGAGTCCCGAAGGTTTCCGAGAGGGACTCAGGGGTGTCCCTGGTGCGGCCTGTGGGGTCCTTTCCCCACAGGAGCCTGCATCCTTTTTTTTCAGGATTTCTTTTATTTTGGTACTTTTGTTAATACATTCATATGTCAATAATATCTGCACATAACTGCAAAACCAATTAAAAGATGGCATCCAGTCAGCTTGGTTGCCTGTTGCTGCTCTTTCTTGGGTTGTCACATAAAGTTTACATTGTTAACTAGGACACACACAAGGACAATGTCAACGTTTATTCATGACTTAACAACAGAGGTTGGTAGACAGAGTGTGAACGGTACTGGTAATGAACAGGAGCCCCCGGCACAACAAGCACTGGTTCAATCGTTAACCATCCAATACACTCTGTATCCTTACGCAAACACGCCTGTCCTGGCCGATGAACAGCGGGAGGGTGTCGATCAGGAGGGTCACAGGGAGGCTTCCGGAGGTGGTTCGGGCCCAGTCTTGAGATGGACTGACTTCTGGAGGACAACCAGAGGCTTACATAGCAAGCCTCCCGGATGGCCTCTGACGTCACTTCCGGGACCAGGACACCCCCTAGTGGGTTCGCGAAGCGTCACCGAGGTGACACTCCGGAACCCCTCCGAACCCTCCCAAGGCTCCAGAGGTGCCTCCGGTGAACCAGTGGCGCCCCTCCAGAAGGCTCACCACACTATGTTTGATAATCAGTATTAATGAAGGAGTTCTGAAATAAACCTTGCACCTGAGACTTGACCATAGACTTGCTGAAACCCTTGATGATGGCCCTTCATAAAAATAGGGAGAGAGACACGGAGAGACAGATAATGATGCAGATGATGATAGAGACAGAAGGAAGACTCACACAGGGACAGGTAAACAGACAGAGAGCCAGACATATGCAGACAGGGACAGAGACAATGAGACAGACAGAGATGCAGAAAGACACATACAATGAGAAATAGTCAGACACCCCTCCGAACCCTCCCAAGGCTCCAGAGGTGCCTCCGGTGAACCAGTGGCGCCCCTCCAGAAGGCTCACCACACTATGTTTGATAATCAGTATTAATGAAGGAGTTCTGAAATAAACCTTGCACCTGAGACTTGACCATAGACTTGCTGAAACCCTTGATGATGGCCCTTCATAAAAATAGGGAGAGAGACACGGAGAGACAGATAATGATGCAGATGATGATAGAGACAGAAGGAAGACTCACACAGGGACAGGTAAACAGACAGAGAGCCAGACATATGCAGACAGGGACAGAGACAATGAGACAGACAGAGATGCAGAAAGACACATACAATGAGAAATAGTCAGACAAACGGTACATGCCAACCAACAGGGACA
This sequence comes from Alentia gelatinosa, assembly GCA_950022655.1. Lineage (NCBI taxonomy): Eukaryota > Metazoa > Annelida > Polychaeta > Phyllodocida > Polynoidae > Alentia > Alentia gelatinosa. The sequence continues at coordinate 21,606,400 of OX465580.1, read as the reverse complement.
GAGACAAAGATATAGTAAGACATTGATATGGACATACAGGGGCTGAGACAGAGATATAAACAGAGAGTGTCAGACATTCAGTATACAGACAGGGATAGTGCCAAGGAGACAGACAGAAAGGCAGACAGCTGGGGACAGAATACAGACATAAACAAAGAGAAATAGACATATATACTAACAGACAGGGACAGATGATGATTTAGTAATAACACTCTGGGTCTTAAGCCATACCATGATAACCCTCATCTCCCACCCTCGCACAACCACTCCCTGTAGATCTACTTTCTTGACCAGCTAGCTGGGATCAAGAGCCTGTTTGTTCTGGATCACTGCTGCTCAACCACTTTACATTGCATGTACATTTCAAATCTGATGAGACAGATCTGACTGAATAGCAATGATCTGATGGGAAAGACAAGCAAACACAGACCCAGTAAGGATGGGGTTGGTGGAAGGGTAGGCTTATAACTCTAGTCTATCTCCACTGACCAGGTTATTGAACCTGTCATACTGAGACCCATTTAGAACTTGATTAAGAATAGTTATTAATGCATTAGGATACACTAATTTTGATACCAGAAACGACTTTCGTTATGTAATCAGTTTACATATTTTGTTTAAATACAGATTTATATATCTTGATGAATATTCCTGCTAATGATACCAGAGAACATCTATTAAATCAATTGAGAGTTTTAGAACAAGCACAACTCCACAGCAATCCGTAGTCGGTTTTAGATGAGGACTTTATTTAAGCAGCAAGTTTTCACAACGTTTCGGCTTTGGTAGTAGCCTTTTTCAAGCCTATTAAATCAATTCTTTAGGTTTATTGAAACATTTTGATACTTGATTCTTGATCAAATTCCCCCAATTCTCCACTTTCTTCAATTTTGCCGGTTTATCACTGATGAGATTCATTATTAGATTGAAGCATACTCACTACTCTACAACGTCTAGGGAAATATAGACTAATGAAGCCTATGTCAGTCTCCTAGCATAGATCTTGCACTCTACTTCCTGCGGCTGCTTGTATCTCTGCCTCAACCTGCCTGTTTGGGCCCAAATCTGGCCCATATGTCAGTATTTGAAATATCCTAAATTTATAATGCTTTGGGGAATATTTTTGTGTTCTTCTTGTAAATAGAGATGCACATATTTCTATGGTAAATCATATGTACACTCATTTCTGTTATTTGTTATTTCAAACCAGACATAGTCACAGGGATTACTTTCTTCAGTGGGAAGCACCTCATGTGATGCAGGGTTTTGTTTATCAACATGACACATGTGCCCAATCAAAGGGAAAGTCTACTCAACTGTGGATTCTCTATATACAGTGGTTTAAAGCTGAAAAGAAGCAGCTGGATTGTCTGTGAAGCTCATTCAACAATACCCACAGTTCCTAACTCATAACATAAGAATTGTTTGACTCTCATAACTTTTTAACAATTGCCTTGTTTTGAATGCGAAAAGTTAACTGGTTCCCCCTGTCCTTAGTGGATACCCTGGGAATCAGCATTGGATTGGGGCAAAGATTAAGCAAGCTATCACCGTGAAAGTTCTGGGAGGTGAGTGGGCCTATAAGGAAACTGCTACAGGTAGGCAAGATTGGCGGGCGGGTGGCGTAGCAAGCATGCTGGCCGAGGCAAAATCGCCCACAGCCAACACAGCCTGCCGGTACTCCTGGCCCTCCCATCTGTCAATGTTTTCACGGGGATTGGGAGTGAACAGTCAGCAGAACTTAGGCAGAATGATTCTAGAGAGTAAATTGCAAGGTTTAGATATGTTTTAAATGTGTATTTTTGTCGAATATGTTTATCAATAATACAGAGCACCCATGGAGGTCTTGTAGGTTAGGTGCACCTTACGTGAAAGAATTGTGTTTTGTTGCTATATTTTGTATCATTTGTGGGAATGAAGAAGGAAAAAGTCAGACACCATGATGCTGAAGAGTGCAGTGTGTGTATTCCCCTAGTTTCAGTTTCACAAAATAGCTTTAGGTCTCACAACATAAACAAAACAATGATATGACATCTCCCCCTTTTTGAGATATAGAAAATACTGTAAAGTCTTTGGCAAGTTGGGAACAATACTGGTTATTTGACTTCTTGATCTATAGTAGATCTATATAACTAGACAGTTTATAATGACTAAACTATAGGCTATGTTATGACAGTCCTTTGTCTGTAGCAAAGTCTTTGTGTTTTCTGAGACAAAAGGACACTTGGGTATTACTCATAATTAGAAATAACACTTTAAAAGTCTCTCATAATCCTGAAGGGAAAATGTTTGTTAAAGATATATGTATAGAGAACATATAGTAAGACAATTTAACAAGTTCAGCAATTTTCAATAAGCCTTTTTGGTTGCATGAAGTTCTTGTAGACTGGGTTTTACAGGTGTCAGGGCCTGTAATTTGACAGTCTCTGGAGTAGCCTATTCTCTGGGGGTTCCAGAAATAGGCTCAGTCACTAAAGTATCAGGGACAGATTTTGGTTCCCAGAGAACATCTTTAGGTTTCATATCAGGTATAGGCATTGCTGGTACAGGCTGCAGATGGTGACGATCCCTGCGTTTCACACCAGAAGGTGTCTGCATGATGTATGATTGTGGCGTGTCAGCTGCTGTCTTCACTGTAGCATGCTGTGACCAACCCTTTTAGTTGTCCATTTTAATGGTGACCTTCTGGCCTATTGGCAAGGATGGTAATGCTCTCACACCATGGTGATCATCATAGTTCTTGGCATATGCTGCGTTCACAGCCTGATCCTTCTCAAGAACAGTATGTCGTTCAGGCCATCCTGGCTCTAGAGTTGATGGCAATACCGGAAGAGTTGTCCTGAGATGGTGTTCCATCATCAACTGAAATGGACTACACCCAGTTGCAGCAATTGGTGGATCATGCTAACCACAGATCTGGCTGGTCCAACAGGTGCTGCTCTGTCTGAACAGCACATTTAGCTTCCCCATTGGCATACGGCAGGTGGGGACTAACAGTGATGTGGCTGAAGTTGTACTCGTTGGCAAAGTCCTTAAAGTAGAGGCAACAAACTGAGGACCATTGAACATTGCTGACCACATCTTTTGGAATCTCAAATCGAGCAAAACAGTCCTCGACATGACTGCAACTGCTCTGCTAGTGGTTGAACCAAGGTTAAGGACTTCGATCAACAGAGAGTTGTAATCAACAATGACTGTGTTTAGCAGTGGCATTGTATCTCATCAGTCTCATAAGAAGATGTTGACATCAAAGTGGGACATTTTCCAAGTCCTTATCATTGATAAGGGGAGCTAGTGGCTTGTGATCAGTAAATATACAAAAGTTCTCCATGCCACACAGATAACGGTTGAACTTTTCACAAGCTCAGACACTTGCAAGGCACTCCTTTTCAATTTGAGCATATTGTTGCTCAGCTGATGTCAATGTCCTTGAACAGTAAGCAATAGGCCTCATATGAGGATTCTGTTCCTGTAGAAGGACACCTCAAAGTCCATATGAGCTAGTGTCAGCACTAACAAATATTGGCTTAGTGACATCATAGTAGGCTAGTATAAGCGTTGATGAGATGCGAGTCTTTATCTCCTCAAAGGCCTGCTGTTGGGGCTTGTCCCAACACCATTCACTGTCTGACTTCAGCAGGTCATTTAGTGGTCTCGTGATCACAATTAGTTCAGGAACATAAGACCCAAGGTAGTGAACCATGCCTAATATCGGTCTTAGTTGGGTAACAGATGTTGGGGCGGGCATGTTCTGAATAGCGGAAACCTTGTCATTGTCTGTAGAAATACCATCTTTAGAGATATGATGTCCGAGGAACTTCAGTTCTGTCTGTCGGAAAGAACATTTCTCCTTTTGAGTTTCAAGCCATATGCTTTAGTCTGTCCAAGACTGATGCAAGTCTATCGTCATGTTGTTTAGCATCCTTCCCATACACCAAGATGTCACCCACGTAGACGAAGATACCAGGAAGACCGTCCAGTACTTCAAGCATCTTCCTCATAAAGCTCCTCCAGCTGACGCCCCAGCCGACGCTCCATATAGAGCAGCGGGTTGCGGACAGTGGTGCCGTCTGGTGGACGTTTCACACAGTTATGGAGTTCTGTGCTGAGGCGATAGGCGGCATAGCGAGTGGCGATACACTACGACGCTCTGAACCCGTGAAACCCGCCTATCGAGTGGAGCAGCGTGCCGCCATGTTGGATTTTTGTACGGGAATGTTGACAGATCATCAAATAACCGCGAAATACTGCGGTTTATCGAAGAATGAAGGTACATAAAGATGAGACTTGATGCTATGAATGTGTATGGCACGCTTTGGTGCTAGAATTCTACCCAAACTACCGAAATTATCAGAGTTTTCGGTCTCCGCTTTGCTCCCAGGTAGCGCCCCGGCCGTGTCAGCGGCATTCCCTCGCCGCAGGTCCCGGCAGAGCTTGCGGGCGGGTGTCGTACTCTTCAACAGATGCCCAACAGATTGCCAATTCCAGCAGACAAAAACTGATGAATCAGTTTTTCGGCCGACGCTATAATTCCATCTTGTGGAGGGTTGTTGGAGCATTGGCTGGGACACCTGTAAATTCTGGTGGGTAGAAGCGCATTTCTGCGCATTTTAGCAGAAGCCACCGCCTATGGTCACGCAACCCTCCAACAACTGTGAGCAACCATGGGGGGATGCACCAGCCACCACCAACAGATGCTCAACTAACCCAGCAACCAAGAGCAGACATCTGGCAGATGGGCATCGCGTGATGCTCCATCAATTACACAAAAACAAAATTCCATGAGATGTTCCAGCAAACATTGTAAGGGCATTGTACGTTTTCGTCTGGTTGGTAGAATTCCCACTTAAAGTTACACCCCACTGTACTCATACCATCCTTTATACTACACCCATACCCCATCCACATTATCCTACACCCACACTCTGTCCTACACCAATACCTCACTTTGTTTTACACCCACATCTCACTCTGTCCTACTCTTACTGCACTCTTTCCTGTACCCACACCCTATGTCATGCACCCAGATCCCATTCAGTTTATACCTACACTTCAGTCTTTCCTACACCTACAACTTACTGTCCTGCATCCACACCTCACTGCCTGGAGTGTGTGAATGTTGGTCTTCTTGGGAGTAGTGTTATCATGGACATTAAACTCAAGAGATACTTTGTCCGTGGTGTTATTGATGGGACTGGATGTTGATTGATGTATGTGTTGGGGTTTGTGGGTGTAAAAGTGTTGGTGGGTAAAGGTATTGGTGTTAGTAATTGTTGATGTTTTTGCAAGGGCCCTGTTCTGTTAACGATAGATGTCTATTTGCTACTTGATCTCTTCATGTAAAATACTGTGTCTTTGATTAGATTAATCAATATTCTGCTCGGAAATAAGACAAAGGCACATTAGCATCGCGCACAGCTCAAACTGTTAGCAAATTTGGAATATATGTGGGCACAAATAGAGTAGCTCATCCATGATATATATGATAGAGGAAAGTAACTCACAAACACCATGTCAGCTAACCCACTAACCATTTTCCTGCAGCACCCAACTCACCTGCACAATACACCCAGGGATGCCAGTGAGAAAAAAACGAAAAGATTATCACTTCCATATACAAGTTTCGGCAATCCTTTACCTTAAATGATACCTTGGCACTAAATATGAATAAAAACTGATTCACAAGCTATGCACAGATACCAGAGAATTTAAGATATACCTTTACCACAATATGTCGTGTATATCCAGGTCACAATCAGTTCCTCACTCTGATGTTCATACCTTTATCATCAGAAGATAGACTTGCTCAAGTCTTCATAAAGATTTATATTTTCATTTTCGTCTCTTTTTATTAATCACCTGATGAAGCTAGATAAAGCCTAGCGAAACGTCGTGAATCATACTTTGATACTCTAATTTACAACACTACCTGTACTATTTGGTTAAATAACACCATCATTATAAAAAAAATACTGTGTCTGTTTTTTTGTGATCTTCATTTCTGAATTTCTTTTTATAAATACTCTCAATTTTTCAGAGAAAGCTATTGGTCACTGCCTCAGTTCCACGGTTAACCTATATTCAATTTTCAAAGATTTGAACAAGCCTATGGATTGCCGCCACTGATACTCCCGTTCCTGCTGTCCGGCCACTCCCCCAGCCGCCGGCCTCTAATACACTATATATATAATTGTATTTATTTTGTGCAGACAAAATCTAGGAAAACTGAAATCCTTCCTACCTCAGGCACCCTATATCAGAAGTAGTTATGTCATGTGATTTGTCACATGATTTGAGTATTCCACTATGTTTATCTAGAATTCCTTCAACAAATTTTGATCATACGTATTTATGATGCCTGGATGCATCATGCTGCAGTAGCCACGGGGATGCCTGGATGCATCATGCTGTGGTTAAAAGGTTTTAAAGAGGCGTAGAGAAGACACGAACACCAAACAAATCCATGGTATACCATAAAAAATTTAATGACATTGAACAAATTACAAATCATTGGTTGCACGTGTCTGTCCTTGCCGCTGAGTGTGACGTGGGATCCACTGAAAATGTACAACTCCAACCAAAGCGAGGCGGGGGTCCTCACTCTCCAAGCCGCACACTGCTCGGCCACCGCACCGGTGTGTCCACCAGTTTGGCCACCACAGGGACTGAACCGACTACGGCGCCGCCTCGTGTGGTGCGCCGACAATACAGTTATTATCACAATAGCTCATACGTACAATGACAGTTAGTGTCCCTCCTGCTGGGGGTCCCTGCTGCTATGCTCTCAGCTCCTCCGTACTCCTTCTCAACACTACATACATCTAGGTTTAGAAGAAAGTCGAGTCCTTCCAAAGAGGGGCCTACTGCCTCTAACAGTTTACTACACAAAAGAGGTCAGCTACTACACCTACTGGTACCTCGCCTCAAGCTCTTTCTACTTCGTGCTGCTCCTGTTCCTGTTTGGGGAGTGTTCACTATTCCAGCTTGGCCACGGAGGCTCACATATTAAAGGTCTATGACACATTAGGGCAGAATTGCTCATATACAAGATAAATAACTGACCCCACAGCATGTAAATCGTTGAACGCCAAAGTGGCGCTAATTAATTGCAGGCAAATTTCAATACAATAATTTCCTACCGAATATCAATTCATTTCACAATTGGGGAGCATATCTGATAGAATTATGAAATAAACGAAAACAATACCCATCATAATAATTTATGGTACACCTTTGCATTTGACGTACTTCCTCAAATTGATTAGTTATCTCAAATTGCAAAAATAGCGAACACTCCCGATACCAACGGTACCTGTGTCACGCAACCTGAAGGCGACCTTAGTAACTAAAATATTCAATATTAAGTAGCCTGGTGTCACGTGTGACGTCACATATACATTTCGTGACCTCTTGCTCTTTGACCCCTGACCTTTGACCCCCTGACCCTGGCGTGATTCAGTACTAGACAGCATAACGGTCTGTTATTAATGCGATGGAGTGAAATGGTTCTCGAGAGTCCTAACAATCCCTTCACCGTGATGCCTCCTTATCATTAGTAAGTCATATAAAATAATGATAATAATAATAATAATATATATACACTACAATCCCATTAAAAGTGGGCACAGCTCATTTGGTGGGAATGGGGAATCAAATAAGGCTTGGCCGCCCATGCGGAGTGTGTGATAACATTACCTACAGTGGCCGAGAAAGATTTTTGGTTAATAAAAGAAGTCTAGGGACGTGCTCTTGCAGAAAAGAAATATGGATGTACAATGGTCGAAAAACGAAAGTGGTACGGCCATAGACTTACGGACCGTCCTTGCAAACATCAATACTAATAAAAGATGGGACTTAAAAACCCTCCGTTGGGAGTGTAGGGTTCTTACATCAATCTGGTCGTGTGTAACTGAGTGGGACATTCGTAATACAGGATGTTCTGAAGCAATTCATAGTTCACTGTTACGTGTTTACATACCATTGCATCTTATGTTTAAACAACATAAAATTATCAGCACATATACACAGATTGAACCATACATGGACATAACATAAAATTAGCCATCTTGGATTTCTTAGGTAATACATTTCATGACATGATGACCTTGAATCTAGGCTGTGACCTTGAATATAGATATATTTGAGGAGGCAAGGTCAACCGAGCCAAGACCCCCTGAAATGCCCCTGAAAGCGCCAAGCCATAGCGCGTTTCTAACGGATCTCCTGAGGGTGCCTGCCGCAGCCCAGCCATTCAAGTGGTAGCACCAACAACACAATCTTCATGGTCAAAACAAGTGATCAAGAGAACTCCCTGAGGTTTAAGTATTCAGCATTCTTATTCTATAACAAACCATGTCTGTTGACGCTGTTTGGTTGTCTTTCGTTTCCCGTAGTCCTCTATAAGGATATGAACATCAGCAGACTTTACACATGGTACACTATATTTATCATTTCCGTCTTAAACGATTTGTGTTACAACACGTAGGCCCATTAACAAGCGTGGGCCATGTCAATACGACTGCCCACCGGGCATCAATTCAAGTGATAGTCAAAAAGAGGATACCGAGCAACACAGCCTCGGCACATAGAGGCTCCGTCGGCTGTCGGGGCTGCGGCTGGCTCGAAAAATAATTCCTTTGTCTTTAGAATAAAATATCAACAGAGAAAAGAAACCGGGGAAGATCAAGTGTTGGAAGCCAAATGGAAATATCCACGAATGACAGAAAACGGGTGATCTCATGACTTTTTTTTCTCTTTGTAAAATTCAAATAATTCGTTATACTTTCTAAACATGAATACACCACTGACTGACACGTATTACACTAAATCTGAACACAATTTCATTTAAATTTTTAGAATTTTAACCATGACACAACATTGTACTAGAGCAACATTCTGTGCTAGGATCGTCATTTTCATTCATGTTTTGTGGGTATGATATCGAAAGGTGACCAAAAATGAAGGTTTAAAATTGTGAAAAGGAAATAGGTATCTATGTCGTTAATACGGTTGCGCGCAGTGTTGCAGCGAGTATACGCGAACCGTGCCTGCACGGCACACTCTGAGGCTGCTGCACACTTATCCAGGCTTTCAGAGGGTCTTCACTCAATACACAGACTACATGATATACATGTACATTTTTACACACTCAGCAACATTTCCCTACAATACACACAACGGCTGCCAGAATGCATCCAAATTATCCCTTTTCAGAAAGAAAAAACGTTCCGTCGACGCACAGGTAAATCATTGACCTCTCTCCAATCACTAAAATAAAATATCGGCACGTTTGTTGATTTTTCTGTTAAAAAAAAATTGAGTGGTAAGAATGGACCGATAGTACTCGACAATGACAACAATACTTGGTGTGATGTTAAAGGATTCACGTGCACTGGTGGTGCAGGGCAAATTCTGTAACGTACGCCCTACGGACCAACCAGAGTCTGGCTACGATGAACAGAGTAGTGTGAAGGGATTGCACTGTCTCGTATGGATGAATCGCGATAGGCCCCAACCCCACCCGTCTCCCATAATTTCAATCATTCCGGCAAAGGAATATATTGGCACTATGCTGCAATTGTCGTCGGGGCCCTCTTGTTTTATGTATTGTTTTAAGGCCCCTAGAATTTAACTGAAGTACATCTACCATTTAAGTGTTGCCTCTTTCTGGGATTGCTTTTACATTAAAAAAAACATCATATGAGACCGTTGTTTAAAATCTAGATCTATTTTTGGAAGATGGGTGCACTCTAAAATTTGAAAGTTATAAAGGGTTTGGCTGCATGTAATATATAACCTTAAAATTCATAAAACCTCCTGAATTTGGCCTTTCAAGTATCCGTCCTTATACCTGCTTACAGCGTTCTAGCTACCCTTTTGGGAGTTTTGTAGTAGACTTGGTCGCAGCACTTTGTCACGTGCTTGGAAGCACAAACCAGGTGCTTTCAGACCCTCCACGATGTGACCCTATCTCAATTCTCTTTGGACACAAGGGCCCGGGTTCCCATTTGCCAGACTGTTCTGAATACGAGCTTAGGTCCCAGCAAGTAGTCAATGAAGTGTGAGGACTCACAAATTATACTGGATCTGGATACAAACCTGAATCAGATAGGGAGATTCATGCATCGAAGTGAATAAAATTACCAAAACGAACTGAACACGAATAGAGGCACAACTAACAGGAAAATAGGATCGATTCACACGAGAAAAAAGAAAACAAGTTCATGGGTATATGAGGACTCTATGGGGAGAAAGACTAAATATGCAGGCCATCGTTGGGAGGAGAAAAAAATTAGGCTCGATGATACGTCTAAAATTGTACACGAAGACAATGTCTTCAATAATGCTTTGATGCTACTTCAAGACAACTTGATACTGTATACAAAGTCTTGAAAATGATTGCTGTACACTACATAGTTCGTACTCCACATGGAGACAAAGGACTGTGGTAAAATTGTATGCATAGCCAACAGATTTGCGTCCCCATGGAGTAGGGTCAGCACTGTCACGTCTGCACGCATTTACACGTTCATTATTTAAATTCAGATGCAACTGCCAGGTTCCTGAGGGATGGCTAAGAAGTATATGTTTGTGTCCACCAACCGTAGTTGCCTGATCTGATGAGGCAATCAAGTGAACTGGCTATCACCCCATACTGTGCATAGGTCATATCAGCCGAGGCAGGTTTTCACCCAAGAACAAGATCTATTCTTTCGCCAGATTTTCATCAGAGGATAATCTTAACCTGTGTTTAGGCTTAAGTCTTACTAAACAAAATATATAATCTTCTAGCAAGGTGCAGCTCATTCAAGATGATTCCTAGTTTGCAGAAATTATCACAACGAAATAGACCGCCTGTTAACTCTACTGCACTTCTTAAACGGATCGAGGTCTACGGTTTCCTAAACTTGAACTTCATATTACTTTGAATGTACTTCATAACGTGCAACAATTCGAGTTACTTATTCCAGAACATATTCCCTAACTTCAGGTGAGTGGGATCAAATAATATTTACTTTATGTACTATGTCGCTCTGACCATCAAATTCGAAATAAATTGGTTTGTAGCTGCCAAAGACATAGGTCAATTCAAGGTCATGGAGCGAGGTTTACCCCGACTCCAATGAGGTTTGGGCCTACAGGCTTGAGCATAGAATGCAGCTGGGCCAGAACTTGCAAGAATCATGGAAGAAATTAGCTGAGCACATTTCACATGAAGAACGGTTGACTTTCAGGCCCTGGCAGTTGCAACATTAGATGCTCACCTGCACTAGTTCACATATGATCATGCCTTATCTCGATCCAGACGCTGTAACTGTACGCAGACATAAATTATACATCATACATTCTGGAGGATCCAAGATTCGTTTAGCAGGTGAATAGACTGCCCTAAAAGAAGTATATCTATATTAGCTGGTCGCTGCACATTTCTTACCTTTCAATAGCTAGTCATTAGAAGTATGTACAGTATTTACATAACCATTCACGTCATCATCTATTTCTCCCCTATGAGTACGGCGCCACACGGTGCAGGCTCCTTGAAACACAGGAGGCACGCCCTCTTTTGAGTGAGATCAAAGTTCATGAAAGAGTGGCTGCTTAATGAATAATAGTTTACTTATCAGGAATTCGGTGACCATGGAACAACAACGGAGCTTCTGAAGAATGCAGCAGGAATAACTTGGCACACAGACACACAACAGACAAAACTTGGAGCAATTCTCCAACGGAGTTGTACTCCGAGAACTACTAACTACCTTGTTTTCGTGGTCAATCATAATCAGAAGCATTGAAAAGAATGTTTCTTTATGCTTTTGACTTAATCAGACGGCGGATTTTGTTTGTATATAGTTTTGAATAAATCTGATAATGTTTCCACTCTCCGCCAGCACACCACAGAAAACTAGGGCTCTGACAAGGAAACGGAGACTGATTAGATGAAGACAATGCCGATAGGGAATGGACTAATCAGGGACAAGAAGAAGAAGAATCCTGGCCTGGTATCACAGTTACACACACAGACAGGAGACCGGGAAAGACACTCTCTTCTTGTCTTCTTATCAAATAGAAGAGAATCACATACATCTCATGAAAAAGTTGAAAATAGTCTGAATAAACCTGTAGGTATTGAGATATTTTTTTCTTCATCTGATTGAGCATGTATTAAGGGAGAGACTCCTACTGCCGATGCTGGCAAGATTCATCACCGATACAAGGATGTAGGGGCAAAATACACGCTTACCAACACTGATGAGGGACAGAAACCACCACAGCATAATGGTGAATAGCGCTGTTGTCGATAAATAGCTGCTGTTTCCTTATTTCTTCCTACAATGGCAGTGTCACTATGACCTAGGCTTCTTTGGAAACTACGCAAGCCCACATCAGACCTGCTACTATCTACATGTATGAGAACGTTGAGCAACTGCAGGTCTGAATCAAGCAGGCGACAATCTAATCATAATAATAAAAAAAATTTATAAAGGCAATAATAATATTGATAAGAAAAAAGAATGACATGGCTGAAGGTGTGCCTTTACAGACAAATGCCCCCATCCCAGTCCACCAAGGAGGAACAACCGAGAGTATGTCAAGACAGAATATTCTCAAATGAGGAAATCTACGCAATTATGTGGGTTCGTTAGCATGTTGGTAGTTTAGGGGATTCCCTGGCTATGGATGACGAAACAATAGAATCATAACTAGTTAATTCAAGATGGCACGACACAAGTGGCACATAGAGTATCGAATAGTTTTTCGAAATAAAACATAATGGCATGCACTTCACTGTTTCATATCCATTCATGAACGTAGCACAGTGGGGAAAAAATGGCGAAGTCGGGAAAAAAAACATGGTCTCGTGAAGTGCGAGAAACCCAGTGTCAAATTACACAGCAATACAAGGTTTCAACATGGAGACCCATAGATCCCTCAAGGATATCATGAAGACGGTCTGCTGGGGAAAAATTCTCAATACATGGTACAATGGGTGTAGAACAGGCCAGTTAAGAATCGAATTTGCAGATGATCTGACCTCAAATATCAAACATTTCTTGAACCAAAAACAGTGGTATTGACACAATGTATGAAATACTAGAACAAGATGTAGCGTATTAACGTGTAAATGGATTGTATACATGTACAGTATCTGAGGAGTATGGAAGAATTTGAAAAATGTATATCATAACTATGATCGTAGTGTCATGTGATAATGGTTAATATCTTTCTGATATTGATACGTTTAAATAGGGTAATATCTTTTTGTATACCATCAAAGTTATCATGACTATCAATGGAAACTTGACATGAGGCCAGAAGGCTATTCGTAAAGAAAAAAAAAAAAAGGGGGGGGGGAAATAAATAAGACATCAAAGCTTATATCTAAATGTCATGGGTGAGTGTTTGGCAAGCAGCTCACCGTAATAAGAAGACGTGCCACTACTCACTGTATGCAAGATGTGAGGACTACTTTACAGGAGTACCTACGACAATAAGAACTTTTTGGACACTAATCATCAAAATGCAAAAAATCTTCTTGATTCCATTTCCTGGGCGGCGCGCTGACCAGCGACCGTCAGGGAATGTGGTGGGACTGAGAAAGATTACCATTGGTGCACCTGGTTAACCTGTCAGAGAGCACTTAACTAGTGGTGGCCTCTTGTGGTGACATGGCGAAATCTAGCCAGCAACGTCACCAGAGGGCGTGTGACGTCACAAGTTGCCAGAGAAGAAGAAGAAGAGTCACCCTGTGACGTCACAGGGTGGTGAGTCTGAACCCGGGGCCTCGCCCACGTCAGGCCTCGTCCGAGGGGCGGGGCACTCGTAATCCTTCCATGGGAGAATTAGCATGAGGCGTCGGTGTGTGAGGAATGATAATTTTAATAAGACAACGTTAAGTGTTCTTGTCCTTCTGATGGTTGTTCACCTGGTAACGCATCTTGGCGGGGAGAGGAGGGTCGGTGGTGCGGGGCGAGGTGGTGAAGGGTGAGGTGGTGGAGGCGGTGGAGGTGGTGGTGGTAGGTGTGGTGGTTGTGGTGGTGGTGGTGGTGGTGACGGTGGTGACGGCGGCCACCCCCTCTCCCCGCGTGGCGGACGCGCGGCGCGGGGCAGCGGCCCTCAACTCGTCGTCTTGGGCGTGGACGTGGAGCTGGGCTTGCCGTAACAGTTCTCCACCATGAAGTAGCGCACCTCGTGCTCCGTCACCGGCTCCGGGTCGGACGGCGACGGCGACGACGTCATGCTGTGCCGCGGCGAGTCGACCGACAGGTAGGACGCACCGCTCAGCGTGCCGCCGTGGTTACCATTGATGACGTCAGGCGTCTCGAGGCGCGGCGACCGCTGCCCGCCAGTGTTAACTTGGAAATGATGAGGGTGATGAGAGGGGTGGAGGTGGCGCGTCACGCGAGGCGGTCCCAAGCACTCCTGCTCGTCCAGGTAGCTGCACTCCACGTCGGAGGAGCAGCGACGCCGCACTGGCGTGTCTGACATGCCGCCATCAGACGCTGTGACGTCAGACATGAGTGCCTCTGAAGACGTGGCCAGGGAAGACTTACCGACCGACGTCTCTCGACTGCTCTCCAGGCTCACCGTGGTGTTCGGACCGAGGAACCAGTTAGACCGCTTCTTCATACGCATTATTTGTCTCCGCCGCACGTTGTCAAACCGACTGAGGCTACTTATACGTTTGTTTTGTGATAGTGATTCCTGAGTTGGGCTGTAGCCCTGCAAGTGAAACGAAATTTATTTATTAGCAAAATTAATCCATAAAAATGTAGATAAAAGTTTAAGATATGTGCCTCGTTGTAACTATTGGTAGGAGTGCGAGTGAGGGCATAACAATACCCAGGAAATAGACATACTTTACAGAGTTTAAAATGTAACTCGAAGGGTTGGCTGCAGGATATTCTATAGACTAAACTGACGGGTTTGCCCTAGCTACGATACTTATATTTGACCAAAAAAACCCCATTATTTTTGAGGGGGAAAAAAAGAAAAGTAGACCGCCGGGTATGACAATGTAGTCATATCTTATAGGCTTGGTTGAAGTCGGGGTATTTTTTTTCCGCCGAACGCATGCTGTCTCCCACACATCCCCGGGATCGTGGAGACAGCCCGCGAAGCGAAGAATTTTCGATCCACATATCTTATAGGCTGTTCAATACGTACCTCCAATGGCTGCCTGCAGGATATACTAGACTAAACTGACGGGCCTGCCGAAGCTACGATACTAACATCTAAGAAAAAAACACCACTATTTTGTGAGTCAATTCATGTCTAATATAGGATAAATTTGAAAACTATTTTCCGGTATTTCATGAAACAAATGAGAAGTCCTTCAGCTTTATAGTTGCCCACGGCGACTATTCCAGAGAAGAATAAAGGTTATCCCGGCGATTCCGGATCCATTTGAGTAGTAGAGCAGTGTTGAGATGGCATGACACCTTACCTTATTGACTTCGGGTGCGGAGAGCGAATTCATATGCTGCAGCTTCTTGTGCGGGTTGTTGTCCACGTCGGGGTCCTTGTAGGTGGGCTGAGGCTGCAGGGATTGCGGGGAAGGCGGGGAGGAGACCCGCATCTCCACCGTGCTGCCCTGTGACGCCTGGGTGTCCGAGCGGAGTCGCGTGCGCCCGTAGAACTCCGCTTCTGATATGGCTGAAAACACATGTGCACGCTCAAAGACTGTGCTTGGTCATTTCAGGCCACAATATGAATGTCGTCTGCCTTCGGGTTTTGCTCGTAATTTCGTTTTCATTTACAAATGCAAGGATTTCCATCCAATTAGGAAGGATGGGTACATTTGCAAATGCATAACTTTCCTTCACATATAGGTAAATGGTGGTTAAGATAAAACAATCTCAAGAAGCGAGCATTAAGACATGCACGATTAAGGAAATATAAAACACAAATATATTCTTTAGTAAGGGACCAGTAATTGGAAAAGGACGTACAATCTACAGTTAACTAAGTTGTAATTAACATGACATAGTTTTCAAAGGACGATTTGAATAAGATTGCTCTTTTCTAAGTCTCATGATATCATAATTTTATATAGCTGAATCTGTCAAATGACGATCTCCTCTACGGTTGAGTTCACTCAGCTCTACCAGTTAACTAACACTTGAGTAAAGAAGGTGAACAAATATCAGTCGTGAGTGTGTAGCAAGGCTTGGGACAGGACGAGAGTCTCAAATCTCTATGATGTTCTTACTTTGTAGTGCAACACAGTAATTTACACATACATAAAATTCAAAATAC
Organism: Alentia gelatinosa; assembly: GCA_950022655.1. Lineage (NCBI taxonomy): Eukaryota > Metazoa > Annelida > Polychaeta > Phyllodocida > Polynoidae > Alentia > Alentia gelatinosa. The sequence goes on along the minus strand of OX465580.1, from coordinate 21,590,143 downwards.
ATTAAAGTCTTTTTTTTTAAAATATCTATGTATTAATGTCAAACATATAGAATGACTGTTAATATGACCAGACAAAACATCAGTAACGTAAATACCTTTATCTCCCCCGACTTTTTATTTTAAAACAAATATAAATTTGAATTTCGATTTCTGAAAGAAGTATTGATCCTGGGTTGGAATAAAATGGCATTATCCTGTTTGTGCCTTGTTTCAGCTCACGAGCCGACAGCTCCACTACATAGCAGCAGAACACAAGGTTAAGTTGGATAAAAGATGCTCACCGTCAGCCTCGGCGTCGAAACCATGTTTCTGAGCCTCATTTTGAAGCACTAGCGCAAATAATCGCAATGACTTGTCATCTGTTCCATGCAGAAAACCAAACATTCGTCATACAATCATGCGGGTTAGAGGGCAGGATGACGTCAGGTTAGGCGGTGGCGGGGAGAGGAGGGGTAGTCGTTGAGGATCACACTCTGTGATGTGAGCAGGTGGGTGTAGTGGTGGTGGTGGGGAGCGTGTGGTGTGAACATGGAAGGTACAAAGAAGCAGTAGGCGTGCTCTGCTCGCCCGCCCTCGTAATGAAATAGTTCCACCATGAGCTGGCGTTAAAACAGATTGTGTAGCGGGACGGGGTGGACACAGCAGATACACGGAGATGGCAAGCGTCCAGACAAGATTCGTCTGAGCAGGCTTTTGATATATATAGAATTATATTCGTGAATTACTGACGACAGTTACAATTCACAGGTGACGTGTGCGCAATAGAGAATATAAGATCTAATGCATTTTTGGATATTCATTCGGAAATCACGTTGTCTTTTGGAGTAAGCCTTCTGTAATTTGTAGGAGGTCTCGAAGACATTCCAACGTCAAGCTAATTTCACTGAGGAATCTAGTGATTGGCGAAATGTTCGTTTTAAGGCGAGCTTAATTCGCCGGGTGCAGGACTCCCAAATCCGCCAGGGCTTTCCACGTTTTGCCACGATAATTTAGTTTTGTTTTAGAAGGAACGCTAGTCATGCTAGAGAATTTAAACAAATCCAGACAACCACCAAAAGGGATAGTCTGGAATTCAATGAACTAGGTCTAGTGTGCACGAAATAAACATGCATACCTGCATTACATGGTGTGAGATAGATGTACTGACAATAAATATTTTATTCGCTATCCGATCTATGCCCTCTCCGCCCTAAGCACTTATGACTAAGGTTAGAGAAACCTTTCAATCGCGAGAATTATCCGATATTGTTATCTGATATTGCATCTAGGTTGAATGGTTTTCATTTGAATATTTTTGAACAACGACCTTTTATGTGTCATGATTATTCTTTATCAATGTCACGTTAAGAAAGCTAGCTGTTTTAAGTATAGCATGTATGGCATGCGGTAATAGTAGAATTTTGGGAGACTTACCTGGTAAGTTGAAGTAAAATTGAGATTTTACCGAGGACAACACGGAGTGTTGTAGGGGACAGATGAGATAAGGCGGGAAAGTATCACGTGACAGCAGAATTTATAAAAAACAGATCAAGGAAACTAACTCATACTCATGATCCCCACACACACTGATCATAATATACAACATCAAACATCATCTTAAAATTTTTCCTTTCCTAGGGTGGTGCGGGTAGGGCATCTGTCCCCTACAACACTCCGTGTTGTCCTCGGTAAAATCTCAATTTTACTTCAACTTACCAGGTAAGTCTCCCAAAATTCTACTATTTTACCTCGGCAACACTCGAGTGTTTCCGGGAACCGATGAGAGATTTATAGGTTATGTTTCCTTGAGGTGGAGGAAAAAACGCTCCCCTATCTCAACAAACCAACAAGAACTCAACTTGTGAACACAAGGTATTATCGTATCGGGTTACTCACCCATACTATTGACGTAGGAGTGCCCCTTGGACACCCGCCGTTTCTCGGACGATCGGCTTGTTATAATGCCTCCTGAAGGCCTCCTCCGACCGCCAGCCAGCATGTATCATCAACGTATTGAGGTTTACACCACTGGCGGCTACAGCCGAAGCGGCTGCCCCCCTAGTGGAGTGGGATTTATACTTTCCAGTATCTATTCCAGCTTTCCCCAAAATCATCAGCGTCCACCTAGCCAACGTATCCCTAGATATCGCCTTGTGAGGCGGAATAAAACTAACGAGAAGCTGTTTCTCGTTTCCCCTTTTCTCTTTTGACTTCTTGATATAGACCAAAAGCGATCGTAGTGGGCAGATTTCCGGGCAGTCCGGAAACCTCCTCACTACGATCGTATTGAGGGGGTCACCCAACTTGTTTGTCTTTAATAATTTTGATAACATGAACATAAAGGAGTCAGACTCCTGAATAAGGCCCTCCAACGACAGGGCCAAAATGGTCTGGCCTCTTTGGCCTGTGACCAACAATAATAACACGGCGACCTTTAGGGTCAAACACTTGAACGATAATTTCTCGTTCTTCCCCCATGACTTAAACAAGTCAAAAACTTTGCCCACGTCCCAAAACTCTGAATAACGGGGCCTCGGGGGGTTCCTGTTATATACTGCCCTCACGACTAAGCAAACATTCGGGTGTTGTCCGACAGAAACACCGTCATACAATGGTAAAATTGTTGATAATGCAGACCGGGCTGTGTTAATAACACTGTAACCGACACCCTCCTTTGCCAAACACTTCAGGAAGCGACAAACCTGGGGTAAACGAGGTTTCAATAAAGGGGTCATAGTTTTAATACAATAAACAGCCCACTTACTTAGATAAGTACTATAGATCTTTTTTGTTGAGGCCCTCCAACCATCAGCCATTAATCTGATGGTTTCGTCATCATAACCTTCTGACTTCAGTTTCTTGTAGAAAAAAGGTATGCCTCCAATGGGGCACTGTTTACGATACGGTTTCTGGGCTTTCCCACCGGAATTAGATTTCCCCGTCGCTTCCTGAATGTTAGCTTTCTGTTGGACAGGCGTCTTAAGCTGGCATACCATGGTCTGTTTGGCCATGCGGGCACCACCAACACCCCCCTCCTTGGGACCTCCCTTAGTCGACGGAGGACCCTCGGTATCATGCTGAAAGGAGGAAATAAAAACAAAAATTCGTTAGGCCATGGTATAGAGAAAGCATCTGTCGCCCAGGCATCCGGCTCCGGATGCCAAGACACATATTTTGGCAATTTTGCATTTAGCCTGGATGCAAACATGTCAATGTCAGGTTTTCCGAAAACTGAGACAATCTTTTCAAATATCCCGGGGCTAAGTTCCCATTCCATTTCATCCTGGAATTTTCTACTCTTGTAGTCTGCTAGGACATTTTCAACCCCTGGTATGTGTTGTATGGTTATTCTCAATCGTCTTGATTCACACCATTCCCATATTTCTCTAGCCATTTTATGGCATCCCTCCGAGTGTATGCCCCCTCCATGTTTGACATACGCCAGTGCTGTAGTGTTATCTGTGAATACTTTCACATGCACATTTTCTTCCTGAATCAGTGATTTTAATCCAAAAAGAATTGCTTTTAACTCCAGCACGTTTATATGGTCCTGACTCTCTGACTCATTCCATCTACCTCCTGTGGCTACTTCCCCACGATGTGCTCCCCAACCCTCTAGTGAAGCATCAGTACAGATGGTTATCGAGGGCAAATCTATTTTGATGTTCTGTTTAGTCTCTGCAACATTTCCTAACCACCATGTAATATCCTTTAGCCCTTCCGAAGCCAAAGTCATTTTCTTGTCAAAATTTCCTCTATTTCTTTCTAGAGCTTTATTTTTCTCTCTTTCTAGTCCTTTAATGTGGACTGATCCATACTCTACTGCAGGAGAGTAAGCTGTCATTAAGCCTACTATCCCCGCTACTGCTCTTATTGAAGGTGTATCCTTTTCTAAGACCTCCAAAGCTGCTCTTCTAAACTTATCCCTTTTTTCCCCGGGCAAGTTCACATACATATTTTCTGAGTCAATATTAAACCCTAGGAAAATTATCTCTTTCTGTGGCTCCATCATAGACTTCTCTAGATTTATCGTGAAACCCAGTTTATCTAGCACCTCGGCTAATGCTAATACAGCTTTCCTGCATTCTTCCCTAGAATCAGCAATCACAAACGAATCATCCAAGTATGGGAAACATTCATACCCTTCCTGTTGTAAGTACCCAAAAATCGGGGCCAGAATTTTTGTGAATATTCTAGGAGCACATGCCAAACCATTTGGCATCCCTACAAACTGCCACAATACACCCTTCCAGAAAAATCTGAAAAATTTTCTAAAGTCAGGATGGATTTTTACCGAAAAATATGCGTCTTTCAGATCGACCGAGGCCATGTAGGCCTCTGGCCTGACCATATCTAAGGCAGTTTGGAGAGTTGTCATCTTGAAATGAACATGTGGGACACACTTGTTAAATTCTGTTAAGTCCAGAATCAGTCTATGTTTACCATTAGGCTTTGGTCTGAGAAAAACATTTGAAATGAATTCCCCCTCTGAATGCCAAGCCCGTTCTATCACTCCCTTCTGCGACAAATCTCTGATTTGGTCTTCCATTATATTACATTCCTCTCCTGATAATCTATAAGGATAAGGTATTCTAGCCTGTACTGGCTGTGTCCAGAAATCAATCGTGACTCCGGAAACCATCCCCAAGATCCATGGATCTTTAACAATTTTAAACCATTCAGAAACATGTAATGCAATATTTCCAGCCTGAAAATTTTTGACCAGGTTTTTTGGATCAAAAAGAGGACTCACCTGTTCTACTTTTGAGGCCCCTTCTTCCCAAAACCCTGTTGTTGTTGGGTCTGGGAGTGGGCTGCCTGGGCTGGTGGGGCTGGCTGGCGGTAGGACTGGAAGGCACCATATCCTTGCTTTGCCGGGAACCGGTAGTATGGGTTGTATCCATAACCTGGCTGTCCTCCCTTGAACCTGGGACCCTGGGGCCTGAACTGCTTCCCAGGGTAGGGATGGTATGGATGTGAAGTCTGCTTCCTTGGCCTATCCTTTGAAGTCGACACCGGTTTCTTTTTAAACTTCTCCTGAAGCTTTGCCGAGACTTCCACATCCTTTACTTTGGAGTCTAACTTCCCCCCGAAAAGCAGAGAGGGATCAGACTGCTCTCCCTCCTCCAGTGACAAAGCTTTTGTATAGTTCTGGGGGACAATCTGCCTGAGGGAATCCCTTCTCCTCACTGAAATCCCACTTGATGTCAGGGACAGCATCTCCATAGCATCAACAATGTTCTTTCCCAATGCATCTAGGTCTGAGTCCTCCCCTTTCTTCAAAACTAACTCAGCTACTGGAACCAAAGCATTTAATGCCCCGACCACACCTTTCTGTATGGTCTGTAAAGACACATCCATCTTCCTAGCATCCACCCCCACTGCACCATACAGTTCACTGTCCAGTTTAGGGGCTGTTGCTTCGGGTATATTAGCAATAGTCGGATACTCCTTTACTTTTTTACCCAACTCTTCAGGGGAGAACTTTACTCTAAAATCTTCAGATATCATTTGAGCTAACACAGGGCACACAGCTGGGGCCTTTTTATGCACAGATTTTGTCTCATCTAGCTTTTTCCTCAATAAAGACAATGTGTTTCCAGGTTTGAACTTTGAGAAATCTATCTCACCTTTTTCCGATACTCGATTCCCACCTTCGGGAAGAGCTGCAGCGGCTGTACAACCCAACTCGAGCGCTGTCGTGTCCTCATTCCGCACTAAAGTCGCTGTCTGTTCAGGTTCGGGATCTGCGTAAAATCCGCCGCCAACCGTTGATCTTAGACTCCCCGCTTCCGACGAGCAGTAGCTCGACATGTCGCCTTCATGATAGTACGGGTAGGAACCGTAGAACGGCGGAAATTCCGCGAAACCCGGCGCCCAAGGCGCATACGGCCCGCTCGGCCAAAATGGCGGCCGGCAACTCGGCGGCGTTCCGTCATCATAGCGAGGTTCGGCCGACTTCGGCGCGCTCTCGGCTACTTCCGGTCTACTCGGCGTCTTGTTTTTTACAACTTTTCCGTTCTCTACCCAAATCTCCTCCGAAACGGATGGATTTGCGTTACTTTTTGTCGATTTATCTCCTTTTGATCGATCTTTCTCTTTTTTGTTTGAGTTTGACGTCTTCTTACCCGAAACCTCGGCTTCGGCGTTGTCCGCCATCTTGGATTCTGAAATGCAGACGAAGACGTTCGTCAAAATCCGCCCAAAATGCGGCAAAAACCAACCATCAAGGTAAATAAACGTGAAAATTGATGATATTAACGTTATAGAGACGCTATAGCGTCAAATCTTTTCACCGATCGACTAGAATTTCACGTTACTGTGAAAAATTTTTCGATCGATGACAAACGTCACCAAGCTGAAGCCCCGCGGAAGCCAGCCAGACGTAATCGTCAAAAAACACCGAATTCGGGTAGAATTACTGTACCTCGGCACGAATAATGTCTCCCTCGGGCTAATTTCAACTTTTGCAATCCAAGTCGCAAAAGAATTCCACAATCATTCAATTCGTTTTGAAAAATACGTACCGATTATCCTGCTCGACGTGACACACGTCTTGCTACGTTCAAAAACCGCCTTCGAACTGTGCTGTCACGTGATACTTTCCCGCCTTATCTCATCGGTTCCCGGAAACACTCGAGTGTTGCCGAGGTAAAATTATATTCATGTCCTATAATACATATCATATAATACCGTGCCAATCATGTAGCTTAGGTACCCGGTCATACTGCCCAGTAGGCGAAAATAATGTGGTGGGGAGGCTACAATGTTCAGGGATGTGAGATTCTAAGCTGCTGGTTCTAAAGGGCCTACTCTGAATTGCATTGTATCCGCCTTACATACTCTAGATAAATGATGTTAATTCAATTCAATTTATCTCCTAAATTATGAAATTGGTAGATTATCGGTTACGAAATTGACAGTAATGCATATGCAGGCCATAATGTTTACTCATGTCACATCCCTGAATATCAAGTCTGGCTAGAACGTAACGCAGCATGGCTGTAAGAAAATATCGGCAAGAACTCATGGAGAAAAAGACAAACGAATTAGTGGGCTCTTGTTCTGAACCCGGCGCGAAAAACTCCATCCTGATCACAACTCATCATCCAAGCACAATTCTCTGTAGAAAGCGTCAAGGCTACGGCCAGTGACTGCGGCGCCCCGTAGCGGGGAATGTGCTCATCAATCACAAGGCCAACTCAATGTCAAAGAAGCGAACGTGTGAATGGCTCTCTTGGAGGGTAAGAAATAAGTAAAAACCAGGGGTCTTCTGGAGGCAACATCCGAGGACCTCTTGGGGTCGTTGGCTTCTACTTACCCGACATGGGCCGTGCCGCCCTGTTGGGGGCCCTCCGGTACACCACAGATGGCGTACTTTTAACTAAAACAAAAGGCCTCGGAGTAGGTAAAGGGCACAAACAACGTGTGTCACGTTCACAAGTCTAGCTCTCTGTTCTCCTTAAAGCCTTGTGATCATTCATAACCGACTTGGGACAGCTTACAGGGGAAACAATGCACACCGCTATGAATTAGATAGGTTTACATGATGTTATCGTAAATTCGAAGGCTTAATTTTGTTTTAATATCCATATTTAATTTATATCGTTATTCTTAAAATGTTGATAGGAGGGGAATTTAAGGAGTTTGGAGAGGCGTTATTTTATGGTTTCAGTTAAGTTATGTGTTGATATTTTACGGCCAGACAGGTGGAACTCAACATTAAGTATAGCGAGTCCGGGAGAGCAATGCCTACTGGTATGTCAGGAAACGAGAGCCACCGACACAAAAATATACAATGATTGGGGAGCGACAGGCCCAAAGAAAGAAAGTTAATGTCTCTGAATAATTTTCTTTTTTTCTGGCGGTTTTTCTTAGAGGCTTTTAAACTTCTTTAAAGATTTGGGGAACCATTTAGGTGCCTTGTACACTATACATGTAAAGTATTTCCAAAATAGAAATCACGAACTTCTTTATTTTAGCTTTCTTCCACGGTTGGGGCAGCCGCTTCTCCTGAGTAGATCATTTATGGGTCTTACTACGTTCTCTATGTAATAACATAAACTGGTGATATCACTCAAGTACTCTAAGTTATCTGCAGGTCATTTCTCCAGTAGAAAGATTACAAATGCTTACTACTCTACTCTTTGATAAAGTTTTCAAACAAAAGGCGCACTACATTTAGAAGAAAAGCATCAGCCTGAGGATCAATCAACTTTATCCCATGAAGGATATTCCTCTTCTATAAAAACTGGTATTAGTCTCTAATCAACAACCATTAAATTATATAAAAAAATCTATTTGCCCGAAACAAAACCTGAGCGGGCTTCATGCCTTTACCAGTCGATATCACACTAATAGACAAGCTACCTGTTATGAACACCATGCACATGCAAGACTAACTATGAACTGAATTTCTTCGCTAGTGTACGTATAATTCAGGTACTAAGCTCGAATTTTGCATGCAGTCAGTAGCTAGCCGAGTCATACACCTCTAACTACATATGCTTCAAGCAAATATATTCGCCTCACGAGGCAGTGCATAAGTAACTAATGCAGAACTCTCGGTAATCGCATCGACTGCTCACTCATGGTCACACAAATATATCTGTATGAAGCATCAACTGGGGACCAAAATTCGAATATGATTAAGAATGAACATATTGTAAATTAAATGTCAAATTCACTTGGATAACTGATGTAAATTCAATAAAATATATCAGGCTCAACAAGCAAAAATTATGCAGGCTGTGTAAAAAAGTTACTAAAGTTGTATGATAAAGTAATGGTTTTCGGGAAACATTAAAACTGAGCTTGTGGGTGAATTGTTGGTATTTAAAAATTGCAAGTATCTGATAAAAAAAAGCAATGATGAAAGGGGCAGATTTTCTCTCGACAAAAACACGAAGCAATAAAAACTTTGAAATCTTTACAATAAAAATTTGTCTTTGTGTGTGAGATTACAGGGAAGGGTTAACGGCCACAGGAGGTTCGGTGCCTGTCACACTGGGATTGGGTAGGGTGAGGGTTGAAGCTCTTGCATACAAGCACTCGTCCATCCAAGTTCCGTGAATCAATGTATACTGTTAAACTTACCGTGCAACCGGAGGTTAATAACAAGAGGCAGTTTCTTTCTCTCAGGGTTTCAGAGGGCGTAGACCACGACTGAAATCCTCTGCCCATCATATCACACACAAACATATTCCACTCGTGCTGCACACACACGTCTTACATCTAACCAAGCCGCATGCAAGCAACGGTCAGCAGTCACATGCCAAGTATCTCCTCTGCCTCTCTGCCCCACACTGTGTACCAAGATCCAGCCACACTATAGACTGAAATTACACGTGATGCTTCCATACGGCTACAACCAAAAACTGAAGCAAGAACTAGAAGAAAAGCTTCGTATGTGTGTTGTGGCGTAACGTAATGAAGAACCATTTAGTAACTCAGCATATTACGCTTCTATCGTGGTGAAAGCCACGTTATCATGCTCAGCTTTTTTTTTTTTTTTTTTTTTTTTTGAATTTGTATTATTTTTGTAACCCAACCACCCCTGTCTACTTAAAGAGCATGCATGCGGGCCAGGTGGGCGGGCAAGCGGGCAGGCGTCGCCGTGTAGACGGACACCCGAGGCCGCCCTGTCCGGGCTCGGGGTACTTACATGGCACCGAGCCGCCCGTCGGGTACTGGTAGTCGTAGCGGAACCTCTCCTTAACGCGGATGCCGGTGCGCGTCACGTTGGCGAAGTACTGGAGATTTTTCCGGCCGAACATGTTGGCCACGCCGAAGTCGTCGATGAGGATGATGAGCACCTGAACGGCCAGCTCGATCTTGTTGGGGTCGTCGGAACACGTGTGGAAGAGGGACCCGGCCACCGACTTGGCGACGGCCTCCGAGGACATGGTGTTGTACTCGGAGTGGTTGACGATCCGGAACCAGGTTCCAAAGAGTAGAGCCAACAGCTGTTGGGCCACGGCCGGCAGGGATGTGATGATCCTGGGTTAAAGGAGCAAGATTCATTAGTTTGATTCATGAAACGTGGCTATGGCACTTCTATGGGCAACCGATGCTACCTTGAAAATGACAATTACTCATCAAATCCAAACCGTTGCTATGCATTCTCCAGGTAAGTGATGTCAGAGAGAACATCACGCATAACAACCACCCTTCACAACAGTGACATCACACTATTGTGGGCGTTTTCTGGAGCTATATTAAGACCAAAAAACGGACAGGCTAACACATTAGGTTTATGGTTAGGGGATCTGTCAGAGATTGACAGAGCTGGGTGGGGGTCAAGGTTTCATCCGAATCGGACTCTTCAGGCATCTTAATGTTTGGCTGTATCAAGGCATATGACATTGTCACATTTAGGAAAGTACTGAGATTCATTAGTATGATTACTCGCTAAGATAATCACTACACACGCTGCTATGCTAGGCTCAAGACTATATCAAAATAAGCCTTGATGTGAAAACACTCTGTGAATCATTATTGAACAACTAAAAAATATCTGAGATCGTAAATATCAAACTAAAATAACTCTTTTCATTTCAGTCATATTTAGGTGGTGGGTACCAAATCATTTGTACTTTATTTTTCTGTATCCCTTTAATTTCTAAAGATATTTTTTCTAACAAGCAAAGTTAATATCAAGAAAGTGACACGGAAACTTAGCCAACTCTCAATGTATCACGATTTTGAATTTGTGTATCAGGAATATATGTAAAGACATAATCTGTTTATTCCACATGGCATAATGATAGGTGTTAAAAGGTAAAAACTGATAAACTCGTTTGCAAAGGATCAATCCTGCAAACGAGTATATATATAATGGGTACCATAAAATTATTCGCTACTACACAAAAGAAGATCGAGAAGTAAATTGAGCATGCATAGAAATACAGAAGTAAACCAATACCACCAATAGACTAATTGCATCTGTGACGTCTTACCTGTGGATCTCCTCATACTGCTCTACTCTGTTGTCAATTTCCAGTATTGCCAGCAGTTGTTTTTCTACCTCCTCTCCAAAAATGCCGCCAGGAATTTTCAGCAGAAATTTCTATTCATAGAAAAGGCACGTGTTTTAACAAATTACTTTCGGGAAAAGACTTAAAATGGCTCGTGAACCGTTATCATCTATCCATGAATACAGAGGCGAAAGAGATATAGTTGATGGGAAGACATAGAATAATTACTTGAGAGATTCCATCTACAGGGATGTCAGTTAGGGGTGAGGAAAAAGAGAGGAAATATTTTTCATGTGGAATTTACTGCCCCCGAAAGACTGAGTGAACAGGGAAAACACATCGTTATTGGTCATGAAATGGGGCTGTAGTACGGCCCAATTTATTCTTTCTTTGTTTTATACAAGAAAGAAAAGTTTATAAGCTCAGACTGATAACAAGGATTTCCTTGGAAAATATGAAAAACTGCTATCTCTGCATCTACATATGATAAAATGTGAATTAATCATACCCTTTTGGTTTTTAATTAATGTGAAAGCACCCCATATAATATGTCACCACGACTAATTTATTATTTTGTTTGTCACCTCAAAAACTTATGGTGTGAGGCCACAGAGAAATATCACTAGTCCTACCTTGAGTACAGAGGCGAGGGTGTAGAAGTTGTAGTTGGTGAAGATGACTTCCTTGCCCTCCGCTAACCGCTTCATGATTAGCTTGGAGTCACTTGGGTTACCGGGACGACGAAACAGATCCGTGGTGGTGACACCCTCTTTCGCTATGTAGACGAGCATGTCCTGAAGGGAGTACGGTAGAATTATTTATACATCGCACATAAACACCATCGCTGCCAATTCATCAGCCCAGTCTTTCTTATATAAACACCGATTAATGGGATTCGAAATCTTAGGAAAATAATGGCAGCACTTAGAACAATATGCTCTAGCATTCAAATATAGTGGGCTTTTTAAAAAAATATGATATTTCAGTTTACGTTCCTTAGTGACAAATCTGACAAATATATGAATTTTCACATCATGTGATATCATATATCTCTCCTAGTAATGTAAAGTCAATAATTTCATCAGTGCACCGTTCTGAACTCACTGTCGATCATATAATCGCTATTTATGAATTTTGCGATTCTAAACTATTTCTTCTGTAAGGCATTTGTATCTGTAAAGTTCTCTTTAAATTGCATATCATCACTACGATATCCCATACTGTGTCCAAACAAACTTGATCTAATTAATGTTTGTAAAATGAAAACAAGGCGAGCCGACGTCCTTCTCCCCTCCCCCCAAAAAATACAAAAGAATTTATATTTGTAGTTCAGAGACTTACCACTAGCGGAATGGGAAGACCATCTCCCTTCAGCGCCTCCGTGAGGGGCACACCGAACCTTACTCTGCAATGACAAGTTTACAGCCACAAATGGTAAAGAAATTGCAAATTTCTCACCTCCTATATCCTTACGTTTATCAAGTAAATTGTCAGATTATTCAAGGAAAAAGGGAAACATCAATGAACAATTGTGGCAAAGATATCAAATTGATCGACACCCGTATATCTCTGTTCTCAAGGTGAGTGGGCGTCGCCCTGTGACGTCACGATAACCAAAGCCTTTCCGCGTTCTTCTTGGATTACCATGGCAAGATGGCAAGAAAATCTTCCGTATCTGAGCTGAGCAAAGAGGTCTGAATGCCACAATTAGAGGTATCCATTTTTGTAGTAAAAATAAAAGATACCCTCGAAAGGACTAAAAGGTTAGATATAGTCTTGTTATAATGGGACTCCTATTATATACTTATATTGCCAAGTTTACTGAAATTACATTGCATTGTTCACTATCTTCACATTTGTCATTTAAGTTTGGTTCTCCAAAAGGTTTTATTTCAAAACACATTTCGAGTTGTGTTATTTGTTAGTTTCTTATAAAAAATATTATCTTTTTAGTTCTTATGCACATAGGTCCGTTGGTTATTGCATACACTGTATCACATTTAAAAAAACTTTCAATAGCAATAGGAATTGTAGCAACAGGTAATTTTACAAAGCGATTTATCTGCCTTTGCAGGCAAGTGAGAAAGTTATTTTCGATTATTCATTCCAAGCTCTCACTGCAAATGGGTGAAGCATACGTCAGGAAAAGGACAAATCGCAGTTGTAGCGAAATATTACGATCACAGAAACATTATGGATGTATTCAAACCCCGAGTTTCGGGGGCAGAGGGACACCTCTCGTGTAGCACACTCTAGATTCTGCAGGCACGTTTTTCACAGATGCATGGAGTTAGTTTCTGTAATTTCCACGGGGAGGCAGTCTGCTCAGGCTAAGTGGCGCTACCTGGAGGTTCGAGGCAAAATGAACCAGTTTTTGCTCATGGCACCACCTGGCAGGGGAAGATGTAAATGATGGGCGCAGGAAGGGACAGAAAGAACGGGAACGAAGACAAACTCAGAAGGAAGACAAACAAAGAATGGAACAGAACTCACAAAGCAACAAGGGAAGCGACAATTAAGCCATGAGATAATAATACAAGGATATAGGAAAACATAACGAATTAAACTTAAATGGCGATATTTCACAAACCTTTAAAATCGAACACAATTTTGACCATTGTCTAAAAGAATAACACTGTTAATAAACAACGACGGTACCCGATACAAAATCACATAAACAGATATGCGCAAATGAAAGAAAAGAAAACCCAACCGTTTGTGAAATACGCATGGTGCAACACAAATATGAAAACTGACATTAGACATTAGATGGGTAATAGTGAATATGAAAGACACTAAAACCGGTCTGAATGAACTAGACATTGGGAAGTTTAAAAAATAGAAAACCCTGTTCATTCTGTGGGACCCGGATGGAGCCAAGCCTGAACAACCCTGCAACCCTTAGGGAAAGAGTCTAAGTCAATGATTGAGAAAAATATTTGCCCAATATAATGTAAATCAATAAGGATTGAGCGTGTAATATGACTAAGTACGAAAGATATACGTACACCTTTAGATCAAAAATAGGTATCATATACAAAGAAAAGGATGGGACCAGTTGTGACGTCACTTCTGGGTCAAATGCCACGTGCCAAATTCGCGGGTCAATTATCTCATTCGCGTCCAATGCAAATTCAAGTTTATAAAATTTATAGTTTTAATAACAAGGGGTAACAAGCCATTCGGGTTCATACTGCCTGCAACTGACATGCGGCAAAAGTGTTTACTTACTGCAAGCTGATATGTCCGTATTTGATGTAAAAGTAATCAATTATAATTCAGATGGGAATAGTGTAATCCGTAGAGATTATGAATACAAGTCAAGGGTATTATTTACTTCGGTGAGGGCCAATACAATGGCCAACTAAGCAAGAAATCGAATTCTCTTACATCAAAGGATCTTTACAAGAGAAGCATTCGGCTACTGCAAGAGTGCATGCTTTGCCTTAATTGTACCTTATCTTAAAGTTTTCCAGTAGAACTACATGCCAACGTTTATAAATGGAAAGACTAAGTCTTAAGAAATACCCACTGACAAAAACTGTGAAATACTTTTCGCAGTTTGGCAGTAGAGTGATAGATATTGAAGAAAATGTAACTGACCGACAGAATATTTCTATGATAGTAATGGGGTTATCTAGATAGCTGAAAGAGAAAACGCTCTACGATTGAAAAGAAACAGAAACTATGTCCCAAATGTGGCAGGCAGTGCCATCTAGTGACATCTGGCGCCGTCAAGCCACCAGATCCTACACTAAGAGTAAAGAAGAGACGATGCAAAAACTGGCAGAACTGGCAAAATGTGATAAACACTGGAATCTCAACAAATGTTAGTGGTCTCTAAGGGGAATTTAAGACTAAGAGTGTGATGCTTGATTTCCTAGCTGGCCTCCGGAATCAAAATGCAGTCGGTTCTTAGTCGAGAACTGTGGAGTATTTGGAGTGGGTTCAATATCACCACGCACAACGTAGCCATGCAGATCGAATATTAGGGGACCATGCGGAATAGGAAGGCCAGCAAGCGGGCGGAGTTGGGTTTTTTTCTGCGTCTACAGTAAGTGAGGGTGGGGGTAAATTATAAGGCACTACTCTCGGGACAACTGAAATGCGGGGCAGTTGCCAGCGTGAAGAAGTGAAGTGAAAAAAAAGTGTTAGTGTGGAGAAAAATAGTAGTAAGACGGAAAGCCGGTGGGGAGTGTTATGAAAGGAGTGGATGTGAAAGGTGTGGGTTAATCGTGGGCATACTCACTCTGGAAGCAGCTGCCTGGCAGAGCAACCGGTTGCCATGGTGTCCGCGCCGGGTTGGGACATTGTGAGGTTCAGATAGGTACCAATGTTATACGGGAAGGTTTGGTTGCTTGCAGTTCTAGAGTAGTCTACACAGAGACATAAGACCGTTGACTGCTGGTACAAAGCAGTGCGACCAGCAGCGGCGAGGGGCTACGTTAAAGTAGGCCCCCGTGGGCTGAGACGAGGGACCGGGCGAGGGCAGCTGCAGCCGCCGGCGAGCAGGCTACTCCGGCCAGCCGGACCAGCGGGGCAGGCCGCACTGTGCGGGGCGAGTCCTACAAGAGACAGATGGCAGAGAGATGCGCGTGAAGAGAAGATCAAATTAACCAGATCTCGTAGGTGCGTATCACGGTGCTTGTTGCTGTTGTTGTTGTTTTTTGTTGCTGTTGTTGTTGCTGTTGTTGTTGCTGTTGTTGTTGTTGTTCAGGGCTGTGACCCGCTTCATCATCTGCAGCACCAGCATGTAGGGAGCCACCTGTTGGCTCGGCACCGCACTACAACTGTCACGGCGGGAAATCACGTTTGGGAGGTTTGGTAAGGAAGACAGACAGAGAGGTAGGACAAGGCGCTATCTTACGGACAGACAAACAAACAAGTACGGCACTAACGAAGAGACACACAGGTCAACACCATGATGGGGACAGGGTCACCTTATGAGAGCCAGGTGTTTCCTTCACATTCAGGCGGGACCTGTTCCATAAAGCAACCTGTCTGTAGCGGATAATGACGATAGTCGAGGAGGTCATGACATGGACGTTGATTTGCACATTATTTGTAAACGTGTAATCATATAAACGATAAACATGAAAGAGGAGCCCCACAGGCAGCCAAGACTCGCTTCCTGTCTGACGCAATCTTGATGAAAGTCGTGTTTGAATACTGTTGGTTGTCACCTCAGTAAACCTGACTTTAACATCACTACGACAAACAGACATAACAAAATACAACACCCATATACGCAAATGTATGTTGTACAAACCTCATACTTGCATGATAATATCTGTGAGCCATGTTCAAACAGTACTTTCAAGGTTCCGCATCAACATTCATTCATTCACATTCTCCGACCATTGTGACTTCACGTGGAAATGAAACGCAAAAAAATCAACTTGCAGATTGGTATTCAACAACAGTGAATATCCGTAACCCCTGCGCTGTAAGGAGGGGTCCTCGATATTGTATCATTGTTATGTGTTTTGAAATACGGCACGTACACATACTTTCTTCCCCAATAGCTCCTCTAGCTCACATAAACATTGTATAATACCTGATGTGCCTATTTTGGCGAAACCCTGAGAGTAAGTCTCGGTCAGTCTTCCCTGATTGTAGATACACCTCTCTGAATTGGTAAGTTTATGAGGCAAGGTACCAACTATGACATACTGGTGATATCACACTAGACAGTGCACCATAGTTACGAAAACTTAACTGGAAAACACACTGTACGAGTTCGTTTCGAACGATTAAATCCCCTTATGGTAACCTAGTCTTAAGGTATCTCAGGCGAATTTGCAGAGTGCGTCGGACATCACAGCGTGATACCAGAAAGGGGGTTGTAGGACTTAGTTCTAAGCCACTCTGTCTATACTGTGCGATATTATAACGACTTTCTACCCTACTGACTGTGTTACATGTCTAGTTGTTGGTCAACTTGGGGGCACTAATCGGGGAGGGACAGCATCTGACCACTTCAGTGTGTGGCACCCCCAATGACTCCTAATCTTGCAATTAAATATGCTTATTAAGGGCCGATATCGGTATGCCCCGTGGGGCTATTTCAAACTATGCTATCGCTGACAAATGAAAGGAAAATGTTTCTCAATTCATCAGTTTCGATTTCGGAACATCCGACTGCACTACATCGATGACAAAGATGCATGTCCACAGGGGTATTTTCTAATCTTAGGCAAATTTCTGGAAGGGGGTGCCACACTGAATGACTTCAGTTTGAGGCCTCGCCTGGGTTTAAAATTGTTCTTTTATCGCAGATAACGGAACATGAATGTTCCGAAATCAAACAGTGTATTCCAAATTTGGCATTCAAGACGCATTGTGTGGAGGGAGGGACCTAGTTTTATCTCTTGTTAAACTAAATAACTTGTATACATTCATGCACTTTGAAGATCATTCTAGATAAAACTTTCCACTCATCATCACAAATTCGCATGTAAGAACTGTCAGCTACAAACATTCCCATTTTATCCAGAAGCTATCGGGATATTGCCTACACAATTGCAACCAGAACCCTAGAGTTATTTTTAGTTCAGCCGACTATTCCAGTGGATAAAGGTTTCAATACTTGTATTTGCCCTTGGTTTTCCTTCTTGGTTCAGGGATGAAAGTCGGGACTGATGAAAATGTCGGAAACAAAAACACCAAAAAAAACTGGGGCGTATTCGGGGGCCCCTCCCCCCCCCCCCCCCCCCCCGTGCCTTCAAACAAAATTTCGGCACTTGACGGAACTCTGACGGCAGTGTCAATGGCCCTTGGCGCTTTTACCTGCCGCCAAAGTACTGACTGGAGGTTTATACGCCGTTGGTGAGAGCCTGCTGCCAGAATTTCTTGGAATTTAGTTTTATTTTATGATTTTCATACTTTGTTAATGATCATATTTCAAGATGCAGAAATTTCTGATTTCCGTCAATTGTCGGCAAACTTGCATCCCTGTTGGTTACCCTCCAATTGATCGATAAATATTCCAGTAATTGTAAGTATATGAAATTTTCTTTTGGTCGTCACCCTGAATAGATCTACATTTTTTTAATAATGGAAGATTTTATTTCAGGTTCTAAATCTATCTGAGTTTACTTCAAGTTAGCTGATATAAGATAAACATACGACAAACACACGCAAACGGTCAGAGACAGAGGCATGTGCTAGACAGACCAACCAAACAACCCGCAAACGTAATCATGATTTAGACACATTCAGACACAACCATGACATAGACATAACTCACAATCATATCCATGACAGGCACATATCTATCATATAGTCCCACCCTATTTCTATCAAACTTTAAGCAATGCACAGTCAGTTAGATTCCCATTATCTTAAAGGTAGATTCATTCAAATTTCTATTCACCTTTCTTTGTTAGGATACGTTTTAGATTTACATATCCCCTTCAAAAAATTAAATAAAAATAAATAATACTCACTTGTGAAGGCGCCTCGGGGTGCGACTGGCCTCTAGGCTGCGGTCCGACACACAGCCTAATACAATGTTGCGCCATGCGGACATGGGCAACCCCCCAACACACCCAGTTTTGTGAGTAGCTCAGCACCTGCCGGCATACGTGCGCTCCACCCGCAGCGCCACCCCCGGCATTCCTCCCAACTACCACTCCCACGACGACAGCTCGGCAGGAACACACGGGCGCCCCCTGGCGTCTCGCGCGCGGCGGGAAATCTTCGCGTGTCGTGGTCGCGTCGTAGGCACGTTGGCGCTCACTCCTTTCTCTCTCTGCTTCTCTCCCTCAGACGGTGGAGACGCGGGCAGGGAGAGCTGTTCATCCACGCAGGCGGCCGGCTTACTGAGGCGTGTCCCACTGACACATCACGTCATCTGGAACCAGAAGCAGACGACAATTTTTTAGATAAGGATTAGTTCAGAACCATCACTACTTAACATTGTTAGAAGCCTGACAAACCAATAAACCGTCTGTATGTAGATAAGAAAATACGTTCAAACTAAAACACCTCCTGGAAATAAGAAAATACTTTCAAAGTAAAACACCTCCTGGAAAATAATTTTATGATTATTCAAATCCAACAGAAATTTAAACAAGAGTCATAGATAGCAATGATGAGTCATGGGTGCTTTGCGTAAGAATACCTGGATATGATTATATAAAGCCAAAGGATATCAGCAATATTTCGAAGAGAGCATCAAAAGTATATTTACTTATTGGTATTTCGAGGAACAATGTGCTGAGGGTGGCTAGCATGTGATACTTTTTTCTTTCAAAAATTCAATAAAGAAGGAATTATCTATCGAAGTTGATTGTCCATTTAGAATGGCGTTTTTACACAATCAATATCTGTAATGATTTTGGTTAAGATTGCGTCAAAGGGAAATTATGTAATGATGACTCCCTAATTGTTTAGAATGAGTATGTAAAAATCGGATTTGACAGTCCGATATATATATACATGTATATATATTTTTGTGGTGAGGGAATCAGGAAATACGAAACCGTCCCTTGCAGAAAGACCAATTCCCTAGTTCACTTTTGCTACAACAGGCGGCAGCACAAGCAGTCTACCGCCATTTATTTAGGTCTCACTGCGCCGACCACGCACAGGCTCACTGTGTACACCTGATACGTGGGTCAGGTTTCCACAATCTGATAACGGTTACACTCCACAATGTACACAGTGAAGTAGTCACTTATCGTGATGAATAGAATTCTTTAAAGATCACACCGATCAATACTACAGTCTGTATTCTTCATTCAAAGTGAAACGCCCGATACCTATCTTTAGAGATCTATGACCAGAAGTGGCAACTGAAGGTAAAATGGAGTATTTATATATAACGCCAGCGGCCACAAATAACATGATGTTTAAGTTCAGGGCCAAGAAGAGATGAATAATAAGATACGGATATTAATACACTGACAGGGCAGAATTAGGCAACAGATTTATAGCCGATGGGAATACTATAATCGTATAGGGGAAGCACCTGTCGTGTTTTTATGCTATACCTGTGTGTGTTAGCTATATCATTTAAAACGATAAAAACTGTCTCCCCAACGGCAACCATTGAAAGTCGTTCAAAATTTAGCGATGTTCTTTCTGTTCTCAAAAATCATCTTCTAGTACATGTGTTTGATGCTTTGGAAACGATTACCTCGCCTATGAATGGTAACATTTCCGGCCAGAATTGTAGAAGCCTTCTAGAAAAAGAGACCTATGTATCAATTTCAAAAAGTTCTATTCAAGAATATCAGAATCAGCCACTTAAATTGGATACACCGATATCAACCCCTTTGCGTTACTATCTACAAATGCTAATTAAGATGACAGTTTTTCCCGCCATATCAGTACGGTCAGTCGCTCTACTGAGAAATGTCGTCTGCATATATCAGACCTCCGTATCCATGTGAGCCCTCGCTGGTTCCCATTGGGAAGGTGTCCTGGATTACGGGGAAGAGTAGGGAGGGTCAGCCAGGACAGACTCAACTGGAATGTTGGTTGCCGGGTCACAGCGTAATCTGTCACTAAACATACACAACTAAACAACCAACATCAATGTCGATCTCTGCACACCGACCTTCACCGGCAGATTGACGAGACGAAGTCAGATCCTTTTGATGATACTGAGAAGATAAAACTGCGATCTCAGTGCTAGCTCCAGTATATATATATCTCTTTGAGAGAAATAGGAGGGGGGTATTCTGCACATAAAATCTGAAGACAATATTTAAAGAATGATCTCTTGTTTATCTTCTGGATATCAAAATCTGGGTTACGTATGCGTATTGGGAAAAATAAAGTTTTCCTTTCTTAGCATGTACCAAGATGGAAGAGCTGAATAAATTAAAGGCTATGCTTTGTGACCGATAATATATTCCTATCTGAGATTTACTTGATATCCTGTATAATCTCATGATGTCAACAGGTCCCACTTCGACCTGAGACTTGTCGGCTTCCTATACATATATATCAGATATGGTCAGCGCAGATAAAGGTATCACATGTAACCTGTGTTTAATCTATCATGGCAGAGGGCTGTACATATATAGACAGCTACCATAGTGTTTCCCTGTGTACCCTAAAGTACGCATATATGATGGTAAACATAAATATCACGAATGAATAAGTGTTTGCTTAGCCTTACCAGGAAGGAAAACTTTCTCAGTTTGGCCAGAGATCACAGTGATACAGATATATAAACAGATATATAATCATGAATCACCACGAACAATCACCAACACACCGTCCCTACAGGTCAACACTAGCCACGTAAGGATTTTTACCAGCAGTTTCGTTACTTTCTATTCCAAACCGAAAAGTTAATTACCCGAGGTACGTATCACGTACTCAAGGGGAATTGGCGTTCTAACGAACATAGGGCGCAACAATGTACCCTAGGATAACAAGCAGGGATGTCAGTTGGGGTCAGAAAAAAACAAGGAAATATTTCCCATGACAATTCAGAGTTTAAACCTCACATGTATACACCAAAAACACCGGAAATGGATATAAGTAATGTTATTATTACTAAACATATATGCTTCTTTGAAGATTCTGTGGGTAGGTAGAGTTGGGGATCAAGGTTTTTTACTGATAAGAGTAATATAGTAGTTATATCTCTCTACTCTGTGTTGTTATATGTTCGTTTTTCACAAGAAAAGGGATTTCACATTTCAGAAATGAAAACACGGATTTCCGCGGAAACAAGGAAAACTGACATTCCTGTAACAAGGGAACATGGGGAGACTGGGGGCAACCCTTTGGCTAAAGGCATCCAAGGATATTAGTTGGTCAAGGTGAAGGTCAGATAGGTGGACACACCTCCTATCTGAACCAATAACAACCCTCACTCTTCAACATGGGAAAAAAAGTCACATGCCGATTCTGACCTGTGAAATCGATCGTTTCATCCAAGACAAGGTTGAAGCGGTAAATTCAACCTACCTCGGTTAGTTGCTTAGCTGGGTGGACATGTTTCGTACAACTCGCTTTTTCAGTTACCGTCTAAGCCAAATGCTGGATTGATAAGTTGCTGATCTAACCTGGCCACGACTGATTCTATTCTTTTTTTCTGTCTCTTCATGAAGCGGAGGGAGTGCCATGTATGACGAATGTTTATGATATATTTAGCATTGCCCAGCCTATCAGGCGATCCATGTCTGAGGTACGGGTAGCAGAGGGTCACGGCACCAGTGTGTTTACGAAGGGAGGAGCAGCGGTGTCCGGGCTGATTGTATTGGGCCAGGCTCAGAGAGGACAGATAGGGTGCCGGGTATGTGGGCTGAGCGGGATGACAGCATCCATATGAAGCAACATGCTGTATAGTAAACATGTATATATGTGCACCGGTAGGTGGGGGGGGGGGGGGGTGGGGGGTGGGTGGGGGGCAGTGGTGTGATCATCTCGGCACGGCCCCGACCTCTCACCCCCGCCCGGGACAGATCGTGCACCCCTCGTTTCCTCCTAACCCTCGCTGTCCTTGTCACCTCTCTTCCTAACGCAGCTATCATCCATTTAAAGCGTTCATCATGTAAACCCATCCTATTCGCCCACTCATGCTGTCGTCTTTCTCTCCCAATTTCCCTTCACGCAGTTCTGTCCTAGTTCTACCCATGTCGGCGGGTTATAGTACGGTGTAGTACGTGCGGCAGTATGGCGAGGTGGAGCTTGGTCGACTCCCGTGGATTCCCTGCTAGATTATAACAGTAATTGATGTCCGCTAAAAATAACTTCTGCATACATGGCTATTTTCTGTCATTAACTGCCACAACAAACTGCGTCAGCCCAACCGTGCCAGGGGGGAGTGTGTAGTATCAAAGGTATCACAAGGCGAATTAACATGTTGCGTTATGAGAGTGGTACGACAGACGTAGCTTTAATAAACTTATCTCAGCGAGCTTTGTGATCAGTACATGAAAGTCAGTATGAACACAAAATACGCTGCGTGAATGTCACTCCTGTGTACTGTTCGGGTCGCGTGCATGAAGTTCATTGTACAAGGCCAACACGACATAATTAAGTCTGGTAGCAGAACTATTGATTATATAGCAATAATCCACGATCATATAGCCATAATCCACAAAACATGATATGTCATGGATGAATTTCAATATGAAAACAATTGGGGAATGGAACGGGAGCATCACTATTATACAAATGATAATCAACGTGCATGTTGATATTCCACTCTCTTGTTATTAATTCAAGTACATGGGTATCAATACACGTAAGTAATTTCTCTGAGCGCACTTTTGAACTGACTCAGCGCACGACAGGCTATTCTCCTGTGTGCCCTCAGGACGGCGTATTGTGGGTTCTGCTGGAGTGCGTGCCCGTGTGTATGTGTGTAAAACTGACCCATATTTCCTGGATACCTACTCTCGTCAATCGGAATCTCAAGGCTCCCCTGAGGGCGGCAGATCCCCGGCCCCTGGTGTAACACGGTGCCGCCTACACTCTGATGATCCCCGGCCCCGTGCACGCCACCGCCCGGACGTGTAGACTGCTCCAGGGTGGCAATTAAAAATGCGCATCCAGCAGATTACCCTTCTCCAAGCATGGACTATTCACGTTCACACAAAACGAGACATATAGGGTTTGATATATCGTCCAGAGTATGTAGCTTGGGAGCCATCCCTTCGATAAACACATATCCACTTCTACATCAACGACCAACACAATAGTAATTGCATAAGTCAATAAACAAATGGTCCTGGTCATTTATTTCTTATATGGCAAGCCCAACATTTGAGATTTAACCATCAAAGTTTTAGAGTTAGAGAAATTTATTTCCATATAATCCATGGATGAATGACCAGGATACAAGATGTTTTTTATCAAATTTGTTCTGGTATCCTTGGTAAAATAGCTAATAGTGTTAGCTTTTGGTAGCTGTATGTAGCATATGATTCATATTAGTGTTTATATATATGTTGTATCGCTATCAAGGAACTCTGCACGTATGATAAAATCAACTTTGTTTGCAAATCACCAATTTTATGTGAATAATTACCATAGAAATCTTCACCATCGAAAAAAAAAAAGCTTCCAAAGTCAACAAGGAAGTAAACTCTACTTTCTTTAGGAAACATATTTCAAGTTAATGACAGGGAATACCCTATGGAAGACAGCTTTATTTGAATTGGCCTTAATAGGCCTTTTTCCGTAGGCCGGTGTCGCACCTTATCGCCTTAGCTACGCTACAGCTGAAGCCAAACATTCACCTGGCAACGTATACTTTAGCACTGGAACACTGAGTGCATGAGCGTAATACGTTCATAATACCTGTGTACATTATTTCCAGGGAAATAAGAGTGATTGCATTGTATTCTATGGTATTCCAGCTACAATTTGATGTATCATACATGTATATCACCTTAATGATGCTTTAGATATAGCTTAGATAACACAGGGACACCGAAACTGAATACACAATAATACATTGGCAGCCCTAGCTATTATATGCTTATCTTTTTCCATGTTTATACCAAGATAATTATCAACTAGGAAGTTGAGACAGCCCAGACTCGTTGGTACAATACCCTTGTTTGTTCCAACAATTTAATCTGTCAAAAAACAACACTCCTGCAATCACACCCACCATTCACACTTTAGGTGTGATTGCTGTATGTCTCTATATGAATACCGCTGGAATCGCGGTGTTTGTCCGAGCGGCCGCGTTACTAGACAGTGGGCCGTTAGGCGGCGCTGAACGGCAACACCTGTATTGACTGGGCTTCAAGTTCAAGCCGAGGCTAGAACGACAGAAGACGGTAGAGTGATTCAATTAGAGTTGGGCATGAAGCAGGACTGGACCTGATCTACTAGAACACGGGCGGCGGGCTGGGATGGGGCGCGGGTCGGGCCCGGTGCCGCATCGATTCACAAAACGGTGCCGAGCCTGTTGGCGGATCCGCGGTAAACGCGCAGAGTGCACGCATGCGCAGTGCCGCCTCATACACAGCATCCCATGTTGGTAGTGTTCCACGCAGACCGATCCGCCTGTCAATCACAACCCCCCGGCCCGTCCTGGCTCAGCGGCAGTACCCCTGTGCACTAAGTGGCCAGCAGGTGAGGGTCGGCCGGGGTGCAGAGGGGTGTGTGGCTGAGTGCAGTGGGTGTGTGGCCGGGGGTACGGGGTGTACGGCGTGGTGTAGGGGGTGAGGAGACTTGGAGCATCCTACTCTGATGCACCTTCGATCCCACGCCGGCCAGCACCACGACCGACCACACAAGGCCATGCCAAACACTGCCCACATCAAGGAGCCACCGGCGCTCCAAACAAAAACACATTCAATACATTTCCCCCAATCCTGCTTCCAAAGCGAATAATTCATGGACATGCGGAAATGTATGTTCATTAAACGGAGAGACTCTGGTTTGACATGGTCAGTCTCGTTTAACCACATACATTCTAAAAGGTTTTCAATCGGACTTGACGCTGCCATGTAGTGATAGGGAGATTGTGTATGTTGTGACTGTGGGTTAATTATGGATGTCACAGGTAAGATAGCAGTATTTAGTTGGCATGGCTTACTTCCATGACCACGTGCTCCGAATATAGGTCAGGACAGGTACTAGATAGTGAGATGAGGTGGGGTGTGGCTTTCCCACACATCGCCTGATTTGCCGATACTGTTTCCGCTGATAGACCTAATGGCAAATGAATCCATTGTAGTAGCCACCTTTCCCATTTCCTACATCTGATTCTCGCCATAGATACCATCTTCCTCCCGAAGATCAAAATGCCATTCTATAATTCATAGCTCCGCCCAACGCTCTCCAACCACTGTAATAGTGTGTTCACCGATAAACTATCTTATCACTTGGCAAATGTCCATGCGTTTTATCGGCCTAGTAGAAAGTGCCATGGCGCTCGGTGGATCTCAATTATACTTTCTATTGAACATTACCAGCAATCCCTGACGTATCTACAGTGTTGGCTCTTTCTTCCTCACGCTAATAGTGCGCACCATCTCAAAGAACATCCAATAAAACCTGCAAATTCAACAAATATCCACCAAAACCTAAATGGTACACCACCTCCTACATGCGACTCTCACTGTGACTTATCACAACGGACCTGCATAAGTCCGTGTTATCACTAACATCTACCACCTTAAAAAAAACTCCCATTCACACCTAGTGATATCTGGACCTATGATAAGAGATACACCATCAGATCTACTTTGTTGATGATAAATGCAGACAATACTATCTCAAATCTCGCCTGTCGATTGGTACCTTCCAAAGGTGGATTTTAGGCCAATTAGCGGTCAGAATTATCTTCGCTCCCTCCTGAAAGCCCTTTCCCTTCTGAGCCTTTCTGAAACAATTTCAGAAACGAGAGCTGCATGTAGTAGGTAGTCTCCCGACAGCTATCTCAAGTTCTCAATCTCATGCCGGGAGGCCCTGACAAGGCAGCTACCAGTCTACCCAATAAGGGACCACCTGTACATATTGTGTTCTTTTCACAAATAACAAGTTATTCAAATTTAGAAAAAGATATAATTGAAAACTAGTATCCCTCTAGAAGGTATCTTGCCTAATAAAGTGTTGAGTGCGACCTCTCAAACCTACCACAATAATGATGGGTTGAGAGCAACCGAAGTGTATGTGTGTGTGTGGAGAGGGGGGGGGGGGGGCTACATACTTGACGTACTGCTTCACCTTCTGATGTCAGTTCAGAGCATGATCACGGTAACATCTCGCATCATCAACCACCTTTCACAATGTTACCAGGATTCAAGGCCCAACTAAGACAATGCACAGCACACAAGTCATCACCGGTTACCTCCCACAACACCCACCACTTTCAGCAACTACAGACCCCCAACCCCGCCCCACTGCAAGCACTATATCATCTTTTGGCGTCGTCAGCCAGCCTCATGCAGTAAGCGAGCTTCACTCGGGGCAGTCTGCAGCTGGCCATTACTGCCACCACTGCCGCCGAGCCGCTGACAGCGCTGCTGTTGCTGATGGCTGGCAGACCGCCCCACTGGTGGATGGGGAAGCGGCCCACTGGTGTGCTGGTGGGTGATGCTGGGAGCGGGTGTCGCCGTCTCTCTCTCTCTCTCTATATTCCCTTCTCTCTTTCTGGTAGGGTTAGTGCTGGGACTTGAGACTGGATGGCGGATACCAGTGGTGAGCGGTGGGAGGAGGGCGACGGGCAGAGGGCTTGAGGAGGACGTGGCGGGCGGCGGGCGGCGGACAGCGGGCGGGCAATGCGGAGGGCGGCAGGAGGGGAGCGGGCGGCGACAGGGATCCGTCCGTGCGCCGAGCCACGCCCGGTGGCTGGTGGTGGTAGCGTCGGCGACCACCCGTCTCCCCGTGCAGTGCTAGCCAGCCTACCACCGGCCGATGGGCGGGCGACGATCGATGCAGTCACGGGCTGAAGTGAACGGGCGGCGATGGGTGTTGGGCGGGTCGTGCCGGTGTGTGTCTGTGTGAGCGTCAGTAGCGTCGTACGTCCCGTGTGCCACGCCGGCGCTGGCCCAACCATCAGGCAGCAGCAGCAGCAGCAGCAGCAGCGGCGGTAGTAGTATTGGCAGCAGGGGCAACAGCAGGGCCGCAGCCGGCAGCAGGACACCAGCAGCAGCAGCATAGATCAACATGCAGCGGCGAGATGTGCATGTAGCCGGAGCATCTGCTTGAAGCTGTGCTGTCCCTGTGGGTGTCACTACGGCTGTTAGAGTTGTTGAGTGTCTAGACAGATAAAGGCTGCCTGTGGTGTCACGGCTTTCTCCCTTTATATCCGGAACAGGGTCGGAGTCTTAAGTGACTCTAACGATAAAGCTGCCTATGGGTGCTCTTAATACCATCTTAAGGAACGGTCTCTGATAGAAAATGAGTTACCGCATATATACAGCAAGGTTCTCGTTCAAAAATCTAAATAATTCCTTTAAACCTCAGATAAGTCTTGACTCCACTGGAGAGATGTGTGCGGTTCCCTACTAGTTGTGTGTTTCTTCACACACGTAGTCAAAAGCAAACATGAGTTATGGCAAATTATCATATTAGACTTTATAAACTCCCAAGAATGGTATTGTGGTTTCCACATAACAACTGGTGCTATGTAATATACGCGTTGTAACAGTTAAGCTACGGCGTGTTATGCATTCTTTTATATGGTTTCTCTATAGTATTTGATCGATCCAAATACGAGTGTGCACCTTCTGATTTGTGCACTTATAAATTTGACTGTCTATACCAGCCTGTGTACAAACTTCTCTTATCAAATCGTGCATATCGCAAATTGTTCAGCAACGTTGGTGGTTCTTCTAGAATATGTTATGCTTAAGCCCACTCCTTGTACTCTTTTGTTGTTGTTATTACATGTGCATTATATTATTATTACTATCACTGTCGAGATTAATGTGTTCTCGATAACTTATCGCTTTTACCATATCATTAAAGTGCACATCTTATCTGAAACTGGCTGAAGGATCTGCTGTTTACGCCTGCGGTAACTTTATCTGTTCATGCGGTAGGCTTCTTCAATATATTTGATTTTTTCTTCTTCAATATAATCTTTGCTCAGTTCTAGTTTAACATCAACCTACACAATCTACTAGTAGTTGAGAGCTGTTAATCTTATTTCGTCCGGTCGTTGCACGTCACATAGACTTTGCTGACCATCGATCTTTGGCGTGTTTCTAGTTTGCCTTGTTTGATGTCTTATTACAATTAACTTTCATCAAGCTTTCTATCTGTGCAAGGAACACTGAAAATGATGAAGACCGTTCTGTTACTAAGGGATGGACAAAGTGAAACGTGAAAATTACCAACCACCCCCTCCCCTCACCCCACCGAAAACACAACAATAACAAAGTAAGAAAAGAAAACCAGACAACTCCTGTGCTGATTCCATCAGGCTGGCTAGGCTGCTAATATTCTTACAGAACCTGCCAAATTGAAAGGCCATTCTAAGAATTGTAAAATGGCGTTTTCCTGAAGCTACGACTGTAGTCTTCCCTTCTGGCATGTTGAATTTTAGTTTTTCTCTCATTCAGAAAAGGTCAAACAATCGGACTCGGGTCTATCGAGAGCAAGTGATGAATTGACCCGGACCTGGTGTGATCTAATAATTACAGCAAAAATACAATTAATCATCCCATTAATGAAGCCCTTCAAGTAAATATACGACGTCAGATTTTTTCACAAGGTAGGCTCTTCTATATTTAGAATAGCATCTTCAGGTGAACGCCTTATATAGCATGAACTACTGTAATGGTGCACACTCCTTATTTTTAGATACCATCACCACTACCAAAAATGCCCTTCCACTAACCCTGTTAATGTAATACTGGTTATCTTTCCAGGTATTCCTAGTGGCTCACTTGATGCTTCAAAGCATTCATAGACAAAACCTAGAATGCACCTCTGGCCATTCGATAAGGAAGTCTTGATGATTCTTGACTTCTAAAACGATGATTTGCGTAAAATAGATATGCATTTAGTTACATTGAGAAACAATTTATATTGAGGTCTACCACCAGGGTTCGTCCTTGTATACATCTAGGTCATTTTAATGCATAATACCACGAATTCACTGACTGAAGTTGAAAATGCCATCGCAGTCCATGCAAACTCGTGCCCTGGTAGCTGCTTCTGTGCAGCCACCTTTACCGTCTACATGTAGCTTGGCGTCGGTGGTAGTACGAGGCCTGATACATAGGGTCATTGTCCCCACCATCTTGGTCATTGAACCTTTGGCACTTTGTAACACAGAGACAGGCGTTTAGCAGGGTTATGAATATGTATGAGACCATCACGTGACAGGTCGCCACAGCTGGACGCACTTCTCAGGTCAAGGTCTTGGGCGGCTATGTTTGGGACAACCTCCCTTGGATCTCGCACTGTACCTGGACACTGTTCAAATTTACGACAGGGATGGTGGTTGACTGATAATGCCCCATTGTTACGACTTAACTGCAGCGTCTCTTGCTAGCGATGCCTCAATCAAATTAGCATATTCATTCTCTCTGTTTTCCTCTGTGCCTTTCCCTGTCGACGCTCCATAGGGAATTTAAGAGCCGACACCACTGGAGCCAAGGAGGAGCGGAGAGCTAATGCACCGGGCAATGCACCAGGGACTGGCCTCGCTGTTACCCTTCATAGCGGTGCCAATTGACATAAAATAAACGGGATCCTAACCCCAACCACGCCCCGTGCTGGCGTGTGGGGGTTGGGCGGCGGTGTGGAGGCGCTGCCTGACATGCTTGTCATGTGGGCAGCATGTCACATAATTGAGTGACTCCGTCGTCAGCCTTAACCATGAAAGGCGTCATTGGTGGCCAATCGAGGCCGGCCGCAGCGCGCCAATCACCGTTTTGTCCCAGGGTCGCCGTTGACGGGAGCCCAATGGCGGCGCGCGGCGCGGAGGAGGTCGGTCCGAGCAGCTCCCTTTTAAGGCCAGACTCCGAGTCGTTCACGCCGTCCGCCGCCATGAGCTGCTCCTCCTGCCTCCGCCTCCAGCCCGCTATGGGGTGCCGTGTGTACGTCCTCCTATTGTGAATCTACTATCGACCTATTCACAGGAATGCGTTTTCTCAACTCGCATGACCACCCAACGTCTCACACTTCAATCGATATCCACACACTCCCCGGGTTTGTAACACGCAGATTCAGTCGTGTTTACAGGCTCCCATTCAACCAACAATCACACTGTGCACGGGGACTTATTTCGCCAACAGTTGGCGCCGCCCTGGTCGGACTGGGACCCCGCCTCGAGAGCTGCTCCTGGCTGCTCGCCCTCCCTCCACGACGGGCTCCAGGGGCCTGGACGGCAGCAGGACGAAGACCATGAATGGAAGTGTCGGTGTGGGCCGGCGGTGGGGACGCCTGTAGTAGACTGACTATATAAGGACAGTCTCTCTCGCGCGCGCTCTCTACAACGGTTCTAATCATCTCAAAGAGCATCCAGGTTCCCAGCCGACAAAACCACCAGCCAGCACAGCCGCCACTCACGGCCCAAACGCCAGTGTCATACGCATAGCGGAGTAGACAAGGTGCCGCTGTTTTATCATCCACTCTTTTCTTAGTAAACACACCACGAAGATTTGAAAAGTTGGCTATTGAACAGAGGACACTCACCTGTGCCCCGGCTAATACCACTGCTCTAGGAGCTGCTTGATGACAACAGCTGGTGCTATTATACATAAATGTGCACCCATTAAAGAAAACACAACAAAACAGAATCCAGTTAAGAATACCAGGCACATACACTTCTAATCACAACCGATGCTACCTTGAAAATGAAATATATAGGTCAGAACCAAAAAAGAAAAAAAAAAACAGAATCCAAATCTCTTAGTTGAATAATCTACTGGATGCACTTTTTTTAAACAGGTATTAAAATGAAGTAAATGATACAGATGTACCACCACTGGAAGTATATATTAGTCCTTTGTATGAAGAACAATCAAGTCTAACAAATAATTCCCCTCACCAAGTAAATAGGCATTCTTGCTAGTTGCCATTAGCTATCAAATCTACATCTCTTAGTAAGATACCGGGAGGAAACACTTATTAGCTTCAGGTAACGGAGGGGGCTGAGGCGTGTCGGGGGAGGGGCCCTCAGGTCCATACACAAACCCCCATTTGAATGCACCACTGGCCTGCATGGATGGGGAATGCACGGGACGCGACCACTGCCATGCCTGCTGAAGGCAATAGTGGAAACTACCTACCTGGTCTACAGCTAACAGCCGAACGAGGGTATCTTTCTGTACACAGCTTCACTGAGTGGTAAACTAGGCAAGACTTCACTGACGGCTTGGTGGACAATGAATGATAAGTTGTTTGTGTTCTTTAAATAAATATTCTGGCAAAGTTTTTGTTTTCTGTCTTTAATAAACGAAATTAGGTCAATGTACATTTCGTGCTGTGGTATTTTCCACTAGGCATTTGTTGTGATTATGAGTGTTGTCTCGGAACTCACTACGTGTAACCATAAAGATATATACATAGCATCCAGGAGATTTTCTCTTTGTACGAATTCAAAGATAATACAGTCCAGACACTCATGCTAAGATATAACTCAACATGGATTATCTATCCATGCAATGTCAAGATAAATATCACCCTCTGACGTTATTAGTAAATCAAGGAAACCATCCCATGTTTTTCTCGAAACTAATCAGCGGAGAATCCGTGCCATATAACGGATTGGTTTCAGATATGTACTGGTCAAAACTAGTCACGACCGGAGCAAGCCTGACTAGCGCATGGCAGGCCGGAGCAGGGGGCGAGGGACCGGCCCACGGAGGAGGGTGAGGGGAAGACTGCAGGCCTGAGCAGCGAAGAGGGGCAACAACCCAGCAGCCACTTTTAGTACAAGAGGGGACGAGCTGCGACCAAAATACACGCTGGGTAGTAACGGCCGTTAGTCGGCGTGGTGGTGCCCGTCCCGCAGCCGACGAAACATGGGTACTACACGGCCAGCCTGCAGGCCAGGTGGGCGCGGCACAGGTTTATCTGAGTGAGTGAGTGAGTGAGTGAGTGAGTGAGTGAGTGAGTGAGTGAGTGAGTGAGTGAGAGTGAGAGTGAGTGAGAGTGAGTGAGAGTGAGTGAGTGAGTGAGTGAGTCCGTCAGTGAGTCAGTCAGTTAGCGAGCGAGCAAGGCAGGCAACCAAGCAGTCAGTCAGTGAGTCAGTCCGTCAGTGAGTCAGTCAGTTGGCGAGCGAGCAAGGCAGGCAACCAAGCAAGGCAGGCAACCAAGCAGCCAGGCAGCCAGGCAACCAGTCAGCCAGCCAGCCAGCCAGCCAGCCAGCCAGCCAGCCAGCCAGCCAGCCAGCCAGCCAGCCAGCCAGCCAGCCAGCCAGCCAGCCAGCCAGCCAGCCAGCCAGCCAGCCAGCCAGCCAGCCAGCCAGCCAGCCAGCCAGCCAGCCAGCCAGCCAGCCAGCCAGCCAGCCAGCCAGCCAGCCAGCCAGTCAGTCAGTCAGTCAGTCTGTCAGCCAGCCAGCCAGTCAGTCAGTCAGTGAAAGAGAGCATCCCCTTTCAAACCAGTAACTATAGATCCTCAACTTCAGGCACCCACAGCGATAATCGTAGCATATAGATGAATTCAAGAGGTCACACGATGGTAACGGTGTATGAAGTAATAAAAGAAAAATGTCAGAATTCAACAACCACTGACATTTCCTTCATCTTGCACAATAATCATCAATGCCGGTCCTTAAATAATCAAGCACCCGTAAAGCAAGAATGGGCAGTCAGTGCAGTTTAACTTCCATCCGGGAATGCCTTATGGGTTTACAACATTGCCTTTGCTAACAGTGTTAAATCTGAACGGGGTAAATCATGCTGTTGAAAACCATGTTACGAGGAGTGGCCTTGAGCAGCTAGTCTAGGGAAAGACCCAAAATACACGCGGCGTTAGTGGGTACAGGGTGTGGGGCGAACACGCCTCTGTCCCACCAGGCCTGGTGTGTGCGGCCCGGAGAAGAGTGGGTCGGGGCGGGGGTAGAGGAGTATGTCAGCAGTGAGAGGAGAAGATACAAGACGCCTGTCGTCACGGCCACCTGGTCCAGGGGTGCCAGTTTTCATCGGTGGATTCCACCTGAGACCTTTTGCCAGTGGGCACTTCCCCCAGTCTGTGGGTATCAAGTCTAGATTGTGGGGTCTATTTCCACTCTATAGTAGGTATGGAATTTGAAAATTTAAAAATCTGAACATTTTTCTTAGCAATTCAATTTCTGAGAGCTCACATGACTTTTTTTTTAAATCATGTTAACTTGTTTTCTCCTCGGATTTACATTGATCTCAATAATGAGCCTTGGCACTCAAAGGAAACCCTGAAAGCTGGATCAATTACGTAAAACCCCAAGCCTGCTATTATGTCAGTTCCAACTTCTAGGTTTGTCGTGATGCCAACCTGTCCCATAGGAATGCCAACCACATTCCTAATCTTAATTCTGGCGTTAAGAAACTACATCGTACACATAAGTTACCAATCTAGATTGAAAAATCATGAGATACACATTCAACGTATCGTAGAGCAACATCTGTTTTCATAAATATTAGTGCATTATCGACTGTTACTACTCCACGAGATGTGGGCAATAATCGACATCAAAGCCAACACGGGATTAGTTAGGTATTTTTACAATGTCTTCCTCTGCTTAAAGATAAATCACCAGACGCTAGCTATCCCAGTTACATAACTTTTATCATCTACAGTTGCCAGCCAACAGACAACATGATATGACTGTAACATAACATTAAGCTTTGGTGACATGTGTGTGATCAGCGAAAACACATAGAACATAGCTAAGTCCTTTTGCTGCGAAGCGGCAAGCAAACATGTTCCACACACCTAAAGATGACTGACAGATGCCTCCGTCCATGCGGAGAATTTTTGTGAAACCCCTTCCTGCTCCTCCCAAAACAACATCAACACAGGCAAAAACTCACAACAAAAAATGCATATATCGGCAGATCATTGCGTTGCCGCAGCGGCGCGGCAAGTGGGATGATGAAGGTGGGAGTGGTTGGCGACGGCTGTGTAGTCTGTAGCAGTGAGCTGCTCCATTGACAGCAGCAGGTCCCGTGTTTTGGATGTGTGAGCGTAAGTACACAACCTGTAGGTAGTGGTGGACGGAAGTGGGGAGTGAGGGTAGGGCAGGGGAGAGAGCGGGGTAGCCGCCACAACACGTAGGAATGTGCGGCCTCCAACAAGCCCTCCCCGCGGTCCTGGGAAGAGGGAGGTACACGGCGCTGAGAGTGGTGTGTGGACATGGCCAGTCTACAGCAAAAACTTCCGTGCTACTTCGACGACCAACAGATGAAAGTAAATGAGGGCTGTCTATGTCCGGCCCCACCTTCCCCAACTAATAGCAGATTTTCCTGGAAGTCTGGTGGACAGAAGAGTGGTCGGGCGGACGGCTGGGTGAGGTGGTTGGACAGGTGGAGCTGCAAACTGGAAAAACCTGTAGCTGTGCTGGTGTGAGTGGGGTGGGTGGGTCTTCCAAAAAGGGCATCCTCTCAACATGGTGCTTGTCAGTTTATGTTGAGAAGACCGCCATATGATTAGTACTGCGGAACACAGGCAGAGCAGGATCTTTGCATTCTGTGACTGACCAGTCAGGCCTGCCGACGGATGAGTAATTTATCCCTATCAACTGGATGATTCTACTACTAGGGTAGGATTCACACAAGCATATAATGCCCCCTTCAATACAGGATTGGGAACAAAAGATTCTAAATAATCAATCAAATTCCTCGGACCAAGTTAATAAAGTTTTGACAGTCAAAGATTACCCAGCCCAGAAATAGATCATCTACACTGCTCTGAATATATGGGAAAATAGCAAATAGAAATAGAAATATTTAGGAATAATCAACGTTGCCTGTTCTAGTCCATCAGCATCTTCCATCTTTTAGTACCAATACTTGTCCTAAAAACACAATCTCCCCCATATTACCCCCATCTCCACCTGTTGCTGATCAAAAAGCTCTGATGGGGCCAACTGGCCAGGATAAGGCCGCTATAGCTCACCAGTTGTCGGGCCGGACCTCCAGACACACCCGTGGGTTCCCCCTACTTTGTACACCCCTTGTAGAAATCGCTGAGCAGCTCAGGAGGCCGCGCCGAGATGTTGTGAGCTGCTCACCAACCCGGATGTCTCTGAGCTCTAGACTTTATTCCAGTCGCTCCTGGTGTGATACGTTTCACGCACGAGGCATGGAAGTAACACTGAATTCATGATCGAGAAGACCTCTATTCATGTGATATCGTTTATCTCAATAGACACACAAAAAACTGTTCTGTGAGCAATGGTGTCAGTTGGCAATGCTTTATTTAGATGCATTATCAGTATTCTGCACACACAACCAAATATTTACAAGTTACAGTTCCGTGTTGATAACGTACGTATCTTTGAAATTTGTCTTCTAGTCGTAAAATGTCTGTGATTATGTCAACGCCAACTTAGCTGGGACTCTAGTGTAACCCAGAAAATCAAGTGAGCCCTGGCTCTAGTGTCCACACACCTGGTCTAGCAACCCGGTATACGTACTAGTACATCGCACTCTCTCACACCTGTTATAGCCCCCACCACGAGGGTACGCTGTCAGCGCTGCAAAACAAACCAGCCCGGACACCGACCACTGTCATAGGACTGCAACTTTCCCATATAATCAACTGTTACAGCAAAGAGACTAGAGAATAGTCTCTTGTCTCATATCGGTAACTTAAACAAACAATGACTGCCTTGTAATCTTTTGAACGGAACAGCCTATCTCCGAGTTAGTGGGAATATTTCTCTCTTCCCAATAGTCTCTGAAGTTACAGCTTCGGTTGTGTCGAGAACTTTATCATGATTAACTAGACTAAGTTTCCAATTGTTGAAATGCAATATACATATGTTATATAGTATCCAATTATACTTAATAGACTAATGCGCTCTTTGCCACTACATTGGAAATGTGGTAGTTTCCTCAAGCTCTAGAATAACTGCTCAATGAAAGGTCAAGATTCCCACGACATGTTAAGTGATGTAAAATACCCACCAGTTGATAATGAAGATGCGTGTCCACTATGTAATGTATGACAGAGGGATCGATGCATGAGTAACAATCTCGAGATATATATAAATTTATAGATCCTAAATAAATTCAAACATATCGAGGTATGCACCCAAGGTTGCAATCACAAACTGAGCCATTGAGTAGGCATGAATGACGAGGACCTAATCGGAAAAGCGATGTGCACCAGCTGTGAACGATAGAGGGGAGCCTGTGACATGACCTTACCATTTGCCTGCAACCACCCGACCATGCGGGGTGCAGTGCAGACCAGCCTCCCACGTGGCCATGTCAACACAACACACGTCCTCACGAGCGTGCACGCTGCGCGTACTACACCCCCCCCCCCCCCCCTCCCCCCGCCTCCCCTCCCGGTGGCGCGCCACGTAACGCCCGGTCGCCCTGGAGGGCATGCATGAGACGCTGTGCATCGGAGCGTACCTGAGTATCCTCCTGTGAGCTGGTTGAGCTAGTTGGTCTCCTCCTCCTTCTCCTGGGGACAATGGGGGTTGCTCCAGGCGATGCGTGGCACCCTGCGGGCGTGCACGGTGCATTGGAGGGTGACAGCTTCTGGCGACCGGGACACGTCTATGGCGGAGTAGCTCCCACTGAGTCACAGGTGCAGGGAACCTGTCCGCCAGCACAAAGCGTGGTGGCCTCACATTAATGCTAACACAAGGACTGGGACGCTGATTTGGTGGCCACAGCTACGTCCTGAGTGCTATGTTCAAGGTGTAGGTACGTGTAACCCCCTCCCTCTTCGCCGACAACACCCACTCCTCCTTGCTCATTAATCGCACCCTGGAGGAGTAGCAATACATAGGCGGACAACACACACACGTGGTGAGCGGCCGCCGCTCCCAGGTACGCGGCAACATTTTATTTCCTTATAGGGAGAAATATCTCGCCATCAATGGCCTAGCGTACGCCGGCCAGCCCCGCCTCTCCTCCTGCTCGCGCCTCCAGACACGAGCTGCTAGAAAAGCGCCCTGGCGGAGAGGTGGGACATCAACATGCCCGAGCCCTGGATCATTAATAACCTAGCTGCCGTCTAAAAATAGCATCTACCTATCAATGAATGGCACGAGGGGCTTCCAGAAATCGACCACGTTTTCAAAATTGGACCCATTTCATACTGCTTTGGGGATCGGGATATGAGTAAGGTGGCGGGAATGTAATAGAGATGGTTCATGTAGCCAGATTTTTAGAGAGTGAGTGAGTGAGTGAGTGAGTGAGTGAGTGAGTGAGTGAGTGAGTGAGTGAGTGAGTGAGTGAGTGAGTGAGTGAGTGAGTGAGTGAGTTAAGGAGAGAGTGAATGAGTGAGTGAACGAGAGAGTGAACGAGAGAGTGAAGGAATGAGGGAAAGAGTATGTGCAGTCAAAGAGCGAGAATATCCAATGAGCGAGCTTGTACATATAAGAGCAGACTTGCTTCATCGGTACGTATTCTAATACCAGACGTTGTGAGCAACCCAGCCACCCAGACTGAGCAGAAGGCGAGCAGATGATGATTCCATTCAGGTCTGCGCACACGCGGAAACAGTAGCATTGTATTGCTAAAAGAACCTAGCATCTGCTCATAGCTGCTCGCCTGGCTGTCACGAGCTCTATCACCAGTCCCCTTCATAGAACAGCGACTGTCCTGACTTCACGGTCGCCGTGATCCCGATTACACCAATCAAATACCGGTGTCCCAGCAGAACAGCTGGCTCCCGCCTTCTGAACCCGCAGATTTCCAGCCCTGTCTAACAATCTAAGCATATCTCAGAGACACACCTCGACTACTGAATACACACCACCACCACTCTTCATGCTAATGAATGTACTTATCAGACAAAAGTAGCAAGCTCATCCCATTCGACCCTGATTGTTTATCTGTGGAAGCGTGAGGGGGACCCGTCACGCGGTCCAGAATGGCTTAGCCGTCAGATACGGAGATAGCACGCCCTGTTCTCTATGTAAAGCAAATACTGGTAACATGTCTCGTGTTTACTCAAACTGCCACCACGCGGCGCTGAGTGGGCCGCGGGTCACGTGATCCGGCCTGATCTTTGCGCATGACGCGCCCTCCGGGTGAGGCAATCGTGAATGGCTCATGCGCCGACAGGCTGCATTCAGGTAGTGCGACCTCTGATGCGGATATAATACACTCAGGGTAAGGGTGCAGTCAGGGGTCAACAATAACATTTTCTCCAATCAGATTTCACCACTCTTGGTCTTTGCTGCCCTGCACGTCATATCTAATCCGAAAGACGTTGGAATCCAGGAGGTGTGGTCATACAGCGCAAGTGGGTAGTAGGTGATAATCTAAAGAAACGCTACATGTAACGAGTTTGCTGCCCGAAACCGAGCATGATAAAAACAGATACATACTGGTTTACTATAGAAATGTTAGTTAGGGTTAAAAATACGTGTAAGCATTTTCACACCACACAGAGACTGAGAAAAAGCAGAAAACGCATCGGCGTCGGCCACAGCATGGGGCTGATGGTCTGTGGGGGAGCTTAAACACTGTTTTATTGGTGTGAACAACGAGTATAGAGAATACTCGTTGGTGTGAATGAGGTCCAATTAATATTGAGAAATGTCCTTACTGTGGACAAAACGCTTCCTGTTCGAGGTCAGTTGTGAATCTCATACTGCCTTCCGCCATAGATGAAATTGCCAATTGCCCGAGAACGAGAAGCATTTCGTCCATAGTGAGGACGTTTACTAATTCCTATATACCATAAATCGATGAAAAAAACGACATTTTAATGACTTATTAAGACACTCTCACAGCGGGCATGAACATTATTATTACCGCACCCCTAGCAGCAGGCAGTATTTCATAGAGATTCGCACATTGGTTAATAATAATATCATCTTTGTTTTACACAAGGAAAAGGGATCTTATATACTGAAAATCCTAAAAAAAAAATTAGGTGGGAGACAAGCGACAAACTCTTAATACGGTTCACAAACAATAGACACCAGTAGGCCTACGTTACTCATGCAGTTGGAGAAGATTCACTTAGGTGAAATACCCACTATGAATAAGGATTCTCTAAAAGTATCAGTCTACTTTTTGTTTTATATTCTTCAAGAAGATAGGAAAGCATATGATCACATAGACCAGCCACCAATATCACTTTCATTTACAATGGATCTATCCTGAGTCCTCCATACAAATACAGAGATCTTCCTGACCCAACTATCTCTTTCTTTATCTTTACTGACGGATTCTGTTGTTGCCACAGAGTGATAGAGGTACAGCGGGTACCAGCATGCACACATGGCGCCTCGGTAAAAAGTCGCCGCTAGGGGGCACGACGACGCCGGATGCCAATGTTTTGACTCAACCTGAGACTGGAGACCTTGACACTGGGAGCCGCCGTCGTACCATGGCGTGCTCCCATGTTTCTGGTGTTATGGAAACAGTCATCATTCACACAGATACTTAGAAGTACGTGAGAAAGTAAACATTCGCTGTTGGAAAATTCTTGTTAAGTGACCTGAACGAGATATCATAATGAAAATACCGATCTTTATACTCTGAAACTGTAAACATATTAAAACACCAACACGGGGTCGGTTCTATACATGAGCACTACCAGGGAAAACAAAAAGTTACGATTGTCGCTTCACAGACAATACAGGCAGAGTTTTATGGACAGCACCACTGTCCTGAATACGTCAGTGTAGTTCTTCTGATGACCTGCGCCCTCCATTCTGAGGTGTCTGTCTGTGAAAGTCGAGAACAAGTGCGAGGGCATGTTGTACAAGGAAAGTGAGGCAGTGGGGCAAGAGGAACGAGTCAGGGTGGAGGAGTGGGGTACGCTTTGTGCGATAAAGTGAGGTGATGTGACGAGGAGGCAGTTCGCAGATGACATTGATAACGATATGAGCAACATAGAGCTGCCCTGATCTGACCTCGAGCAGGTCCGAGCAGATCTATCCTCGTATGTGGTTCCAAGTGCTAGAGAAAAACAGTACCACAAAACAGCTTTTTCAAAACAAAAAAGAAGTTATTTATAAATAAGAAAGAGACCTAGTGAACCTTCTTTACATCGTGCGACAAGTACAAATTATTGATATTTTTAACTCCAAATTTGCTTTCTATTTGCACTTGGATGGGGAACCCTAACAGAAAAAAGACAACTTGATTTACTTCTATCCCACATGAGCAGACATATAACCCATGGACACACTTTGGTATGTAGCATCATTCTGCCTTTCTGTAGCTAGACGAGCACGAGCGGATCTGGTTTGGGCCACTTGGGTCAAGACGGGGAGTTGTATTTCACCATGTGGTGACTAAAAGATATATGAACGCCCAGACTGAGAGTGTCCGTCCCTTGGATCCGGTAAGCGATGTAGATATACACGTAGAGGGAGCTCCTACTGACAGCACGTGGTTTCTACATTATTAACCACCTAGCCTCTCAAACACAGGGCGGCAGTGTGGGTAGTAGTGCGGGTGTAAGAGTGGTAAACAGGGCCCGCCTTTATCAGCTCTACCAGCATACCCACGATACTCCTGAGCAGCGGGCCCTGGAGCCCAACAAGACACTCCCACCTACCTGTGTGTGCAGGGCACCACTGGCAGGTGGCGCAGGGTGGGGGCAGCTCCGGGTGATGGTAGTCACTTAACAATCACCCGCCCTGGAGGGAAGATTGGGGAGAGGCAGGCTGTAGGTGCCCAGGAGACGTGCAGGACCGGGCGAGGCCAGTGGAATGTCCAGGAGGATCCCCTCTCCTGGGGTTCGGCGTGACTGGATGGAGGAGGCGGCGGCGGTGGTGGTGCCACTGCATGGGGTTGAGTAGTACGTGCGCTATGGTAGCATCGTCTCCACTATCCCACACACAGTCACCATCTGCACCCCAACTTCTGTCTCTAGTAACCCACATTGTACGAGATGGGAGGGGGAAGGGATCATGTCCCATATATGTCCCACCCGCACCAGTAACAGTAGCACCACCAGCACCGTGCCTGTCACAGAGGCACAGACCCATTTGTTCCACACACCCTCCCTCCTTCAAAGGCATAGCGCCATTGGTTCCCACTCCCCTTATCATCAGTCAACTGTGGGAATCCACGACCGGGGCATTGTGACCACATTCTAGCCAGTAAATCACCCCACGACTCAAACATCATTATGGAAGTTCTGTGGTAGTCATCAGAAAACGCCGTACATCATGCAATCAGCATATTGCAGGTTAATATATTGGGCACTTCTCTAATATAGTGTCATAGCATTAGTTTCTCAATCTATCCATCAAAGTTAACACATTCTTGTATATATATATATATATTCTTGTATATATATATAAAGTGCAAACAAACTGGTATTTCATGATGTACATGTGTAATAATCTTGATACACTGTCAGTGTTTGAACCCAACTGAAACATATCAATACTAAACTCAACTAAATTAATTGGTAGTTATTTCCAAGAATAGGATCCAGACCCCTCATGTATACTAAGCGTGTTTGTGTGTAAGTAATATACCCGCAAAGAAAAAGAAAGTGTACAATTCTCTTCTCTTTGGTGTAGAGTTGAATTTCTTTCATTAACACCGCATCCATACTGTGGCGTAGTGCAGGGGGGGGGGGGGGGGGGGGCTTCTGACCAGTCAGATCCAGTGAGTGCGACAGACAATGAGATAAATGAAGCGGATATTAGCTTGGCACCAGGGGTCATCTGTATTGTTGTGTGCTGCTCATCAAGGCCTTGTCAAAACAGTGTTGTTGGCGTCAGTAGACATCCACCACACACAGACCTGGATGGTGCTATTGCGCGCATCGCATATGGATGTGCCTAAAGTGGATCTCGTTAGATTGGATGCTTCACGGGGTTGTGTGGGTGGTGAGGGGCAGTTTGGGGAGCAGCAGGGGGTATTTTATCGATCCATTTTACTATAATTACTGATGGACTGTGAACTTGCATAGAACAACAAGTTTCCGTTTGGCAAATGCAATACCCCGCTCTGGTGACTACTGATGAGTGAAGTGTTTGCCTGGAGGGTGTAGGTCGTAGAGGTGGGTGTTCTGGGCATCTCCTACCACCCCCTCCCTCGCCCTACCTCCTTCGGCCGCCTCATCGACCACTGGGCAGGACCAGGGGAAGGACCTACCCGTAGAAAGGTACACAGACTGGGCTGCTATCAGCCGCAGACAGATAACAGCAGATAGGGTTGTCACTCAGGCCCTCGAACATGAGGCAGGCGGCCGTCACCGACTGGTAGGTGTGGGTGAAGGCTCTGGGGTGAAGGCAGCATGTCAAAGCCCGCCCATCTCCGCCGAGCTGTGAGAGCTGCTAGACTGACGCTACTATCCACAGCCTAAAACTCGCTAAACATATGTAAAAACGAGTGCCTATCCCAAATATACCTGGGATTGGGCGGACTTGGTTGTCTTCCTCTACACTGGGATAGAAATTGAATGCAACCCCACACACTTGAAGGCTGGACAAAACACGATTAAATAATATTCAAAGTCTATATTTATAAAACGAATATCTAAAATCAGCCACAGTAAATGACGGTGGGCTAGGCTGTAACAGTATAATAAATATGCCTTTTGGTCAATAAAGAACCGTCTATTATCCTTGGTCTAAGCTGATATGTTTGCTTTCTTTAGAAATTCAAATAATAATTGGGATTTATGACCAGTGAAAGTGTTCTCTGAGTTCTAGATAAATGTATGGAATTTTCAGCTATCCCTTTCCCTGAAAGTCAGTTTTTGTTGGATAAAGCACTTCTAATTGGGTCACTTATATTTGTTTACATTATACATGGCAACAGATGAATACTATTAAATATCAATTGCATTGCCTCCCTCTACATGCACTGTAATTTAAGTAAACTTCCTGAATGGCATGGGTCATCATATGGTTGTCGGCCCACACAGTTTATAAACTATTGATTAAGTGATTAGGGAAAAGAATGTAAATACTTACTCCAGTGCTTTCCACTTGCTAATTACACCTATTCCAGTCAATTATCTAGCAGTGTCGGAGATGGTAGACTACTTCGATGAAAAAGTATTGTACACATGTGTACTTAACGTCAGCATGAGGAGTAACTGAACCCACATACATGGAGCCATTCATCATTTACATAGTTCCCTTTTGAGTTGAGAGGTGAAATGGAATGTGCAAGTTCGTTATAACATATGAGCGTCGCCCCTCGGTGGTGCCATGTTTAGGCATATATATATATATACGGAGAAATAGTCAAACCTGAAACCGGTTTTTGACTAAGCTTCAGGTTTCCCTTATTGTGCACATGCTGATATTTTTCCCACCGGCAGCCCCCCATTAGTATGGTTCTTGGTCACTGCAATTCCACTGAACACAGCCACGCTTGACTTGTTCTTTCACTCTTTTTGAAAGGCCTGGGCTGTGCCTCTAGTATACAGTTGCTTCTACATTCAACTAGTGTCGAACCATCGGTGTATGCAAATCTATGGGGACCGCCTGAGGCCCACTCCGGTACCAAGACCGTGTCAAGGAACATACCATAAGGTGCCGCTTCTACTTAGCAGGCCTTTACAGGATATACATACCAACCTAGTACCTGGTGTGTGTGTGTGTGGTAGTGGTAGGGGGGTCTCCGTGACACCACCTTCCACGGACACGATGTCTTAGTAACATGCTCATCATGTCACCGACACATGTCATTCTTCGTCACTT
Organism: Alentia gelatinosa; assembly: GCA_950022655.1. Lineage (NCBI taxonomy): Eukaryota > Metazoa > Annelida > Polychaeta > Phyllodocida > Polynoidae > Alentia > Alentia gelatinosa. The sequence continues at coordinate 21,545,998 of OX465580.1, read as the reverse complement.
TGGCACCTGGCCGGTGGTGGTTGTAGTGGCCGCCTGATTCCTCATGGTAATGAGTAATCTACTCACCCGGACACGAATCACTTCCCTTTGACGAAGATACACAACCCAGAACCGAGTGAAACTACTGCTACTATCGGAGCTCCTTGTTCTTATCTTATCGACATGAGCTTTGCAATTTTCTACACCAGAGGGCAATACTTTGGACCTGACAGAAGCATAGGGGCACTTATAGCTTCCCTCCACTAATCTTTCCATAGAAAATAGACCCAAGTCCAACAACTTTTGATCTAATTTAGATATTGAGAAACGATTTCCATTTTGTTTTCCCTTTGCTTTGAACCGTCCTGGCCTGCGGAACAGCCTGCAGATAAATCAGCCGACTGGACGAGATTATCGTCGAGCAACATTTATGGAACCGATTCATTCAGATTATCGCACTGGTATGAATCAGGGTGAACAACTGTTTATGTCTGACGGCTTAAAGGCATGTATGTCAATCAGATTTGAATCCTTTAGCACTGGTGAACCTTGGCATCGAATTGTGGAGCTACTTTCAGGGCTTAAGAGCCCATGACATGACTGTCTTCGCACCTCTCTTTTCTACATGGAGGGTCGAGCCATGCAGTCATAAATTCTGTAAGCCCTGTATATTATATATCATATGCAGGGCTTACGACAGATTCATGACTAGATAGTCTTTGAGGGTATCAACGACACGACTGCCAATAGTTAAGATGGGGAGATGCCATAACACCTAGGCACCCGTACTTTTGGCCACCTATTTTCCATATATCTTGCAGAATATTTATTTTCCACACATTCTAACAGACAGAACATGAATGGACTCGCCAGGCAGAATAATCAGATCGATTTTTGTTCAATTTCTATCGAATCAAAGTATATCCAAAGGGTTCAGACCTGGGAATGTAATCGATTTTTTTCTGTAATAGCTATTCGTCCTTATTTATAATCGTCGAAACAAATAGATTTCCTTTTATATGCCCCTTCTGTTCACCGTTAACTCATTGAAAAACACAAACCAAAACCAACCATTTATATGTTTGAACTGTTAATTCAAGTCCTACTCTAGTGCACCTTTACAGGAGCGCTAATGGTAATGGAGATGAAACATTTCTAACAACACCTACCACCCTGATGAGGACTCAACACTGAATAACCACGTTAATGAGCTCTACGTGTAGTTCACGGCGAAATGCAGACATGTGCCTATAGCATGGATGTACATATCGCGTAAACTGCAGGTAAGATAAATCCAGCACATGAGTCTTGTGCAACTGTAGTTAACCTAGTTTTGGCGGTCTTCGTCACGTCATGCCTTATCTGCATATTTTGGTTTGTGTTCTTTTCTTTATCTGTCGCTGTCCTTGTGCTAACACCCATGGAATGTCACGCCGACCGAGCTCTCTATCAGGAGCTACAATTTGTATTACTCCTTCTATTGAACTTTAACAGCGGGAGGCAACTAGCAGCAATGCCAATTACCACGCAAGGTTGCCCACTTCCACTCCTACATGTCTGTTCTACAGTTGGATGGAGAGTGGAGGGAGAACGAAGGGGTGGGATCGAAAAGACAGCCAGCTGAGAAGACATGGATCAGGTGACATACCTAATGGACGCCACACCTGGATCCTTGTAAAACCACCCAAAACCCACCTCCCCCACCCCCAACCATTCAGAAACATACATCGCCAGTAACACATCTGCGTTGGGATTAAATGGTTTCAAATAGATCCAATCTCTGACTGGATCCGACACACTTGGCTGCATTTCAAAACGTTATGGTGTACGGGGATGCAAGATGTAGGATTTGGGAAGGGAGAATTCGGCCGAAGGTGAGGGGATGCCGCGACAGTTTCTCCCGGTAGAGATATATCGTAAATGTATACAGGTAGAGTAGTAGTTCAGTCAATGTTCTGTTCGATGCTTAATACGTTAATAGACGCAGGCCATCGGCGTAACGGTGCCTTACTCACCTGGCTGTCGTTGCCCGACCTTTCTACCTGTCCTGTCCGCCCACCTGTGCCAGGTATCTATCTAGCTTACCTGGCGGACGACTATAAACTTTGAAAGCAGTGCTCAGTCACACCTGGTGGTTACCTGTGGAGGCAAGCCCGGGTGGCGGCAACACCTGGCCATACGCCTGATTCGTCGTGTGCATACTAGTTCCCTGTGTGGTTCTCAAGCCCAACAGTCAAGTGTGTAGAGTTAACGTAAAAACAACAGGGGATAGTGCGCGATAGAGGTATGTCCACCAGACATGGTGTTAAAGGGACCAACAGGTTTGCCATATCTCCACTATCTAGCGATAAGGTGATAGCTTTCCAATGAAAAATAGATATCAAACTCGAGTTGATTCATATTTAACAGCACCCTTCCTGGTAAATAAATGGCCCAGGGGTTCAAGTGTGAAGAAACACCGTTACATGCATGTAATGGAATTTTATCATACGGTATACCATTTATGTTTCACTTCTACCAAATAAATATACTCCTTTCTAGAACCAACTGTTAAACCATATGGTTAATCCTCCTCTTTCATGCTCACTAAGCTCATTTGTGGGAATTGGTGGTGGTAACCACTGTCCTTAAACACAAGGACCAAAGAACAGAAAGGAAACCTCACCATATAGAATCTTATCGGCATCTTATCTTCAGAAACAAAACACGTGTGTTGGACCCGTCGTAAAATAGTTATGAGGCAAAGCAGGGGAGGTGGGAGAGTTTAGGGGAGGGGGGAGGATTTTAGCGGCCACTAATGTCGTGATGAAATAATATCAATTCCTTAAGCAATTCCCCTGATCCGAAGCACGCCCGATACTTACCACAGATCCCCTGGCGGAGTAAGTGTGGTGATCGGACGCGGATCCGGACACGATGTCCGGTCGGTCCGGAGGCGGGTGGAGGACGCTAATGGTGGCTGGCTAGTGTGGCTGGGCCTGCCGCCAGGCGGCCCTTCTAAACCACTTTACACTTCACGGTCTGCCTCCCCGGGGATCCTTCATTATGGCGTGGGCACCGCCCGACCGCTTCACACGGGATCCTTCAAGGTTGATTGTGTCGGGTGGGTCCAGATATCCACACTCTACTTTTGTATACACGCAGGGTAGTGTATATGGTAGGTGGATGCTAAATGAAGTGCATGTATACATTAAATCTATATCCTCTCTCCCGTAGCCTCTTGTGAAGGATAGTCTGGGATGGCAATTAGGGGTTTAGTAGTGAGTACTATGGTCTGGACACATACCAGTAGAGTATCAAATTATGTCGCCTTGCGCGTCAGTCGGCTGAACTGACCTATGTTTAATCCAGGGAATGTTGTAAGTGAAATAGGTTCCTCACACTTTGTCAGTTCAAAATATCATGTATGCTGTACTGGCCATCCTAATGGTGCTTAAGCACTGCATAAATTACACGAATGGTAAGCCTTTCGAACATATTAAAAGATTGAATTTCATGATTCAATTTGTCTTTCAGGAACATGGCTGCATGTCCTATACAGAATACATGCACAAATCTTGTGTGTTTGTTCTAAGTACACTGATGTCTTTATGTTTTGTGCTAAAGGTGTTAGCCGTTCCTTACTGGTGTCCACACAGTTCATACCTGGTCAGACCACGCCCTCAAGGTATGTGGTGACCACACCTAGAATGACCCCCTCCTGGACTAAGCATGCGAAAAAGAACTAATCTACAGGCTATGGCTACATACTGATTTAATGTTCCATTGTGCATATTTGTAAAATCACCTATCAAAACTGTTAGAAATAAAGAGGACACTATATTGTACAACGAAATACCTCATGAAGTAGAAATACATGTACACATGTTGGACTGAAAACCAGACCTCATACCCCATTGAAGCCCTGAATCCGCATAAATACCAACAACGTATTATCAAGCAAGGACTATAAAAATTCATAGCCACTTTAATCTGTCTGGATCTTAAACCAACATACTTTAGAAATGGCGATTCTAAAATAGCCTTATTCGAGGACCATAATCTAATAAAAACGGTTCTATGGTTGAGTGTAAAAAGAGCATTATTACTCTCAATAGCGTTACACTCGCAACAGAGACCATCACTGAAATTTTTAATGTGATTCCTGATATAATGGCTAACTTCCAATACCAATGACGGGGATTACCTCAGACGAGCCGGTTACAAATAATATTTGCATAATTCAATATACATATCAACATTCAGTGAAAAAGAGATCCCAACAGCACAAAAACAAACTACTGGTAAAACTAGATCCACAGATACAAAACCCAAATTGAGCTACTGAAACTGCAAGCCAAAATCGCGTATTTTTGAGGGACCTGGTAAACCAGGTAAAAACACGACAGAAACAGATACAAAGAAATCAATCCCAGAGATGCCAATCTAAGTCTACTTTGCTATACATTCTTTTACATGAGGATAATTAATTGGTATGGTGACTGTCTATCACAAAAGTAATCACTTACATGTATCTGCATACATCCAATCACCCAGTGTGGTAGGTTAGCTGGAACAAGCACCACTGAGCTGGTGGTGGGTATCGTCTGCATAGGGGATAGACTGGGAAAGACTAACTAATAGCGGACCAATGCGTGACTAATGCACAATGTACACCATGGAGGAAATACACCGAGGTCACACAGCCAACCACTAGTCTGCATGAGGATGTGGCTTGGTCATATCAACAGCCCCTATCACAGTGACAGCTACGTCAGAAAAGAAGAAAAAAACGCTCTGGCGTCCTTGGCTTGGCAAAAGGCTGATTACTTGGGTGAATAAACCCAGTGTACGGTACTTGCTAATTTAATTGAAAAACTAAAATCCTGTTTTCATAAGATGAAAAAAAAAAGAATCAGTCAGTCTACAAATAGTTTCTCGAAATAGACTAAAATGCATGGATGATATAGGCTCAAGTGATTTCTCTTGATCAAACGATACTAGGCTTTGGTTTTATAAGATGATAAAGTTGTCTTAACGTTGACTATTCAGAACGACTTTTTAGTTCTCGAAATTATAGTCGGGGTTAATTCTAATGCTGCTCAAGCTTGTCAAACGATTACGTGGAATCGAGTCAAACCGAACATTTTAACCAATCATTTGCAGTTCCAGATACGGTGGCTCAAATCATACAACGTTCTAAAACGGTTGGTTGGATTATGGTTTCATATATGAATTCAGAAACTCTAGAATAATAAAATAGGGTAAATATCAAATAATCTTACATTCTATGTCATAATCAATTCATTGATGCACAAAACTGATAATTTTCCGAAGCAAACCGTGCATAATTGGGATTGTTTTAATTAAAGTCGTCTTGGGTGCTTCGTTTTACAGATGCATTTGTTGGCTCACTCTCAGAAGGCCTATACAAATCAATCTACACATTGTTATCAAAGGCGGCACCTCCTAATTGTGCCAAAGGATGGGGTAGAAAGAATACCTCCTAGTCCTACAACAAAGTCATGTGTAAAAATATATTTCCTTTTCAGTTTTCGTGAATAAAATATACAAGGATGTCCATAAGATAGACCTACAGTGAAACAGATATACTATACGATCTAGATGTATCGAACGAATTGACAGTTAAGTGCTAAAGACAAACGATTAGGATATAAAAGTATAATAACAGGCATTGAATTGACTGTTCATTGCTCAGCAGTGCCAGAGAATCCATGCGACTCGCAAACTGTCGCTTGTGTCAGCGTTTTGCATGTCACGGTAACTTATGATCGTGGTCTAGTTTTCTTGGACAAGTGGGGATATACTATGATCACGAGAAAGTTGCAGACCATAGTCAATTTGTCGTGTTTTCAATAACTGTCACGCCAGTGCTTATCCATTGCATACGCATTGTCAGTGACACTGTGACAGAACCACTATCCTACTACCACCGCCGCCACCACCACCGCCACACCACTACCAGACTCCAAAGCCTATGCGGCTGGTCCCAATTATGAATGCGCAACGCCAGAAGATTGCACACGATTGGAATTTTAAAATATATTAAGATTTGCAACTAAGAGAACATTATGTCTTATCTATGACCATAGTAATTTCCGTCCAGACTGGGCGAGAAAAAAAACTAGAAGGGCAAAGCCGTTACTGACCCGAACAGAGTTGACCTATTTCCTGACTGGTAGAGTTGCTGGCCATGTAAATTGGTAAAGCCCCGTATTTTCTTCTTTTTTCTACAAATATGAGAAGTGCAAATGTTCATATACTTACTGCATTCATTAACCCATGGATCCGCCTTCTATGTGGTCGAAAAAATCCAGGCCTTCTCACCGCATATATAAAGAAACATAACGGTATTCGAAATTTTGGCTCGACCCGGAAATGAATCGGCGGGAGCGGTTATTATGTCGGGCGAGGTTAACTCCCCAAACCCTTCGTTCATGGTTTCTCAACTGCTCACAAGATGGCAGGACTGCATTGCATCCATACCAAGGTAAAGGTGTACGCTGGTTCCACGATTATCCGCTAGAGGGCATGGCGAAATTAGACGTGAGTACACACACTGCACCGCTCCAGTTTATCGCTCTGCAAAACGAGTTTTCCGTATGTTACTCGAGCGCTGCAGTGTGGTAAGTGCAAAACAACGACAGCGGACACCAGCCAAATATTAACCAGGAATCGAACTAGAATATGTTTATCAAAGGAAGGTGGAATCGAACTAGAACATGTTCCCCAAAGGAAGGTGGTAACTTTATCGTAGAAGGGGTTGGTTGCCAAACTAGGCCCGGCCTATCTAACTATGCCTCGCTACTGTTCTCTAGTTCCCGTTTATGCAACCAGGGCGGCAGCACGGTCGCACATTGTTATTTCTTATATTTAACCACTAGACAGCATGCAAAAGACCTATATTTTGATTGTTAAATATAAATATACTTGGTTGTTGACAACGGATGGTTCAAGTGTTAGTGGACAAGAAAATGTTTCAAATGGTATAGACTACAGTTTAAATACCATTTTAAATACCGGTACGGTACCCGTACAAAGACACACTGCAGTGCTAAAGCAACATACGGAAAACTCGTTGCTGCAATGATAGGCTTCTGGGAAGGAACTACTGGTTTGATAAATCTAAAAGTGTGACAATGCTAGAACCATTAATTCTGGGCAAGATTACATTGTATCAAGAGAAAACGTGGTTACTGAGCCCGAAGGGTTGGTCATTTGAGGTCTATTTATACCATAAATATGTCCCGACGCCGCAGGCGGAGGGCCGTATCTAAGGCATAAAAAGGACGAGAATTCATCCCTTCTGCCTCAGTCACTACGTTTTCTTATTATTACCTACTATATCTAAAACGGTAGAATTTCGTCGAATCCGCTTGAAGTTGCTCCCGCACATAGAGACATAGTAAACCAGACCTAGGGCTGGAGACTGAGGAGCAACGAGAGTGAGAATCTCGTGCAGTGTCAAACTGAAACCTGCCCTTCTTTTTTCCAGATCGGTACACAGATGTACTTCTATCTTTAAGATTTGTTTCTAGCTGTACTGAAAACATAATTTAGAACTAGTTTTCCGATCTCTTTGCTCTGAAATCAGCCGACGAGATTGAATTGCGCTGGTAGTCAGGGGGACAGCACTAGCAGGGAACATACCTTGAACAGACTAAGGGAGGGGGGAGGGATACGACGCGACGAAGTCGCTAGTTACAACCCTAAATATTTTTTTAAAAACGCCTTTTATACACTTATTAAATGTACCAATTGAACCAATGGTCACAGTGCGCCCGAATATCAACTACGGGTGCAGTGCGCCTGAACAGTTTTTATACTGCACCCCTGGCAGCATGTAGTATTTCATAGACATTCGGCCATAGGTATGTAATAATAAGAGAAAACGTGGTTACTGAGCCCGAAGGGATGGCCGTTCGACGTCTTTTTATACCATAAATATTTATGGTATATATTTATGGTATAAAAAGCCCGAGAATGGCATCCTAGTAGGGGAGCAAATTGTCCAAAAGGCCCTTAAAAAGGGGTCACAATGACACCCGAGAGTCTCCTGGCTGAAACTTGCCATGTTGGTCAATTATAACCTCAGGAATCTGAATCTGATGCTTGTTTCTTCCAAAAAGTGTAGCATCATGCTCGTTTCCATGGTAACAGAAGAAAAACATATTTTAATAATTACTGATGTATGTTAAATACTTTGATATAAAAAGGTAAAAATATGCATTTTTTCTGTGAAGAAAATCATTGATTCTTGTGTCAAAAGTATACACTATGAAAATATGCCCTTTTCCATTCTCATGGAAGAATTGTTGCCATGGTCACATTCCAATTTCTATGAGAACCCTTATTTTCGTTTTTCTTATGGTACTTTATGGTACTTGAAGTTGAATAAAAAGAGTCATTTTATGAACAACACATAAAAATTGATGGATATAGCAAAAGGACACGGCAATAATGGGCAGCGCCATTTTTTGAACTAATTAGATTGTTCCCATGGCAACCATCACAAGGTATTTTCTATGACCATATCTGCCAAAAAATGATTAACTAACTGGACATTTGTTTGGTGAGTCCTAATGACATGGCAACTAGTAGAGGAGTAGAGTATAAAAATGGTCATTAGAGAATCTCCTGCATGAAACCTGCCCTATTTGTCAATTATTACATGGCTAATCTGATTCTGCCACTCTCTTGGCCAAAAGAATGTAGCATCACTTCTGTTTCCATGACAACATAAATGTATAATGATTTACTCAAAAATCCCTATTTTCCTATACATATGAATAGTAAAAGTAAGAAAAACAACAAACCATCTGCTGACAAGCTTTCATTTTCATTTTTGTATGTATACCTTTGGAACATAATGGAGGACTGTTATTTACATTACCTTAGAATTTTATTGCCATGGCAACCAATGCTGCCCAAAACATCCACTGCAGGAAGAAACTCTGAATGTATTAACATACATCAGTAATTATTAAAATATGTTTTTCTTCTGTTACCATGGAAACGAGCATGATGCTACACTTTTTGGAAGAAACGAGTATCAGATTCAGATTCCTGAGGTCATAATTGACCAACATGGCAAGTTTCAGCCAGGAGACTCTCGGGTGTCATTGTGACCCATTTTTTAGGTCGTTTGCTCCTCTACTATCCCTTCTGGCTCAGTCACTACGTTTTCTTATTATTACATACCTAAATATAAAAAGAACCCGCCATTTATGTACTTATTAAATGTACCAATTGACCCAATGGTCACAGTGCGCCCGAATATTTACTACGGGCTCAGTGCGCCCGAACATTTTTTATACTGCACCCCTAGCAGCGGGTAGGATTTCATAGACATTCGGCCATAGGTATGTGATAATACATTTTATTTTGGTGAAAAAAACACCATTTCAATGACATACAAAGTCGCAGTCACAGCGGGCATAAACATTACTATTACTGCACCCCTAGCAGTGAGCAGTATTTAATAGACATTCGGACATAGGTATATAATAATTTAAATAAAGTTACCAATATTATTTACAAATCTAGTGGGAATATCAAGAGACGTCACAAGTTTGGGTCTGAGTTTATTTATGCCACACATTTTGTTGGCTCCATAATTTCACGAGTCGAAGACGAGTGACATTACGGAGCCAACAAAATGAGTGGCATAAATAAGCTCAAACTCAAACAAGTGGCGTCTAGATTTTATCCTACCCCGTTTCCATATTTTTTCAGTATCAGAAAGTAGTGGCATAAACAACACTTTATGTCACTACCCGTGACATAAACAAATCCCATGTTAAGCCTATGGCGTTTTTTATTAGGGGTAGGATAAAAACTACTACACACACACACTACACAGCTAGGAAATAAATTCTCTTGGGTAGTACTACATCGCCCGTAAAAAGGTGCGGAGGGAACATCTTAAAATCCTAAGATTGTAAAGATTCCATCATTACAGAGACAGGTTTTCCGTTGCGATAAACTGGTTGCAGGTAGCATGTCTGATGACACCTCATGCGAAGACTCATCTCAACTGCAACAAGAGTTTTTCTTGGGTATGGTGATAACCGACAATGAGCCAGTTTCGAAGAAAATCGTTGAAGTCAGTGTCAATGGCGTCTCAGTTCCCTTGCGCATTGATACTGGTGCAGAAGCAACTCTAATTGACACCAATCTGTTCAAGAGACATTTCTCGAAGGAAATACTGAAGCCATCAAATTGTATCTTCAGAGGTGCAAAGCAGCAGGAATTCACCGCTCATGGGTATTTCCCTGCAACACTCAGATATCAGGACCACACTCATGTGGAAGATATCTATGTCATCAACGATGCCTCTCATTTGCTCAGTTGCAAGGCCTTAACTGCTCTTGGCCTTGTAAAATTCACCTGTTCAGTGTATTTTGAGAAATTTCCTTCACTCTTTAATGGTCTAGGTAAGATGGTGCACCCCTACGAAATGAAACTCATGGACAATGCTGAGCCGTATGCAGTTCACACTCCACGTCATGTGCCCAATCCAATCTTGCCTAAGCTGGAAAAGGAACTCAAGTGACTCCAGGATCTCGATGTCATATCTCCAGTGACCAGTCCCACAGAGTGGTGTGCTCCAATTGTGGTTGTTCCTAAGCCTAATGGGAAAAACGTTAGACTCTGTGTGGACTTGACGAAACTCAACAAAGCTGTGCTCTGTCCACGTTATATCTTGCCTTCCATTGACTATGGGTTAGGTCAACTTGGGAATGCCAAGGTGTTCTCGAAGCTCGACGCCAATAGTGGATTCCACCAAGAAGTGCTCACAGAGGAATCCAAGCTCCTCACTACATTCAGTACGCCGTTTGGTCGTTATGCTTATAATCGACTGCCATTCGGTATTACATCAGCACCTGAATTCTACCAGAGGCAGGTATCACAGATACTGGCAGGACTGCCCGGGACAGTCTGCCTGATGGATGACATTCTAGTCGCTGGCTGCGATGAGGCCGAACATGATCAATGACTCCAAGCAACTCTAAGCAGGCTTGCAGCTGCAGGAGTTACCCTCAATAAGGAAAAGTGTGAGTTCAAGAAAACGGAAATCAGCTTCCTTGGTCAAATCGTTTCTGGAGATGGTATCAGAGCCGATCCTGGTAAGGTAGCTGCCATCACCGAAATGGATACTCTGAGTGACATTTCAGAACTACGGAGGTTCCTGGGTATGGTCAACCAGTTAGGGAAGTTCACTCCTGACATCACGTCTCTCTCCCGACCTCTATGTGAACTTCTCAGTACCAAGAACAATTGGCACTGGGGACCATCCCAACAGGAAGCGTTTGTGAAAATCAAGGATGTGCTCACTAAAACTCCAGTTCTCGCTCTCTACAGTCCAGAAGCCGGGACCAAAATCCCTGCAGACGCATTGTCTTATGGCCTTGGCGCAGTGCTATTGCAGCAGAAAGGCACTCAATGGCACCCTGTTGCCTATGCCTCAAGAGCCATGTCAGACACCGAACAATGATACGCCCAAATAGAAAAGGAGGCCTTGGCGCTCACATGGGCATGTGAAAAGTTCCGTGTCTATCTTGTCGGTTATAAGTTTCTCATCGAGACTGACCACAAACCACTTGTACCTCTCTTAGGAGGGCATGACTTAGACCAACTCCCAGTGCGAGTCCAACGGTTCAGGATGCGCCTGATGTGGTTTGATTATGACATAATTCATGTTCCTGGGAAGGAGTTATACACTGCAGATACACTCTCAAGAGCCCCAAGAAATGGTCCATCTGTCGCTGATATATCACTCCAGGAGGAAGTGACAGCACATGTTAATGCTGTGCATGCATCCCTCCCCGCATCTGATCGCCGTCTCGATCACATCCGTGATCATCAGTGGGAGGATGACATTTGTCGTCAAGTGTGCATGCACGTACTGGAAGGGTGGCCTGATAACTCTTCACTGAAGGGTATTGTGAAGAAATATGCACCCTACAAGTCTGATCTCACCATCGTCAATGACCTTCTACTTATGGGAACTCGGATAGTCATTCCCTCAAGCTTGCGACCAGAAATGCTCTGCAAGTTGCACGAAGGTCATCAGGGCATAACTAAATGCCGTCAACTCGCCCGTGATGCAATTTGGTGGCCAGGCATTAGTTCTGACATCGAGGAACTAGTCAGTAGCTGCCACCATTGCAGAAAGAACCGACCAACTCAGTTTGAACCATTGATTCCATCAACTCCTCCGGAGCAGGCATGGTTCAAAGTCGCCACAGATCTCTTTCAACTTGGCAAAGACCAGTATATTGTTCTAGTGGACATGTACTCAAGATTCCCAGAATATGCCAAGCTGGAGGAGACTACATCTCGTTGTGTGATTAACCATCTGAAGTCATTCTTCGCCAGCCATGGTATTCCAGACGTCAGATATTGAGTAATATCTATATACAATGTAGGATGATTAGTAACTCGTTTAGAGTTTACAGGATAGGTATTTTACTTAACATTGTGTTTTTTGTCAAACTTTTAAACTCTTTTAAAGTTTCTGTATTTCTTACTACTGGTGGTAGCAAATTCCATTTTAGAGCACACATATATTCCACACTACGTAGGTAAGCATTGGAGTTTAGAGTCATTACCTTTAGTACAGGTGCCATTCTGAGTCTAGTATATGTGTGGCGTACATCAAGATTATCTTTGGATTGAGCCCTTTTATACGCTAGGTTAAGTACATGTGCTGAACGCCTGTCTTTTAACATTGGTAGTCGTGCCATGGATATGGTAAGTACCTGTAAGTCTTCCCATTTTTAGGGCCGTTTTCAAGCATTTGTTTTGTAATCTCTGAATTTTTGAGGTTAGGGCTATCGAGGTGTTATGATAGAGGGTATCCCCATAATCCATGTATGGCAGGACTGTTGATGGCAAATCTGCCAAGAATGCTTCGACTCAAAGCTGTGCCCTCTGTCCTGACCCGGTGAAAAAGTCACGGCCACGAATGCTTATGCTATAATAACACCAGCACCCCGGCAATCCTAGCCATACTTTGCATCAGAAAGCTGCTGGGTTTAGTTCAGTAAAAAAACCAGCATGGCAGCCACAGCAAGGCCTGTCACAGTAGTCCCTGGCAGTGAGTGTGACAGGGGTTTGATAAAACCCAGCAACTTTTAAAGGTGAATCGCGATTGATGTTCATGTCAACTTAAGGTCCAGTAGGGTGAGTTAAGGCAGACTATGGTTAATTGGTGTTGAGTTGTGGTATGTGCTGGGTATAAATAAGATGTCTGGATGGACAGGTATTCATTCGACTTCAAGCAGCAGTTCTAAGGGTACACATCATGACTATTACAAACCTTCTCCATCAAGATGCCTCCAAAGAAACCAAGATACAAGAGGGCTACTATTACTACTCTGTTAAAATACATGTACATCTATCTGAGGCACCAGTTGCACCAGATGTACCAGCTTCACCAGCTGCACCAGATACACCAGAAATTACTGCTGCTGTTGATGCCATTGCTGTACCATGGTAGGAATCTGAATCTGAAGATCCAGATGCAGGAGCAGATGCTGAGTCGGAGCATGACTTGGATGTGGTGCTGGTTCCAATTCCTGTTGGAACACATCACCATGCTTACTAGTAGCATCGTTGCTTCCTTTAAACCATCTGCCAGCGCCAGTTGTACTACATCTTCCACTGCCAGTGTGCTGGGGCACTGTCATCTACTGCCGCATCTGACAACAACCTTGCATTGACAGTCACATTGCCATCGGTGATGTAGTTGGGTACAGGGGCTGATCCAGCCATCCTGATGAATCTGCTCCAGACATTCATGAAGGAAGCAAAGTCAACAACAACTGCAGCTCCAATGGATAATCCTGAGTTGCAACGAAAACGGCCGTAGTTTGGTGAGATGCAGCAGCAACAGGATACTGCAAGTGATAAGTAGCAACCACCTCCTTCAAAATGGCCCTCGCAGGTGACCTCCGAACTAGGTGTGTGTCACTGCCAGGACAAGTGATGGGTGGAGCAGTAATTCCTGGGGATGAACATCGCCTGTCAGCTGCCACTGTCGCCTGCTCCATCCTGCTTGCCACTCCCAACCACACAAAAGCAGACACGCCCATCTCCTCCCATTTAACTGCAGCCATCCACATCCACATGGATGCAATCTAACAAAGACATATCCTACATCCAGTTGGCTGGCTCACCTTCATTCTCCTCACTGTTCGGATCAGGCGGTGTCCCAAGTACATTGACAAGCCGGTCTGCACTTGCAGCAATGTTGGGCATGCTAACAACACCCTCAACAAGAAGGGAGAGCAACTCCACTGACGAATGAACATTCTGAACTGTTTAATTCTTAACTTTTATATTTTACATTTGATATGCTTTTGTTGCCATGTAAAAGTGATACACTTGTGATTATTATTTATTTCCACTGGTGTTGATGTTATTATGTTTTTGTTAATAAATTTATAAACTGAAGTTCACTCTTGTTGTTTTCCCTCATAGAATACATAATAGAAAAATGTTAAATTATCTGATTCTGCCACTCCACTGCACCTATTGGCGAGTTGAAGTACCTCGCAAGGAACTTATGTTGTTCGGCATTCAAAGTGGCTCTGTTATGGCCTCCTGGAGGGTCTTCGACATCATCCTAGCGGGCCTCTTGCCTCCACAAGGCGGGAACAAGATTATGGTGCTCTTCTTCGTAGATGACCTCATTGGCATGCATTGTCAGGAACTGGATTCGGCCTCAATCATATCCCAGAGGGTATCAGGGTTCTGCTACAATGTCCCAAGAAAGCGCCAGAACGTTTTGCAAGGATACCAAAGGTATTCTCCACAACATACCTGCCATGGGAGATGCAGTAGTTGTTGCCTCTTCAACAAGCCCCTTCTCCCATATGGCTTCATTATCCAGCTCCTGAAAGCAAAGTCGTCATTGCCAAGGATTAAGTATGGCATCTCCATGTTGCCTTCATCATTGGGGAGAGGACATGGAGGTGGTAAGCCTATTATCCGCTCCTCAATCATTTCAGAGTCATTGAAGATCTGGGCATCAGACATGTGTCCTATACCAACTTCAATCAGTGTGAAGCAATACTGTGCACCAACCAAGGCAAGAAGGGGGATGCTAAAGAAACCTTGTAATTGTAAAACAGGGGACCAGTGTTCTGTTGTTTAATAATGGCAAGGCACTTACTGTCAAATGCACCAATAGCATGTTCCACCGTCCATGAATGCCTCGACAATGGCTCTGCACACCTTCGGGTTAATCTTACTGATGGACAATTTACTGCACTGAAAGTTGTATGCCAGCTAGGGGTATTTGTAACTAGTGGCCAGAGGGTGAGAGAAAATCTCAGACCAGCAGATCCTGCAAAGCTGACTGATATCTGGTGTCCATTCTTTCAAAAGCAGGCTCAATATACTCCAGTATCTCATCAAAGAGGTCAGGCAGCATTTAAAGTTTGTCATGGAAACTGGCTACATTTCCCACCCACAGCTCTCTTTCTACCACCTCACTCCTCAACTTTCACTGTTCCTTAATGATGCCAAGTCTGTGAGGCACCAGTGTAGCTGCTGTTGAAGAAGAGATGTACTGAGTGCTGCCAGTATACATGAAAGCATCATATCAAGTTTTGTGACCATTGTGAATACAGGTGTTGCTTCATGAACGCACTCAGAGAGGTTGAGGAAGCCTCGCAGTGCACACTTTTATACCTACCGCTTGGGACTATTTGGGTGTGAAAAGTGACAGGTACTACGTTCTACAGCAACAAGCCTTAGTTCGCCATAGCTCACCCTCTCTAGCGTAAGTCACTGCGTCTGCAACCGTGACACTGCCAGGACCCATGCAAGTCACCGCCCTTGACCCCAAACTCATCCACACTCTGCTGAGCTCATAAGTCTCTGCACTTGTGCCGCATGGCGGAGTCCCTATGGCATCCCAGCAACAACACCACAACACCAAGGCAACCTGCAGTATCCTTAACTCACTGCAGTGGGCCTTAAATCGCAGGCCTATTTTGGCCAGAGCCGAGCAAAGGCCATAAAAATGTCATAACAATTCCAAGCAGAGTTGTAGAGTATGGTCTGAGCTGCCATGGCTTCCCAGGGGCTGGTGTAAACCTGGCATAAACTGCCCCGGGATACCATGCCTGGAAAGCTGGGGGGCGTTTCACTAGTCGATATAAGTCTCGCTGTTTGTAACAGAGGCACCAAAACGGCAGTGTGTGATTCATGAGAAGGTGCAACCAAGCGCTAATGGCACTTGGGACATGAGCGGCACCAACAGTGGCAGATCCCGTTTCATCAGTAAAGTGGCTCTCGCTGTTGGTGCCACTGTGGAGCCGCTGTATATTCCAACAGCAGATGGATGAAATAGCAGAACCACTCGATGGCGTAGTATGACATCTATAGTGCCAACGGAGTGTCACCCAACCCTGCAAAGGTGAACGACATACAAAATATGGCAACTCCAACATATGGCAAAGAAATTCCTTGGTATGCTGACATACATGGGTTCGTTTATTGCAAACCTAAGCAAGCAGACCTCGATACTACATAACCTACTGAAGATGGATTCTCACTTTGAGTGGGACTCAACTCCCCAGGAGGCATTTGAGAAATTACGGAACGCCATCTCAGAGGACTCCACCATTGCCTACTTACTACCAGATAGACAAGCCTGTGATGCTTGAAGTAGATGCATTGATGCGAGGTCTTGGAGCTGCACTAATACAGGAAGGCTGTCCTGTTGCATATGTGTGTCCAAAACTCTCACCAAGACTCAGAGCAATTACAGTAACACTGAGCGTGAGATGTTTGCAGTGGTGTTTGATGTGGAGAGATTTCACACATACCTATATGGGAGACACTTCAATATCAACTCGGACCACAAATCGTCAGAGAGCATCTGCACCAAATCTTTTATCAAAGTACCTCCCTGCCTACAATGATAAATGCTGAGATTCCAAGGGTATGACTTCAGCATAAAGTATAAAGCAGGAGATGCTATAACCCTACCTGACATACTATCACGATTGCCGAATCCGGATGAAAACACTGCGGTACCACTTGACATCTGCATGGACGACATCAAGTTTGACCTAATTGAGTTCAGCATAGGGAAGCAGGAAACACGCAAATGCCCAACCCTGAATGTGCTATCCAAAGTGGTGTACCAAGGTTGGCCTGAGATCATTAAGGCACTTCCGACTGACCTGAGACCCTACTGGTCTTTCAGGGACTCAATAGGCT
Source organism: Alentia gelatinosa (assembly GCA_950022655.1). NCBI lineage: Eukaryota > Metazoa > Annelida > Polychaeta > Phyllodocida > Polynoidae > Alentia > Alentia gelatinosa. The sequence goes on along the minus strand of OX465580.1, from coordinate 21,528,778 downwards.
TCGAAGATGGTATTTTGTTTAATGGCAGACGTGTCATTATCCTGAAAACCAAGAGAAGTGACATCCTTGAACAGTTTCATGCCAGTCATCAAGGCATAGATAAAACCAGACTTCTAGCTCGAGACACAGTATACTTGATAAACATCGATGACAACATTGCTAAGATAGTAAAAGGTTGTTTGTTATGCCAGGAGCTACAGGAGGGCAACAGGAAAGAGCCCCTTCTACAGACCAATGTACCCCCTGGACCATGAAAGGTCATTGCAACAGACATTTTTGAGACCAAGAAATGCTACTTCATCGTAATCTCAGACTACTTGTTGCCATCCTCTATGAAAATGTGCGGGATCTTTGGTAAACCCCAGGTCAGAAGATCTGACGACGGTCCCCAGTACTCATCAGAAGAGTTCAAGAAATTCTGTTGTGAGTGGAACATAGAACATATCACATCATCTCCACATTACCCCTAGTCAAATGGATTTATCGAGCCACAGGTACAGTGGGTGAAACCTGTGGTAAAAAAATGTATCAAGGACAATCAATCAAGTTCTACTCAACCTATGAGGCACCCTGCTTTCACCAGGAGAATTAATGATGGGCTGCAGACTCCAGACACAGCTACCATCCCATATTAGTGAAGACCATGCAAGGGTTAAAGAGCATCTGATGGACAAGCAAAGGGAAATAAAACGATACCACGATGAGTCCGCCAGAGAACTACCACCACTCTACCCCATGGACAAATCAAACAGAACCTGGTGCCCTGGAACAGCGGTTCGAACATGCCCTGAACCAAGGTCGTATATTGTGAAAAAGTCACGAGGAACAGAGTTATGTCAAAGCCGATCATGGCACCAATGCGACATCAATGCACAGAAGGACACCACCACTGAAAAACCTGTTGTGGTGACTGGCCAGCCCATTCCAACCACCTCTACTGCACCAGACTCTCCGGCAGTCAGCACTCCAAAGCCAGCTATGCAAGTGAAACATACAGCCTCTCAGGAGAAGCATGTGACGATAATCCAAAAGCCAACTGAAAGCATGATGTATAGATCCGGTCAAGACCTATGATTTCTGTCTGAATGTCTAGGGCAGAATAATCCCTATAGTAGTCCAGAGGAACAGTCTATCCAATAAAGGACTTGCTATACTTTAAATATGCTTGTAAGGTGCTAACAGATCTCAATCTGCAAAGACATGAAAATATGACAAAAGAAAAGACTCTTATATGTAAATCCAGTCATTGAGCTAAAGATCAAAAATGTTGTAAACAAAACTTATACCAATATGATAGTATTGTTAACTCTTACATATTACTAGTTGGGTATTCTAATCATGAGGTAAGATCAAAAGCAAATTACCTTGGACCACTAGCAGAAGAGTGTTGAGCATCTATAATCATTTAGCATAAATGACTCCCATAAGTAAAATGAGGGGGATGTACTGTTATCCAGCCATACGGGTGTACCACTCTCTAGTACTAAAGGTAACATAATAAATGATACTTCCTGTTATACACATGTGGCCTACGTCTACACTTATCAACCACAAATTGGAAAGTGTTCATGGGAATCTCCTGTTCAGTCTTAGATTCCTCATCAGCTTCAACACTCTTATCAATTTTTGGTTTCACACATCTCCCAGATTCCCTTTGTAACATTGTCACAACCTACACTTTTTGAAACCCCTTCGTGGTTCAAATAGGCCACTGTTATAGTGTTGTCTGACAATCACCTAATTGAAGTGTTAGTCAAGGACTTTGTGATGCATTGTAGACTAAATGCTACTGCCATAGTCTCCTTTACAATAATATGCAACTTATACTCATCTGGTAAGGCGGGATAGAACAAGGCGACAAGTGGGCTATTGGAGGCATGGTCATATCCTCCCAAATATTTATTATGACAAAACAAATTATATAACATGAGCAAAAAGAAAAACTCCAGGTAAGTCTGTGTGTGTGGTGTGTGCGTGTGTGCTCGACGCCGGTGTGTAGTGACTCTCCTGCTGAATGATCGGCAGGTGGGGTGAGTATCGCGGTGGTGAGCAACGATGGTGGTGCCCTCTGATGCCTGTAATACTCATCTGGTAAGGCGGGATAGAACAAGGCGACAAGTGGACTATTGGAGGCATGGTCATATCCTCCCAACTGCCCAAAGATGAGAAGTTAGGTGAAGTTGGATAGGTCCCTCGCGACTTTCCAGTCTTTCCGGAGACGGGTGTAATGGTCACCTGCCAAATAAAGTAGGACAGATAGAGACCTCCAGTCCCCGTAGACCTTGATATCAGTCAATGGCAGGCCTATCCTAATTATAGATATTGTATTTCTTTTGAATAGTAATATTGAATATGATGTTATATCTACATTTTCTGAAGATTTCATGAATATTGCTTTATTATTTCTTTGTGAAAACATTTTTGTTAATATTGGAACAATGATGCTTCCAGGCATCATGCGTCTTTAGTGCGGTGATGCCACAAGGCATCATGCATCTTTAGAGGGGTGATGCCTCCAGGCATCATGCGTCCTTAAAGGGTTAATGAGAGATCACAACGGGTACGTATCGGCAAGACGTTGTCGAATAGTTTGAATATTAAGGCTGCTGTACCACAAGGGAGTATCATAGGGCCTTTGTTATTCAACTGTTTTATCAATGATATGATGATTGAGAATTTCAGTTCCAAGCAGAATTTATATGCCGACGGTTTGGTATTATATGTGTCATCTAAAAACTTAGAACAATAAATTGAATTATTACAAGGAGATTTGATGAAGTTAGAATCATGGTGTATTAGGAATAAAATGCTGATGAATAGCAGTAAAACGAAGGTCTGTATTTATGATTCGAAAGTAGCATTAGGTAAAGTAAATTCTGATATTTGTTTGAAGGTGGGAGGATCAGTTTTGCCAACATGTAAGAATTTTGTGTACTTGGGAGTGCCTGAGATGGAACAAATGTGTTAATGGAATACTGAAAAGAGTTAATCATAGATTGTTTAGGTTATCTGAAATATGTAAGTATGTTTCCCTTAAAACAGCTTACGAGATTTACAAAAAGCTAATAGCACCTTTGTTTGATTATAGCATTTATCTAGTGGGAGGGGCAAATAATTGTTATTTGACAAAACTCCAACGTTTGCAAAACAGAGGCCTCAGGATATGTACAAAAACTGTCAAGGGTGAGAGGAGTGTTGTCTCACTGCATCATGATTGTGGAGTACAATTTCTAGATAAACGCCGGAAATATTTGTTGTATGTTTATATGCATAAGTTTACAAAAATGTATGGACCTCATAGATAATCCTAGAACTCGTGGTGATTATAAAATTGGATTAAAAATGAGTCGTCCGAACACCAGTTTCTTTAGAAAAAGCCCAATATATAGAGGGATGCTGATTTGGAATGGATTGAGCGGCACCTGGCACCTGGCTTTTTGCACCAATAAAAAAAATTTATTTAAAAAAAACCCTGCCAAATCAAGGCTGTAGTTTGCAGCTAGCAGACATGCTGGAAGCCCCCATCTCTCCTGTACCCGTATAACCAATCAACTATTTTGGGGATGGCAAAAATAGGAGGGGTGTGGCCGCCCTCCCTGCCCCCCCTATTCTGACGTCACTGCATCAAAGAAGAGTGAAATTTGTCTTTTCACAGCGACATAGAAACAGACCTATATCCAAAGTATCCAAGACAGAGATAATGGAGAGCAAAACTTATTCCTTCAGGGAAATAGAACTCCCAACCCTTGGACTCTAATACAGACACTGTACCACTCGACTACTTAGACTAAGAAAGTTAGGGGATTATAGTTAGGGACTATGAATGCATAGGTGTGAGAAGTAGGAAAGAATATGAAAAATAATAGATTCAATGAAGGGAGAGGTAACAAATATCTGGTCTCTGTCCTGAAAAGCTCATTCCTCAATCACTTCAGGCATTTCTTATATTGGATAAATTGCATTGCTGGACATTCCTGTGAATGATACTCATGCTTATTGACTTTGACACTAGATGTCAGGCCATTCCAGTTGACAAACTTTGCTTCTCCTGATATCCACCCAGTGTCAGGTCCAACCCCAAACGGAGGTACCCTTATAGATCATATGCACAGAAACTCTACTCACGTGACATATCATGGGGTATTAAATGAATGTCTTAGCAACCACTTTGCAACTCTGGCAGTCAGAAAAAAGGTGATACGTCACCGTAAGAAATCTGAGTTTACTGGTAGATGCTATAAATATCATATGATAGAGGCCCTATCCGATTATATTCGACACTATCCCTGTGATCGAGTATTTGCCAGTTATGATGTTCATACTTTAGCGTGTGCTTTTATGGGTGTACTTGAGGACTATTTGGACGCAAACTGTCCAATAGTTAAGATGAAAATAAGTGACATCAAACCAAACTGGATGAGCAATGAACTGCTAAACCTGATTGGGCATCGCAGAACGCTGGTAAAGTGTTATTAGGACACAAAAAGTAATGTAGTGTTAAAAGAAATGCGTAGGTGTTCTAGAGAAATGAACTGTAAAATTAGAGTCGAGAAAAGTGAGCATTGCAAAGCGAAACTATTAGAGTCCAGAGGGTCCCCTAGAAAATTCTGGGGAATTATCAATGAACTGCTAAATCCATCAAGTCAACAGCTAGATTGTGAACTACATGAACAGGGCAACAAGGTAGTTTGAGAGTCAGTGCCGTCTATGCTAAACAAATATTTTGCTGGTATTGGAGCGGAGCTGTTCCGTAAACAGGACCAAACAGCTTTATTGAACTATTTGAAGATGTTAGGTGAGCTGCCAGATTCAAGGGTACCAAACTACCACATTGAGGCGAACAGGGAATGTGTACTAAGGTATGTGAAGGATGCCAGTGTACATAAAGCATCAGGGTTGAAGCAAATCTCAGCCAAAGTTTTGACGATAGATAGACAGGTTTACTTTGTTATTGCAAACCTCAATAGATAGCTCTCAGTTTCCAAACAACTGGAAAAAGCTGAAGTGGTTTCTATACCAAGGGCTGGTGACTTACACTCAATAGATTACTGGCGACCAATATCTCTTCCTAACTTGCCCAGTAAAATTCTCGAAAAGATGTAATCTTCATGTTGCTGAAAGATCTATATGATAATGAAACCATAGCCGCTTGCCTAATTGACTTTAAAAAGGCCTTCGATTCAATTCATCATCAATTAGTTTTGATGAACCGAATGATCTCTTCTTTTATGTAGCAGATAAGAACCCGAACAGAGCCATGAGATTGTTGCAAGGTGACTTAACTAGACTAGAAGTCTGCTGCAATAAAAACAGCTTGACAATAAATGTAAAGAAAAGGAAGGCGATGTGGTTTGCGAGTCCGACAAAGCTGAAAACTTGTCCACCACTAACCCTGAGGCTAAAAATGCAGGAGATGGCTTCATTCATGTGGTTGTCTATGGTGACATGTCCACAACAGTGTTTTAGGCCTGTGGTTGGTTAGATGTTCAGGAAGTGACCTAATCTGACCTCTGTTGACCCCTGACATGCTGTCATGGCGGATTTGTTTACATTTTATGATGTATAAGGCTTAAAATTTTGTGAATTGTGTGCAGTTTCGCCATCTTCTGGCTCCTCAGACCTGTACAGTAGGGGACTCTGAATGTTCTTTTTGGTTTGTTTTGGGTTGTACTGTGTATTACCCAAGTTTGTTTTGTTTTTGATTCTATATTCTTTGAACTTGGCTGTGTTGTTGGTGGGTGCTTTGCCCATCCCCTGTCACCTACACTCATTTTTTGGTGGTGCATTTTGTGTGTGTGTGTGCTTTTCCCTGATCATTTGTTGTGAGCCTGGATTAGGAAACAGTGGGAGAATTATATTTCCAATTTTTCAGGGGCAGAGACTGCATTTAGTCTCTATCCATGCCCTAAAAAGATTTTTGACGTGTGTTCCCTATCCATATTTGTTGTCCATTGTGTTTAGACTGTATGGTGCTACCGTTCTCAGTTGGTGGATCCAATTGTGTTCAATCGTGTTCCTAAGTGTTTTGGCTCTGTTGCTTTCTGGGTGTTCGTATATGAAGTCTAGGATCTATACTTGCATCCCGTCCGCCCCATTTCGTGGGCAGTTGTTGAAGTGGTATGCTTCATCTGTTTCTTTCTTCGTTTTGATGGCATACATGTGTTCCCGGACTCTATCTTTGATTTTCTTTTTGTTTGTCCCACATATCTCTTTGATTCTATGCAGTAGATCACGTTCGAGCTATTGCAGGTGATGTTTGTTTTGCATTCCATCCTGCGGGTACAGGTCTTCGGTAATATCCCTGGTTTCAGAGAGAATATTACAGTATTTGCACTTGGCTTTGTTACAAGCGTTCGTGGTTGGGTTATTCCCATTCTCCGTATTCAGGTATAGTTCAGTTTCGACTTCACTATATGGTCCCTGATGTTCATGGGTCTTTTATATCCCATCATTAGGTCTGCTCGGTGTAGTCGTTTTGTGGTCACCGTTTTCCCAGTGTATCCCAATGCGTTCTTACCGCTGTTTGGACATACTTTTTTCTGGGTCTGAATGTCGTATTGAGGGAGATTTTCTCTTTGCCATCCTCTTTCTTTTTTTACGGTTTCAGTAGATCCGCTCTCTCTCATTTTGCTACTTTTTCTTTCGCCTTTTGTAGCACTTCCATCGGGTATCCCCTTTCAAGGAAGTCATTCGTTTTTTTCCCTATGTGTCTTTTATAGTCGTCTTCCCGTTTGCTGATTCTTTTGATTCTTAGGAATTGGCTTTCTGGCAGGCTCTGTTTGCAGCTTGGGGGTGTGCTGATTCGTATCTGAGATTCGAGTTTGTGTTGGTGGGTTTCACATATAGATCTGTGTATAGCTTATGTTCGCTATCCACTTTGACCCATGTGTCGAGGAAGTTGATTTTTTCTCTCGGCCATTCTGCAGTGAATTTGATACTCTTATGGATTTGGTTTGTTTCACCTATCCATTTTTTTAGTTCATTTTCTCCATGTTCGCAGATGAAGAAAATTTTTGGTTTTGGTCTTGGCTCTGACAAAATCTGATTCTCTATGCTCTCCATGAACAGGTTTGCAAATGAGGGAGCTACTCTAGTGCCCATTGCTGTCCCGCTTCTTTGTAGGTAATTTTCACCATTGAATTGGAAATTATTCATTTTAAGGACCATTTCCAGGATTCTACAGATTGTTTCGTTTTTTGGTTTTTCACATTTATTTCTGTTGTGATTAAGTTTTTTCCAAATCGATTTGATTCCTTCGTCAGTGGGGATGTTCGTGTATAATGATGTTGTTGTGTTATCAAGTAGGCCTATTGAGTCTGAACACATGACTAGGCAAAACTGGAAGTGAGTTTTATTCTTCCCCACAATCTTTAGTAGTACTGGCAGTTAACACCAGATGGCAGTATATGTAATACACAATACAACATCTCCCTTTTTTTCGAAGATGACTAGGAGAATCCAACTTTATATATAGCACCAACGGCTAATAACCATTTAAGGTTTTGATAGATACAGTGATATGAGATAGTATATAATACTGTTGACTAATGAAATATGACTTATGAGTATTTGCATAAGGCATTACCATATGGGTTTACTTGAGTTTATAAACTCTGAGATTAAAATATAGTGAACTAAACATAGACCATATGTCTAAAATCTTTCAAGCTGAAATCAAATTATGGGCAGTCTCATTAGTCTTGGTAGCGCACGGGAGTTTTTATTTCTCTCCCACTCCTAGTCTTTACAACAGTCTTTGGGCTAGATACAGGTTTGGGACTGTTCTCTACAGCCTTCTCAGGCATTGGCACTGCCTGAGGCACACTTGAGGGGAGTTCATTCACTGTTGGTGGTAGTTCATTCAACTGAACACGATTACGGACGTATGTCTTCTTGGGGGTACTGATCACATATGCCCTATCATGCCCACCTTTGTCCTCAACAGTACCTGTCTCACCCCTATCCTTTATCCATACAGGACTGCCTGGGTGGAGGGTTGTGAGTGGCCTAGTATTATGACGCTGGTCATAATTAGAACTCATATTTTCCCTGTACTTGTCCTCACGGACACAGACTGTCACTTTCTCTGGCAGATCTGGTTCCAGTTTAGATGGGAGAACTGGCACCTTGCTGTTTAGGCAACGACTCATCAGCAATTGGGCTGGGCTGAACCCATTGTGTAGAGGAGCATTCCTATAGTTGAGCAAGGCGATGTATGAATCCAGTTGCTTCACAAGGTCTTTCACAGTGCGGATGGCTCTCTCAGCAGCACTGTTTCCTGAGGGATGGTAAGGAGAGCTAGTTATGTGAGTGAAGCCATAGTCTGAGTCTGAGTGAAGCCATAGCGACTTTGAACCATGCCTGCTCCGGAGGAGTTGATGGAATCAATGGTTCAAACTGAGTTGGTCTGTTCTTTCTGCAATGGTGGCAGACTAGTTCCTCGATGTCAGAACTGATGCCTGGCCACCAAATTGCATCACGGGCGAGTTGACGGCATTTAGTTATGCCCTGATGACCTTCGTGCAACTTGCAGAGCATTTCTGGTCGCAAGCTTGAGGGAATGACTATCCAAGTTCCCATAAGTAGAAGGTCATTGACGATGGTGAGATCAGACTTGTAGGGTGCATATTTCTTCACAATGCCCTTCAGTGAAGAGTTATCAGGCCACCCTTCCTGTACGTACATGCACACTTGACGACAGATGTCATCCTCCCACTGATGATCACGGATGTGATCGAGACGGCGATCAGATGCAGGGAGGGATGCATGCACAGCATTAACATATGCTGTCACTTCCTCCTGGAGTGATGTATCAGCGACAGATGGACCATTTCTTGGGGCTCTTGAGAGTGTATCTGCAGTGTAGAGCTCCTTCCCAGGAACATGAATTATGTCATAATCAAACCACATCAGGCGCATCCTGAACCGTTGGACTCGCACTGGGAGTTGGTCTAAGTCATGCCCTCCTAAGAGAGGTACAAGTGGTTTGTGGTCAGTCTCGATGAGAAACTTATTACCGACCAGATAGACACGGAACTTTGCACATGCCCATGTGAGCGCAAGGCTTCCTTTTCTATTTGGGCATATCATTGTTCAGTGTCTGACATGGCTCTTGAGGCATAGGAAACAGGGTGCCATTGAGTGCCTTTCTGCTGTAATAGCACTGCGCCAGGGCCATAAGACGATGCGTCTGCAGAGATTTTGGTCTCGGCTTCTGGACTGTAGAGAGCGAGAACTGGAGTTTTAGTTAGCACATCCTTGATTTTCACAAACGCTTCCTGTTGGGATGGTCCCCAGTGCCAATCGTTCTTGGTACTGAGAAGTTCACGTAGAGGTCGGGAGAGAGACGTGATGTCAGGAGTGAACTTCCCTAACTGGTTGACCATACCCAGGAACCTCCGTGGTTCTGAGATGTCACTCGGAGTATCAATTTCGGTGATGGCAGCTACCTTACCAGGATCAGCTCTGATACCATCTCCAGAAACGATTTGACCAAGGAAGCTGATTTCCGTTTTCTTGAACTCACACTTTTCCTTATTGAGGGTAACTCCTGCAGCTGCAAGCCTGCTTAGAGTTGCTTGGAGTCATTGATCATGTTCGGCCTCATCGCAGCCAGCGACTAGAATGTCATCCATCAGGCAGACTGTCCCGGGCAGTCCTGCCAGTATCTGTGATACCTGCCTCTGGTAGAATTCGGGTGCTGATGTAATCCCGAATGGCAGTCGATTATAAGCATAACGACCAAATGGCGTAATGAATGTAGTGAGGAGCTTGGATTCCTCTGTGAGCACTACTTGTTGGAATCCACTATTGGCGTCGAGCTTTGAGAACACCTTGGCATTCCCAAGTTGACCTAACACATAGTCAACGGAAGGCAAGATATAACGTGGACAGAGCACAGCTTTGTTGAGTTTCTTCAAGTCCACACAGAGTCTAACATCTTTCCCATTAGGCTTAGGAACGACCACAATTGGAGCACACCACTCTGTGGGACTGGTCACTGGAGATATGACATCGAGGTCTTGGAATCGCTTGAGTTCCTTTTCCAGCTTAGGCAAGATTGGATGGGGCACACGACGTGGAGTGTGAACTGCATATGGCTCAGCATTGTCCATGAGTTTTATCTCGTAGGGGTGCACCATCTTACCTAGACCATTAAAGAGTGAAGGAAATTTCTCAGAATACACTGAACAGGTGAATTTTACAAGGCCAAGAGCAGTTGAGGCCTTGCAACTGAGCAAATGAGAGGCATCGTTGATGACATAGATATCTTCCACATGAGTGTGGTCCTGATATCTGAGTGTTGCAGGGAAATACCCATGAGCGGTGAATTCCTGCTGCTTTGCACCTCTGAAGATACAATTTGATGGCTTCAGTATTTCCTTCGAGAAATGTCTCTTGAACAGATTGGTGTCAATTAGAGTTGCTTTTGCACCAGTATCAATGCGCAAGGGAACTGAGACGCCATTGACACTGACTTCAATGATTTTCTTCGAAACTGGCTCGTTGTCGGTTATCACCATACCCAAGAAAAACTCTTGTTGCAGTTGAGATGAGTCTTCGCATGAGGTGTCATCAGACATGCTACCTGCAACGTGGTTGACAGACTTTTTCTGACATACCTTTACAAAATGTCCTTTGAGTTTGCAGTGATGACAGACAGAATTCTTTGCAGGACAGGTTGCATGAGGATGTGACCCTCTACCACAAAACTGACATTCTGATGATGTCTGGGAAGTACCATGGGTCTTCTTGGCAATTTGAGGGTTAGGCTTTTTCTTTTGAGGTATGAACTTCTTTTTGACTGCTAGTGATACAGCAGTCCCACCTATCTCATTTGACTGGCGCTTAGCCATCTCATGAGCACGTGCATTTTCGAGAAAGTTCTTTAGCTTCAAGTCACCATCCCTAAGAGCTCTTGTTCTGAGAGTTGCATCATTTGTGGAGTTCACAAGTTGTGCAAGGGTAAAGAGTTCCTCAATTTGAGCAGCTGTTTTAGCTTGAATATCTATCAACTGGATCTGCTCCTTTACTCTCATATAGAAGTGATCCATAGATTCACCAGGATTTTGCCTCATGTGATACAACTGATTGAGGAGATAGATAGAGTTCCTCTGGGGACTATAGTGCTTGGTGAGGGCTGCTACTGCTAAAGCATAATCCTTACCCTGAATGCCATTTGCATCTAGTTTCTTCAAAACTTTTCTAGTAGAACCTAGATAGTGGTAGAGCTTTTCAAACTTTTCATTATTTTCAGTCACTTTCATTGCAACCAACATAGAATCCAACCCCTCCAACCAATCCTCCCACTCAGTGGCTAGAGAAGGGCCCTCTTGACCCTCAAAGGATGGGTAGTTGGGAAGTGCAGTGGCCATGGTGATCCAAGAGATGGGAAACTGACAGTAGTAGGCTGACACAAGCCAGCACACAGATTACACTGTCACTGAGTTTAGTACTGTCACTTGAACAACAAACTGCCAACTGCTGACAGCACAGAGATGATGTAGACACACACGTCTATGAGAATCCTACAGAGTCACTGAGTCCTGCAGAAATACCAGTGACAATTCCCAATGACTGTCAAGACTTCCAGCTAAACCATGCTGCTGAGTGATAATGCGTGCAGTTGGCACGTTGACAGAGTTTTACAAGAAACCTGGTGAGTTTCAACAACCAACAAACATACCAGCAGGTAGATCAAAGTCTTTGGGAGCAAATACCATTTAGAGTGGGTACTTATCCTGTAAATTCATCACAAAACCGCTGCCACCATGTTGTGTTATCAAGTATTGAGTCTGAACACATTACTAGGCAAAACTGGAAGTGAGTTTTATTCTCCCCCACAATCTTTAGTAGTTCTGGCAGTTAACACCAGATGGCAGTATATGTAATACACAATACAACAGATGTGACATCCATTGTGCCTAGTATACTCCCTTCCGCGATGTTGTCTATGTGTTCGATTTTATTTATGAAATCAGTTGTGTCTTTCACATATGATTTCATTTTTGTGACATATGGTTTTAGGAACACATCTGCCATTGCTGATATGCGCTATATGGGGCAGTCATTTATTTGCCTACACGCTTGGTCTCCCCGACGGGGGGAGGGTGTTCTTGTGGATTTTCGGCAAAATGTATATTTGTGGTGTTCGTGGTTTTTTCGCTTTCATGGTGTTAGCCATTTTCCTGGTGATATCACCATTTTCTACCATTTCATCTATGAGGTTATTGACTTCCTCTACATGTTTTTTGGTTGGGTCGGTCTTTAGTTTCTCATATGTTTTGTTATCTCCTAACTGTCTATTGACCTACTGATGGTAACACCGCTACAGGATTAACTATCTTAAATGATACGCTGCAGGAGCTGAGGGAGCAGCATGACTGTGAGATGATAGTTATTGGAGATTTTAACATAAATGTTTTAGCAACTAATGACCAAGGAACACAAGACCTACTACTCAACATGAAACAACTTGGTCTTATGCAATTGATCAAAGACATAACACGCTATTCACATAATAACTCCATAATAGACTTGCTTTTTACCTCAACGACATGTACTTCTTTGGCAGGTGTGTTGTCACAATCTTTTAGTGATCATCAGTCTATTTTTCTAGTTAACAAACTGCATTTTCCGAAAACAAAGAGAAAGAAAATATGTGGCAGATCCTATGTGAAATATGACCCGAATGACTTAAAAACTTATATGATTCAACATAATTGGGAATATTGTCTAAAACTCCAAGATGTACAAGAAAATGGGTTTACATAAAAAAAAATATGGCTAGGTTTCTTGATATCAAATGCAAAGTACGTGAGTTCACAGTGAAGGATCACCAGCAACCATGGATAAACCAGGAAATTATAGAATGTGTTCGAGATAAAAACAAACTATTAAAAAAAGCTAGGAAATCTGGCCTCCAAATAGATATGGTGAAAGCTTGTCAAGCACGAAACAGGGCAAACCGCATGACTAAACGAGCCAGACAAGTCTATTTATCTAATAATTTGGAGGAAAATAAGTCAGATCATAAAAAATTCTGCCGAACTATTAACAACATATTACCCTCAGCATCTGCCAACCCAACTTCTTCTATTGAACTGAAAGATTCTGACAACCTGATGATTCCCCCGCAAAATATCCCAGATTACATAAATGACTTTTTTATCCATGTCAGCCCAAACCTATCTTCGTCTTATACCATTCCGTGGAAACTGTATGGTGATGTTCCGGAACAGGAACATGGCCATAGTGCTGAATCTTTCATTACTACTGTGGATGAGGTCTTAAAATTATCGAGGGAGATTAAAATATCTAAGCAATCGATGATTGATAACATAGACACTAGAACGTTTAGGGATACAGTGCAAGCTGTCCCTCATGTTTTTGTAGATTTATTCAATATGTCGTTTAAAACTGTGTGTATACCTGATGAATGGAAATTTTCGGTGGTTGTTCCCATTCCAAAGGGAGGCGACCCTTACGCTATCACAGACCTCCGTCCTATCTCACTGCTACCTGTTGTAGGCAAACTCATTGAAAAGATTGTACACCTTAAGACCGCTTTTCACCTTAGTGAAAATAAGTTGTTAAGCAACCGTCAGTGGGGTTTTCGAAAGGGCAAGTCAACCATAGAAGTGGTGGCTAAACTTACGGATGATGTGCTCCCGGACATCAATGAGCTTTGCCTCAGGGATGGAGAGAGACATGGATGCCGCATCTATATCTATCCTGAGCCAGGTGACTTGTTGGCTGGGAGGCTGGGCCTTGTGTGGGGCCTCGGGGAGGCCTAGTTCCTGGAAGAGGGCACGGGCATCCTCAAAGTCGCGTTGTACCATGTCCTTGTCAGGGGAGAGAATGATCAGATCATCCGTACTTCAGCTTCCTGTTGCAGGCATGTACATAGTGCCCGAATGCCTGCCTACCGAGTCACAGAAACTATAGATATGCACCCACAAGATGCCCCCTCCTCATGGCCGTTACGGTGGCGGCACCCCTTCTCCGTATTGAAGTCCCGGCATGGGACCTCCCTGGCCCGCGACCGGATACCGTCCTGCTTCTCATGGTGTGTTGTTGGGGCCGTCATGGCAAGCCGGACACGTTCATCTTGTATCCAGCCGTAATCGCTTCAGTATATCCAGCCGGCTTCCATCTGGTCAAAGATGTAATTGGACCATCTCCTAACTCCGGCCCCCGGCCGGCTCTGGACATCAACGGACACCTGATGTAGTGCCGCAACATGTGCTCCTTGTCCTCTGGGTGCAGAGCCCTGTCGTCACTCAGAAGTGCCAGAAACAAACTAATGTACTCTAGGGGCCCCAGACTACCCCTGAGCTCCAGCTTTCTGGTTGAGGGTATAGACCCCATCCTGGTCTAAAAACATGTATGGTTTTGATATAAGCCTACAGGTATTTAGGTCAGAGAGGAGGGTACCCTTATCGGTCGCACAGTTGTGCTTGATGGCCTCCTAGTCGATTTCGCTGGACATATTCCTCTGTGATGTACGCCTCTCGTAGCTGCCGTGGGGGAGGGAGACACCGTTCAGCCTGGTCCTGGGCCCAGTCCCGTGTCCATGCCGCAGCGCTCGCCCTGGAGCCGAGGGGCCTGGCCTCTCTCTCAGGAGAGCGATCCCTCTTTGTGAGCTGCAGTATGGCATCCAGTACACCGTCCATTTTCCCGCTCATCTTCCCCACATTCTTCTTCATGTCCCTGAGGCCCGTCTCGAGGGCCGTAATCCTGGAGGAGCGGACGGTCGACTCCTGGTCCGAAACCTAGTCTTTCCTGCTGGTCCCTTTGGTCTCTCCAGACTGCCGTGAGGCACTTGCGCTTCTTGTCTTCAGTGGTTTCGTTCACTACTTGTTATCCTTATCCCTTTGTATCCCTGTACCTAGTCGCCTATATCCGGGGGATATAGAGACATGAGGTACGTTGAGGGAATGAACCAAAAATGGGAGAAGAAAAGATGTATGTGCGTATGGTATTAGCATGAAGCGAGAAGTGAGGGAGAGAAGCGTACTATGGGAACGCACGTGGATGAGAGGTGTGCCGGAGAAGCCCTAGGGGGTGCGCATTTAGTGAGAGGGAGAGTCACCAGGGGGTGCAATGACCCCCCCCCCCCCCCCCCGACCAAAGGCCATGGGTCACCAATGCTCACTGTATATCAATATTGAGTATTTAGTATCTCTGTAAATATAGAATCTACCTAGAAAATTCCACTTCCTAACACCTACTGTATTTTTATTCTCTTTCAAATGAGGCATATTATATTATGACTGAACCCGTTTTATAGATAGAAATATGTCCATAAAGAAGCTCTTAAAAATGGACCTGTGACTCAAAAAGTCCCCCCAAAACTGAAATATCTTTTTTCTAAGAATCCAAGTCAAAATATTAAAAACTAAAACTGTAAGATATTATATATTTTGTATATAACTATAAAAAGCAAAAATGTGGTCAGGTCACCTGCGAACATACAAGCAGGTTTACTACAATAGGCTATAGCCATAACCTAAAGACCAACAGTCCACCCACTAACAAGAGCTAAGTGTGCATTTTCAAATAGAATAATTGGCCTTTAGAAGGCCAAATAAGCATGTGGCCGTATTTAGAACTCACTACAAGTAGCTTAAAACATGATTAAAATTGTTGACTGAAAATATTTTGATATCTTAATTCTAAGGGAGGGAGGGAGGGAGGGAGGGAGTCCATGAATAGGGAAGGACCTGCATTGATTGGCTATTTAAAGCCTTACTCTTCTGTAAACTCAGCAGGTCATGGCTCAATGCATACATATATTTAGCTACCTGAGGGCTACTCTCTGAGTACATAGGAAAAGTTTTCAGATAGCTTGCCATATTCCCATCTCTACTTAGTGAGCTATAAAAAGCAAAAATGTGGTCAGTTCATCTAGTGACTCTACAAGCATGCGTACTACAGTAGGCTATAGCCATAACCTAAAAACCAACTGTCCACCTGCTAATAATTGTTTTAAGTTCTTTATATTGACTTTCTTTTTGTTTGGAACCAGAGAAATTATTTATAAAAAGAAAATTCAAACCCTCCCTACCTTGATTTTTGCCTGGTTGTGACGTAAGGTAAAATTATGATCACAAAACATATCTCTGAGAAAACGAAATTGAGAACATGTTCTTTCCTTTACTTATAAAACAAAAAAGCCATTGGCTCTATATTTTTTGTTCATGTCATATTACCGGTATATGTGGTCATCCACTGTGCTGTGACTTAGTATATATATATATATTTTTTTTAAAAGAAAATATGATCATTAAATCCATACAGTGGTGAAAATCCTACAGTGTCAAGATTAAAAGGTATGTGGAATGCCCTCCTTACTTCTTTATTTAGGCAAGGAACCAGTCTATGCATATCATATTCTGCCAGAATATAGCTTGCACTTTGCTTCCTGCCCTGTTTGTAAGCGCAAGCACCACAAAACATCTGCTGGGAAAGTATGTAGCCTATCACTCTCCCAATACAGTCCTAGTATTTAATAGCCTGGAATCCTCCCCTGGCTCTTCCTTGCTGCTTCGCTGACATTTATGTTGATTTTAAGGAAGGTGCTTCACATTTCAAAAATGAAAACACGGATTTCCACGGAAACAAAGAAAACAGACATCCCTGAAGTTACACTTCATATTATGTACCAATACTGCTTAAGTTACAGCAGAGACAGGTATCCTTTGCACGAAAGTGGCAAAATATACACAAAATCTAAACACAATAAATACTTGTTTATTCAATTTGATTCTCAGTAAATAATAAAATTTAAATATCACAGTAAATATATTTGTCTTTGTACACTGAAACGTCATCAATTACTTAACACTTTGCGACAAGTATTGCTTTGATTTATGAATTTCGCAGTTTTACTACATGTTGATTACAAAAATATAAAACATCCTGTAATGATTTAGAGTGCTTCACACTTAGCCACTGACCACATATATATACAAGGTGGCGTGGCTATTATATATATATATCCTCAACCATTTATGGGCGAGAGTCAGTGGGGTCCCAGGTTGTTCCGGCCTCTCGGTGCGTCTGGCCCCCAAATACAAATCGGGCGATAACGACGTTTTTAATTGTCGTATAAACACAAAATAAAAAAGTGGATAGGGTACGAGCCCCCACATACAACTAAGATTTCTTTTTCTAATCATTCAAGAAGTATCCATCCCACCATCCTATAGCTGGAGATTGGAGCTCTGAGATCCATAGGCCCTCTGACTGAGTATGATGGGGGTAGCTGAATTCAGAATTTTGAATGATTACAAACTGGCATTATTAATGCATACATATTACACTTAATACATATATGTTACATGGAAACATAGAAAGGTGTGATTTCACTTGGTTTTGATGTTCACCAGACCATAGTCCTTAAATACTCATGTGATCTATTCATCAAACTGGTTATAAAGATCACATTTGTAAATGAAAGAAAATTGCTGACCATAGTATTGTGCATAGTCTAAAAAAAATTCAGATTGTTCTGAGAAGTCTTATATGCATTCACATCCGCGGAAAAAGGCTGTGAAAACGTGCGCGGGTGCGCGAAAAATACGGAGGCCGGAAGAGCCGAGAGGTCGGTCGCGCTTGGGGGTCGGTCTCGCTCAGAGGCCGGAACAGATCTATGCGTATAGGGGCAGGGACTTGTATCAGTGCATAATGCTAGGGCATGGACGATTGTCGGCTGCATTCTAATTTGATTGTTTAATAAGAGGCCATCCATTAAGTACCTGTGCACTGGGGTGGGGTAAAAAAAACTTTGGTAAGGTTGCATATGCCCCCTTCATTGTTCTATTGTTTACAAATTGAGAGGGAGGTTGAGTGTCAACATTTTCAGAAGTCTGCGTACATACGTATGGGTGTCTCCAGACACGATATAAAACTTGGATCTTTAACCCTTTTCTTACCAATGATGCCGGAAGGCCTAATCTTAGATTTTTTGTTAAAATATCATTTATCTCAGATGGCTAGATATTTATTTCTTTCAAAGATTATGTAAAATGGCTTTATAGCAATGATAAATAATTCTAAAGTTATCACCATAGAAACAGTGATAAGACAACTTTGAATACGGTGGAGAAAGAATAAATTTTCTCAACAATTCTAACATAGGCCTTCCACTAGAGTTGCTCGGGTGTCAGGCATGCTGCATTTAAAGACGTAGACCTGCGACCAGGTTCGATAAGGAAAGGGTTAATATTATTTGTTTTACTAAATAATGTCAGGTAAGACATCATACCTACATAGTATGAAAATCTTATGTATCTTGATGCGTTATTTCCTGATAAAAACGATGTCTAAAATATTCTAAATGATGCCTCAGGAAATTATAAATGTCCCTAGTATTGTCTGCATCATGGTATCATCCGTCCTTAATATTGTGGTGAGCCTTCCGGAGGGGCGCCTCCGGTCCGGAGGCGCCTCCGGAGTTCCGGAGGGTTCGGAGGGGTTCCGGAGTGTTGCCTCGGTGACACCCCGCGGGCCCACCAGGGGTCGCCCTGGTCCCGGAAGTGACGTCGGGGGACATCCGGCCGACTTATTATATAAGTCTCCGGATGCCCTCCGGACGGGAGTCCGTCGTGAGACTGGGCCCGAACCACCTCCGGAAGGCTCCCTGCGAACCTCCTGTCTGGCACCCTCCACGGTTACTTACCTGGTCGGAGTACCTGAGAGTTCCCCCCTAAGTGGGTGATTACGTTGGTTACATATTACGCTTAACGTGCCGGAGGTACGTACCTGTCAAGCTTGTCTACCAGCCTCCGTTGAGAGTGCCTGTGAATAAACTATTGAACTGTACCTGTGCGTGTCCTAGTCGTTCTGTACTACATTGGTGGCAGCGGTGGGATTCTTTAATCAGTAAGGAGATGAACCCAACACAGAATGACTCCGGAGCCGCCTCCCTCCTAAGCGAGGGAGGAGCTGGGACAGGTGAGGGGCCTACCCTGCAGGAGACGCCGGGCACGCCTCAAAGTCATCGATCGGAGACCTCCGAAGGACCGGAGGGTCCGGAGAGTCCGGAGAGGCCGGAGGGGCGTCTTTCTTCCCTAGGGACGACCCCGCCTGCGGGGGAAGGAAAAGGGGGAACGGCTTGGCAGCCTCCTCCGGGCCTGTTCCCGGGGCTGGCCTGGGGACCGCGCGCCGGGATAGCCTCGTGGCCATGGATGCTGGCGCCGGAGGCTCGGGTGGCGGAAGCTGCCCCCGGCGTGCCCGAGGCTACCCGGGCGGCGTGGGCCCCGGGATCTAGGTTCACCAGCCCTGGGGGCCGGGTGAGGGAATGCGTGGATCGTGATATCTCCTGGAGGAGACGGGACTTAGAGAAAACCACGGGCGGAGTACTGGTAGGCGACGGGGTAAAAGCCGAGCTAGAGGGGGAATCGGGAGAGGCCGGACCGGAGGCCCCCGTTCGGCGCAGGAACCCCTATGTCGCCTCGCCCCCGCCGGAAGTAAAACCGCTACCCACAACCTTTTGGGCGCCCACCGTAACGGAAGGTCTAGCGTCGAAGGAAGGGCGCGACCCAGTGAGCGGGGGAGGCGACGGCACAGCGGCCAAGAAGGCCACTAAGCCCGTGGTAATGCCAGCTAAATTTGACGGGGCGTCCGACTTGGATGAATACCTGGCTCACTTTGACCTGTGCGCCAAGGTCAACGGGTGGCCTGCCCCGGAGGCCGGAATGTTTCTGGGACTCTCCCTGACCGGAGTGGCCCGACGATTGTTGGCGGGAGTCCGGCCAGATACCGAGGCCGGCTACCTTCGACTCCGGAGCGCACTCCAACAAAGGTTCGCCCCTCGTAACCAGACGGAAAGTTACAAGGCGGCCCTGCGTGTACGAAGCAGACAGGCCGGGGAGAGCCTACAAAGTCTGGCAGAGGAGGTCTGGAGGATGATACGGCTCGCCTACCCGGAGGCGGATGGCCAGACCCTAGACTCCATGGGGCGGGACAGGTTCCTCGATGCCATCGGGGACACGCAATTAAAACACTGGGTTTACCAAAGTAAGCCCCGGACACTGGAGGAGGCAGTCACCACGGCGGTAGAAGCCGAAGCCTACCTGTCAGTAGAGAGGGAAAACCCGGCACGGATTCGGGCGGCCGGACGGAGCATGGCGGAAGAATTGGAAACTGTTAACCGTAAACTGGCGGAACTAACATCTGCGGTACAACAACCACAGATACAGCAGCCCTCAGAACGAAGGTGTTTTCTATGTCACCAGGTAGGGCATTTCAAACGGGATTGTCCTCAACGAGGCCGGAGAGAGAGGAGTCCCAGGACCCCGGAACCGGCGGAAAACTAGAAGCGACCCCGGCTGCCGGTCGGGCAGGGGTCGCTCCGCAGACGGATCAGAGGCCGAAGTCAGGATTGATACGCGGGCAGCAGGAGGCGCAAGGGTCAGGGCTCGTGGTAACCGGGACAATATGGGGACAGACCATACAGCTGCTGGTGGACACTGGGGCTGGAATTAATATCCTATCTCAGAACTGGTGGAGGAAGCACCAGCAACCGGGGGAGGTGACTGCGTCCACGCAGCCCATCTACTGCGCGGACGGAAGGCCATTAGCGCTGGAAGGGAAGTTGCAAGTTCCGCTCCGACTAGGGGAAAGGGAGGTGACGATTGAAATGGCGTTAGCGGATGTAGACTCGGATGCCATTCTAGGAGCTGGATTCCTTCGGTCCCACGGGGTCTCCGTGGACCTGCGCCAGGGGCATCTGGAGTGGCCAGAGTCGCGAGAGCGATGTAGGGTAGTCTGCCGCCACACTACTCAGATCCGGGGGCAAGGAGAAGTGATAGTAGATGGAGAGGTGATAGGGGCCTGGAGAGACGGAGAGGCCGCTCTACTGGAGCCCCAGGCTACCAGTAACAACCCTTTTCGAGTAGGGAGGGCGGTATTCTTTCCTGAGGATGGACAGGTACCCATCAGGGTCTTGAACCCCGGGGCTGACACGCTGTCGGTATATCAAGGAACCACGTTGGGGCATGTGGAGGCCTTGGCCCCCGAAAGGGGCCCACCAGAGGCGGGTCAACAGTGCCGCCGACTCACCACGCTACCACCCGAGGTACTGGCGGAGCTGTTGACCGGAGTGGCCCTAGAAGATCAGGCCCCACTGACCACGGTCTTACAACGCCATGTGAATGCGTTCCAGCGAGACGGACAGGACATGGGACGAACGGACTTAGTGCAGCACTCTATCCCCACGGGGGAAGCCAGGCCGGTCAAGCAGCCGCCTCGGCGGTTAGCTCCCCATCGAAGGGACGTAGTGACCCAGCAGGTCCAGGACATGCTACGACAAGGCGTGATTGAGCCGGCCGAGAGCCCCTGGGCCTCCCCGGTCGTGCTGGTACGGAAGAAAGACGGTACCGCTAGGTTCTGTGTGGACTATCGTCGGGTGAACGCATGCACGGTCAAAGATGCATACCCCCTTCCCCGAATCGATGACTCCCTGGATTCAATGGCGGGGGCCCAATGGTTCAGCACCCTGGACCTGGCCTCTGGATATTGGCAGGTGGAGGTAGCGGCCGATGATCGAGCCAAGACCGCGTTCACAACACATCATGGGCTGTATCAGTTCCGCGTGATGCCTTTCGGATTGTGTAACGCACCAGGGACCTTCGAGAGATTGATGGAACTGGCTCTGAGGGGCCTGCAGTGGCAAACATGCCTGGTGTATTTGGACGACGTGATCGTGTTCGCACCGACAAGGGAGGAACACCTTGGCCGCCTGGACGAGGTCCTTCGGCGCCTGGAGGACGCCGGACTAAAATTGAAGGCTAAGAAGTGTCACCTGTTGCGTAGACAGGTGGAATTCTTGGGCCATGTCGTGTCGGGGGCCGGTATTGCCACCGACCCACAGAAAGTAGCCGCTGTGCGGGACTGGCCCGAGCCAGGGGATGTGCACGAAGTTCGCAGTTTCCTCGGGTTGGCCGGTTATTACAGGTCGTTCGTACCCAACTTCGCGACAGTGGCCAAGCCCCTAACTGCACTATCTGAGAAGGCGAAGGGCCCGTTTAAGTTCTCATCCGAGTGCCGAGAGGCGTTTCGAGCTCTCCGGGCGGCCCTCATCGACGCCCCAGTGCTGGCCTATCCTCAGGAGGACGGGGACCTGATCTTGGACACGGACGCTAGCGATGTCGGGTTGGGCGCGGTACTGTCCCAGCACTCGGAGGGGCGCGAACGGGTATTAGCGTATGCTAGCCGTACCCTAAACCGGGCCGAGCGGAACTATTGTGTCACCCGGAGGGAGTTCCTCGCCGTTATCTTTGGCCTTAAAAGATTCCGTCACTACTTAGTGGGCCGGCCTATCCGTATCAGGACAGACCATGCCGCCTTAAAGTGGGTCACCCAGTTTAAGGAACCGGAGGGGCAAGTAGCCCGATGGGTACAGGTTTTGGACACGTACGATTTTAAGATCGAGCACCGGCCGGGCAAGCAACACGGAAATGCGGACGGGTTGTCTAGGCGACCCTGTGGCCAGTGCGGTTGGGAGGCAGGGGGTTTCTGTCGACGCATTACCACCAGGCGACGGGCGGTAGTGGCTGGCGGCCCCCAGGGCCGCCCTCGGCCGGAGCAGCCACGAGGGCGGGGCTGGGGCCCGGCTCAGCAAGAAGACCCCGTCTTGCAGCAATTGATTGAGGGGATAAGGGCCGGTCGCCCCCCCCCCTTGGTGGAGGCGGACTCCCGCGAGGTCCGGGCCTGGAAGTCCCAGTTCGATCGCCTTCAACTGTGCGAGGGAGTTTTGGGCCGGCCCTGGGTGGAACCAGGGGGCGATACCCAGTTCCAGGTAGCGGTGCCTGTTGGGGACCGGCGGATGGTCCTCCATGAGCTTCACGGGTCCCACCTGTCGGGGCACTTCGGGACCGCGCGGACACTACGACGCTGTCAGGCTGCATATTATTGGCCTGGTTATAGGGCTGACGTGATAGACTGGTGTGCCTCGTGCCCCGCGTGTCTCCGGAGTAAGGACCCTCCACGGAAGCGCCGAGCCCCGATGGGACACGTTGGGGCCGGAGCCCCATTGGAGAGGGTGGCCCTGGACGTGATGGGCCCCCTGCCGGTCACGGAACGGGGCAACCGGTATATAGTGGTGATCGCGGATTATTTTACGCGGTGGTCGGAGGCGTTCGCGGTCCCCACTCAGGAGGCGGTAGTTATCGCCCGGGTGCTAGTATCGGAGTTTATTTGTCGGTATGGCTACCCGTTGGTGATTCACTCCGATCAGGGGCGGAATTTTGAGAGTAAGGTGTTTCAGGAGACCCTCCGCATACTGGGTATCACCAAGACCCGGACCTGCCCGTTTAACCCCCGGAGTGATGGGCTGGTGGAACGGATGAATCGGACCATCAAGGCCCTCCTGACCACGGTGGTGGACGAATCACAGGGGGACTGGGACCTCCATCTACCTCTGGTGATGGCAGCTTATCGGAGTTCGGTCCAGCGGTCCACGGACCAGACTCCGAATGCCCTGATGCTGGGTAGGGAGGTGGCCGGCCCCCTCGCAGTCTTATACCCGGAGTCTGACCCTCTCTCGGAGGATGAATATGTGGCCAGGCTACAGCGGCGGCTGGCACGGAGTCACGAATACGCGCGAGCCCATTCACTCGGATGCGTGCGGAGGCAGGCTCGTAGCTACGACGCCCGGGTAGCGGGTTCTCAGTTTGCCGAGGGGAGTGAAGTATATTTCTTTCACCCCCTCCGTAAACCAGGGCGGTGCCCGAAGATTCAGCAGTTCTGGACGGGCCCCTGGACAGTGATCACGCGCATCGGAGGGGTAGTATATCAGATTCGACAGGGGCGAAAAACGAGGATTGTGCATGGGGATCTGCTGAAGCCTGGCCCACGTCGGCCTCCGGACACCGTCGCCCCTGAATCTGCTCCCCCCGTAGGGGATCGCGTACGACGGCTGGCCCTGGGAGGGGGGCCAGGGGGGCTTCCCCCCCGCCCTTACGTGGGGCCGGCCGTCGGGGAGGCCGGTGTTCCACCGGCCACGGAGGGGGGAAGTGACTGCCGGCCCCCTCCCGGGGTCGATCTGGGGAGGGGGCGCCGCTCGGTCGGCCCCCAGGACTGTCCGCGCCCCTTAACGGGAGAGCAAGGCCTGCGGAGGCGGACAACACGGTGCCGTGCGATGCTACTGGGGGGGGCCTCCGGTGGCGGGAACAGCCGTGCTCTGCTCGGCTCTGGGGCCCAGGCAGCCGTTATTGGTCGTAGGGGGGCCGCTACTTGCCGGCGGCCATTACTGAAGACCGGCGGAGGGCTGAGGGGAGTGCCATTAACGCGTATCGGAGGCTGGAGAGGGCACAAGCGACTTAACAGAGCTTCTGCTCTCCACGCGACGCATCCGTCACAGGCCAGGGGGAGTAAGGGGGAACAGCCGGTCCGGAGCCTGTTCCCGGCACGACGCGCGCTGATTTGGTCAGGCGGGGGGGCCTCCGTAGAGCAGAACAGCCGCCACTTTCGTTCGAATCAAGGTGGTCGTCTGCACCAGGGAGAGCCTTGTGGCTTGCGAACCACGGTGTTACCCCCTGGGGATCAACGAGACGAAGTGCGGAGGCCTATCGGAGAGGTTAACCACCGTCACACGGAGAGGTTCGGCCGTAGGCACTCAGGGAAGGGTGGTCATGTTCGAGGAGGGAGGAGGCGGGAACAGCAGCGCTGCAGCTGGTTCCCGACGATTGGGCGCGTCACGGACCGGAGAGGGGTGGGCACCAGCGAATGTTTACATTCTGCTGGCAGTCCATCCACGATGCGGAGTGAGATAGCTAGGGTGATACGAGAGAGTGGAGGGGATGAGGGCCACGCCCTCGAAAGGGCCAAGTCAGCCAGGAGGGAGATGCTGGAGACCACCAGGGTAAGTGGGCGGTCGGATGCTGCTAAAAAGATTCGCAATCGGAGGCGTAACGAGAGGCGCTGGAGAGGGGGGGACCGGTGGGGGGGCTCTCGCCCTCGCTTCGGGGCAGCCCGTAGGGAAGCCACTGAGCGAGAGCGAGGTTACCCTCGTCATCGCGCTGCATTGCGCACGTCACCCCGGAGGAAGCCAGTCTCTCCAGGCACGCGTAACAGAGACGAGCTATCCAGGCAGCTATTTGGTACGCCATCGTCACCCTCCGACTGCGAGATGGGGAAGGATAGTAAAAGTTACACCTGTGCTCAATGTGAGATGACATTTTCGCGACGTGATAACATGCGGAGGCACCAGCGTTGCCACTCCGCCCGCACTACTCCAGGGTGGTCGTGTCCTGCGGAGGGATGTCGCCAAGTGTATGCGAAAGATAGAAAGCACGACCTGCAGATCCATCTGAGGGGGAAGCACCCAGAGCACCGGTGGCATACCCACCCGGCGGACATCCCCTCGCCACGGATGGTTACCCTGGAGGCCGGTGGTAGGGTGAAGAGCAAGGACCCCCCGGCGAGGAGCAAGGACCCCCCTTCATCGGTGGAGTCATCTCTAGGGACCCCCGGAGTGGTGCTGGGTGAGGACGAGGAACTGGTGGAAGCCGCGAGGAACCTAGAGGCGCTGTGCACCGAGGAGCCCCAGGCAGGGACGAGTGTCCGGCGTTCCCCCCGGGTCGCCGCACGCTCCGGAGAGTCCAGCCGCGCCAGGTCAGACCTCCCCCGACCCAAGATGAAGAAAGCCAGGACTGAGCGCCACCCGGCCAGCCCCACCCGGATCGTCCAGGCCAAAGACCTACCGGGGACGGAGGAGGACCCCCTCCAGGGCCCCTCCTGGGCAGGAGGTGACGGGCCGGAGGAAGTGGGCCCCCTCCTCCCCGAGCTTGCTGTTGTTACGGCCTTGAACTTTGATAAATCTGTGGTGATGCCGCCAGGAACCCCGGTGCCCCTGTTGGGCACACTCCGGGAGGATGGGGAGCTGTTCCTCCAGGCGTCCCCGGAGGGCCCCCAGGCCTTCCAGCGGGCGGGCCTCCGACAAGCCAACGTGGACCGGCCCCCGAGTCGGGCCAGCTCGCCGCCGGCAGCCAGCCGCACGGGTCAGGCGACCCAGCCGGGCAGCCGACCGGAGCCGCCTGCGGAGACAGCTCCCCTACGGAAGGGTAAGGGCAAGAGCAAGGGGAAGAAGTCAGCCGCCACTCCCCCTTCAACGCCGCCGCCACCACCGCCGCCGCCTGGCCCGGAGGCCGCGAGGGGGCCGACGCAGCCGCCACCCCCGCCTGGTCCGGAGCCGACACAGCCGCCCCCCCCGCCTGGCCCGGAGGCCGCGAGGGGGCCAACCCAGCCAGCCACCCACCGCTGTGATGGGTACCCGGAAGGACCGGTGTGGGTGCCGTGGGCCCCGGGCCCCAATCCTGACCGCCTGGGCCGCTGGTCCA
Organism: Alentia gelatinosa; assembly: GCA_950022655.1. Lineage (NCBI taxonomy): Eukaryota > Metazoa > Annelida > Polychaeta > Phyllodocida > Polynoidae > Alentia > Alentia gelatinosa. The sequence goes on along the minus strand of OX465580.1, from coordinate 21,502,430 downwards.
CGTACCTCCAGGCCCCCGAGTTGGGCGCGGGCTACACCGCAGTCGGAGGCCACCGCGATTCCAGAGTAGAAATCGTGGGCGACGGCCTCTACAGGATGGTCACTACGACGGCGACGATCTACCGGAAGATGCCTCCTCCGGTGAGTACACACATTTTCCCTGATAGTTGACAGTTAGCCATGAACGCAGTCGATTTGCCTCTCGCAATTATGTGTTGGTTGATCTGTTGTGTCACTCGAGTAATCGGAGGGTGTTGGTTTCTCCTAGGCGACGGGAGGGCAGTGACGGGGGACTGGGCCGGACCAGAGGCGGAACTCCCGGAGGGCGGTGGGCCAGGCCGCCGGGTTAGTCGCAGAGGCCGGTGGACAGACGGGGACCGGAGTCAGGAGCTGCCGTTGCAGTACCAGGCGGTACCAGAGGACCGGGAGAGTCAAGCTCGTGACGGCGCGGGGAGGACGACGTCGCCAGGGAACCCCCCTAACAGCGAGAGAATAGCCGACCCAGCGCGACGAGCGGAGGATAGGGTCTCTCCGGACCCAGGGACCGCTGGGACACCGTTGTGTTACGTTGAACTTTTGGGCCTGAGGCCAGCGAGTGTTGTTATTAGTATACAGGTTAATCACGTGGACGTTGATGTTTGGGGGGGGGTTGTTTACCAAAGGGGTAGGTTTCGAGTCAACTTTTTCGAGTCAATTTTTCTGGTTTCAGAGCGGATGGGTGTCAGTCGGGGGGGGAGAGTGTGGTGAGCCTTCCGGAGGGGCGCCTCCGGTCCGGAGGCGCCTCCGGAGTTCCGGAGGGTTCGGAGGGGTTCCGGAGTGTTGCCTCGGTGACACCCCGCGGGCCCACCAGGGGTCGCCCTGGTCCCGGAAGTGACGTCGGGGGACATCCGGCCGACTTATTATATAAGTCTCCGGATGCCCTCCGGACGGGAGTCCGTCGTGAGACTGGGCCCGAACCACCTCCGGAAGGCTCCCTGCGAACCTCCTGTCTGGCACCCTCCACGGTTACTTACCTGGTCGGAGTACCTGAGAGTTCCCCCCTAAGTGGGTGATTACGTTGGTTACATATTACGCTTAACGTGCCGGAGGTACGTACCTGTCAAGCTTGTCTACCAGCCTCCGTTGAGAGTGCCTGTGAATAAACTATTGAACTGTACCTGTGCGTGTCCTAGTCGTTCTGTACTACAATATGTTAAACCATGACTATGTTAAACCATGACTACAGTATACACAATGTGTTTATCACACATTCTGGAACTAATATCCCTCTTGTTTCATATTATAGGAGGAAAAATGTAAGGTCGAGTATGTGTGATCAAATTGAGCAAAATGTTAGGGATACCACAAACCCACCTCGCAGAGAGAGGAGGGAAGTTTAGCCCCAAATGGAAAGGTATTTTTTTTTAAATTACAAGCTTCTTCACAATTCAAACTACTCATCGTGAAGTCCTTGCAATTTATTTTACCCATTCCATTTCTAAGAAACAACTACTTGTGACTAGACTCAGACTGACACCTGAGTACCATGACAAGATCAAAAGGAAGTATGAGAAAACAAATGTCATATGCTGTAAGTAAATTTCAAAATCTGTGTCATAATTAACTGTCTGAACTACTGACTGATTTACACAAAGTGGCAACCAATCGGAGACCTTAGATGGATGGTCTCGAGACTGCGAGAATAGCTGTGAATGGGGGAGAAAAAGAGTTCAATGTCAGTTTCATCAGAAGGAGCAGCCCCCAACACGCCAGTCTCAATACACACTAGGAGAATTCCTACACATCAGGGTCTCATTACAGAGTAAGAGCAGCGCTAGACACCATGGTATCGTAAAGAGGAACAGTCCTACACGTCAAGGTCTCATTAAAAGGAATGGCCCTACACATCAGTCTCATTACGTCGTCCAGCCCTACATGTCAGTCTTTTAGAGATGAGCAGCCCTACACGTCAAGGTCTCATTACAAGGAGTGGCCCTAGACATCATAGTCTCTTAACGTCGTCCAGCCTTACATGTCAGTCTTTTAGAGATGAGCAGCCCTACACGTCAAGGTCTCATTACAAGGAGTGGCCCTACACATCATTGTCTCATTACGTCGTCCAGCCTTACATGTCAGTCTTTTAGAGATGAGCAGCCCTACACGTCAAGGTCTCATTACAAGGAATGGCCCTACACATCAGTCTCATTACGTCGTCCAGCCTAACATGTCAGTCTTTAAAAGATGAGCAGCCCTACACCTCAAGGTATTTATACAAAGAATGGCCCTACACATGTCTCATTACGTCGTCCAGCCTTACATGTCAGTCTTTTAGAGATGAGCAGCCCTACACGTCAAGGTCTCATTACAAGGAATGGCCCTACACATCAGTCTCATTACGTCGTCCAGCCTAACATGTCAGTCTTTTAAAGATGAGCAGCCCTACACCTCAAGGTATTTATACAAAGAATGGCCCTACACATGTCTCATTACGTCGTCCAGCCTTACATGTCAGTCTTTTAGAGATGAGCAGCCCTACACGTCAAGGTCTCATTACAAGGAATGGCCCTACACATCAGTCTCATTACGTCGTCCAGCCCTACATGTCAGTCTTTTAAAGATGAGCAGCCCTACACGTCAAGGTCTCATTACAAGGAATGGCCCTAGACATCATAGTCTCTTAACGTCGTCCAGCCCTACATGTCAGTCTTTTAAAGATGAGCAGCCCTACACGTCAAGGTCTCATTACAAGGAATGGCCCTAGACATCATAGTCTCTTAACGTCGTCCAGCCCTACATGTCAGTTTTTTAGACATGAGCAGCCCTGCACATCAAGGTATTATTACAAGGAGCAGTCCTACAAGACAGGGTGTCATTATAGAGTGAGACCAGCTCAACATATCATGGTCTCATTACAAGGACCAGCCCTATGCCATGGCCTCATTATGACCTTACACAACACAGCCTCATTACCAGAACTAGCTCTACACATCATGGTCTCATTACGAGTCGTTCTACATGTCAGTCTCATTTTGAGGAGCAACCTTAGACATGGTTTTATTATGAGATTCAACAAAAAGAAAAGCTCAAGTTCTTTCAACATAAACGTCTACCTTTGATCAATAGCGATTTAAGTTATCTCTGTTTTTGTTCGGTTTATCTAACGTCTGATAATTGTAAATAACTTATCAGACTACTGTGTAATTGAATGCGTGCTGACAGGTGGAAGCACAAACTGAAGTCTAATCTGTGAAACTTAACTGGGAAAGGACTTGTCTTGGAAGCAAACCAAAATTGTAATCATAACTTGGATGTCAGCTTGGGTCAGAAAATGAAGTGAATATATTTTACATGTGGAATTTTTTGTCTCATGCAGACCGGGAAAATGTTGAGCACATGGCATTTGCCACAGCATGTGGCTGACGGTCTGAGGGTATGTTTAAAATGGCCTTTATCGGTACGAATGAGGCTCAATCAATATTTCCTTTATTTTACACAAGGAAAAATAATTTTAGATAGTGGAAAATTGAAAAAAGTCTCAATAGAAAAATGGAAAGCTGCCATTTCTGTTTTTAGCTAGCACCATCTTGACCTTTTGATATAATTAGGTTCGGCAGACAAAATTTTAAAGGTACAAAACGTCCAAACTTTTTTTGGTATCTGCCCTCTAATCTTTCTATTATATGTATGTATTATACATACATACATACATACATACATACATACATACATACATACATACATACATACATACATACATACATACTTAATACATACATAATGCTCGGAATTGGACTTTTTACTTCATGTACTTTGTGGATCCTGGCCAGCAGGGTTCTACTATACTATTAACAGTTTAGACTACTTTGTTCAACTATAGGAGCATGGCAACGGAATGTAGGAATGAGGATAAGCTTCACTATTCTATCTGAGAGGACAAACATTTGTGAAATATTAAAGTAACTGGCAATCTGGCATTCACTCGAGTTACATTACAATTCTCAGTGAAAGCCATAATCTTGTTGTTTACTGAGAAAATATGCTGCCACCCACACAAGTCACATTACAATTCTTGGTGGTATGACCAATGAAACGGAAGGGTGTCTACAGAGTTGTTCAGGTACTGAGTAGTGAACATTTTCTGCACCAAACACTGGGGAAAGCGATGCAGAGGTCTATATAATAGACTTCATCAACAAACACCCCGAGAGCAAAACTGCACAAACCCTCAGAAATAAGATCTCGACACTCTCGACAATAGATACGGGTAACCCAGTTACATCGATTCCACCACAAAAATGCCACGTCAAAAAAAAAAAATTTTGATTGGAAACTGAACAGAACAAGTTCAGGACCAAACAGTGAGAAATTACCAAAAAAAATTCTGCACTAAACACCTGACCTAACACATGTTTCAAGTATGATCATCTCGTTAAAACAAAAACCATCAGGAAGGCACAACCATAGTCTGAGTTTAGTTCTACTATTTATTTGTTGATATTTATTAATGAAATCTTTGTCATGAAAAGCAGGTCATTGACACAGGCTTTTCTCCATGCATCTGTTTGAGTAGAGTCCGAGTTCCCCTGGTGGTGTCACTGTGCCAGCTGCTGCTGCCCTTTTCTATAAGTGTGACAACAGAGATCACTGCATCAGTTCTCGTCCTCTGTTTTGTGTTTGCCTGTGCTCTACTCAGTGTCACTGTTTTACAATGTTTGTCTGAGCTCCACTCGGCATATCAGTTCACAGATGCCCAAGAAGGCCCTGAACACATACATCAGGTCTTTGCCGTCCACCGATGCTAAGACCTGTTAACTGTCCGTATCTCCTCACTTCCAGTCACAGAACTGCATTGTGAACCTAGAAACACAAACAGCGAAAATGTAAATCCTCTTTAAATTCAACTCTTCAATAGAATAGTTACATTTCACTGAATTTTATCTAAAAGGGACACTTTGCTCCTGAGATACCGATTTAGATATGATTCATGTGAAGACCTACACAATGAGCTCTACACAAAGTTTGCCAGCAACTGTCAGAAATTGTTATACAGATGAGCTCTGATCTTAATTTCACTAAAAACACTAAGACCCAGTCTTTTGTTTGTTTAGACAGTTTAACGCTCAGTTTGTTCAATCAAACTTAAGGCCCCAACACTGAGGTGCTTCAAGTGAAGCAAGAATTTGACCACTGAACTCTAGACTGTTCCCTCCAACATTCTACTACAAAAGGTCAACATCCAACTACACACTGACTGGTGTAACTTGGTAGGAAATAATGGTCAGTACCTGCTTAGGGCCTGTGGTAAGCTGGAGATTATGGGTCCATAACCAGAGGCGTTATCGTACAACTCAAACAGAGGAGCTGCGACGAGTTTGTAGTTACGGGGCACGGCGAACTGAGCTGCAAATACAAATTAAAAGACATGTCAGTTTGACACAAGTACCTCCATGGTCACATTAATCACGTTTAGTGTAGTATATTTAGTATATTTCTAATATGGGTGAGGTGAGGAGACCACAAATACCATTGAGATTTGAGAAATAAATTGAAATATCATCAATCATTTATACTTTTGTTTGTTTGATTTTACATCAGTTCAACAGGTCCTTTCCCGACTTTCTCAAGGTTCGGCTTTTCTCACTTCTTTTAAACCAGGGATGTCAGTTGGGTTCAGGGAAAACAGTGGAAATATTTTCATGTGGATTTTTCTGCCTCAGAGAGACCAGGAAAACTTGGATAATGTGTCGTTGTCGGCCATGGCATAGGGCTTCGTGTCTGCCGGGAGGTTCAAACCACTTTTTTATTGGCATAAATGAGGCTAAATCAATATCATCTTTGTTTGACACAAGGAAAAGCAATTGCATATGCTGAATATGAAAAAGTGGATTTCCACGGAAAAACGGAAAACTGACATCTCTGTTAAACGACAGGTTATGTGATCGATCTATGAGATATTATTCCATATTAATAAAGGAGATCGTATGGTCCTTAGAAGTCAATTTGCTCATTATCATCTTTTCTTGCTGTATACAACATCTCTGTAGTGAACATAGGTTATTGCTTTAAGAAAACTCAAAGGCTGTACATCACTAATGTGTCGTATATCACTCTTACCCTTCTCTGGGAGCTGCACCAGGTAAAGACGCTTGTGCTCTTTGGGCTTTGTGATGTGGGCTGGGATGTAAGGGTACTGAAAATATGATCAGTCCAATTATCAACAACATGATTCTAATGAGAGCAGAAATTTATCTGTCGGAGTCACAAAACAATGCTGTTCATTTTACTAACAGGCGGTAAGAAACTTACCTCTATCTGCCATTAAACTAAAACAAACCACAGGATCTCTTAAGACATTCGGACACTAACAATAACAAAAAAAATCAAGGTCTCCATTATATAGCTCACTGACAATAATGCAGGATCTCTAAGTCACTCGGACACTAAATGAACCCTTATGAACGATATTAACAATAATGAAGGATCTAAGTCACCAGTATGTACAACAAATTATCAAAATCTATATATTAATGATTTCATAAAACTACCTGAGGGGGTTCAAAGTTGGGTCTCCACCAATTTCCAATCGTATCCTCGATCAACCAGTCCATGGGTGGTCCATCATGCCGCCCAAGAGTCTAGACAAGAAATTGTTAATGATTTTTTTTAAACGGCCAAACACTACATAACAAATATGACATACATTCATAAAACAAAAATGGAATTCTAAATAAGTAAGCGGAGAATCTCATCACTACATTCATTACTAAATATTCTTGAAATGTGAATAAAATTCTCAATAGGTGAGCAGCGTATCAGCTCATGACATCAACGACATCAAATACTTTCCTGTTGAATGCATGAAGTACTTGCTCCATATTACAAATTGCGAACAAAACAATAATATATTGTCACACATAATATAGTTACAATATAACGGACGTGTTTTGCCATATTTGCAAAAATTGTTTAAGTAAAGAGATTACATCGATCATGAAGACTTCTATTTATTCATAAGTTGATAAACTTAATTATTCTGTGGATTGATTAAGGATTTGCTTACTTCTGTTAATAATCGTTTGAGGCCCTCAACAGGGTCTTCTGAAGGATTCAGTTCTCCACCGGGTCTGCGTTATAAAAAAGATTCAAATCAGTCTAAATTTCTGAAAACTGGGATATCAGTTGGGGTACTGACTGAGGAAATAGTTTTCATGTACATCATGTAAACTTTACTGCCTCAAAGAGATTGAGAAAACATGGAAAACACATCATTATTGGCCCTGTAATGAGACTGTGTGTGTGGGGAGGTTTGAACCACTGTTTGGTGTGAATTGTTTTACACAAGAAAAAAAATTATGAACTGAAAATGAAAACAATTATTCCGTGAAGAATAGGAAAAGTGCCTGATATGCAAAATTTGGTTAGCCTTGTTTAGACTCACAGCTTGAAGGTCTGTTCTATATAGGACTCATAGCTTGATAGTTGGACCTGTTTTAAATGACCAATAGTTTGAAGAAGGTTAAATCTGTTTACACATGACTAACAGCTTGAAGGTTTAATCTGTTTATAAATGAGCAACAGCTTGAAGGTTAAACATTTTAATACATGACTCATGACCTAAAGAAGGTTAGACCTGTTAATGAATGACTTGCAGCTTCAAGAAGGTTAAATCTTTTTTATAAAGAACTCACAGCTTGAAGAAGGTGGTGCCCAGTTGGAGCAGCAGAACGTGTGGCAGGCCATGTTCATGTACAATCAGTACACCCTCTACTGAACGACGCATACCCAACTTCTCAAACTCTTCTCGCATCCGTTTAAAGCGCGCTGCTACAGAAGGGTCCTTCTCATAGAGTGCCTCCTTTGTACCAAACGAGTAGTTTGTGAGTGGATACCTGCCAATGTGATTAGACAGTCAGTCAATATCATTTCATGTGCAAATAAACGACAACAGCTTACAATACACAAAGTCAAATAATGCTCTATCCTATCACAGATTTATGATGCGTGGACTGACATCATGCTGACCATGAAGCGTAGCGTCTTGTATTCTTTCACCAGAGTTCTGACATAAATTCGAAAAAAAGGCTTATGGTCTATCGGTCACCGCTGAAAAACGAAGCGCGCTGGCTGCGAAGCATATCGTCCAGATACCAAGGGGAACGCAGCACCTGGGAGAACCCGACCCTGCTAATATAATGCTCATCGCTATGTTTTAATGTAATCGTATAGATAATGTAAACATATAGTATAACTTCATTGTAACTACCGACAGGAGAAAATACTTAGTTGTATGCTTGCTAAATCTTATTCTCATGTTTATTTTGGCATTTCACTCGGGCCCGGTTCACTTAGAATAATGGTCAGTGCCTGGTTCTCCTTCTGAAGCGGGGGAATTGGACACTGAGGGGGGCGGGACAACTGACCAAAATCTCAACTGACACAGGACAAGTGACATACGTGAAAACAGTGTCAGTTGTCTCGCTGGTCAGTTGTCTCACCCCTGTGTCAGTCATTTTATATGGCAAAATCTAAAGCAAACAAGCGTAATAAGACTATGAACCTTGGTGGATATGCATATCATACACATAGAAATTATATCCTCAAATATCTTTTCATTTCATCATGTTTTTCTATCTGAAAAATCCAATTTTGTCATCAAAGTTTGAATGATACCCGGGCGGACAGGGGGCTATGTATACATCGGGTACATCTAAGATCATAACTCTGTGAATATTTAGCATAGAAACACCATATATAACGACTAATAGATAGCTGGATACATGTGTGAAACAGTCATTAAGTTTACATTTTGATTTACGAAAGGTAAAATGCGAATTTCCCATTTTTAGTTACGGAGTTTCCCGCGAGCGCGACATTGTGTCAGTTGTCTCACTTGGTGTGTCAGTTGTCCGACATAGGAGTGTGTCAGTTGAGATTTCGGTCAGTTGTCTGACATTCACACTGAGCCTTTCACTGAGCTTCCTGTCAGCGCGACAACATGGACGCATTGAGCCTACCCTGTGGACGCCTTGAGCCTCCTTCTCTTTTAGTAATATTTTAGCGATTTTTTGTTGTTGTTTTTCAAAAAGAGTATTTCATAGTATGTAGATATCTGTAAGGGAGTTGTTAATGTGTTGTTTGTTCATTTGACCGATAGAACCATTATACTTCTGTGATTTGACAGAGGTGGGTGAGTGACTGACAATCATAGAATTTATCTATACTTTCTCATGAAAACAGAAATAAATCAGATCTGTAAGTACATGTACGTACCCTGTGTAATGCTATCATTCCCTACATTTCACCTCTTTTTTTGGTGTCCCTACTTCGATTTTTTCTGGAGATATGAGGTCGTGTGTTCACTGTCCGACTGGCCTTTTTATTGGGAACTTCTCTACCCAACCCGGAGAGAAAATTCCTACTATAAGTATAGTATTTAAAAGAGGTGGACCGAAGGCGTCAATGAACCAGGGTGAGCGATACTACAAGAAACCGGCATCTATGTTGTTTTCAGATGAACGTTATTAACACTTGAGCCGAAAGTGCACACGAAGGGGAGCATATTATGTTACAAAATTGATATAAATCAAGCTTACAAGTTGATTGATCGTTCTGCTGGCATTGATTGTGATCCGAGGTAACCCTTCCCTGCATATTGTGGGTTTGTTCCTTTCGGCCACCCGCTTGTTCTTCCATGTGACGCCATGTTGCTGCCTTGTTCGTTATTTTCAGACTGCGCCGCTCTGCTGTTTATATCATAGACATGTTGCTTCAGCGATGCAGTGTGCGTCATTTCTGCTACTGGTACAAATACTCATGTATACACGCCGGGTGCCAGTGCCAGATCGTGAAACCTCCCGCTAGATAGCAGCACTTTCTGTGTCTGGGTGTAGAGATTGCTTCCCATGGTTGATCATAAAATACGGAAATCATAGATGAAGGTCTTGAGGTTAAACTTATAATCAATTAGGCCACTTGTTTATGCGTATCTTTCTGATCGAGCCCCAATTACAACATAAATTCCATCCCTGTATCACTTTACCTTTTTGACGCTAGATGGCGGCATAGTTGTATGAGCAAGGTGCCAGAAGTAACTTCCTCAAAAACACGAGAATCACATGATTGTTTACGTTCCAATCAGCCGATAAAGGGGTGTCAGATATACACTGCTGTGCCCAATGCCAACCACGACAGCTGTACAAGGGTTGACACTTCGACTGTCTTAGGATGGCGGAAAGCGAGGAAGTGGCCGTCCGTGCTACGGGCGGTCAAGTGGACGGTAAGTCAATGCAGAGAATCGGGCAGTCTGTTCTATCTCGACCCGGCAAAGTCAGAACTCTCAGGAGATCACTACGCGCCTTATATTTTGGATGACCAAGATTCTAGTCTTTGGTGTGTTATGCAGTGATGATCTTTGACCTCTTAGTTCACAAGTAAATATATACTATTACGGGCAGACTATACTCTATTCTTTACACAGTTTCTAGTAGACTGAGCCACCTGAGGCTAATACGGTACCGGGTACCTACTGCAGTGCTAGTCATAGTGAATGTCAGACAACTGACCGAAATCTCAACTGACACACTCCTATGTCGGACAACTGACACACCGAGTGAGACAACTGACACAATGTCGCGCTCGCGGTAAACTCCGTAACAAGAATCGGGAAATTCGTATTTTACCTTTCGTAAATCAAAATGTAAACTTAATGAATGTTTCACACATGTATCCAGCTATCTATTAGTCATTATATGGTGTTTCTATGCTAAATATTCACAGAGTTATGACCTGAGATGTACCTGATCATGACCGCTGTATACACGGCCGCCCGGGTATCGTAACTTTCGATCACAAAATTGGATTTTTCAGATAGAAAAACATAATGAAATTAAAAGATATTTGAGGATATAATTTCTATGTGTGTGATATGCATATTCACCAAATTTCATTGTCTTATTACGCTTGTTTGCTTGAGATTTTGCCATATAAAAGGACTGACACAAGGGTGAGACAACCCCCAGTGAGACAACTGACACACTGTTTTCGGGTATGTCACTTGTCTTGTGTCAGTTGAGATTTCGGTCAGTTGTCCCGCCCCCGTCATAGTCATACTGCCCATGTTTGCATATTAATCTTTGACTTTGTTTGTTCATGGTTTGTTTTACCCGTCTCGACTAGGCAACTTATTCTGGTTTTTTTTTAAGCAGGTGCGACCATTCGTAACTAGATTGAATTATTTGTCAATGTGGGAAGTGAATTTTAAATTTTGTTAAAAAATTTACTTTTAGATTATTATTAGCACTAATAGCAGGTGGACGGTTGGTCTTTTGGTTATGGCTATAGCCTGCTGTAGTAGGCCTACACATGCTTGTAGAGTCACTAGATGACCTGACCACATTTTTGCTTTTTATAGCTCACTAAGTAGAGATAGGAATATGGTTTCTGTTTTGGACAGAAGGTTTTAGTCTATGGCCATATAATATCTGACAGGTATCTAGTATTTTGACATGGATTTTCAGAAAAAAGATATTTCAGTTGGGGCGGACTTTATGAGTCACAGGTCCATTTTTAAGAACTCCGTTATGGACATATTTCTACCCCTTAAACTGGTTCAATCATAATATAATATGCCTCATTTGAAAGAATAAAAAACAGTAGGTGCTATATTTGCTGAGATATTCAAGTATTTGTTAAAAGTGGGGAGGGGGGGGGGGATTTGGGGTGAAATTGGCATACTCAAATGGATGTTTACTCAATATTGATTTATAGTGAGCATTAGTGTAACATTTACCATCTCCATAAGTGGCACTGACAGTTGCTTACACCCTAGGAAGTGTCATTATTTAGGTAAAATACATATTTGATGTGCTATTCATGTATTTCTTCTAAATCTCATAATGTGAGGGGGGGGGGAGGCAGCAGGTGTATGAGTGGATGGTTTATTCAGGATATTTACGTACAAATATAAGTCAAAATGGTTCATAACTTTGTTCTAGAAATCAGTCAAGACCCAGTCAAACGATATTGGTTTGTAAAATTATTTGCAATATCATTTACCACCAGATATTGGCTTGACCTACTTTATTGGTGTACATAGAAACAAAGTTTTGTCCCCCACATGGCTAGTGAGCATGCAGACAGGTCTGTGTGCACTCATCCATGAAGCTATCACCATGAAGCTATCTGAAAACGCCCTCAGGTAGCTAAATATATGTCCATTGAGCCATGACCTGCTGAGTTCACAGAGGAGTAGGGCTTTAAATATCCAATCAATGTAGGCCCTTCCCTATTCATGGATGCCTTCCCTCCCTCCCTCCCTCCCTCCCTCCCTCCCTCCCTCCCTCCCTCCCTCCCTCCCTCCCTCCCTCCCTCCCCTCCTTACCCTCCCTCCCTCCCTCCCTCCCCTCCTTACCCTCCCTACCCTGCCTCCCTCCCCTCCTTACCCTCCCTACCCTACCTACCCTCCCTCCTGGCCTGGGAGCTTCCTTGTTATCATACTAATTTGTTACTGGTAGACCTTTGAACCTTATTGAGTTTTAAGTGTGACCTTATTGAGCTTTATTGAACAATTTTAAACATGTGTTAAGCTATTTGTAGTTTTAAAAGCGTCCACCTGCTTATTTGGCCTTTTAAAGGCCAATGATTCTATTTGACTATGGAAACTTAGCTCTTGTTTTTTGGTGGTGGGGGTAGGGGGGGGGGGTGGGGGTGCATTTCCTTCAGGGCCAGCTCGACAGCACTGACATTCAGGATATGAAATTTTGTGAACATATGACTTTTGAACTGCAAAGTGTGTATACCGGGGGGTATTTATATTTTTTTATCCAATGTATACAAAGACCTCATCGAGGATGTACCGGTATGTGTAGTACCGGTATCCTTGTATACCATACCATTGCATCTAATGTCTAAGGAACCTATATACTGTAACCTATAAAAACCTATATTTTCACTGCCATGCAGATTGAAGTACGGGTATACAGGAAATCTTGGAAGTTAACTTTAACAAAGTAAGATTGTCAAATGACAAGAAATCCACATTATTGGTTTATTTAAGAGATCATAAAAGTGTTTATGAATCAACAGTTTATATGTGACTTCTTGCCAGGCTGGCTTACCTGTTGGAAACTCAACATGCATATACATGCTTGCTGGGTATAACCTGATGAGCCAGACATCCTGACATCCTGCAATTTAGTACTTGGTACATTTTTCAGAAATCAAGAACTGAAAATAAGGGATTCACTATATTTTGAGTCTTACTATGCTGAATATGTTAACCCTAAAAACCTATAAAAACCTGTTTTGGGCCTTGAAAAACCTGTAAAAACCTATATTTCGATTTTCAAAACCTAAAAAAAAAAAAACCTATATTAAGGAAGCCGGGCACTGGGGGGCCTGAACAAGGTATTGTGATATACTTCTCTCTCTCTGTCGATAGCCTTGGCACCATGAAGACATAGGATTAAATGTTGTCATATTAATCTACCATCATCCTGCCTTAGTTCCAATATTTCACACAATCACACATTTCAGTATGGGGACTCAGTAGTTCCTTTGTGCCATAGAGCAAAGAAATAGTCTCTATTGTTATAACCTTGATATTGCAAATACATAATTCATTCAAAAGATTGATAATAAATATATAATTCATTCAAAAGATGGATGATAAATACAGCAAACAATGGTTATTTGGATAGGTGGCTCTGTAAACCACTCAAGGTTGGTAATACACTCCCTAGTGCTCGTGTATTACTATGCATCTACCTCTCTTGGATAACGGCTGCCTGTCCACAAAACCACCGTTTATTGTCTATTCAAAAACTAACATGCTCCCCCGTTACCTTTACTCCTGCCTCCCTTCCTCCCACTCACGTGCCTCCCTATAAAGGGTGTCTTTCACCAACCAGGAGAAATTGATAAACAGGGGTTATTGGCAGACCTGGCTTGCAGCCGGCCATGGCCTGTCCAGTGCAACACCCCATTAGCAGCTCCCTCCAGTACCTGCCTACCACCAGGTGTTGAAATCATGCGCCTGCCATGGCATACACAGCTCTAATGCACAGCTCCAATGTCCACAAAACCCGCTGCTTCACTGAACCGGCCTCATGGCCTCATTAGGTTTATGAGTACCTGTCCACACAAAATTATATAGTGCTGCCTGCAAAATATCACAGGCAAAAGCTGATTCATTTGCTTTGCTGGCTGTAGTATATGTCTCCACAGCCCTGGTACGTACAGGTCCCATGCTGACTGCTCCCCACCTGTACCTCAACGGATGCCATAGCGTAATATGGAGAAACCAAACGAGAGTTAGTCGTGTTGTTGTTTATTGCCCGACGACAAGATCGCGTATTACTGCACAAGGCGAAGCCGAGAGCAGTAATACGCGATCTTGCCAGAGTGCGATGAACAATAACACGACTAACTCGAGTTTGGTTTAGAATTTATCCTACCCCGCCTATCTAAATTACTTCAACATTAACAAATGACGTCATTTGTCAAGTGTATCCCACTAGAGCGGTATTTTTCATTTTTCTGAACTCCAGACCGAATACAGTGACCCAATGTTAAGCCTATGGAGTTTTTTTATTAGGGGTAGGATAAACGGGTGAACCTGTGAGCCGTAAACCTGTTATCCTAGGCAAAAAGTTCAGACAGTTTTAATAGTTTTGGTGGTATTTCAACACCAGCTTGTGAAATGTACACATTCAAAACATCAATGTTTCGACGCTCTGGTGTAGTGATATTCTTTAGGTTGTTTGAGCGATGCAGTGTGGTGTAGTAGTTGGTGCAGCCCCTATCAAATAAACTGGGAACTCATCTACCATGGTAATACAGCCAATGTCCACCAGATGGCATGGCCGTTCTTCCACTCTGGCCCTAGACCCCTACTCCTCATTCTAATGGCGGGTGTTAGCCGAATGGGCAGTGGGTACCATTTTTGTGTAAGTCTTTGGTATGACCCGACCGGGGTTTGAACCCATGACCTCCCATGCTCGAGGCGAACACCACTTGGCCACCGAAGTGTGCGCTAGGTTGGTGAAAGGGCGCTGTACGGACCTCTGTGGCTATCGGCTGGCTAGAAAAAGGTGCTCTCACTACTCATACTCTTTCAGCCAGCGTGTGGAACAGGGCTGGTCGCTGGCCCAGCTGAAAGGCCTCCTGAATGCCTGTTCAACGCCTATCTGGTGGAACAAACCCTTTAGGCATACCTCCCTTCCTTTCCCTTCCCTCTCTTCTGTTACCTTTACCCCTACATCCCCTTCCTACCTTTTACCCCACCTCCCCTTTACCCTGCTCCCCTCCCCTTCCCCTTCTCCTCACTTCCCTTTACCCCTCCCTACCTCTGCTCCCTGCTCTTTTCTTCCCTTTACCTCTCCCTCTCCTCCTTACCGTCACTTCACTTTACCTTACCTCCCCTCTCTTTCCCTTTATCCCTACCTACTCACCTTTGCCCTATATTCCCTCTACCGCCTGCCTTCCTTTCCCTTTGTCCCTACCCTTTCCCTTTTATCCCTGCCTTCCCTTCCCTCCCCTTTCCTCCTACATCCCTTCCCTCCCTTTTACTCCCACCTCCCCTTCCCTTCCCTTCCCTTTACCCCTCCCTCCTCTTTACCCCTACCTATTTTCCCTTCACTTAACCCATACCTCCTCTCTCTTCCCCTTTTATCCTACTCTCGCACCTTCCCTTTACCTCTCTTCCTTCCCCTTCGCCCCTACCCTCTCACTTTTCCTTTATCCCTACCTCCCATTCCTTTACCCCTACTTCTCTGCCCTTTTATTTGATATCCCCTCGTTCCCTTTACCCTTACTTCACCTCCATTTCCTTTACTCCTACACCCCCTTTACCCCTCCCTCCCATCCTTAGTCATTACTTCTACCTCCCCTCTCTTTTCCGTGGCGTAGCTGACATACTGCCTACCATATAGTAGGTGTTTCACATTCAATTTCCATAAATATTTTAAGTTGTGAACATATTTAAACTGTCTGAATGTGATATACACTCCTCAATTCTCTTATCAGCCTTGAGTTTCCTTTAGAAGGTACCAGTTGCAGCAGGGACTACACACTTAGAGCTTGCTGTATTAACCACTGGCGGAGATATGATATATGAGTGGTGGATCAGGTCACATCTCACCGGCGGCAGTCATACGGCGGCCGCACCACCAAGGACCGGTAAAACCTGACTAAAAGATTTTGCCTGTTGCCCACTGGCAGCGCCCATGCGGCGTCTGCCGTGTGGGTTTTTACTATATACCCATGCCGTATATATACTGTAAATACGCACCGTTTCGGCATATAACGTAAAAATACTGTACGGACCGCTGGTCCATACACTAAAATACGGACCACCTTGCCATACACGTTTATTAAAAAAATGGTTGTTAAACCAAATGATATTGACTTTCTTTTTAAATTTAGGGCATATAGTAAATAATATATAACGTCCAACCATGCTTGTACAAGTCACAGAACTCGATGATAATTTACCGTTTGTACGGAACTCGGCATAAATGCCTCGGTCCGTACAAACCATAAATTACCATCTCGTTCTGTGAATTGTACAGCATGGTCAGGACGTTCTATATAAGTACACTATAAACCTGATGGAGTCGATCTCTGGCCTATTTGGTAGATCACACCTTTAACTGGTTTCCAAGCAGTCAGCCACCCCCACCCCCCACCTTCCCCTCCACTCTACTCCCGCTTTGTGGAAAAGTGGGGAATCAGTTCTAATGAATTTCATTTGAAAAAACCTAAATAAACACTGCAGGTACTTGAGAAATGGATGAGGACATACACAGACGATATTTTCCTAATTTCATAAACCGTATTGTATAATAATATGAATAAGTTTATGATTAGACTATCTTTGAATTCTTAAAGAGAACTGAAAGTGAGGAACCTAAGTATTGCTCTGATATTAATTTTCACACTCTGGTTTATTACAGTATCCTCACGTCTCATTTTTGTTTCCAAATCAGAAATCGTGATGGCGTTGATCGACTCTGCCTATGATAAAGACCCGAATGTTCGAGCAGTGATGATGACGTCATTAAAAGAACTGGGACGTCAGCAGCCTGCCCTCGTTTTGAGCTCCTGTCACGTCTACCTGGGCAAACACGTGAAGGCGAGTAGAGGGGAAACAACATCTAATCAGATCTGTTAATCTTGCTGAATTTAAGTTAAAAAAAACCAAAAAAAAACTCTGTCAATGTGACAGTGTTTTGAACCAAAAACCTGCTTGGTTCTATGTACATTCACCCAGAAGTTATGCTGGGAGAATGCTCACGCCAGTGTGATGTCACTGCCGTGTAGGGTGGTTGTTATGCACCATTGTTCTTTTGACAATGCCTCCCGGGAGATCGCATAGCAACGGTTTGGTTCTGACATGTATTTGTCATTCTCAAGGTAGCATCGGCTGTGTGATGAAGTGTTTCTGCCATGTATTCTAAACTGAATTTAAGTTCCAGAGTTGTGAGATGAGCTGTGTGAAAATTCAGTCTGACGCTGCATGTGGAGAGCCTGGTTATTCACACACCGAGCAATTCGGGAATACTGTTATCCGGAAACTGTTTCACTGTTATCATATCTCAAAACATATTGTGGTGGCACCGGGGCGCTTTTTAGTTGGGAGGACGGGTGCACTCCGCGATGACTATAGATGGCCGCCAGGTGGCGTGGAGGGGCTGTCACTGCAGAGGGAGTAGTTCGCCATTCTCCCATCAAGCGGAGTCCACTCCCTTCTAGCCCCCCTTGGCCTATATCCAGAGATGTCAGTTTTCCATTTTTCCGTGGAAATCCACTTTTTCACATCCAGTAGATGTTATTGCGCTCCCCTACGTCAAACAAAGATAATATTGATTTAGACTCAATTACTCCAATAAACCAGTGGTTTGAACCCACCCACAGACCCTCAGTCCCATGCCATGACCAACAGAGACATATCATCAAAGATTTTCCAGTCTCTCTGAGGCAGAAAAATACACATGAAAAATATTTCCACTATTTTCCATGACCCCAACTGACATCCCTGTATATCAGGACAGTCGATGGAGCAGCCAAACTCCAGACCATGACTCTCCTAGAACTGTCTTCGGACTGCTTACCTTTAATAAACATGGATAGTCCTTTTCAAAAGACAGGAAGAAGGATGGCTACTTGAAATATCCTTCTAGGCTGGTCAATAAAACTGTAATTATCCTGACCTTGATCCTGAAATCTATCCTTTTGGAAGAACATCTCAATAGGTGCCCTTTCTGAAACTGTTAGCCTAACTCGCCCTTATATAATGATTCAATGAACATGCTTGCATAGTATCCTTCAACGTTTCCAACCATAAACATATAGAAGAATTTAGAATAGAGTATTTTTAAAGGGAAAAAGAGCTTGTCAGGGGCTTGAACACAGGATCTTCTGATTACCAGTGTTTCTAACCAAACACCCCGACCACCACCCTGGACAGATACGAAGCAAAACCAATCATATGATGGCTTTCAACATGAAAAAAAAAAAAAAAAAAAAAAATCTGAAAGATTCAGGTCAGGAAAAGGACAATGAGATAGGGGCAACATTTATTTAATGCAATCACTCTCCTATTTTTCTCATTGTCCTCCCACGAACTCTCGTATGATTGTCCTTATCGTCCTCACTGTCTCCAGATTTTAAATGCCCCCAGGAGGAAGATTGACCCACCACCCTGGAGGATCTTGCAAAAATTCATGCTACCGTGTAAATACTAACTATAGTGAAAGTGTAATCTTATTTTGATACTGGCACTTGTATATTATCGTAAAACCGGATGAGTTTTAATCTTGGCTCCCGTATGCCACGACTGGCGTTTGGCGTAGTGATATCACGAGGCGGAGCCGAGTGGTATCCGGAACCAAACGTCAGGAGTGGCATTCGGGAGCCAAGATTAAAACGAATCAGGTTTTTATTTTATCCTACCCCTCTCTACAATATTTTAATATCAAAATCGTGAATGAAAATCATCAAAATTCCGTATGCCCCTAGTAGCATACAAACGTCCGTATGCCAGTCAGCGTGGCATACGGAATCTCAATGTTAAGCCTATGGGATTTTATATTAGGGGTAGGATAAATAAAAGAACACAGCACTGGTTGACACTGTTTGTACATGTTTTGCTGAAAAATAACCATTGTTTTATGCATGGGCACTTGAACTGATTCCTGTCCGAGCCCTGATGATGGCCACACTTTCTGCCGAAACGTTGGCAGACAACGAACTGTAAATATCATTCAACAAGTGGTTTATGTACAAATGGTTTAAACCATAAAAAAATGTATGAACCACCTTTTACGGTTGATATGTGGATTGTGGTCAATTCCCTCAATTTTCTGGAATGATATACATTTCGCGTGTGCGCTACATTGGTGGCGACAGTGGGATGGATAGTGAAAGTAGCCAAGTACCGGGAATGGGGGAAAAGCTTGTAAACAATGGAGACCTGGCCAAGGCTGCCCGAGCTGGAGCCAGAAGTCTGAGGGACATTGTTGGTAGCGTCAGAAGATGTGATTTTCTGGAGATGGTCTGGGTTATGCACCAGACAGATCGGTTAAATCGGGAGGACCGAATGTGGGAAACCCCTGGTATTTTGGTATGCACTTAGAGATTTATATTTCATTGTTCAATAAAACAATTAACTTAAAAAGCCTTTATATTTATTGAGCAGCAGTATGTAATTATGAAGTCTTTCAATTACCGCTCGTTTATAGAAGTCTTATGAATCATATACATATTTTTGAAGCCAAATCAATAAATCACACGCTGATGAAGGACTTGAAGGTCCTAAACATGTCGGTAAAATATGTCTTATAAATGACTCCAGCCCTTGGCTGAGTTCGTGGGAATATTTTCATCGAAACAATAAATCTATTGATATAGAGTCAAGAGTTGTCGTGAAAGGCCCTATTGTTGAAATGTACCAGACTAAAATTAATAAGGGTTTTGGTGTCTTCAGCTACCGCAAGGTCATCGCATGGTGGTGTTGGAGAGTATGAAGGCCATCATCACAGACACAATGGGACAAATAGACGTACAACTCGCCCGCTCCATTATCAAACAGGCGTCGTCTGACCTCACACATGCTAAGGTAAGCCATCACCAACATTACAGGGTGTAAGAAGTTAGGTCAGTGGTTAAGGCATTGGCCTGTTAATTCCAAGGTGGTGTTTATGTGGTGTCTAAGAGGTGTGGGAAGTAGAAGACTATCACCATGATAGATGTGTATGGATGAGATTTCTGTCGCAATTCATTTCTTTAATTCGATCACCACCCCTTTGGTGAAAAAGCAGTGAGAAAAAGCTGAACCATGAGTTACCCTGGAACCGGACAGGCTGAACGGCGCCGTTTGGTCGCCACATGGGCGTCATGTCAACGCCTGTGAGGTGGATAGATAGAAATAGGTGCGGTGGAGCAGGCCAAATGCTCACCGGCGGTAGCTGTACGGCTGCCGTACGGCAAAACCTGCTAAACCTGATTCAACAGCTTTTGCCTGTTACCCGCCGCTGGTGGAATGGACCTCTCTATAAGCATGTTTGGAAGACACCAGGGGGTCGTTTTATTTTCAACTCTCCTGGGCGAGGAGAGTGCCCAGGAGGGATAGCTCCACGGAGGATAATTTTCTGGAGATCTCCTCAATCTCGTTCGATTTACCCTGTCCTCGGGAGGGAAAGAAATCCTCGGCCGAAGTCTCCTTTGAGAGAGCCCCAGGAGAAAATAAACCTGTAGGAGACTTTTGAGGAGACTTGAAAGAGAGGCTGTGTATACTGCAGGTGGTGGCACATAGTGGTATTTTTGGGAACTAATTTCATCATTTATGAATGTATGTTAATCTAAGTAAATAGCAAAGTGATTCTCCATCTGAGACCTCCAGTTTTAATTAAAATCATAATAAATATATTTCCGATAGTTCAAATGAATTAAATAGCTTTTATTTGTTATTTTGAATCACCCACGACACCCCTAGACGTGTCCCCAGCCAGGAGAGCTGCAGGACACTTTTCAGGAGCTCTCCTGGCCCCAGGATTGAAAATAAAACGATATTTCAGGAGACCTCCTAGAATCTGGCCCAAGACTCTCCTTCCCCGGGAGACTTTGAAATATCGAACCCAAACTGTCCTGGGACCTCTCCCCGGGCGCCCCAGGACTCCTCGGGCAGAAAATAAAACACCCCCAGGTGGAGTTAGAATCTAGTCTATCCGATGAAACACTGAACAGCGTGCTGGTGGCAGAGAGCGGCATGCTGATAGCTGAGTAAATGTGTGGTGTGTCTTTCAGGTTGTCACACTGGAGTAACAGACAACGGCTAGTGGTGTACTAATGGAGGACAGCAGCTAGCGACATGCTGGTGGTTGACTTCATGTTGTAATTTAAAAAAAATTAATTATTAGTGTCTTTATACTGTGAAGGCTTCAGCTTGCCCTCACAGTTTTATGGTACACTCATTACAGTAGCGTGTGTTTCAGGACGTCATACCAGAGTGGCAGACTGCGGCTAGTGGCGTACTGGTTGCCCTCGGTGGCCGGTTTTGTAATGAGGTGATGGAAGAACTACAGACGAAGTTCCAGCCTGGCATCCTGCCCCACTTCTTTGTCATCCAGACGATGGCCAACCTCGCCACCACTAACGGTACATTGTACTGCCATGTATATAAAGTCTTTCTATCATAATCATCGCTTTTACTTCGACAACACTACTTGTCCTCGGTAAAATCTCAATTTTACTTCAACTTACCATGTAAGTCTCCCAAAATTCTACCATTAAACCACCGAGTGGCATCATAACGTTAGAAGTTCCTACCTAATTTTGTATTAGAATTGAGTAAATGTCCTTTTCTTTATAGTCACAGGTTTCCCTAAACTAATCAAACACTTCTGTTGTGTATACATCAAACAGTCATCATGTAGGTAAATGCAATAGAGAGTTGATAAAAGATTTTGAAAATATACACAATCAGGAGTTCTGAAAATTATGAGGTTGGACACATAACATATATTTGGTAATTTTTTCCCTGGACGGAAAGGGGTTTGTGAGATACCTTGATATATCGCCTATGGGCTGTATTGGTGGTTCTGTCTTCCAGGGAATACGTGTCCACCAGGAAAACCATCTAATACATGAATCTCTTGAAACACGCAGTTATTTCAATTTTCTGCACGACCGTATCAAGCCTGTTCCATGCTAATTTGCCCCAAAACATGGTCGACCTCTCGTACCAAGTGCTGCTGGTGCCTATTGTTAGCAAACTTGATTTTCTTGTCACGTCTTGCCAAGTCTTAAGACAATATAACTGGGAGACTGTACTACGAAATTATCATAGTTTAGATAGGGTGGCCACTATTTATATATGCTGAAATATAACCATTTCATGAGAGTGAGTGAGTACGTTTAAGACTCCTGAGTAACACATTTTTCAAAATGTGGGTCAAGTATGTAGACTAGAAATATGTAAATAAAGGAAAAGTGAAATGGCAACAGTGGAGAACTTAGGAAAATTAGGATGCATTTGGGAAAGAAAAGGGGAATTTCAACAGAAGGCAAACGTGGGGCACTGGTAGTGGATAGGAGGCATTTAAGGAAAGAAAAGCAAAAAATATAATGTTACAAATGGGATGAAATGGGTGAAGAAGAGGGAAATTGAGTAAAAGAGGCTGAAAAAAGGGAACATAGGCATGGGTTGAATAGAAAAGCCATTGTCATACTAAAGTTAAAGACAAATTGATGCTACAATGATAGAAACCTTATAAAACAGACCTCCAGGCATTAATGTACTAATGAAGGAGGTGATACTTCGTTACACATTGAAATACCTTTGCCCCTGTCATGTTAATATTTAGTGTTTCTCGTGGTTGCTTCTATCGCAGTCTACGGTATGGTGCCCTTCCTGAAGGTTGTTCTCGGCACCATGTTACCGATGCTTGGGCTCGCGAAACAGGACAACATGCGCTGGGTGTTCAGCTCAGGTAAGGTATGGCCTTGACACACAAACCTATGACACATACATACACGCAGAAACATAGACACAGGCAGACACACAGACTCCTGACACATACACACAAGACACAGACATCTGACACATACATACATACATACACAAAGACAGACACATACTATCGTAAAACTGGATGGGTTTTAATCTTAGCCACCGTATGCCACGACTGGAGTTTGGCAAAGTGACTTTATGAGGCGAAGCCGAGTGAAGTCCGGAGCCATACTCCAGGAGTGGCATGTGGTGGCCAAGATTAAAACGAATCAGGTTTTGATTTTATCCTACCCTGTCTCCTCGATTTTGGAATATTACGTGATAATAATTCTGTATGCCACCAGTGGCATATAAAACTCCGTATGCCAGTCAGCGTGGCATACGGAATCTCAATGTTAAGCCTATGGGATTTTATATTAGGGGTGGGATAAACACCTAGACACACAGACTCCTGACACATACACACAGAGAGACACTCAGATCCTTGATACATACATGTATACGCACAGACATACAGACAGACAGACACAGACTTCTGACACATACATACACAGACTCACACATACACACAGAGTCACACAGACTCCTGACGCATACACACAAAGAGACACACAGATCCCTGACACATACATACACACACAGAGACACACAGACCTCTGACACATACACACACAGAGACACACAGACCCCTGACACATACATACACACAGGCAGACAGGCAGACAGACACAGACCTCTGACACATACATACACAGACCCACGCAGGCACACAGAGACACACATACTCCTGACACATACACACAAAGAGACACAGACCCCTGACACATACATACACACAAACATAGGGACATATACATACACATAGACAGACCTCTGACACACATACCCATACTTAGACCTCGGGCACATAATCCCAAAGACAGACAGACAGGCAGACTTCTGACACATACACACAGATACTTTGTACAATACTAAGACAGAGAAGAACTGGCCTTCTAATTAAACAAAAGCAAGCAGGTTCGAGGTGTTTCCTATGACAGTGTGAATTCATACCGAGTTCTTAGTGAGTGATAATTGAGCCGTGTTTCAAAGTATAGCAGATATCTCTTAACTTTTACAGAAATCTAAAAGTGTACGGTAATTTCATTATTTCACTTGGCCTTTCTCTCAATGAATTTATAGAATATACAAGTCACATTATATTACATTCAAGTAATTGTTTTACTTTTTCAGCACTCTGTAAATTCTGTGAAGCTATTCTAGATTACGTTGCAAATATTGAAAAGGCTCCAGATTCCTCAGTGAAAAAAGAATTCTTCTCAGCGGAAATCGACTCGGCCTACGATGTTGTCTTTAATTCGTGGTTGAATTCCAAGGAAGCGAAGGTGAGTTTTATAGGAAACATTGATTTAGTAGGATATTGGTGAGCACTGCCCTACACGACACTCTTGGTTTGAATCAACAACGGCTGTCCATGTTACTACCAAATCATTTTTCTAAAAGAATTTTTATTCGTTTCTGTTCTGTAACAGATCTTCCAATGAATACATACACAATGTTACCATGATTTCGATCTGAGTGGCCGTATTCTCCGCGTAGTTGACGCGTAGTAATACTCCGAGCGAAAGCGAGGAGTATTGCGTAGCGTCAACTACGCCACACAGATCGAAATTATGGTAATGTTGTATTTATTACTCACTTACTTTTTAGATTTAAGCAATAAATATGATCGTTAGAAAAATTCTCAACGTAATTAAGAAGTTATGTTTGGGACTACTTTCATCTCGAAAATCCGTATCCTCCTAGGAGGGTACGGAGCTCCGTATCCTCCTCAGTAGCGATCTGTAATCTCCATAGGCTTAGTATGGAGACTCCGTATCAGGTGGGTAATAAAAGGTTGAACATACATGTTACATTACTCAATAGTCTTCTTCACACCAAGTAAGAAAAGTGTCAAATTCTCCTACCCTAATGAGACGGATTGCTTCTATATATGTTTTTTCCCCTGTATGTCACTGAAGACGAACTAAAGTTGATTGCTTGGTCCCAGCTTCGCGTGGTGATCGTGGAGGCGCTAGGACAGATGGCGCACATAATGACTGCAGAGAAGCTGGAGCAGGATTTGGCGCGCCTCCTGCAGGTTGTGCTCGCCCTCTACAAGCGTCACACCGCAGACCCCTACCACGTGACGCAGGGCCTTGGGCTGGTGCTCGATGCCGCCGCCACCGGCTGTCATGCCAGCCTCGAGCAGCACCTGGAGCAGGTCCTGGCCGCACTTTTCCCACAGGTGAGATGTGGGGAAAATACTGTTAAGTCTCTCAATGTCATAATGTACTATAGCTGAATAGGATACCATGGTTATATACCATATATGAAATGAAGCAGTTTGGAATA
Source organism: Alentia gelatinosa (assembly GCA_950022655.1). Classification (NCBI taxonomy): domain Eukaryota; kingdom Metazoa; phylum Annelida; class Polychaeta; order Phyllodocida; family Polynoidae; genus Alentia; species Alentia gelatinosa. The sequence goes on along the minus strand of OX465580.1, from coordinate 21,477,050 downwards.
TACACATAGTTTTATATGGGATGAACTGATTAGGACACTATGGTCCTATATACATTGTACCTTTTATGGGATGAATTGATTAGAACAGGTTAGTCTAGTGTACTTTATGATATATATATAAACTGATTATGACACCTCAGTTTTATTAGCAGGTGGACAGTTGGTCTTTAGGTTATGGCTATAGCATACTGTAGTACAACTGCTTGTAAAGTCACTAGATGACCTGACCACATTTTTGCTTTTTATAGCTGACTAAGTACAGATATGAGTATGATTTCTGTTTTGGAAAGAAGGTTTTATGGTAGTACAATGCCTTACAGTTTTAATATTTAGTATTTTGGCATGAATTTAAAAAAAAGGGAATTTAGTTTGGGGGGGGGGGGGTGACCTTTGAAGTCACAGGTCCATTTTTAAGAACTCCTTTATGGACATATTTCTACCCCTTAAACTGGTTGAATCATAATATGATATGCCTCATTTGTAAGAGAATAAAAAACAGTAGGTGCTGGGAAGTGGAATTTTCTAAGTAAATTCTATACTTACAGAGATATTCAAGTATTTGTTGAAAGTGGGGGGGGGGGGGGATTTTCATTGAAATGGGCATGCTCAAACAGATGTTTACTCAATATTGATTTACAGTGAGCATTGGTGTAACATTTACCATCTCCATAAGTGGCACTGACAGTTGCTTACACTCTAGGAAGTGTCATTATTTAGGTGAAATGTATATTTGATGTGCTATTCATGTATTTTTGCCAAATCTCATAATAGGAGGGGGGAGGCATGAGGTGTATGAGAGGATGGTTTATTCAGTCTAGTACATGTTTATTCAGCATATTTACACATAAACAGAAGTAAAAATGGCTCATAATTTTTGGGTAATTTCTTTCGTTCGCCCTCTCCGTCTTAGGTAATGGCGTTAGAAAGAAAAAAATTCTAAAGCCGTTACCCAAGACGGAGAGGGCGAACGAAAGAAATTACCAAAACATATGCATATGTTAGGATAAGATAGGCAACACGGCTGGATGCAGTGGGAGTCTCCAGAATTAGCCGCCCGATCCCCTACCCCCCATGTCTTGGAGGGAGAAAGACCACACGCCAACAAGTAAAAACAAACTCTATCGCAGCTCACCTGACGAGACCAGCTTATGGTCGAAACCACAATGACCCCGAAAAACAAGAAACAACTAACATCTAGCAAAAATCCAGGAGAACATAACGATATAGCGAGGACCAAGAGAGCAAAACACATCAAAAGGCACACGCCAAATAGACAACAAGAAATAAGGAAATCAACCCCAGGATGAGACCAGTGGACGCCACATCCCGTGGTCCTTAATGCAACCAAACGGTAATACACGGAGAGTAACGTCCGTCTCAAAAAACCTACCATCAGTATATCAACTCGAAAAAGATCTACCATAGAATCAAAAATTTGATGTAACTAATACTAATATATAAATGGTATTCCAAATTATCCATATTCATACCCATCCTTAATGTTAGTAAAAAATTTCCTCCCCTAAAATCACTATCCATAACACAGTACTGGATGACATCGAGTATGTTTCAAAAAAACTAAAATATAAATACACGGAAATCCATAAAGAAAAGGTGCCTGCGATTTCGGCACCGACTCGACCAACAGAGGTTTCAAACCCGGAGTGTAGATGCCATCTACATTCATAGATAACCTTCACAACAAGCATGAGAAAAAATACAACAAAAATACTCTTATGAAACACTCACAGCCCCATACAAATACGCACTGGCATCCGCACAGGGTACCAGTGCACGGGCTTACACCAATAAGAAGACTGCTCTCTCAAAAGAAACACGGATCCACCAATAGGAATCGGCGAAACGGGGTCGCAAGGCTATAGCGCGGGAGTACAACGCGCCTGGCAAAAGCTCACTGAATTGTGGTCGTGGTAGCGGTAGGGAGAAGCCAACTCTACGTCTCTCCAGTATATCAAAATGGCTCACAACTTTGTTGTAGGAATCCGTCAAGACCTAGTCAAATGATATTGTTTTGTAAAATCATTTGTAATGTCATTTACCACCAGATATTGGCTTGACCTACTTTATTGGTGTACATAGAAACAAAGTTGTGTCCCCCACATGGCTAGGGAACATGCAGACAGGTCTGTGTGCACTCATCCATGAAGGATCACCATGAAGCAAAACGATTTATATATATAGGTATGGCATTAGTGAATGCCAATTTAATCACCTACAGGTAGCTAAATATATGTGTGCACTGATCCATGAAGTACTGTGTTCACAGAGGAATAGGCCTTTAAATAGCCAATCAATGATGGCCATTCCCTATTCATGGATTCCCTCCCTCCCTCCCTCCCTCCCTCCCTCCCTCCCTCCCTCCCTCCCTCCCTCCCTCCCTCCCTCCCTCCCTCCCTCCCTCCCTCCCTCCCTCCCTCCCTCCCTCCCTCCCTCCCTCCCTCCCTCCCTCCCTCCCTCCCTCCCCCCTCCCCTCCCCTCCCCTCCCCTCCCCTCCCCTCCCCTCCCCTCCCCTCCCCTCCCCTCCCCTCCCCTCCCCACCCCTACAGATAGGTATATGATTTCTTTTTTCTGGACAAGTTTTATGGCAATGCAATATCCTATAGTTTTATTATTTAGTATTTTGACATGAATTTAAAAAAGACAAACTTTTTTTATTAACTTCCCCCAAATACCTGACAGGCCCAGTAATCAAAGACTTGTAAGATATGCACAAAACTTGTGTAAGTTTCTCCTATGGTAACCCAACACCGCCCTTTCCCCCTCCCCTATATCTCCAGTTCCTGCCAACCCCTGGGGGGCTTCCTTGATCTCATAGTAATTGATTATTGGTAGAACTTGTATTGAGTTTTAAATGCGTCCACCTGCTAATTTGGCCTTTAAAGGCCAATATTTCTATTTTAAAATGACTCTTGGCTCTTGTTGAATATAAATCTTTATAGATTACAGACTAAGCATGCTGAAATGATTTTTTCTATTACGTTGTCTGTACTGAATATATATCATTTTTCTGATATGTAAGTAACGTAAAGAGGTCTTTGCACACAGATGTGTCAACCTGTCGACTTTGGAAACCCTGTCACCGTGAAGAACCACAACGAGCTGCTGCGCTGCTACACGATACTTGGTAACATTTTCAATTTATCTTTTTGTATATGATGTTGACATCATACAATCAGACTTCCTCCTAACATATGTACATTTTGCTATCGAATTAGGGCTGCATTTTACTTTTACTATGCAGAATGATAGATAGCCACTGAGTCTGTGAAAGGTTCCTTACGTTTTAGTGATTAAAGACTATTCTATATATATGTACTTTATTGGACACTGATCTGATTACCCAAATAGTTATGAATTATTGACTGAGTCACTGCTGTAGATATATATTTATATGATTAGGTTTAGGAAACGTGGCTATAGCACTTCTGTCATCAACCGATGCAAAAAAACGATGCAAGAGAAAAAAAGAAAAAAAGATTTATATGATTAGATACATAACATAAGTACTCCAAATCGTCACATATCTCTCCTGTTTCAAAGGACAATTCATTGAATACTGTATAACTAATTGTCGATACTGTTGAATTCGTTGAAGCTTTCGTTGAAGCACGTGTTGGGTATAAAAGCTGGTCAAGGACTCATGTCCAAAACTTTAGCCTTAAATCAATACAGAAGCTCGAAGTGGGCATCCCAACTCTACCTTTATCTGTGTTACTTCTTTGATTGGGAATTTATGGGTGTGCTCTGCAATTTTTGATACAATATTGGAACTCTCCCTTACTTTGTTATGCACTCTTTTAGCAGGCCCATTCTCAGACCGCTTAGTGCCACACCTGATCCAGAAGTTGGATGGTGGGAACGAGCGAACCCGAATAGCTACAGTCGCCATTTTAAGGCATCTCATCAACAGCGTGGACAGCCAGCTGGCAGATAAGCGCCCCCTTGTGCTGGCTGGACTAAGGCAACTGCTCAATGACCCCAGTAACAAGGTATGCATCGCCTATCCTGTGTGGTTCTAAAGAATTTACAAGAAGGTGTATACCACGTAACCTGACAAACGTTATATTTCGTTCATTTTGTATTAGAATATCTGAAAACGTGGCAAAGCGTACAGAACGAGCTACCGCATAAGAGTGAGGAGCAGATCGTTTGCTCCCGGTATTTATAGTCAGACCACTCGCTACCTTGGCGACCTTAACAACCGAGTCGTTTGTATAGTAACAAAAAAAAAAAAAAAAAAAAAAAAAAAAAAAATTTGTATTAGAATAAGTCACAAAGAATCAGTTTCAATTGATAATTGCCAGTATATGAAAAAAACCACTAGATGGCACCACAATGTATTGTAAGATATGCCTGTAAATACAAGGTTAATACGATCATACTTAGCATCACACAGAAGTGTTAAATGTACTTAGTTATGACTACCCTGTGTGATTCCCAATTCAGCTGTGTGTCCCACCAGTGGTTCCAGTCTAAAATTCTGTGAAATTAGAACACAAACTACTGTCTGCTGGCAACGTTCTAGCTTTATTTTCTATTTACATTATTTCCATTACTCTCACCAACTTCCCTTTTCAGCACATATAAAGACAATCTAGATCTAACAGGTGTGTTTTCTGATCTCGAGATGAATGAAAATGAGCAGTGAGTCTCAGTGAGTTAGGTGAATGCCTTCCAGTGTCTTTATCCTACCCCTAATAAAAAACTCCATAGGCTTAACATTGGGTCACTGTATTCGGTCTTGAGTTCAGAAAAATGAAAAATATCGCTCTAGTGGGATACACTTGACAAATGACGTCATCTGTTAATATAGAAGTAATTTAGATAGGCAGGGTAGGATAAATTCTAAACCAAACTCGAGTTAGTCGTGTTATTGTTCATCGCACTCCGGTAAGATCACATATTACTGCTCTCGGCTTCGCCTCGCGCAGTAATATGCTATCTAACCGTCGTGCAATAAACAACAACACGACTAACTCTTGTTTGGTTTCTCCATAGTACTGTGTTTATTGTGTGTCGTTTAAAGGTGAAGAAGGAGTTGGCGCACACGGTGATGGCAATGAGTCACCATGGATACCTGCAGCTGGAAGGCGCTCAGGTGATGGTGGAGTTCATCGTCCGCCAGTGTTGTGCCGGACCGGAGTCACAGGTAAAGTCAGCTCTGAGTTAATAGATCTAGACGTGATCAACACGCGTGCTACACTCTGTATAATGACAAATGAACCATATCTCATGGATATATTATTGAGTTTAGAATACGGGGCAGGAACACTTCCTCACACAGCCGATGCTACCTTGAGAATGACAAATACATGTCAGAACCAAACCGTTGCTATGCGATCTCCCGGGAGGCATTGTCAAAAAAAAAAAAAAATGGATATATTATTGAAGATAGACGAGGCGACGTCTGTTTCCTTTGCTGATGATACCTTGATATATTATTAAAAATAACTCCTGTAACATGTTTTTGAAACATGGGAACCTTAGCATATTTATCTTTGATGTGATTCTATTGTAATGTTGACGGTCTATATCGCCACTTCCCTTACACAAAATATTACAGTTGTCAATAGTTCTTCATTATGTCTTTGACAAATCATCCTCAAACAAGCTATTTGCCATCTTGCATTTATTCTCCTGGAGTTCTAAATGGCAGCACATATTATAGACACGTAATACATACTATCAAGTATCCTAGGTCAATATTGAAAGGATGGCATGATAATATGTTAACACATATCGTGTTGATGTATCTGATATGTTAATATAAATTGTCTATCTCCTTAGAGCAAACGACCGATAGATGCAGACTATGTAAGTAACGAGGCGTTGCGGGCCATGTGTGAGAACGTGCTGCAGCTTATGAGCTCAACAGTGGACAACATGGATGCAGTGAGTAGTTTGATACATCAGATTACATTTACATTCATTATAAGCTTGTTATGATATACCAGATTACGTTGACTATAAGATCAGGGAACTTTTTGCACTTTATGCCCCAGTCACACTGGCGTAAAATTTGGCGTTTCGTCTACGTATTTGAATTGATGGGGACCACGTATTAGCTACGGATTTGGAACGGATTTAGTACGCATTGTTTGCTTTGCTTTAACGCTTTAGAACGCTTCTCAACGTTCATCAACGCTTCTTTACGCTTTTGTACGCATTGTGGCGTTTTTCGGCACGTTCCGACTTTCTTTTACGTATCTCCGCGTTTTCCGGCGTTTTACAACGTATTTGTAGATTTCAAAATGCGTAGAAGAACGTAGACGTGCGTACACGGAAAAACGCCGTTTTTTACGCCAGTGTGACTGGGGCATCAGCACCACACCCGTGATAGACCCTTGCTGCCGGGACACAGGCCTTCATAGTCTGCCAGAAATGAAGCACACACACGCCTCCATCATGCAGTCAGTCCTATGGCGGCAGTCGGAGGCTCTCACTGCTGTGTTCACCGCCGACAGCGTTCCGTCAAATGCCGACCTCTTAAGATGGCAGACTTTCCCAAGCCTCATATGATATCCATCTTTAGTAGTATCATTCATTTCTATTTTTAAGTGTCTGCTATAAGGATTTCCCCCATAAATTCTTACTTATATCCCTAAATTTAAAGGAATCAATAACTCCCCCCCCCCCCCCTCTAAAGTAGAAAGTTCTGGGAGGGAGTCCTTACCTGTTTAGTTTCATAATGCAGACACGTGAATGAATGGTTCAGGGAATACTTTTTGAAGGGAAGTCATTTTATACATGATGTATATATATTTTAAAATTGTTTTCTTAAGAAGTTTAATTTCCGACTTTTTCCTCAGTACTGACTTTCATCCCTGTAAGATTGTTATGGAAAATGTGCACAAAACTTGCAATGATCCTTATGTGTGAGATCACAGACAATATCTGTTTTACTGGCCTGTCTTATAAACTTGGGGAAATTGGCCGTCAGCAAAACAGTTAGTGAAAAAAAAATACAGGTCAGAATCCTTTTGATAAAATCACGGTCCCTGATAAAATTAAATGTTCAAATGGAATAAGAGATAATTCGTTATCTGAATTTGAATAAAGATATTAAAAAAAACAAAGAAAATGACAAATCTTCTGTATGGAGTTACAACCCAATATTGCTAATACCGCGGTACTCATTAAGCTTATACCCGTTTGATAGATTACTCACAGAGTGAAGTTGAATCTATTTGCAGGTATTGTGGCCGTACCTGCTGGAGTTCCTGACACCCCTCCAGTACTCAGATGCTGTTGGGGTTTTGTGTCAGTGCATCGCCAACATTACGCAACCCAAACACGAGGCTGAGCAGCCGCAGCTCACAATTAACTATGATGGAGAAGGTGAGTAATACCAAGCCTGAGGATTTGTAAATTTATATGTATAATTTGTAAACACGTCGTTACTCTACTGATGCCCTATCACATCAAACTTAATTATTTCAAATTTTCTACCCAAGGCCTGCTTTACATGTGCCTTGTGCTGTCAAGCGTAATTATTTATAATTTGTAATCAATGCACTGACTTAGTGGTGCCTTATTATCCAAGTCCGTGGTCAAACATGATAATTTATAAGGTGTAACCAAGTTTTTGTTCTACTGGTGCCCTATATATATATATATATATATATATATATATATATATATATATGAATATGTGAAACATAATGATTTATGATTTCTAATCAATCGCTGCTCTAATAGTGTCCTAAGATGCTCTGTGTATATTGTTGATACAAATTTCTACCTTCTTTTCAGGAAATGTACCGAAACCTCCAGAGCTTATTGCAAGGTTGATTGTAAGTATTTCTTAAAGACTGCAACGTTTCCCATGTGATTTTAGGTTAAGAATACTGGCTTAAGTAAATAACCGATTCCGATATCCGTTAATGATAACATCCATCAAATGACACCCATTCTATTTTCTGCTTCTCCACATGTTCGACAGATTTGTATGGTGCTTTGGAATATTCATTTGATGGCTAATGGGTATACACAATAGCCAAATGATATGATTAAGGCTTGCATTCATTAAGTAAAACACATAATTTTGGATCATGAGACTCTATCAATTTCTATGGATGTTGAAATTGAGAACAAGTAGCTTTGTGTACCACTCAAGTCAGAATTTTGTATTTTTTCATGTCATTGACGACTGTGGACAAACCTTTATACAGCGATGAAGCAATTTAACTTTTTGAAGTTTATAAGGAACTTTTCATTTGGAATAGTGTTTTTTAATCTGAAGAATTGGAAGAAAACTTACTTTAGGTTTAAGATACTGGTAATTCTGGTTCGTTTTTCTAACTGTCATGTACTTTTTGCTACAATGTACGCGGCACGGCAGGTGATGGTCGGACAACCCTTTACTGATAAGGTATTATAAGCTCTTTGAACAAACCTTTAACCTGTAGGTTTTTCACCACAAGCTTTTATTAGTACAGCAGGTCTGTATGATTGAGTAGAAGCCAACACCTTCTGTTTACATTACTTGGCTTAATATTGAGATGCACTCTCATCATTTTCCATAGTTTCTGTGATAGAGTCTTTGTCATTCAGCGGGAAGGAGGCTAGCTCCCTTTGTTACTCAGCGGACATTGACCTATTGATGTAGGCTTTAAAATCAGGGGACTTGGTGTGTAAATCAAACTTAGTCATTGTGCATAAGTAGATTGTCTTCCATGGGTCAGGGCCACATCACTTGATATAAAAAGGCAACAGCATTGTTAGGTGTCTCCTTTTATTGAATACTTTATGCTTTACTGTCAAGCAACAGAGAAAAGCAGGGATAAGTACATCAAATGTGTAACATCCATGTCCACTGTTTTCAACTACACTGGAAAGAAAAAAATTCTGAAGTTTCTTGAAGAAACAAAGATTATCGTAAACCTGTAGAAAAGAACAAATGTGGCCAGAACAGTCTGATACGGGAGATTGGCAAATAAATTCTCAGCCAGCTTGACCTGTAGCCAGGTACAGGGAGCAATTTCATACTTGTCAGCTTACTGACCCGATTAGTATGGTGCAGCAACTGGATTGCGGTTATCAGTATAATGTGATTGGCTGAATGTTGTGTCAAAAGTCTGCAGCACAGCCCTTCAGTGAGGCAGCACAATAAAATGGGCATAGGGTCCCACTGCTACAAGCAGACCAAAATTGAGTTTCCAGAACTAGATAGATCAACCAATGAGTCAGTCTCGAAGGGATTAACTAGCCTACTGAGATGTAAAACTACACAAACAAAGAAAGAAACCTTGATTCGCCACTGACTGAACCTACCAACATACCCTCATCCCTACCATGTTGCTGACATTGGTTTACAGGTTTTACATGTGTTTCTGGTCTCCTTGAAACAGGAAGTCATGGAAGAAACAAGGATGGAAGCAAGGCCATGTTTGTAATTGGTCAATTGATACATTATCTGTGTAGGGAGAGTGATAGGTACATTCGACTTGAGTGTCAATCTTGAGATTCTGTAGGCTGAAGTTTCGTTATTGTTTGCTTTTAATAATCATATTTTCTTAAATCTTTTAAAATGTTATGTTCTGAGTCATATCAATGTAAGATGACAGCCAAAATAATACGAGCAAAATTAAGTGCAAAGGCCTATTCAAATATAGATATCATTACCCTGGAGGACACCTTCTAATCGCTTAAGTGGTGCCCTGTGTAGTCGTGAGCAATAATAGATAAGTAATTCAGACAGATTTTGCACTAGATTCGTGCCAACCAAACCTTCCACTATTCTTTTTAACCCCAACTGACACCCCTACATTCAAAACATCTCAGTCAGTTTGGAGCCATCGTATTCCCTTCTGATTGCTAACGTTTTCAAGGTCCTGATTCCAACATAAACCTGCCATCACGATTCCCAGTATACACGTATTAGGAAAGAGAAGAGTATTAGGAATATTCAGGTTAGAAGAAGTGACTCCTGAATTTGACTTAGGTTGACGACTGGACAAAATTGTTAATAATCTTTATAAATACATACAAAGAGATGGTGGCGTTTTGTTTGGTCTCGCTGTAACAAGTTAGTATGAGCCTGGCCGCCATCTTGTTGGGCCGAATCTAACTGTTGCTATGTATTTGCACGTATGGCGGCGCTAAATGGCAAAATTATCATTGCTTGTACTCTTTACTAACTGCATGACACACCCTGTAGTATGGAGGGTTAGACGTTTTATATATTAACCGTAGTGATTTGCTTTAAAGCGGATAGGTTTTTGAATCAAAATCTTGCACTCATATACTAGTGTCATTTGCCAAACAAATCTATCATAGATATCATGGACGGTGTATTCAGTATGCTTTCCATGTAAGTATTGAACAGAAAGGAACAAACTTTATACCAGTTGAGATCGTATGGCAACCAGTTATAAAGTATTAACCGTCCTTATTTACTGTAATGCACCTGGTTTAGCATGAATCAACTTTGTAATAAATGTGACCATATATCGAGTGTAATCGTTATATCTTATGCTGCTAGCACTAGCAAGTGTTAAATGCAGTTTGCATATGTATTGGGGCCATCTATAAAGTATGTACGCAGAATTTCTTAAATCTTAGACTCCCCCACCCCCCCCCCCCCTTCTAATTGTGTACGCAATAGAACAAAAAGGAGCATACGCAAAATTTCTGAAATTTCTCACACCCATCCCCTCCACCCCCAGTGCGTACGTACTTTATGGATGGCCCCATAGCAAAAGTTTAAATATTTTCATGACTGGTCTACAGTTTGTGTATATAGTGAAGTTATACGTGGTAAATGCCTTAGGGACCATCCAAAAAGTTTAAATGTCTTCATATGGGGGGGGGGGGGGGGTAAAAACTTCAGAAATCCTGCGGACACACTTTATGGATGGTCCCTTTACAACTGTCTACGATTTGTGTACCGGTATATAGCATATATATATATATTTAAATACACAATATTGACTGGTTTCAGATACAAGCGGCCGTATGCTCCGAGGAGTTGACGCGTAGTAATATCCGAGCGTATGCGAGGATATTGCGGAGAGACAACTCCGAGGAGCATACAACCGCTTGTATCTGAAACCAGTCTATATTGTATTTATTATCCACCTTTTTCTGGACAAGTGGCACGTCAATATCAGTTTGTTTTAGCTATGCACTATTTTTCCATACGCACTATTTTTCCGTATGCGCCACCCGGAGCATACAACATATCCGTATGCGCCGGGTATGTCTATAAAAATGCCGTATGTGTTTTCTATGGACACTTTGTATTAGGTGGATAATATATATGTGTATAACTACATGTACCTGCAGGTGTTGAGCGCACGGCCCGGGGCGAGCAGAAATCGGGGAGTGCGTGCCCTGCACGCGTTACGGGGATTAGCTCCCCACCTGGGTGAGGGACTAACTGAGCTGTGGGAGAAGCACATCCCACCACTCATCCAGTACTTTGATGATTTCACCGACAGCGACCAAGACGAAAAGTGGTCCAAGCCGGCCTGGGAAGGTCTGGTTCTCAAGGTAAGATGGGATGTCTCAGATGCAGGTAATGGAAAACATGTAAAACAGAACTCTTTTTAATTTGATTTTTGTCAATTACAATTTTCTTTCTATAACACCTAGCCACGGCCACATTATGTTGTTTTTTTAAATTTTAAAATCACTGTTTGAACCTCCCAGGTACTGGAGGCGACAATCGACCACATGAACGATGAGGACTGGACGGTGTTACTCGGTGAAGCACTTGGACACCATCTGCCGCTCTACGCACACTCTCCCGATGAGAAGAATTTCGCCTTGAAGGCGCTGGGCTTCGTCATGAGTAAATCCTCCAAGAAGGATTTTGTCAACAAACATCTTGACATCATATTCGTTAACGTCAAGCACACCTGTGACACAGAACGAGAGGTGGGTGAGCGTACACTGTCCTGTTGTGACCAACAACTGAACATCCAGGTTAACATGGGACAGGCCATTCCGGCAAAAGTGAAACTTCATTTTTTTTAAACCAACACACACACACAAATATTTACATGTATATGTATAGGGGACACTTTTGCTCAGAAGAACAGGGGCTCATTGAATAATTAAAACGAAAGATGATATAATTTTTCCTTATTAGGAGGTGGACAGTTGGTCTTTAGGTTATGGCTAAAGCCACTGTACACTGCTTGTAGAGTTACTAGGCGACCTGACTACATTTTTGCTTTTTATAGCTTACTAGGTACATATAGGAATATGATTTCTGTTTTGGAAAGGTTTTATGGTGGTACAATGCCTTACAGTTTTGATATTTAGTAATATATTTTGGCATGGATTTGAAAAGAATGTGAATTCAGTTGGGGGGGGGGGGGACAGGTACATTTTTAAGAACTCCTTTATTTCTAACCCTTACATTGATTGAATCATAATATGATATGCCTCATTTCAAAGAAAATAAAAAACAGGTGCTAGGAAGAGGAATTTCTAAGTAGATTCTATATTTACAGAGATATTCAAGTGTTTGTTAAAGGTGTGTGTAAAAGAGTTCCCCCCCAGATTGAGGCACATGGTTAGACGGACAGGTCTTTCTGCTCTCATCCATGAAGGTATCACCATGAGGCAAGAGTCCTACCCAAAGATCTAAGGGAGGAGAATTGAATGAAAGATCGTGTAGTGGGGTGCCCAAATAGTCATAGTTTCCAGGTTTTCAGTGATTAGATATTATGCATATTAAAAGAAAGAAACACTGATTGATATGTATAGGCTTTGTTTGTCAAGCAAATGCTCCTAAAAACATAGATGGTCTGTGCCATGGCTATGGTGTACATTCATTAAAAACACCACGTGTCTTGTGCTTGTTCCAGGGGTGTGCCGTTGCTATGGGTTACACTGCAGTAACACACTTCGACCCAGTCCTCGTCAAGCTGGAGTCGGTTTCCAAGAATGACAGCGGGAAGCGGTCTTCTGGGCTTTTCAGCTTCATTAAGGTATGCTTTCATCATATAGTCCAAGGAAATTGTGGCATACAGCAAGGCCATCCATAATTGTACCATTAAACTATGGGCTTCTCAATACAAACACCTTGTAGAATTCATACAGTTCTGAGTTTCGTCGAGGAGGTTGATACGAATTCTGCTTCAAATATGTATTGCTGGCTACTGCAATATGGGAAAAACCGATGCTATGAATTGACATATGGGATATTACTAAGGAATTGTGAGTTAACAGTAAAATCTACACTGGAAGCAGATTCCAGTATTTATTAGAAACTACTCTCGACTTGAATTCTTTGTCGTACTATTTCCCAGGATGGTCTCCCACTCAGACTTGGACAAGAAAACGAAGGTGACAATTGATCTATGTATATATCTCTTTACTTCAGTATATTACAAACTACCCTTCAATTGAACTCATTCTCATCATACTTCTCAGGATTCCGTCTCCCGTTCAGACTTGGACGACAAAACCAAGGCGACCCTCATCCTCTGCTATGGTCACGTGACTTTGCTCGCACCACCCTCAGTTGTGACGTCACGACTGGAGACGACGATCTTGAACGCTATAGCCCCTTACTTCCCGCATATCAAGGTAAATAGGTTTTCCCTTTCATCATCATCATCGCCAAACTAGTCCTTTACTTTGATGCAGGTTCTTGGCGACCAAAGATTGTTATGTGTGTTTTACCAAGGTTTCTTCAATCTACTAGTCACTTCTGAATAGTCTTCTATTCTTTGTATATATTCTTGGACCATTCCTCGTCTTGCTAAGGTTTGCACACACTGTATTACGTTTCTAACCTACTCCCAGTGACTTACGTCAAAGAATTTGTTTGATTTGTATGTTTTACACTGTAAGCTGAGTGTCACATGGACATTAGCCTGTTGCCTGTGTGTGTCCCTTTCTGTCAACCTTTCCGCAAACAGGGGTAAGTAATAGTACATGAGATTAACTACCACAAATAGCGAAATACAAAGGGTAGTTTGTACAAATCTGTACTCTAACAATGTCCAACATGTGATCCAACAGAAAGCACGGGATCTGAGCAAATACCTGCAAACTGTGAGTAAACAAGCATTGTACGGTGGACATTGGGCTGTAACGTGAATAAGTCTGTAGATTTTCGCTTGTAAATTCATATAGATTTAATTACGCGCTGTTAATGTATGATATAAGCTAATCACCAAACTGACAAAATTAACATATCTGATGTTCATAATTTGAAGGGCTGGGAGCCTGAGTTACGCTCCCAGTAGAGTGTGAATTCCCCTATAGTTAATGCCCTATAGTTCATATAAGGGCAACTTTAAAAACGTAGAGCTAAGTCCATCAAAAGCTCAATTTTAGCATCTTTAAGTCATCGAAACCTTTCGTGGACAAAAACAGGACAATGTATGTACGTGTATGCATAAATAGATTACTACAAGGAACTTTGAGGAATATGTGATTTCCAATATTTTATGAGAATTAACCTCCATGCTCCAAGTCAGCGCTACCTTGAAAAAAAAAAAAATTCTGATATAATCTCTATGTAGTCCAGATATTTAATCAAGTAGACCGAATGATGATCATGCAGACGAGGTACATGCATGCTCTGGACCTTTTGTTGAAGTTCCTGTATAGAGAATAACTATATTGAATATTAACAATTTTCACTTGCATTGCTGATACACTCAATTCTTATCAATAATCGCTGTCTGGGTTGGACACCATCAATGTGTTGTTTTACCTCATACAGGACCTGAACGTGAAACAGGCGTTGATCGAGACGACACACATGATCGCACAAGCCATGCACCCCGAGCACCTGATGATGCACCACATGTTCAAAGAGCGAGACGAGCTCCTTGTACATATGCAGGTACTGCTCACTGTGATTTTATATAATCCCACTGCCCAATATAAACCCACAATATCATATCTCGATTTATGAAACGTGGCCATGGCACTTCTATAGGCAAAACAAAAAAAAACAAAAAAAACAACAATATCATATCTCTAACACACTGGTCAATATAAACTCGATATATCTCTACCTGCCTGATATAGACCCACAATATCCTTCTTCCCACAGCAGTGCGAGCACTTCTCAAAGATGTGCCAGATATAAACCAAGGATGTCCTACCTTGCAAAGCACTGCCCAATATAAATTGATACTATCATACCTCTCAATGATCTGCCTCATGTTATCAAGAAACGTCACAGAATTTCATACGATTGTTTATATTGCGTGAGTTGCCTTCACGGAATGATATCACGAAACGGAAGAAAAATAACAACATGTAGACAATCATGAAATTGAGTGGTGTTCAGATTTTATCCTACCCTGTCGTAGGTTTTTAACTTCATATGTCAAGCATGACATATCAATATTTTATGGCATAAATATGACATTGAGTCATACCACGTTAAGTCTATGAAGATTTATATGAGGGGTATGATAAAAACCCATACTACGCTACCTTTCAAAGTTTTTCCCAATAAGAATTTACAAGACCATAGATCTCAAAGATCCGCCCAGTATAAACCTAGGATACCCTACCTCTCTAAGCACTGAGCGATACGAACCCAAAATAACCCACCTCTCAAAGCACAGCCTTATATAAACTCACCCTATTCTACTTCTCAAAGATATACCCGATACAAAACCCACAATTCAGTATTATGTAACTTTAGTTGAATTAAGTAGTGCTTGACGAGACATCTAATGTCGATGTGACGGTTGTGTGATTTAGCTAAAAGATGGTAGTTTAAGTATATACATTATATATTGCCTGTTTCGTTTTTCCTTCAGAATTACTTGAAAATGGAGTCGACATTGACGCTATCAACTAATACGAGGGCGTTGGCGCTTCGGGCGTGTGCCACATTGGTGTATCCTTACCGCCCTAAGTACAGAATGCCCTGACAGTGGTATCACTGGCATGCTGACGGGTTGTCACATACACTAACCATCCTCAATGGTCTCCCCGGCAGAAAGGGTTACAATCTCCCGTTTATATTCTAAACGTAAAGATACTCGCCATGATTATAGTACGGTTCCTATCACAGATATCATATGACTTAGACGTAGCTTTTGTAGCTTAGATAGTCGGATTTTTCGTGACTTCCATGCTTCCTTTGACAGTGGCATTTGCAGTGATTTCCCATCAGAAATGTTGTATATCATAGACAATGGGTTTTCAGTGAATTCCCATCACAAAACAACTTTTTTTTTTTATCAGTTTCTTTTATTGCCGTCGTAATTTGCGTTTTACATCAGGTTCGTTTTTTACAAGATTAGTGATTTCATACGCAATGCAAATAGACAAACAAGAAAAGAGGCTATTACGCGTCAGCTTATATGAAAAGCTGGTTTTCTTCGCGCGGGCCCCTGTCATATAAGACGATTTTACAGCATTTTGAAACAGTCATAATTATAACCACAGTAACTGTTATACAGTTTTGAGACATATCTCAAGTCTCATAAATCAGTTTTTTTTATATGAGTTAAGCTCTATGATATTTGAAAAAATAAGAAACAAATAATACTCGATAGCACTATGGAGCAAGTAGACATCAAACTTGGAGCGACAGTACCATAGCACTCAGAGTTAACCAATCATATACTCATTACGATATGTACTTTTATAAGAAATTTGATTTATCTAGCCCTATATTATCAACTATGTACACGTGGAATCGTATTTTCCAGCCAATGTTTTGATATCTTCTTAAACATGGAGTAGGAATCAATATTTCTAGTCACAGGTTGTAGATTATTCCACATTACAGAACCAGCATAGAGTATCGATCTCGTAAATACCACACAGTTTATATACCTTAGACAGTGAGATTTATAGTGATTCCCTGAGAGTGACTCAGACTGTGCCTATACAGACTGATGGAAGGTGTCGTTGTAAAGAGATCGGTTCCTTGACGGGCACACAGCCGGCTCGATCCAGTCCTCAGTGAGACCAACACCAGTCAGCTGCTCGGAGCAGCTTTTGACTGCTTCCTGCCACTGCCACCAGGCGGCAGCACGCAGCAGAAGGTTAAGGAGGAGACGTACGAAGAGGTGGTTATCAAGGAGATTCTGTTGGCTGACACGCTCAGCGCGCTGGAGCTGCTGCTTCGTGAGCTGCTGACTAAAAGTCCCAACCCAGACGGCCTGGAGACCGTCTTCAAGGTAAGCTACTGATTGCACAAGTCCCATCAGTTATGGTTGCCTTTTTTAAATGCCTTTATTGCTTTCGATTTTACAATCGTTCTTCCATGAAATTTTGAGACTACATTGTGAGTAATTTTTTTTATCGTAGATACAGTGAGTGCAATTATCACGGCGGATTGTATACAATATTACAATGAACTTTAATGCATGCCCTTCACGTATTCTATAACTTTCCAAGTATCAATTTCGTTCGTAATGATAAGGTCTATATCCGACAGGTAGATCTAGTCGACAAGTTGAGTCTATTACTTTTCAGATCAAAGCCAGTTAGCAAGTTGCAGGTCAAATACTATGGAGAAACCAAACAAGAGTTAGTCGTGTTGTTGTTTATCGCACGACAGCAAGATCACATTTTACTGCGCGAGGCGAAGCCGAGAACCGTAATAGGTAATCTTGCCGGAGTGTGATGAACACTAACACGACTAACTCGAGTTTGGTTTAGAATTTATCCTACCCCACCCATCTAAATTACTTCTACATTAACAAATGACATCATTTGTCAAGTGTATCCCACTAGAGCAATATTTTTCATTTTTCTGAACTCCAGACCAAATACAGTGACCCAATGTTAAGCCTATGGAGTTTTGTATTAGGGGTAGGATAAAGAGAACATACATCATTGATACAGTAAAGCGAGAGTAAATAAACACGATAGTCCGATTTCAACTAATCAACACTTTACTAGGTTCTCATAGAGGAGCGTCCTGAAATATGAATCTGGTATGTCTTTCAATGCCTGGTTAATGGCATATCCGACGATTCACCTTGAAATTAAAGCTCTATGTGTTAGAACACACATGTAGCTTAAAAAATGGGGGTCACCGTGCTAGTTTTTGATTCTAAAAATCTATTGCATGGCAACGGTTGGGATCCGATGAGTATTTGTCACTTTCAAGGTAGGATCGGATGGGAATAGAAGTGTACTTCTCTCGTATTTTTAATCTAGCTTTTGATCTAAATATTGATATATGATATTATTATAGCGGCTTCGGATTATTCTTACTTCTAAATAATATATTATTTTGGGCCGACATTGCTACCCGTGGGTTCAGTTATATTTGTGTCTGTTTGACGCGAAATTCTGGGATTTGTTTGCACATCCATAGCAAGTCTATTTCAACAGATGGGCAAAGGCATTTCAACTTTTAATATATGTTTATTAAAAAGAACCAAACACTCTAAAGAGAGTTTTGCTAACCTTCAATATCGGAAAAAAAAAAAAAAAAAATTCAATATCGGATGAGATCAGTAAAAGCTTTTCGTAAACTGGTGTGTTTGTGTCTGGTGGTCTGCTGAGTAATATTCGTTGTAGACAAGTTCGTGGATTGTTTCATTTTCAGCACCTCCACTGGTGGAGTCTGTCATCACATGTTCATGAACGTGAGAGGGCGCTTCAGCTGATTGCAAAGGTGTTTACCATGTACCTCGACAATGTGCACATCACCATCGGGGTACGTTGACACACTATGGTCACTCATTTAATCGGCAAGCCTTTTAGTGACTTAAACTTTGTCCATGACCTTTTACTTAGTACTATAGTACAGTAATAATCTCTTACCAAATGAAATATGTATAATAAATAGTTCAGTAATAAATTCCTACCGAAATAAAACATGAACATGTATAATAGAACAGTAATAAATTCCTATCGAAATATAGCATGCATCTGGTAATGATCTCTTACCAAAATGAGACACACAGTAGTACAATTACGTTCTTACCTAGATGAACAATTATGTTCTTACCTAGATGAAACGTACAATGGTACAGTAATAAACTCTTCCCGAAATGAAATATTTACAGTATCAAATATTGGTGAATTGCTGCATCTTTTGTTTCACTTAGTCTCATAAGCGCAATTTTTACCATATGTATGCATATCTCCGGTGATTGGGTTCTGCAGGAGGTTCCTCGATTAAACACTTGGTAGACTGACCACATACTACCTGATGTACCTGTATTTATGCGGTAGCTCTAAAGCAAATATTATCATGTATTATGAATTACTTCAGACATCAAGCCACTTCTCCAATCTGGGCAGATTAATGGGTCGTCTGGCACCACGCTGCACTGATCCCGACATGTCAGTCCGCCAAATATCTATTGACTGCGTCTACACCCTACTCCGAATCGTCCTCCGTTACCAAGGTCAGTGTTAGCTTGTCAGGGCCTTGGGCATTACCTAAATACCATCCCAAGCCATCTTCCTTTTTGCAAAAGTACTTTACTATATACCCATGCCGTATATACTGTAAATACGCACCGTTTCGGCATATGACGTAAAAGTACTGTACGGACCGCCGGTCCGTACACTAAAATACGGACCACCTTGCCATGCACATTTATTGAAAAATTGGTTGTTAAGCAAAATGAAATAGACTTTTTTTAAAATTTCGGGTATATAGTAAATATATAACGTCCAACCATGCTTGTACAAGTCACAGAACTCGATGCTAATTTACCGTTTGTACGGAACTCGGCATAAATGCCTCGGTCCGTACAAACCGTAAATTATCATCTCGTTCTGTGAATTGTACAGCATGGTCAGGACGTTCTATATAATTACTTCACGTTATGAAGTGACGTAATACCGTTACCCATCTTCTGGGATAAATGGAGTCTCTTGGAGATGCCATCAGTTATGATGTCATAACCAGCAAGCACGCTATAGTTACGGCGACGTTTGGGAGTGTTCCATTAGCATTTCGCTGTCCATGGTAGCATAAAACTGAAAGTAAAACTTCTTTGTCTCATTTTATACTCATTAGGGACAATTCTCTAATAGAAAAATCATTTAGTTTAAATATATAAATTGAGGGATTGACAGTAAGCACTGCTCTGCGCATGTCTGCAATTCTGGATGTTCTGTTTACATTTGATTGATATGTCTAATTAACTTTTTCAAATCTTCGGTGTTTACAACCAAAGAGGAGAGCATTTTACAGACAGTTCGTGATGACTAAATCGTTGAGATGTTTCGCACTGTATCGATGTATTGTTAGACAGCCTTCATTTATGGAGGTAAAGCAATTACAAAGTGTTTTTTAACCCTAGAATCTATCCCGAAGGAGGTAATGTTCACGCTGAGCCTGCTCTATGTCATGGCTTGCTGTTTGTTTCTGCGTTTCACAGAGTTACTCAAATTCCTCTAGGAGATCACTTGTCTGACTATCTTAAACAAATGGTGTTCATTGGATATTTTCAGGTCACGGAGAAGACTACAAAGACAAGACAGTGGAGGCTGTGATAGGTTTACGAGAAACTGTCAAGAAGAACGACCCGAACACACTTTTCACAGTCTCCAAGGAGATAGCCCAGGTATAGCCAGACAAAAATAGTATACAATGTCTCTAGAGAGATAGCCCAGGTATAGTCAGACAAAAATAGTATACAATGTCTCTAAAGAGATAGCCCAGCTATAGTCAGACAAAAATAGTATACAATGTCTCTAAATAGATAGCCCAGGTATAGTCAGACAAAAATAGTATACAATGTCTCTAGAGAGATAGCCCAGGTATAGTCAGACACAAATAGTATACAATGTCTCTAAAGAGATAGCCCAGGTATAGTCAGACAAAAATAGTATACAATGTCTCTAAAGAGATAGCCCAGGTATAGTCAGACAAAAATAGTATACAATGTCTCTAAAGAGATAGCCCAGGTATAGTCAGACAAAAATAGTATACAATGTCTCTAGAGAGATAGTCCAGGTATAGTCAGACAAACACACTATAAACTCTCTAAAGCAGGTGTTCCCTTGAGACAGTAAAGGCACCAAAAAGATAGCCTGTGTGCATCAAATGACGTCGGTATCTGATATACAATGGAGTAGCACTTAACGAAGTCGACGGCGATCATCCGACGTCAGTATCGGCCGTGGTGGTCTGTCATATTAATGCGCGACCTAACCACACACTCTATTGGCGTAGCCATTTTGAAATAACCCTTGTGCAGAACATAGTCTTTTTCTGTTTTTCATATACAACATGTATATAAAGTTTTTGAAAGATTGTAAATGATTACAAAAGCTAGGCAAATGTACATCTAGCATTTGTCATTATCTACAACCAAAATGATACTTCCAATTGAATTTTTGAAAATGAAAATCTGATGAACTATATCTTGTCGGATTCCTGCAACCAGCGATCCTAGGACGGCGTTTGGCACTATTTTCCCGGTTAGTCTGTGGCTTTGTACACTTTGAAAATGTTTAGCAGAGACCTGACGTTGTAACAAATTTCGTCAGATTTATGGACGCCAATGGAACACCTGCTTAGGGAATAGCCCAGGTATAGTTAGACAAACACACTATACATTATCTCTAAGGAGGCAGCCAAGGTATAATTAAACACTGTATACTGCCCTAAGGAGATATCCCAGGTAAAACCAGACAAACAGACAGACAACAGATGATTCACTTTCTCTAAGGAGCCAGCCCAGGTATAGTTAAAAACACTTTATAAACTGTCTCTAAAGAGATTGCCGAGGTAAAATAAAACAAACACGCTATACACTTGTCTCTAAGGAGAGGGTGTAGTCAGACGCACTAGGATGTAGATGTTGATAAAAATTGAACAAAGGGTAAAAAACGATAGAATGACTTTGTTGTTGAACGAACTATACGGCATATAGCCTATGAACCATGGGGGCGGCCATGACGCCCCCCGAGTAGGTGTTCTTCACTAATGGAGGTGAAAATGTAAGTGTTCTTCACTAAAGGAGGTGTGAAAAAAGTGAGTGATAATTGGGAAGTGTCACAACTCTAGCATTGCTGACAAATATTCATAAAGTGTTCCATGTGAAAAACATCACGTCCTTGGTTTAATCATTATGTTATCTTGCTCTGGGATAAGTGTAGACAGTCAAGTGAACCACGGTAGAATATTGAAAGGCAGTTGAATTTTGTAAGAACAAAGAGCAGAATGCTGCTTCTGTCCCCCCAAGGGGCCAACCATACTGCTGGCCACCTTGTGACTGCTTTATGAACCAACAATGGCTCTGTCCCCTATAGAGGCTGATTTTGTGCCGCCCAATAACAATTCAAACCTATCCAGCTGACTTGCAGTGACGATAGTTTGGTTTAGATTTGAAGATGTTAATTTTTATGGCTGTATTTCACGACAGTGTATATATTGAAATGGTGAGAAAGCTAATATCAATCATACAATTTCTTGTTTCCAGTTTTGCACTCAAACAAGCAGTGACAAGGTTTGCCCAGTACTTAGCTCTTTTGTCCGTGTTCTCTGCAATGAAGCCATTCGCCGTTATGATTTGATTTAGTTGATTTAGAGCAGAGTGTGCATGTCTGATTGGTGAATTGTAGTCCTATTGCACACATCTAGAGGAGGAGTAGCAGTTTGTATCTTTGTGGGTGCGTGTAGAGCTTCAAAATCTTGATATTGTTTAGCTCATCCTAGGATTTTGCTTTTCCCATTGTCTCAATAGTAGATGTATATGTTATATGTATATGTCAATGTCCGTTTTATTGGTAGGTTGTTGTTGCTTATAGCAAACTATACAGACTTCTCAACAGCAGTTGACGCCAGATGGCGCAGTAGTATTCACAGTGACAATACGCGAAAAAACACTGGTTTTTTTTCTTCGGATCTATCCTTGGTGAACAAACAGCGTTTAGAACGTACAAGTAAGGCAAGCAGAAGATGTGCTTCTGGTTACGACCATCCAAAACCTAGCGGGGTTAGGGGTTAAAAGCAAATACTTTTTCCTCCCTTCTTTTCGTAGACTTTTTTCAACGTTAACCTCCATGGTTTGAAATTTTTCTCTTTTTTGGCTATCCGTGGAGGGGGAGGAAGACACACTATTGCTAGGCCCCATTGATTTTCACTTTTTCCTCCCTTCGTCTGATCACCACCACCAACAAAGACAATATTAATTACGTAAATCTAGTATAATTCATTCATAAATTCTGTTCAAAATCATCGACATATGTTAAATTGCAATCCTTCATCTTTTTGGCAAGAGGAAAATGCCTTTTATGCAGAACTTGAAATTCAAGAGCACAACTAACGTAATACATAAATAGTAAACAAACCCTTCATTACCCGTAAGCTTTTTTTTCCTTACTCAATAGAAAGAAATGAAAGTACTTCCCGACTCTTTGCATATAATAAAAGTTCTAATCTTGTACAGTTCAGCTGCCTAGCTTTAGCACCTCAGAAACAAAAGGGTAAAAAGTAAATATGTAGTGGAAGCATATAATCTTGTGAAAAGTAATAACCTGTGATTCGGCCAGGGATTCAGAGTTCATGGAAATAGTTGAAATCACGGATCTTTAGCATACGCAGAAATATTGTTTCACTATGTAAAAGCCTTTTAAACCTGTGTCCGTCAACCCCATATCATATCTGGATCCTATATACCTCACTTTCCTGTAAATGTGTGCATTATTATTGCCATGATTTTCATGGTTTTCCATGGCAAGCTGCCCATAGATAATGCATGGATAAGAATCCATGGTAAGACATTAAACCATTGGTCAGTTACTATACAAACCACACTAAATAAATAGGTATCACCAGAAATCGTTTTCATCAATACTCGCACATGTAGATATAGGTTAGAAAAGGTGACGAGAGCACGGACTGAAGTCTTCTTGTTTGTTTGTTTAGAAGTGTTTATTCAACAACAAAATTCTGAGTCTTGCTCAGTTCCCCCATTATAAAGTATCAATCCTACTCACAAGGAGGCACAATTTTCATAGTTTTTCAACAAGAAACATAGCAATATTTACACAGCGGCAGTGCCTGCCTATTCCCCTTAAAGACCGTGCTGAAACCCCAGCGGCATGAGACGGTATCTAAGCTGATCTCCGCTAGCAAGCTCCCACAACCGTGTCGGCGCCGAGAGCTTCTGAAATCTGCCGAATTTTTGATATGACACTCCCTTGATTACCACTGGTCCAGAAGGGGATTCCCCACAGGCCTTTCCTTTCTTGTTTCCTACTAAAGGCAATAGTATATAAGACCCTAGCAATATTTCTTAGAATTCTAGAAATAACAGAGAAATCAGACGAGCTGTTTATTCATGATTATCCTATTGCAAAAGAATACTTCTTTTCTAAATTCCTCTTTTTCATCATTTCCTATTTGGACAGAGCAATTACCATTTGGAATGCACCAATGTTGAATTTCGTGCTTGGTCAGCCATCTCTTGTAATCCGTGATCTTACTTGTGTGCCTCTTTACATATGTTTCCTGTCCATTGTTGGGAATAGGGTGAAATATTGGCTCTCACTTCATCTATACTGTCAGTGGATATTTATGCAAGTACCTGGAACTTTTTGCTGACAGGATACATGTTCAAATTACGGACTTTTATACATCCAAGTTCGTGCTAAAATCCAGTATCTCTCTTGTTAACTCGATCGGGTGCAATGTCCGTTTCTATTAGAGCTGTTGTCTTTTCTCAATAGGCATGGGGATTCGCTCTATTGAGTTGCAACCTTTCAGTGTGGCTTTTTTCTCAGGGCTTGCAGGGTCCCTGCCTCAGACCAGCTTTTGAAGGCTACGGTTTAGACTCAAAAGGATCATCTCTGCTGGATTGTACCAGCTTCATCTTGGAGTACATCATGCTGCTATGTATAGATCGAAATCAAGAAAATCTATTAAAATTATACAGCTTCCATCAAAATATTGATAAGGATATTTGGCCTTTTATGAAAATAGGTGCAACATGTCTGAAGGATGTTGATTGCTGCAACACTCTGCTTTCCTCTTGTTCATGGAACTCCACATTTTCTTGTTCAATAAATGATATTATTTTTCCTTGTATAAGACAAAGATAACATTGAATGGCCCCCATTCATACCAATAAAACAGTAGTTTGAACCGCCCCACAGACCTTCCCCCATGTCGATTTTTTTTCTTACCCCACCTGACATCCCTGAATCATTAACAGTTACAGATTGAACACCTTGAGAGAAGAATATTTAAGGTCTGATTCTGGAATCTCACTCCTCAGAAATACCGGCAGCGTTAGTGATGCTTTCTATTTAGCTTGATAGGAATACTGATTTCTTACCCCTCAGTCGGGGTTATGTTTGAGCAAACTGTGTAGTTTCTGTTATTTGGCTTATGTTATTAGCAGGTGGACGGTTGGTCTTTAGTTTATGGCTATAGCCTACTGTAGTACACATGCTTGTACAGTCACTAGATGACCTGACCACATTTTAGCTTTTTATAGCTAACTAAGTACAGATAGGAATATGATTTCTGTTTTGGAAAGAAGGTTTTATGGTGGTACAATGCCTTACAGTTTTAATATTTAGTATTTTGGCATGGATTTAAAAAAAAAAAAAAAAAGGGGGGGAATTCAGTTTTTGGGGGACCTTTGTAGTCACAGGTCTATTTTTAAGAACTCCTTTATGGACATATTTCTACCCCTTAAACTGGTTTAATCAGAATATGATATGCCTCATTTGAAAGAGAATAAAAAACAGTAGGTGCTAGGAAGTGGAATTTTCTAAGTAAATTCTATACTTACAGAGATATTCAAGTATTTGTTGAAAGTGGGGGGGGGGGGGGGGGATTTTCAGTGAAATGGGCCTGCTCAAACAGATGTTTACTCAATATTGATTTACAGTGAGCATTGGTGTAACATTTACCATCTCCATAAGTGGCACTGACAGTTGCTTACACTCTAGGAAGTGTCATTATTTAGGTGAAATGTATATTTGATGTGCTATTCATGTATTTTTGCCAAATCTCATAATAGGAGGGGGGAGGCATGAGGTATATGAGAGGATGGTTTATTCAGCATATTTACACATAAACAGAAGTCAAAATGGTTCATAACTTTGTTGTAGGAATCAGTCAAGACCTAGTCAAATGATATTGTTTTGTAAAATCATTTGTAATGTCATTTACCACCAGATATTGGCTTGACCTACTTTATTGGTGTACATAGAAACAAAGTTGTGTCCCCCACATGGCTAGGGAGCATGCAGACAGGTCTGTGTGCACTCATCCATGAAGGATCACCATGAAGCAAAACGATTTATATATATAGGTATGGCATTAGTGAATGCCAATTGAATCCCCTACAGGTAGCTAAATATATGTGTGCACTGATCCATGAACTACTGAGTTCGCAGAGGAGTAGGGCTTTAAATAGCCAATCAATGCAGGTCCCTTCCCTCTTCATGGCCTCCCTCCCTCCCTCCCTCCCTCCCTCCCTCCCTCCCTCCCTCCCTCCCTCCCTCCCTCCCTCCCTCCCTCCCTCCCTCCCTCCCTCCCTCCCTCCCTCCCTCCCTCCCTCCCTCCCTCCCTCCCTCCCTCCCTCCCTCAGTTAGAATTAAGATATCAAAATATTTTCAGTCAACAATTTTAAACATGTGTTGAGCTACTTGTAGTGAGTTTTAAATGCGCCCACCTGCTTATTTGGCCTTTTAAAGGCCGATGATTCTATTTGGAAATGCACACTTAGCTCTTGTATTTGAAAATAATAGAAATTGTTTTGTTAAATCTTAAGTCCATTTTTTTCCTGTATATTTTGTCTTTGAGCATATCCCCTGAATTTTCTTCTTCTCTAACAAAATTGTGCATCATAGACATTTTTGGGGCTAACCAATTTTTAGGTAGTGTAGAGGCGGGGGGTGGGGTATCCAGAAACACACCTGTCTTTCTATTTGGCCTAAGTCTCCAGCCTGAACAGTAATCACTTGGGTTGAGGATCAATCTTAAGATAACAAAAATCTCCTGTGTGATCTGCAAAAGCTCTCGCCAAAATCTCTGTTTATGCTGCAGTTCTAAACATATTTGAAAATATGTCTAATATCGTTTTATCTTTATGTTTAAACATGTAGAAACAAGTATAATAGGAGAAGCATGTTTTACTTTCAAATATTTATTTTATCACTTGATGAAGTGCTTTGCACTTGCACAAAACGTCGTGATCTATGTTGATATTTTTCATACCGCATCTACTTTACATCTTGGCTGTTGATATAGCAGATCCATCAAAAATTAATGTGTCTGTGGTTGTTTTTATTGTATACATTCAGTATGTTTACAGTACGTTAGTACGTGGTTAAAAATATATAAAAAAACAACAACACATGTTTATTTGATGACATGTAAACTGTATGATATGAAAAGCATACTTTACTATTTCAGACTCTTTCAGATGTGTAATTTGATAACGTTTAAATAGTATGAGAGAAAGAGTACTCATTACCATTTCAGATGTATATAAATTTGATGATGTATAGACACTGTAATGGTAGAAGTACTCATCACTATTTCAAAACTTTTTTTGAGAGAGAGGTGTGCTCTGCCACGTCTAGTAAATTCTCATTACTATTTCAGACATTATTTGACGACATGTTAACAGTATATGATGATAGGTACGCGTTGCTATTGCAGACATGGGGACGCCTCCTGCCGGCTGACCAGCTCCTGCCCCTACTCGAGCAGCTCTACGAGGCACTCGCTGACCCACTGCCACAGAGCTCCTCCGGCGCATGCGTCGTCCTCAACAGTATCATCAAGTCACGTGGGGGTGCCGTGCCCAATGAGGTACGAGCATGTGACGGCCATTAGCATTATGCGTCTGTGTGTTATGCACCCAATTAGAACTATATATATTCCATATAAATGTAAAATTGTATTTTTGTCTCAAATCCCACCAGTGTAGCGCGCTTGTTGTGAGTTTATAAATCAATTAAAGATCGGTCTAGATATTTTCATGTATACTTGTTCAAATTTGCAATTCCTCCATATGCTTCCGTGTTAGTTACATTGCTTCACCAAGGAATACATTGATCTCTACATGATTATCACAATGTTAGAGAAACCCCTAACTCTGGCAAGAGCTGTGCTAATCATATATTTGAATTGGAAACATGGCTATGTAGAGTACTAACCAGAGCAAAAATAAATTAGGTATTCGTATATATTGCAGTATTTACATGGCAGTAACTTATGGTTACGAATATCTTTCATGAATGCCAACAGGTGGAGCCAATGCTCGCTGCCCTCCATGACCGACTACCACACATCTCGTGCCCGCAGACGTACAAGGGCACCCTGCATGCAGTGCGCACGCTGGCCTCGCACCACCTGCTCGCCACCATGACTGCGCTTCTCAACTACCCGCTACCTTACAACGAGTGAGCATCTGTCAAAAATGAACGCTACAGGGTAGAAAATCCTATTTACGGGTTTTTTTAAGGTTTTTTTTTAGGTTTTTTATTTAGACTGGAGGGATCTGTTCGGTAAAAACGTTTCACCGATCTTCCACAGGCTCCAGTATTTGTATGCTCAATAGAGTCAACTCGTCCAGATTATGGACTTACATGCAGTATAGAATATGCTGAGTAGGTAGACATGGGAAAGAACAGTTTTCAACCGAGACCAACACTGTCTCGTTACATGTGTCATTGACAAGTTTCAATCAATGCAAAACAATAATCAGTGTGAAAAATATACAGTTGTCCTATGTACAGTGAGCAGAGGAACTCCCGCAGCGAGTTCAAAGTACAGTTATTGCTAAAAGCATACAAACATATCCTTAGGTGGGTCAACTTTCGTACCTAACAGAGTATGGAAAGTGGAAAGGTAATTTTGTGAGATTACATGTCAAGCCTTTGTCTTTTTTGTCTGGCATTTAATAGTTTTTTTTAATTCATCTCTGCTTCCTGTGTTTCTGGTTGCTGTGCTCTCGGCATTCCACAGTTTAGCAGATTTGAATTCCACTGAGTTTTGGTATTTTTGTAAGTGGATATTGTTACGGGTATTACTATCTCAGAGGACCAGGAAGGATTTACTGGATTAATTTACGGCAGTGGGTCAGTACAATGATGGACCAGAGGCTGAGGATTTGGGAGGCAGTGGTTGTGTATGGTGTCATTCACAGACATATTGGCGGGTTTAATCTTTTTTATAGCCTATGTGTATGGGCTAAGTGGGTGTCATTTATTGATCATAGCCTGTGTGTATTTGGGGTTGGTAGCTATAGTGTATTGATTATAACCCCTGTGAGCTATAGTGTATTGATTATAGCCCCTGTGTATGGGGTTAGCAGATAGTGTAGTCAATTTATTATAGCCCAAGTGTGGTTAACCCTTTCACGCCGGGTACCTCTGACAAAGCAATGTCTGTAAGGCCGGGTAGGGTGTTAGTATATACCGCCAGGGGATGGGTCTTTTCAGGCCAATTGTGATAATTTCACTGTTTGATCACAGGATAAAACACGTGATCTTTGATATTATTTTATGAGTATTTCAGAACCGTAATGGTTATGTCATACCAACATTCTGTGAAAATTTCATCATTATTGATCAATTATTCACAAAGTTATTACACTTAAACCATGATTTTGAAAGTCTTAGAAAATGATGCCTTAAGGCATCATCCGGCCACAAACGGTGGTGCCTTAAGGCATCATCCGGCCACAAACGGCGATGCCTTAAGGCATCATCCGGCCACAAACGGCGATGCCTTAAGGCATCACCCGGCGCCAAAGGGTTAAGGTCGTGCTCCACCGGGCAGGAGATTGTCACCTCCTCGGGGCATGTGCCAAACCTGCTTATACTGTACAAACTCACCATCCCCGGCCACTGGCTGGTAACCGGCCAAAGCTAATTCATTAAGTTTTGCCAGTTTATGGCTATGTGGCCGCCACCAGCTCCAGTGCACCGGTCTCTATGCCTGAGCTGATACTGGCGCCATGCAGAGCTCCTTTATCCCTTATCGCCAACCTGGTGGAGCACACCCTTTAGTGAATAAAAATTAAAGGAGTTTGACCACAAACCACATGTCAACCCAGGGTAGATGTTTCAGACATTTATTATTAGTTAGTAAACCATTTGTACATGAACCGGTTGTGTTTCCTTGTTTATATGAGTCCTTTGCTGCCTATATATTTCGGCCTTGGGTGTGGCCTTCGTCAGGGCTGGGACATTAATGAGTGTTTAGAGATATCACCTTACTATATAGATATGGGTTCCTGTCACCTAGGCGACATTGGTAGCTAAGCAATTAGGGGAGAGCATCATGGGAAAAACAGGAATTATTTTTGAATTAAAATGAATATTAATCCCCCTGGTGGCTGTATTAGATACTAATTGTAAAAGTGGCCTTATGATGTATTTAGCAGGCACTCTTTGTGTGGGGAGTTTTACACTGAGAGATAGTTGTTTCAGGAATCTGTTTGCAAGTTGGATGTAGTAAACTGAGTCCACTTATTATTATTATTATTATTATTATTATTATTATTATTATTATTATTATTATTATTATTATTATTATAAGTTGTGAAATGAACTTTAGTAAATCAGTATGTTAATTGTCCAAGTTCAAGATAATAGTCATTGTTGGTTAATAGGTCCTGAGTTGATTCACAATGTCTTAGTTGTCTTTTTTAACAAGCTTGCTGAAGTCTATGGCCAGTGCTGGGTCAAGTTCCATTAGAATAGTTTTTAGAGACCTCAGTACGTTTGAACTAGTGTCATACCCTGAGGGTAGACGAGTGTCCGTCAATCTGTCCCCTTCAGGGGCTAGGTGTGAATAGAGGATTTTCTGCCCTGTAGCGTAGTGAATAGTTTATTGATTATAGTGCATGTGTATGGGGTTAGTGGGTGTCATGTATTCATCATATCCCTGGTGTATACACCATGACGTTACTTACAGACATGTGCTGGCATGCTGGCGGGTGGTGGCTGAGGAGAAGACGCTGGTGGGCAGTATGATCACGCACCTAGTGGAGGTGTTGAACCGGAGTCTGCCGTATGAAGAACGACAGGGTGTACGTGAGAAGGATCCAGTAGAGCGTACGGCCACCCCGCTGCCAATTGCTGTACGTGAGCAATGTCACCTTTTATATTGCTGCTGTTAAGGCATACATTTTGTTACCTATGGATCATCAACAATTTTGTTATTACTTAAGATACTAACATGACTTGTAGTATGACTAGGATACACATCTTATACTTGTACATGCCATATGTATTCCATGTATATTGGATGCCTTATTTGTAGGCTACACCTAAAATTGACCGACTATAAAGAACTATATATCTATCGAATCAGTGCGTGCGTACCTGTAGTTGGTGCGTGTGATAGGTTTATATATTTAATTTTGTTGATTTGTGTTAGGTCGGTATTTGTGTAAAGAATGTCCATGGATAGAGGTTGTATGTCCATGGTATGTCTTTTTTTGTTAATATCGTTGATGTTGTGGATGTTAACACGTCTTGTGTCTTGTTATTACAGGCTACATGTGCGCTGAGTCAAGTGTTCACAGTGGACGAGGCTGCGGCGACAGTCACCGACCACTTCCCTAGTCTGCTCGGTGTGGTCATGGTCCGCATTGCCTCCACGGTCGGCGTGCTGCCTCCCAAAATGCCAAAAGTAGGTGGTCTGCTCGATGCTTACATCATTTATAACCAGAGAGGAGCATCCAAGCCAGTCATTTTTATATTGTCATTATCAAAGTAGAGAAAGGGCATTGTCAGAAACCCGTCCAGAATAAGTTCTGAACAAATTAAAGAGCGTATAATGCATTTCAATATTGAAGTAAAAAATTGATTGAGACTGACAGCATCATTCTCGTGTATGACTTATATATGTCAAACCCTATCGCGCTGGGCACCTGTGGCAGAGTTATGGCCATAAGGTCACGTGTACAGCACTAGGGGCTGGGTCATGCAGGCCAATCGCAAATATATTGTTTGATCATGTGACATGATGCGTGATGCTTGATATTAAGATATTCAAGTATTTGTTAAAAGTCTGGGGTGGGGGTATTTGAGATGAAATGGGCATACTCAAACTGATGTTTCCTCAATATAGATTTACATTCAGCATTAGTTTTTTTTGTGTTTTTTTATCTTAGACTTATCCATGCACACCCGCAGGGTCTAAAATCTAAGTACCTAAGAGATCTGATTGAATTTAATTGGATCCAACGCCTACACACTAACGCCCCCGTGGGCCTTAATGTGATGGACCCCGATCAGGCCTAGACGTTGTTCATGGAGGGAAACTCAGGGAGGATAACAGTTAACTTAGCCACATCAAAAATTTTTTACCATCATGTTGACTGTTTTTCCACCTGGCACCCCACAATGCTGTCATCAACGAAAAAGATTCAGAATACCTACCTTGGTCTAGACACTTGCTAGGACCGTGTGCTTTAACCCACCTTTTATTCAAATGCCTGAAGAGACATTTGTTGAAACCGTGTATTTTCTGCGTAAACTTTTATTCAGAAAACCCCAAGTTACACCAGGTTGGTGACACTTCGCTCATATCCATAGTAACTCACCCCCCAACATCGCTACCATAGCTTTGCTGACAGTGTGATATCACGTCACTAGGCGAAAATTTGATGATGACATAGCAGCCGACTTTGCTTGAAATCAGCATTCACACGGTAGCGTTGAAAGGAAGCAGATGTGCTTAGCCACGTATAGACATTCAGCATCAGTGTAACATCTCCATAAGTGGCACTGACAGTTGCTTACACCATAGGAAGTGTCACTATTTAGGTGAAATGTATATTTGATGTGCTATTCATGTATTTTTGCCAAATCTCATAATGTGAGGGGGGAGAGGCAGACAAATAGAAGTCAAAATGGTTCATAACTTTGTTCTAGGAATCAGTCAAGACCCATTCAAATCAATCAGTTCAATCAGGTCAATCCCTAGCCTTTCCAGCGATGTGCTGAAAAGAAATAGAATTGGAGAGCCTCTGTAGATGTTGGCTTCTCCTTGTTATCCGTAGGTGGCATTCATGGATGATGACAGGTATTTCAAGGCATAGTGTATTGGGATATTGATGTATTGGCCATAGAGAAGTATGTTATCCACAACGGTGAGATGACTACAGTATTCCCAAATACCGATGGATCAGTGGTGATTTGGGAGCATATGTTGGCCATCCTTGTTTACAATAATGCCGGATTTGGATGAGACTATCGTCCATATGGCACTGCTCTCCTTCCCTGCCATCGAGTATGTGGGATATGTGGTGCTGGAATATCTCGGGTGCTGAACTGGTTATGAATGACAGGTAATTGACAGATTATTTTTGTTATTGCTGTTCTCAGGATGACAAAGTCAGCGATAAGGCGAAAGATAAGAAGAGCCGCCAGTCGGCCGCCAACCTCGTCGGTAGATCAATGGATCTGGATCCTTGTGGGTAAGTCTGTCGTCAATGTGTTTAGAAATGTCTTCAAGCAGTTACAGTAAATTATGCAATATATTTACCTCATATCGACAGAAATAAAGACATTTTCACTACACTCTCTGTTAAATGTTTGCTGACAGTCTTCTGAAATCGTTAGTGAGTGCACTATGTATGGATTACTGTGACTATTTGAGATAAGAGTTTTTTTGTGTGGATTACCTTGACTGTTTTATATATGACTATTTTGTGTGGATCACTATGACTATTCGAAGTATGACTGTTTTGTGTGGATAACTGTGACTATTTGAGACAAGACTGTTTTGTCGTATAGACCACTGTGATGAATTGAGATATGACTTTTGTGTTGATTCCTGTGACTATCAGAGATGAGTATGACTATTAGACACAATACTGCATTCTTATTTGGGTTATTGTGACGATTTGAGATATGATTGATTTTTTTGGTCTGGATTATTGACTATTCAAGATATGACTGTTTCATTGTGTGAATTACTGTGACAAAAACATTTAAGAGACAACTGTTTTGGTTTGTGGATTACTGTGGCTATTTGAGGCAATATTGTCATGTGGTATGGAGTATTGTGGTAATTCGAGATCAGACTCTTGTTGTGTGGATTTCTGTGACTATTTGAGGTAAGCATGTTTTGTTGTGTGGATTACTGTGACTATTTAAAATACGACTGTTTTGTTGACACAGACTGTCACTCGAAGCTCTGCGCGGGTTGCTGTCTTTGGTTGGTGCACAAGACGTGATAGACCAACTGGACGAGGCGGGCGCCTGGACTAAGTTCTGTGATGAAGAGACAAGCCCCGAGGCCTTCACCATTCTGATCAGGTAAGAAACAGGTAGCAATTGATACTAAAAATGTAATAAATGAATCCAATTGATACTAAAAGTGTGATAAATGAATCCAGTATTATCCAGGGATGCAAGTTTCCCGACAAATGCCGGAATTACGATATTTCCTACAGACCTGCGGCACCCTCAATGTTAGAGTGGCATTCCCAGTTTAGATCCATTTTCTCTCTAAATACCAAAAGTTACAGTGTAATCAAGGGAAATTAGAAGATGTAGATTCATAGCCATTTTATTCCAATATAATGTTATATAATTGTTAATCTTTTAACAGATTTTAGGTTTCTGATTTATTCCTTAGTCCCAGCTTTCATCCCTTATTATCGTGTCGATTAAAGTGCGTTTTTGTGTCTGTCTCAGGTTGGTGGTTAAACTGCAGCCTCAGTACGTGTGTAAACTCATCACTGTCCTCAACCCGACCCTCGCCAGCGTCTACGAACCACAGCGTGTGATGACGGCTTCTGTCTTTGCAGAGGTATGATTTATTTTCTACCTCTCCACCATTTCCACTGGTCACATAATGTATTTTCTATCTCTCCACCATTTCCAACGGTCACCTTTTTAAACATTACTTTAGTTTACATTGTATTCCTATACAGATATTCAATTTAAACTGTTTGCCCCAATTTTAGTTATAGTGTATCTATAGAGATGGCAGTTTTCATCTTTTCCAAGGAAATCCTTGTTTTCAGTTATAGTTTATGAAATTATTCTTGTCTTATGTAAAATGAAGTTAGTATAAATTGAGCCTCATTCACGCCAATAAACAGTGGTATAAACCTATCCATATTTCCCAACCCCATTCCATGGCCAATAACGATGTTTTTTTCCTGTTTTCTCAGTTTCTCCAAGGCAGTAAATTCCACATAAAACATGTCCTTTTCTTTTTTCTGATCCTAACTGACATCCCTGTATGTATCATGTATTTATCCTACCCCTAATATAAAATTCCATAGGCTTAACATTGAGTTTCCGTATGCCACGTTGCCTAGCATACAGAGTTTTATATGCCACTAGTGGCATACAGAATTTTTATCACGTAATATTCCAAAATCGAGGACAAAGGGTAGGACAAAATCAAAACCTGATTCATTTTAATCATGGCCACTGCATTAGACTCCAGGAGTTTTGGCTCCGGACTTCACTCGGCTTTGCCTCGTGAAATCACTATGCCAAACTCCAGTCGTGGCATACGGTGGCCAAGATTAAAACTCATCCAGTTTTATGATAGTATTACATATATACACCCATCCTGCCTCTCACAGTTCATCAACCAGAAGTGCGCGGGTGATCTGGCACTGGTGGAGATGTTGGTGAATGGGCTGCTGGGTCGGCTCGTCGACTCCTCTCACAGCGTGCGGAGACTCTGTATCCGAGGTCTTGGCAATGTTGCCAGCGTGGGCCGCGAGCAGGTTAGTAAGCAACTTACACCCAATACACAATACAACGTGGCCAGTATGAGGTGCAAGCAGGTTAGTAAGCAATTCACACGCTGATACCCGATAAAACATAGCCAGTGTGGGCTGTGAGCAGGTTTGTAAGCAACTCATATTCGGAAACTTTCTTTGGGACGTGGCTAAGATGTCACTGTTCGAGCTACCGCATCAAACTGACGGAGCAGTCGTCTGCTCGCGTTGTTTATAGTCAGACCACTCGCTACCATAGCGACGTTGACAACCAAACACGGCGTGACGTAACGCCTGTTGTTGACTGAATGACATCATATTCGGAAACCCAATCAAACGTGGCCATTATGAGCCACAAGCAGGTTAGTGAGCAGCTCACACCCTCATACCCAATAAAACGTCGTCAGTATGAGCCACAATCAGTTTAGTAAACAGCTCACACCCTTATACCCAATAGAAATGTGGCTAGTATGAGCCACAAGTGGATTATTATGTAGCTCACACCCTGACACCCAATAAAACATGGCCAGTGTGGGCCTTGAGCATTTTAGTGAGCAGCTCACCCCCTGATACACAATCAAAGGTGGCCAGCATGGGCGGTAAGCAGTTGTGTTTTTTACTATTTTATTAGCAAACGATTCACCTAATGTAGGTGGTTGTCCATCACAGCGTGTTACATTCCAAACATATACAGTAATGCACTTTCTTAATCAAGTGTAAAGAGTATATGGTTGACATAATTAAGAATATGGTGACTAACTTATGGCGTGATCGTTTATATAGAATAAACTCGTAAACGTAGAGGCTACCAACATATTTGTGTTGCTATTCTGTTCATTTTAGTGTAGGCTCTTCTCGGTTTGTTAAAGTAGATTACGGATATATAAAAAGGACGTTATAGATGGATTTGAGATGATACGAGATTACAGTTTGTCTAGTCTGGCGATTGCATATTTGAAACTAGCCTTAATGGGAGCCTTTTGAATCTCTTCTGGTAATGAGTTCCAAGCTTTTTCGTCTCGATACCTTAGAGATCTTCTAAAAAAATTCACACCTTGGTCTGGCAAGATTAAACATCAGTTTGGACTGTGATCTCAGTACAGTGTTGTATAGGGGCTATTACACCAGGCTGACGTTGAATCCGATGCTGAGAGACGTCTCCAAAATATGCTTATTGTGTACGAACCCACAGGCCTGTTCCATGGCCTATGTTGTATGTCCGCCTCGTCGGCGACTTCTGCAGATGCCTGACAAAAGTCGATTTATTAGGTTTTAGCAGCCGTTGACCGTTCCATTTCGTGCGGCCCACGCCGTTTTCTATCCGGTCGCTGAACGAGGACATAAAGCCCGTATGAGACATCAACATATGTCACCTATTCTCACCGATCTTGGGCTCTATGAGAATAGGTGATACATATCAATGTCATATTTAGAGAGAAATTGCCAAAAGGAAACCAACTTGGTCCGCACTCCACCGATTTTGACTGCGGAGTAATTCACGAAGCGAAGCTGAGTGAATTACTCCGCAGTCAAACTCGGTGAAGTGCGGACCAAGTTGTTGTCGTCGAGTGGGTTTCTGATTTTATTCCACCATGTATAACATTAATAATTGATAAAATAATCCGCCCAATTAGCCATTGAGTATTGAGTACACTAACTTCAAGGCCGTGGAGTATGAGCCTATGGAGAAAAATACCAGGTAAGATAGAAGCTTAATATGTGCACCACAAATATAAACACATGGAGGCTTTATATGTGCTCCACAAATATAAACGTATGGATGATTACTAAATGCTCCAGAAATATAGACCTATTAAAACGTAGTTTCCTCAGCACGTATAAAAAATGCAAACTCCATCTTATATGTTTCCATGTCTTATATTCTTCTGTGTTAATCATTACTTAGAATCAAATCTGATGATCTTGCGATACCTATAGACAGATTGGGAAGGAGATTGATAGAGGACCTGGATTTAAGTCCTTGCGATAGCCACTTCAGAATGAGAACTCCTACACTACTGACAAAATTTTCTTATGAGTTAGATAGCATATTCGGATTCTTTGTTTCATTGGTAAGCGAACATGGTGGAAAGGGCCATTCTACACGTTATTTGGAACAAGGTGTATTGACCTTCATGTTTAAGAGGGAAAATCATGTTTATAATCTCTTGAGTGTGTGGGAAAACCTTCATAGTAAAGCAGTGTGGCTATTTTGTGATCTCCATGTTTAGAATCAGTTTCTTCGAAGAGCATTGCATGCGTCTTTCTGTATGTTTCACCTTCATTACCCATAAAATGTAGAAGTACACATCATATATCATAACCTTTCTCAGTTTCACTGCAAGTCCTGTACATTTATATCATAAAACCATTTTGAGTATCCTACAGTGTCGGGGTTCTTCTCTGGGTAAATGCTAATACCAGTAGAAAGTAATGGAAATGCCATGCGAATATGTCAACACATCAGACAAGGGTTTTTTTGCTTGTGATTATGAGGACGAGAACTGATTCTATGTTGACTTTGCTATTTATTTAAGTACATACAAGAATTCCATGACACTACAGTAAGTATCTCCTCCTAGTCGCACATTTAACGAAGAGAAATATACAACTAAAGGCAACAAAGGTACACTATGCACAACTGTATGTATACTTTTACTCTTTGAGGAATTTGAGTCTCGATAAAGAGTAAAATGCTGAACTGAACTAATACATAGAATCTCGTAGTTGCCTGGATACATTTGATTGGAGCATCTTGGTAACAACGTTTTCAACAAACACCCATCACTTTACGAGTTTACGAACATGGAAATGACTACAGATAATCATTGCATCCAGTTATTTGCATGTTGTGTTTTGTAGTTTTGTGTTGGTTTGGGTTTCTTGTAGTTCTTTGTGGAATGTAGGCTAGACTGTAGACGTGATATTTAGTTGTAATGATATCTAGGATACCATAAAAATGTTAGTTCCTGTCTTTTCGCAACTGTTCATTTCACCTACACACAGTAATAGGCCCCATGCTACAGTAGTTACACACCGCTGCATTGTGGGTACAATGAATTCTCAGCACTCAGCATGATATGGCCAGAGAGGCGAGGGACTGAATAACTATTTATCCTACCCCTAATATAAAATCCCATAGGCTTAACATTGACTTTCCGTATGCGCCCGTATGTCGCATACAGATAAAAAATCGCTCCTAGGAGCATACAAAAAATGGACCAATCAGAGATCAGCAGCTGAAAGTAGTTCCAAGCGCCTACAGAGCAGCAAGGAGAGCTATATGGAGGACTTCAGAGAGTTTTTATCGTGTTTTTTGTTATTATCCTCACATAAAAATATCGTTCAAAGGGGGTAGGATAAAATCAAAACCTTATTCGTTATAATCTGGGCTCCCGT
This sequence comes from Alentia gelatinosa, assembly GCA_950022655.1. Lineage (NCBI taxonomy): Eukaryota > Metazoa > Annelida > Polychaeta > Phyllodocida > Polynoidae > Alentia > Alentia gelatinosa. The sequence continues at coordinate 21,438,036 of OX465580.1, read as the reverse complement.
ATGCGACTTCTGGAGTTTTGGCTCCGGATATCACTCGGCTCCACCTCGTGATATCACTACGCCAAACTCCAGTCGTCGCATACGGGAGCCCAAATTAAAACTCATCCGGTTTTACGATAATACACACACCCAGAATGAAGTTCTCAGTGACATGTACAAAGAGACGAAAAACTAAGCAACCACATACATACAGTTCAAGGTTCACTGAGACATGTCCAAAGAGATGAGGGACTGAACAACCGTATATATATACACCCAGCATAAAGTTTTGAATGACATCTCCAAAGAGATGTGGGACTGAAGAACCATATACACCCACCCAAAGTAAAGTTCTCATTGACATGTCCAAAGAAACGAGGGAAGAAACAACCATATACATATGCTGGATGTGAAGTTCTCTTAAGACCAAAGAGATGAAAGATAAGTCAACCAAATACACACACCCAGCATTAAGTTCTCGGTGACATGTCCAAAGCGAAAAACAACCATATACATGCCCCAAGCATAAAGTTGTCAGTGAAATGCCCAAAGAGATAAGAGATGAACAACCATATACACACCCAGTGTAAAGTTGTCAGTGACATTTCCCAAGAGACAAGAGACTAAACGACCATAATCACACTCAGTGTAAAGTTGTCAGTGACATGTCCAAAGAGACAAGAGATGAACAACCATATACACACCCAGTGTAAAGTTCTCTGAGAGATGTCCTAAGAGACAAGAGACTAAACAAACATATACACACCCAGTGTAAAGTTCTCTGAGAGATGTCCTAAGAGACAAGAGACTAAACAACCATATACACACCCAGTGTAAAGTTCTCTGAGACATGTCCTAAGAGACAAGAGACTAAACAACCATATACACACCCAGTGTAAAGTTCTCTGAGACATGGCCTAAGAGACAAGAGATGAACAACCATATACACACCCAGTGTAAAGTTGTCAGTGACATTTCCCAAGAGACAAGAGACTAAACGACCATAATCACACTCAGTGTAAAGTTGTCAGTGACATGTCCAAAGAGACAAGAGATGAACAACCATATACACACCCAGTGTAAAGTTCTCTGAGAGATGTCCTAAGAGACAAGAGACTAAACAACCATATACACACCCAGTGTAAAGTTCTCTGAGAGATGTCCTAAGAGACAAGAGACTAAACAACCATATACACACCCAGTGTAAAGTTCTCTGAGACATGTCCTAAGAGACAAGAGACTAAACAACCATATACACACCCAGTGTAAAGTTCTCTGAGACATGGCCTAAGAGACAAGAGATGAACAACCATATACACACCCAGTGTAAAGTTCTCTGAGAGATGTCCTAAGAGACAAGAGACTAAACAACCATATACACAGCCAGTGTAAAGTTCTCTGAGACATGGCCTAAGAGACAAGAGACTAAACAACCATATACACAGCCAGTGTAAAGTTCTCTGAGACATGTCCTAAGAGACAAGAGACTAAACAACCATATACACACCCAGTGTAAAGTTCTCTGAGAGATGTCCTAAGAGACAAGAGACTAAACAACCATATACACACCCAGTGTAAAGTTCTCTGAGAGATGTCCTAAGAGACAAGAGACTAAACAACCATATACACAGCCAGTGTAAAGTTCTCTGAGACATGGCCTAAGAGACAAGAGACTAAACAACCATATACACACCCAGTGTAAAGTTCTCTGAGACATGTCCTAAGAGACAAGAGACTAAACAACCATATACACACCCAGTGTAAAGTTCTCTGAGAGATGTTCTAAGAGACAAGAGACTAAACAACCATATACACACCCAGTGTAAAGTTCTCTGAGAGATGTCCTAAGAGACAAGAGACTAAACAACCATATACACACCCAGTGTAAAGTTCTCTGAGACATGGCCTAAGAGACAAGAGACTAAACAACCATATACACACCCAGTGTAAAGTTCTCTGAGACATGTCCAAAGAGGTGAGAGACGAAAGAAACATATACATGCACCTCACCAAGAGTTCACCACTTTTGTTAAAGCCCATAATTTGCAGCAATGTGGAACTTTCCAGTAGGCAACTCTCCTCTATTCAAATAGGTAAATCGTTTTTTGACTTAATCATACTAATGATAAGGTTCGTACAATTTAACTAAGTATTACTATGTTGGTATAGATTGGTAAATCTTTGTTCTGTAAAAGAGTCTGAAACTAATATTAGAGTTGGTAATGTTTTGTTGGTTGGTCGTGTTTTACGCAGAGGGAGTTGGTGATGGTTCGTTTTCACAGCTTTAGTTGTGCATTGAACACACCCAGAGGAACAGGGAATTGCATGTTAGTATGAAGGAGGCAGCATGCTCCTTAGAGTAGATTGACACAGACAATTTCATTGCTGTGAAGCGGCTGTAGGTGGTTACTGCAATAGGCTTGCGTGAGCTGTGGAGTTCGAGTCCCGGATCTGGATAACTTTCCTTAGAGGTTTGTAGGGATTCTCTGGGGATATTTTCCGGAAATTCTAAGCAAGTGTACACTGCAACAGCTAGATTCTATCAATTCCATTTTCCAATGCGTAGCTTACACACCTGCCTGACCTTCAACAGTGTGGGCATCAGTGGAAATAAGTCAAGTAGTAGCAGGCTTTTTTTAGGAATAGTATTTTTATTCATTTTTCATACAGGCCTAACACATATTCCTTTATTTTCTGTAAATTCCTTTATTTTGGTGACAGCTTCCTTAACTTCTTTTAGTTTTGGAGAAATTAATGTATTTTCCACGCGATTCTATATGATGCAAATGAATGATTTATAATGCATACATATTTTCAAGGGGTATCTTTGAAAGTGGTTGTGCGTTGTCAACTCTACTCGTGATTTGAATTTTACTGTGTGTCAATGTTTATATATCATTGTCAGAGGTAAGTAACAAGATAGTCATATGTCCATTAACATTTTAGCAGTTTGTTTTGCAGGTATGAACATAATTCTTCGGGTTATGTACCTGGGCATGTAACAAAAGATATTAGTCAATATTCCCAGTGTTGGGCATCTAAGGGGCCATGTTCTACTTGGTTCAACAATGAAGTTCACTCCCCAGTGTTGAAATTCTAACATATATTAAGACATAATTGAAGATGGGGTTACAAATACATTAGAAAGGTTTCAGTCTTAGAAGATTCAGCCAATAAACCTAGGCCGGATTACCATTGAAATTTCCATTGATTAGTGCCAAATCGTGACTGTGAACATAGGAACGTACTTCTAAAACTATTTGAACTCATTACAAACTTTCTGAGTGTAAAGGATGTTTGAACTTTTTTATTCACACAATTCACATTACAGTGATTTTCCATTGGCCCTTGTGATGTAAAAGAGTGTAAAATCATTGAAAAACCATTCACGGCATATGGTTTACCTTAAAGGTTATTCTATCTGAAATATCAAATTTATATTTAGCTTTGATGGTTTTCTCAAGCTGATGAGTCCCTCCGCAACTAGGTTTTCTCTAGGTGTCCAGATAGGCATTTTATTTTTTAGAAGCAATGAATTACTAGTTTTAGGTAAGTCATTATCTATTTATATGATATGACAAGTGAAACCACTCTGATTTATATAAATAAATTCATGCAGGTCTCATTTGGAGCAACGAAACTGTCTTTATTTCTGTAATAATTCCCTTAAAATTCCTTTTTTTTTGGGGGGGGGGGAGGGTATCCTCTATGTTTTGGAAGTGTGGTCTGTGCGGCCTGTATTTACATCTGTGATTTCTAGCAGCGTGAAATTAAAGTGTCTGCTGTCGACTAGTTCCTGGTAAAAGTGGGAGCGGCTAATTATTCCTGGTGTCAGCAGCCCATGGAAACAGTATTCAGACCCTTAACATTTCTCTGCAGGTTGATAGATGTTCACATTTCATTCTGACGTTTGATAAATATGATAATTAGCAGCTGTTTTTTTGTTTTTGTTTTGTTAGAAGTTGGTTCATTAGTGATGGTGGACATACGAAAAATCTGGTACATTATAGATAACTAGAATTTACTCATCTATCCACACCACAGCAGTGTGTGGATGAATTTCTCTTCTTTACACTGAAGTGCAGTGTGGGTACTCATCTATTTTTATAATACAAATATTTTTGATTCCCTTAGTCTGAAAATACTTGATTGAACATGGCCATTCTGTGCAGACGAGCCTATGTTCAATATTCTTAGTTCAGGCAAAGTTTTTATTTAGGGGGTGTCCCTGGTGTCTGACTGTTAGAAGAATCTGACTCTATGTGCAGCAAACCTTAGTGACTGAGCAACCACTGGTGTCTGATTCTAGGTGTAGAAAACCTGACCTTAAAGTGACTAAGTAAACACTGGTGTCTGATTCTAGGTATAGAAAACCTGACTTTAAAGTGACTAATAAAACACTGGTGTCTGACTGTAGGTAGAGAACCTGACCTGAAAGTGACTAAGTAAACACTGGTGTCTGATTCTAGGTATAGAAAACCTGACTTTAAAGTGACTAAGTAAACACCGGTGTCTGATTCTAGGAACAGAAAACCTGACCTTAAAGTGACTAATAAAACACTGGTGTCTGACTGTAGGTACAGAAAACCTGACCTTAAAGTGACTAAGTAAACACTGGTGTCTGATTGTAGGTACAGAGAACCTGACCTTAAAGTGACTAAATAAACACTGGTGTCTGATTCTAGGTACAGAAAACATGACCTTAAAGTGACTAATAAAACACCGGTGTCTGACTGTAGGTACAGAAAACCTGACCTTAAAGTGACTAATAAAACACTGGTGTCTGATTCTAGGTACAGAAAACATGACCTTAAAGTGACTAATAAAACACCGGTGTCTGACTGTAGGTACAGAAAACATGACCTTAAAGTGACTAAGTAAACACTGGTGTCTGATTCTAGGTATAGAAAACATGACCTTAAAGTGACTAATAAAACACTGGTGTCTGATTCTAGGTACAGAAAACATGACCTTAAAGTGACTAATAAAACACCGGTGTCTGACTGTAGGTACAGAAAACATGACCTTAAAGTGACTAAGTAAACACTGGTGTCTGATTCTAGGTACAGAAAACATGACCTTAAAGTGACTAATAAAACACTGGTGTCTGACTGTAGGTACAGAAGACCGTACCTTAATGTAACTGATAAAATACTGATGTTCTGTACCTTACCTTAAAGTGACTAATAAAACACTGGTGTCTGACTGTAGGTACAGAAAACCTTTCATTAAGGTAACTAATAAAACACTGGTGTCTGACTGTAGGTACAGCGCCACTCAACCACCGTGCTCTCAGCCATGATGGCCGGCATGGATGACAAGGACGATTTTGATGACCTCATCACACTGGAGGCTATGAGCGGGCTCTCACGGATTCTTGCGCAGATCGACGAGGCTCACATCAGAGCCATCCTGATAAATATCGCTCTGCGTATCCGACCATGCTTCGAGAAGGTAGCTTATAGCAACCTAGTATTCTAATTATGTCCCCTACTTTGAAAGCAATGGTGCTCTATTGTTAATATATCAAAAGTTAGCCAGTAAAAGTAACATCACTATTTGATATATTATCAAGGTGGTGATTATCTATTTGGTCATGTCCCTAGATGTGAAGGTCCATTAACTCTTTAACTTTGCACCCAAAGCCAGTGTTAAATAGTCACTTTTAACATTTTAATGCCATTGTTACAATGATTATAGACCAGGAAATATAACATCAACACTTTAACAATTTTGCGTCAGTGTAGACGGCAGGAAATATAACATATACTCTCTAACATTCTGTGTCAATGATGGCCTCAGAAGATATAACATAAACTCTGAACGGTTTTTGTATCTCAGAAACATTTTTGTGCCATTTTGATACCAGGAGACGGCGGCAGTGCGGGCAGCGGCCTTCACCTTGTTCGGCGACCTGTCACGTTTCGGGGATGGTCCATCCAAAGCCCCATTCCTGGAGCAGATCCACACCAACTTGGTCAGCCTCCTGCTGCACCTGCATGACGCAGACCCGGGGGTCCGAAAGGTGAGACTACTTATTTTTATAGACTTTCGCTTTACTCGACATCTTACTGAGAGGAGCTACCATGAGTTAAGCCTGCATCAGTCAGAAACTCATTCTTCTGTAGCCAGTATATGGTGTTGCCTCTAGAATTCATGTTAGTGCATAGTCATATGGTTTCTGTTGTTTTTTTTATATTTAAGAAACATACATATCGACAAACAATTCGCCGGGTTACAGCGTTCTTCCATTATTAGCCGTTGGACATACAGGACAAACAGACAACATACACCCACCACTAAATAGCTTATACCATATGTACATATAGTCGTAATAATACAGGTTTCAACTATTCATTACACAATGTTAATTATTTCTCAAGTCAGGCACATAATATATCCATATCCTAACTACATTCAACTTTAACCAATACCTGTTAACCATTTTTTTACACTACCTTTGAATAAGTCACTTTTTTCCGAATGCTGTATTTCTTTAGTTAATTGGTCCCATACAGCCTTACCTCTATATATTTTTCTGAAAATACCTCTATATATGTTTCTGAAAATGCCTTTATAATTTCCCTACTTTGGGATAATTGTAAATGTATCGATGGAAGATAAATACATATTTACATACATTTCCTAACCATTTTCATGTACATATATATACACATACATGAAATAACTTTTTAATCAAGCCTCATTTGACGTACCTACACAATATAACATTGACTTTTACAATGTCCCACGTGACAGGCCTGTAAGTACGCGCTGCGACTGCTCGGCCCGCTAGTGGGCTCTGACGTCATCACCACAATGTTCCAACGCCACCTGCCGGAGGCAGCCACGCTACACTACGGCGAGTTCATGAATGACTTGTCCAAAGCCATAGTGAGTGTCCTTTATCTGTTTACAATAATTCTGATAACATTGATGTGTATTCTACCCTGGTATCAAGCTTAAAGACAATAGAAAATACCATCTTTGTTAGTCAAATGAATATTAAATGGCAACTGGAATGTCTTAATCTGCAACTCAAGGCCAACAGACACTGTCACCGATATAGCAATCTGAATGAGTTTGGTACATAATTGTTGGGCGATGACACCCGTGATTCCAAGGTTCAATGGTGAGGGCAACATTGTTTAAAAGTATAGCTACAAGTGAGTTCTAACGGGTATGTTATTCGCTTTATTTTATGACACTATACTTATCATTTTATATTTCTCATTGGTTCTTAATGTCACTCCCTGGTCAGACCACCATTCAGTTTATGTCTATGCTTAGGCCATATCTATATCTCTGTGTGTGCTTTATACACATGGTGAATGTAGAAAAAAGGATTCCCTTAGTCTGAAAATACTTGATTGAACATGGCCATTCTGTGCAGACGAGCCTATGTTCAATATTTTTAGTTCAGGCAAAGCTTGTCATCTTCATGTTTATACTGTATGCATGCAAACACCAGTGAGTTCTCCACCAGCTAGGCATTCTGCAGGCATGTCAGGAGCCCTATAAAACGAGAAGATTATGGTATCATAAAATAAAGCAGAGAGCAGACATATAAGGAACTACTTGTTGATATGCTTTTGACAGAGGTGGCCTCATCAGTGGAATCTGAAATCACCCAAATGTAAATTCTATGAATAATGAAAGGTTACAACTGAGAAGTAATTGGAAATACAATTTTGATACAAGTGATGGAGCATGGTTCACTGTTGCACTGGATTTGACAAAGTTACAAGCTGAACAATCAAATACTTGTACTTGCTGCATCTAACTGTAGTAATGAAAGCTTATTGAAATAATCACCCTCATTGTTTTCCACATTTTTCAGATCAACGATTTCCCAGACAAATTAAACTTCTATATCATGGGGAATGTGACCTTCTTTCGTAGTTCATGGTCAGAGATTAAGTCCAATGCTGCTATGTTTGTTGGCTTCTTGTTGGGAAACGCACCTCCTGAGCAGTACGCTGATGTATCGAAGCAACACGTTTGTTCTGGTGAGTAGCTACTTCGGCGACAATTCCATTGTTTCATATTAACTAGATCATTATGTTCAGTATAAAGACATGTATATGTACCTGTATTGTATTGTGTTCGGCCAGATGGCGCCTCTGCATGTTCTGAGGGACGCGGTCAGCTTTACTTACACTGTTTACATGTTCACTGTACGAAAATTATCGTGAAAGTTTTGGGTTTGTGTGTGTTAAGTTGAGTTGTGCATAGGGATTTCACTCAGTTTTACCACATGGAATTACTACACCCAAATCAATTTTTTTTTTTTTTTTTTTTTTTTGGATACACTTGAACTTTGGTTTCTTTTGGTCATTGCTTTCTCCCCTATTTGTGCACATTTTATTATTTCAATGCCTTGAATCAGCCTTACTATAAGATGCCTGAAGAGTCCGATTCGGATGAAACCTTGGAGCCCCACCCCTATACTGTCTAAATAAACAGTATACATAACCAGGAATCTGCTTGGTTTACTCTCTTCCCCCACCTAAATATGCTGGAAGAACAGCCGCGACAGTGTGATGTCACTGTCGTGAAGGGTGGTTGTTATGCTGCATTGTTCTTATAACAATGTCCCCTGGGAGATTGCATAGGTTTGGTTCTGACATGTAGTTGTCACTTTCAAGGTAGCATCGGCTGTGGTTAGAAGTGTATATGCCATGTATCATTAATTCTACACCTAAATCAATGAATGACGTACGACCTCAAAACAAGTGGTATTTAGATTGTATCCTACCCCGTCGCAAGTACATTAGAATGATATAATATACTCACAAATGTCCAGTGACAATCGTTCATAGCCATGTTGTCATCGAAGCCGTGCGTCCACATGATCTGATGTTTTCACTCTTCTATTTTATATAACGCTTTAAACATAACTACAATTATAAAGCATTTTAAATGATGATACTAATCAATTATACAGCTATCGAACCTCTATTGCGATGCCGCTAAAATATTTACTGTGATACCTTGCTGTCATTTCCAGCCTTGATCATGCTGTTGAAAGACACATCACCAGAAGTTCGAGTCAAGGCCGCCGAGGCGATGAGCCGGCTTCACAGCTTCTGAGAGCTGAAAGTTATCTCTGTGTTGCAGACTTCTATGGACTGTTTGGTTGCCAGACGCTGGCGTCCATACTGAAAGGTGCCTCGTTGTGGATTCAGAATCAGGAGGAGAATGCGCCTGGTGTTTCTTTTACATCTATATATTTATGATTGTTTTGTGTTATTTGGTGAATTAGATGAAATGTGTATGATTCATTTTCCTTTGTGTTTAGATCGGTGCAACCCCCACGTATCTGTCACAAGTTGTATATGACTTTGTTCATGAGATGAACTTCTATGTACTGGTTGTTGGGATATCTCTGATCATAGAACTGACCTGTATCTGGATCCCTGATTACATATATTATGGAACCTCTGGGTGATTAAAGCATAACTAATCACGATGTGCTTAGTGTTAAATATATTTGTAGATAGATGGGTTTATCACAAACTCTCATATATCTCATCATTACCACCAATGCTTCTGGCAAAATATTTTATTCTTGTTCTATTTTGTGTTTTCATGTCGTTATTAGGGTACTTGGCAAGTAATGGAGCTATTTTATCATGTTACATTCCATGCACTACCTTGTGAAGAAAAAGAGGTATGATTTAAGGATAGGGCTATTTTAATAAAGAAAAATAAAATCTCACCCATCAGGATAAATATGAAATATTACATGTTGCTATGCCGCATACCAGCTTTGTAATTTGTACGTCAATTCCATGGCTCAGGTTGCCTATGACTGTAGAAACATTTGAAAAGAATAGGAAATTGTGTCTGTGATGTGGCCAAGCATGTGGTGGTTTGAATAATAAAAAAAATGTAATGCTGTTGACCTGATGTGGGAAACAAGGCCATAAACTGTACAGCATTTAAGGAGCAGGTAATAAAAGATCATCACCAATATCTGTATTTTCATATTTGTTTATTAATTTCAATGAAACTACGCTGGATGAAACAGGGTAGTGAGCGGCGGCGGGTGCGTGTTAGGGGTGAGGGGGGTTGGCAAGGTACTGTCGCAGCACTCAGCTGTACCCCAGATTACCGCCTCCCCATACTGGGAGAATAATAACCTTGTCTAGATCATGTTTTGCCCCTAGAGTTTGTGACGGGAAACTTCGGTAGACCGGACAGAGGGAAATACGACAATACGGAAATAAGACAAAACATAGCAAAATAATAGATTTTAATTTTAAAGATATAATGAAGGAAGGTACAAAATGTAATTCACAGAGAATAACATATTTTGTAAGTCTTTTCTAGAGATTATTAGCAGGTGGACTGTTGGTCTTTAGGTTCTTTAGGCTTGTAAAGTCACTAGGTGACCTGACCACATTTTTGCGTTTTATATCTAACTAAGTACAGATAGGTAGATTCTATATTTACTGAGATATTTAAGTATTTGTTGAAAGTGTGTGTGTGGGGGGGGGGGGGGGGGGGGTTGAGTGAAATTGGCATACTCAAACAGATGATTACTCAATATTGATTCACAGTGAGCATTGGTGTAACATTTACCATCTCCATAAGTGGCACTGACAGTTGCTTATCCTCTAGGAAGTGTCATTATTTAGGCTGAACTTGTATTTGGCATGATATTCATGTATTTTTGCCTAATTTCATAGCATGGGGGGGGGGGTAGCAGCCATCTTTGAATTGTAATGCAGCCATGTACCCCCAGAGGACTCTGTGGTTCCTATCACCCTCCAAGCATATTGGCACATGCCTTATAATTATAGACCCTCCAGAGGTTATAAATCTCCCTATTATCGCCCCGGGTGAGTAAAAGTCCCGCTCCCGACTGACTGGCCACACTACGACTGCATGAACCACAGTTTTCTTATTCATAATTGGAGAAACTGAATATAATTTCGGATTTAGATGTAAAAATAGCTGAAATTTCCATTTCTAGCATAAGAATTTCAATTTGAAGATTTCTGATAACCCTTAAACTGCAATAATTCAGGGGGCCGTTTCACTAGTAGAGGGGTTAAAGCGAGAGGTAGGACTGCAACAGTGCCAGCAACAGCGATACCAACAGTGTCAAGCCCAAATTCGCGTTTCATCAATGCTCTCGCTGTTGAGGTGGGACTAGCTCTCACCGTTGGTACAGCTCTCGCTATGCACACGCATTTGACGTTCGAATTTATTCGTCAACGGGCCGGGATGACGTGGAATTTACACCTTCCCATAGGAATTAAGCAATGAAATTTTTACGAGAGTACGGTATATATATAAACTATAAACATAGCAAATTCTGCATTTCCCGCCGGCCTTCGGGGGGAGACGAAAAGAACAGCCGAAACCCCCGCCCGCACTACGGAGGGAGTGAAAAGAACAGCGACCAACGCAAACGCAGGAGGGAGTAAAAAAATTCAAACGCCGATAACTTCAGAACCGCTCGGCCGATTTTCTTCATATTTGGTACGATTATAGGTTATATGTATACCTTACTTGTGTAAAAATTTCATTGCCCTCCTCTGACATAAACAAAACTCTAAACCCAACAGCGACAGGGTCTACCCTGTCACTAATAATGCCTCAACAGTGATAGTTACAGTGAGACTAATTTTCTAGTGAAACGTACTCTCTCACTGTTGGTCTCACTCCTACCTGACTCATGTTCACGCTTGACTGCACGTTCTCATGAAATGCAAAGTATCACTGTGGTCTCACTATTACAGCTTACCCTCCTAGTGAAACGGCCCCCTGGGTTACGGGTCAAGGGTCTATCACCATACAACGTCAGCAACCAGCGAACACCGGAACTTGTAAACAGACTGAATTTTGGGATACCTCCTTATAAGAACACTAAATATCTGGTTGAAGCTCAGCCTCACTTTGAACATGGAGTCTGTAGTATGGCCAACTAAAACCAGATGGAGCCATAGCTAAGTACGGATAGGTATATGATTTCTTTTTCTTTGGACAAGTTTTATGGCAATGCAATATCCTATACAAGACTGTTGCAAGACTGTTGTATGACTGTTGAAAGACTGTTGTAAGGCTGATGAGATTGTTGCAAGACTTTTGTAAGGCTGCTATAAGACTGTTGCAAGACTTGTAAGACTGCTATAAGACTGTTGTAAGACTGTTGCAAGATTTGTAAGACTGTTGTAATGACTGTTGCAAGACTGTTGTAAGACTGCAGTAACACTGTTGTAAGGCTAGTATGAGACTGGTAAGACTGTTCTAAGACTGTTGTAAGACTGCTACAAGACTGTTGCAAGACTGTTGTAAGACTGATACAAAACTGTAGCAAAATTTGTAAGACTTGTAATGATTGTTGCAAGACTGCAGTAAGACTGTTGTAAGGCTAATATGAGACTGTTAAGACTGTTGTAAGCCTGATACAAGACTATTGTAAGACTAATACAAGACTGTTGTAAGACTGTTGCAAGAATATTTTGAGACTGTTTTAAGACTGTTGTAAGACTAGTGCAAGACTGTTCTAAGACTGTTCTAAGACTTGCAAGAGTGTTGTAAGACTGCTGCAAGACTGTTGCAAGAGTGATGCAAGACTGTTGTAAGACTGTTCTAAGACTGATGCAAGACTGTTGCAAATCTGTTGTATGGCTGATACAAGACTGTTTTTAGACTGTTGTAAGACTTGCAAGACTGTTGTAAGACTGTTGCAAGACTGATGCAAATCTGTTGTATGGCTCATTCAAGACTGTTTTAAGACTGTCGTAAGACTTGCATAAGACTGTTGTTGAATTGTTGTAAGACTGACATAAGACTGTTGTAAGACTGCAGAAAGACTGTTTGTATGGCTAAAGCCAGTGATCCACCAAGTGAAAGTTAGGGCCGGACGACGTCCGTGCGGATGGAATGTGGATGTCGGCCGCTCCCGCCTCTCGTCGGTTCAAGCCGGTTGGGACAATCGCCTTGGTGGATCAGCAAATAATGTTAACTTGGCTAGAGCTGGCCGCATTCGCCTCTCGTCGGTTGTAGTCAGCTCTCCCATATCCCTGTCATCCGCGGCCGTCCGGGCGTCATCCGGTCGTCGCCTCACCTAAATGTCACTGTTCTGCTGATCCACCGAATATTAAAATCTATAGCTGTGTGGAGTCGGCTGGAAACTCCCTAGCCGATGCTAGCCGACCCTAGCCGACGCAAAGCTGATTCATTTGATTTTTTAAAGGCGGCCAGTCGGCCGATGTCGATGCATTTGAAGAGTACAACACCTGCCCACAAGCTTTGCTGGGCCCCGCGGTGAGGGATCGCCGCCAACACGGCGCTGCCGACACGGTGATACCCGAAGCCGCAAACGGACATCAACACTTTTGGTATTTTCGGTAAAATTCTAGTACTAAAGCGTGCAATACACATTCATAACATCGATCCTTATCTTTATTTACCTTCAATGTTTGATTTAATGTGTATTTCCGTGGTTATTTGATGTTTTCTGACCGTTCCCGTACAAATTCCGGCACACCGCTCCGCTCGATACGCGGCTTTCGCGGGTTCAGAGCGTCGAAGTGTATCGCCGCACGCGGGGCCGCATATCGGGGAACTCGATTACTACATAAAATGCGCGCGCCGCCTATCGGATCAATGGAGAACTCGGCTGGGCCGTCCCCGCGAGCGCCGTGTGTGTACGGCATGTGGACGTCGGCCGGCTGGAAATAACTATTTTTGGTGGACCAGCACGGAGAATTTAGAGAATTCCAGACGGCCGGACGGCCGGCCTAGCTGAATATCGTCGGCTGAGGCCGGCCGGCCGGCCATCACTAAGCGTCAATTTTGGTGGATCTAGCGCTTTATATGAGACTGTGGCAAGACTGTTCTAAGGCTGATACAAGATTGTTGCAAGACTTTTTAAAGTCAATTCAGTTGGGGGGAGGACTTTTTTTAGTCAGAGGTCTATTTTGAAGAACTCCTTGGCAGGGTCTGGTCTCTCCCTAGACTAGTAATAAATTATTAACAGACCTTGTATTGAGTTTTAAATGCATCCACCTGCTAATTTGGCCTTTAAAGGCCAATATTTCTTTTTCAAAATGCACACTTAGCTCTTGTTTACCTGTACCATTGTCGGGTCTTAATGGCGTTAATAAGACATGGGGAGGCGTTGATCGTCCAATTGCTTATGAACCTAGCTATCATTTAAGTCATTTTAGTTCTGCCGTCTTGTTGGTTTTTGCCTATCTTCAGTAGGCCCTATTTCAATGGAGGGCCAATGTTTTTGTGGGGATTTCTGTAGGTTGGGGGAGGGTTTTTCTATGGGGGGTTAACTTTTTTCAGTAATTCAAAGTAGTGAAAACTTTGCAAGCATGGGAACACTTTTTATGGTGTGTGTGTGGAGGGGGGTGGCGAATTATTGTCAGCATTATCCTGGAGGGCCAACTTTTTCATGGAGGAGGGCAACATTCTTTTAGGGGGTTAATGGGGCAACTTTTTTTTCCAATTTCCATGGGGCCCAACCTCGGGGAATGGGGTAAAGGGGTTTTCTTTGGGGGAGGGAGGAGAGGGGGATGTTCTTGCTTGTGCTTTTTTAAATTTCCATAGGAGGCCAATCTTTTTGTATTTTCAGAGGGGTTGGGGCCAAAATATTCCATAGGCCTTTATCTATAGGAGGCCATCTTACTGATCTTTCAGGGTAGGGGTGTAGGGGGCGAGTAACTTTTTTCTCTATTTCCATAGGGGTTCCAAATATATATCCTCTATTCTGTGGGTAGTTAAACTTTCTATCTTTTTATGTGGGAGGGGATTTAGGTTTGATATAAGGGTAGGGGGCAACTCTTTCAGTGGGAACATTTGCTTGGAGGGGGGCAACTTTTATTTTGGGGGTTTGGGGGTTTTCTGGTGGGTTTTTTTTTGGGGGGGGGGGGCTCTTTTTCTTAGAGGGGGGGTATTGAGGGGTTGGGGCAATTTTGATGGCTGTTGGGCAATTCCCCTTTTTTGTGGGTAGTTTCAAGGGGAACAACATGTTTTGTATTCCCTTGGATAGGTATGAGGGGGGGGGGGACCTAATTTTGGATTCCATTATGGGGGTGGGGACCTTTTTTCAAAATCTTTGTGGGGGGACCTGTTTTTTCAGTATTTCATATGGGATATTTCTGTGGGGATCCAACTCTTTGGTATTTCCATGGGGGCCATTGGACCCATCTTTAAGGGGGCCAAACCTTTTGATATTTCCATTGAAGAAACAACTTTTTTTTTTCTTTTTTTTTGCGGGGGGGGGGGGGGGGACTCCAGTGGGGTGCCAACTTTATGTTTTTTTATTCATGAGGAAGCCTTTTTTTTTTTTGCACTAGTCTCCGTATAAAGACGGCAGGGTTCTGTAAAGGGGGGGGGGGGGGGTGCTGTTTATTTATCTCCATGAGAGGCCAACATTTTTCAGTGGATCGACTTTAAAAAAAAAAAGAAGATGTCTGTGGGTTTTTTCCCTCAGTATTTCCAAGGCAGGGGCAACCTTTTCTGAATATCCATAGGGCAACAACTATTAAAAAATATCTATATCTTCTGTTTTTTTGGGGTGAAGGGGACTTTTAAGAGAGTGTGAGTAACATCTATCTTTATTTCCATAGGGGCCCCAATTTTTGTGTAGGCCTTCATCCTTGTGGGGCCTAACTTCATTTGTCTTTCTGGGTGGGGCAAGTATTTCCAAGCAGGGCCAACTTAGACTAGGGTGGGGTGTGGAGGCTTTTCCATTGGAGGAAACTTCATTAGTGTGTGTATGTGTGTGCGTGTGTGTGTGTGCGGGGGGGGGGGGGTAATTTTTCTTAGTTTTATCATGGAGGATGATTTATTTTTTCTTGCCGGGGTGGGGGTGGGGCTATTTTGTTTTCAGTATTTCTAAGGGGCAATATTTTTGTATTCCTTTTTTATTTTGAATTTCTGTTAGGAGGCCAACCTATATATTTGTTACAGTATTTCAAAGGGGTACGTTTAAGCACGGACTTGTATCTATGGACAGGAAACACGGTGCGCGGCCGTGTTTGTTCAGCGTTATCTATGCCTCAGCTATGCCTCAGTGATTTGCAAGATAGGCTGTAGTTCCAATCCCACTCACCAGGGGCTCCATAGGCAGCAATGCTGAGACATTGCAGGGGTATTATAGTCCTAATAGCTAAAATCATCTATGATTTCTGCCTTTCTGTCTTTCTAACTGTTTTGTAAAGATATATATCTGAAGTCAACTGACTAAACAGTTTATCAAGGCTTGATACATAAGCAACATTGAATAAAGCCTGACTTTGGATGAGTGACCATATGATATTCTAAGGGGTGTTGAGAGGTAAAGTCACCCAATTTATGCCAATTGTTTAGCAACCCCCAACACACCTAGGGCCATAACACCAACTGTTCTGTGTAGGAACATAGCTGGAATCGACCAAAAAATAGTTTATTAAGGCTTGCTAGATTGGTAATATTGTCAAAATTTGACTTTCTGTGGGTGACCATGCATGTGAAAATGACTTATTTCTGAGAACTGTCTCACATGGTCAACCACAGAAAGTCTAAGTCAATGGTTTATCTCCGCCGAGCACCCTAGCGGATACCCCGGGAACCAGCGTACAAGAAACCCAGATTCCTGGGCCCTGTTTTTCAGTCACGATATCCTCTTTGTAAGATATCTTACAGCTGTCAGTGTACTATAGATAAGACATCTTTGGGGATCGGCCAACGATTGTCCGTCAAGAGCACTTAGACTGCAGCCAGGTGTACTATAGATAAGACATCTTTAGGGTCACGTGGTTCCAAATGTCTTCCAAAGTGTCTTAGACCTAAGACATCTATGGACATGTCGTACAGAATGCGCAACTTCACTTCCCGTAAGAATTAAGCAATGAAATTTTAACACGAGTAAGGTATACATATAACCTATAATCGTACTAAATATGAAGAAAATCGGCCGCACCGTTCCGAAGATATCGGCGTTTGAAGTTCGTCATAGCAATCTCTGCTCTGGTGGCCAGTGTACCCCTACGCTCACGTGACTCTAATTTATGCAGTGACCTCGAGTTCACTGGACGTGGGAGGGTGCAAAGGCCAGAGCAGATGATTGCTATGACGAAGTTCAAACGCCGATATCTTCGAAATGGTGTGGCCCATCTTCTTCATATTTAGTACGATTATAAGTAATATGTCTCCCTTAATCGTGTTAAAATTTCATCCCTAGATTCGTATGGGAAGCACGGGAAATCCTCTATATACACACAGTGAGCTTTGATAGAGCCTGAGACAGTTCTAGACTTGAGACACTTTTAGCGGCGATCGAGCGCGCCGCACTGAGACCGTGTCTATAGCACACCCGCCATTTTGTGTCTTGCAAATTGTCTTCCAATCGTGGAGACATCTTAGGGTATCGTTGGGCGATTATGTCTTGACTGAAAAACAGGGCCCTGGTTCTAAGTGGCCGTACTAATAATAAAGAAGTTCATCTTTTCCCCCTAGGTCGCAGCACTCTAAAAAAACGCAAGTTTTATGCCAATACTAGCGACTTCGTCGCGTCGTATCCCCCCCTCCCTTTGTCTGTTCAAGGTATGTTCCCTGCTAGTGATGCCCCCCTAAAGATAGGGGGACAGCACTAAGTGGTGCCCCCTACTATTAATACCTGGAACTATCATTTAGTTCCCGACCATCATTTCATGTGACACCGACTTTACCGACTAAGAAAAGTAGATCAGAAAACTACAGTACTAAACTTTGATTTCGGCATAGTTCAAAGTGAATCATAAGAGAAAACGCATGTCTGCATATAGAAATACAAAAAAGAGTAGCTGCTTACAGTTTAAAACTGCACGAGAATCTCACTCTCGTGGCCCTTCAATCTCCAAGCCCAGGTCGGGTTCACTATGTCTCTATGTACGGGAGCAACATCAAGCGGATTCGACGAAATTCTACCGTTTTAGATATAGTAGGTAACCAGCAGAGTTTCGAAAGGGGTACCAGCTAAATCTTGCGATCTCATTGGTTTCTCACGAGAAAAGTTGATCAGAAAACTACAATTCTAAACTTTGATTTCGGCATGGCTCGAAATGAATCAGAAGAGAAAACGTATGTCTGTGTATAGAAATACAAAAAAGAGTAGCAGCCTAAAGTTTTTCACTGCACGAGAATCTCACTCTCGTGGCCCTTCAATCTCCAGGCCCAGGTCGGGTTCACTATGTCTCTATGTATGGGAGCAACTTCAAGCGGATTCGACGAAATTCTACCGTTTTAGATATAGTAGGTAACTAACTAAAAATTGCCAGATATCTGCATATCATTAGAATAGTGAACGATTTCATTGATTCAAATATATAAGGGGCTATATCATTTGTTGGAAACATATAAAGTATTTGTGCATTACTTTTAATTAAGTAATCTATATCACAACACCTTTATATTAAACACTAATGAAATAGTGAATAGTCGCAATACCTTGCCTCCTGCGACTTGAAGTCTATTATTGTTTAACAATTTTTTGGAGAAGCTTTGGCCATCTTGCAGCGGTTGACAACTCGTGAGTGCAGGTCAAGCTTCGATTAGAAACTAAAAGAAAATAGTTCCTTACCTCCTATGGGCACCCTCTGGAGCCTACGAATAACGGGAAATGACCACTATAAAGCACGACAAGCACAACCTAGAGGTGCATCTTCAAAGATTTTCAAAACACTGCTTCAGTCATATTCTTTAGATACTTGAGTGAGTATGCTGTCCACAAATTTGTGCTATTTTAATGAAAACAAAAACCTACCAGCTTTTGTTTGGTGCGTAGAATTGCTTAAGTCTACAGTTGATTATGAATTTTCATTAAATGTTCATACAAAATTAGGATAAAGTACATTCTAACCTTACATCAATTACCCAGGAGTCTGTGTCCAGAGGCGGAGATTGGGGGAAGCGGACAGGGCAGGAGACAGCTAGAGGTAAACCATATAGAGATCCAGTCACTGACAATATGTCATAAGTTTTGGTTGCAGGGTAATCTCACGAGGCAAAGCCGCGTGATTTATATAGCAAACCAAAACGAAAGGCATGTTACCAGTGGCTATGGATCGAGTGCGGTTCAGATTTTATCTTAACCCATCACTGACTATTTGGCTAAAATGTGTGACATCATCCCCCATTAAGTATTTTTCAACAATACTCCATAGGCGTTGAGTACGAGTTTCCAATGTTAAGTATGTGGGAAAAAGATACCAGGGGTGAGATAAAGGAATGGTCAGGGACTTAAGGATAACGTCGGCGACACGCAGCACTGTAATAGACTAAGTAGTGGCGTTTTAGGAGGGTTTCTTATTTTTTAACTGCCGGCTCTGCGACAAAATAAAGAGCGGGAAACACTTACTGGTATCTACATAGTATATGGGTATGTATAGGTGTATTAGTTTTTGGGTTATTTTCAGTTACTTTTCTATAATTCTACAATGATTCAGCACTTTGAATTTAGTTTATCGAAGGAAAACAAAATAGCCACTGATCTCTCCTGTTATCTCCGGCAGAAATAGTTCTGGGAGTGCCATACGAAAGCATATATGGAATGGCCTGTATGGCACTGCACAGACAGAAAGACAGAACACGTACATATTTAGGAGCTTATGTCATTTCAATTTACAATAAAAGAGTGTGAATTACTTCATGAAATAAAAGTAAGAGAATAACATAAGAAAGCATGTCTTTGAGCCATCTTTGAGCGCAAGTGATGACAATGAGTCACAGGAAACTGAAAAAGAACCAGAAAACCAAGATCAGAGACCACGAGAATAGACGAAAACGCAAGAGACTGAATATATGTCAATTACCCCTAGAGACAATTGAATCGCATAAATCGAACCTGTTGTTATATCCATGTTAAGCCTGCGTCTAAATCAAATGCACTATGTATCTATTTAAGTATGAATTACTGCCTATATTCTACTTCTGGGTCTATCTAATTTGAATTAAAACTATTATGTTAATGACTTTATTTTCAAAAATGCTTATGATTTAATTTTCAAATTACCAATTGAAAATTCTACTTTTATCCTTTCCTATGAAGCGATAGTTGGTTGGCTCCATGCGGGTCGCTGAAACGCAATGGACTCACTAAATGTTGGCTTAAAGATAGTCTAATTGAGTTATGGTTGAGTTCTTAAAATAACTATTGATAATTTCATCATTGTGATCAACTTTTCGTTATATTGTTTTTTCTTTTCTTTTGTATGTTTCTGTATAAACTGTGTGGAATAGTAAGGACATATAGCGAAAGTATTTGTCAAAGGAAAATTCGTAATGACAAGACAAAGAAAAGACAAATATAAGGTTCGATTTACCCTGGGGCACACCTATGTAGACCCATATTAACGGCGATTAATTCTCTTTTGATAAAAGGATTACCGGATGGACAATGGTCATAAGGGCCGAAATTGTCGATCGTTAGGTATAGTTATTAACATTATTGTGTTTCAACGGGGCCTAGCGCAGAGCTCCTTCCCCACCACGTAGTTATTAACATATATATTGTTATGTTGTTAATAATGAAAGTGGTGAGACTCATGGATTGTATCACATCAATGAAAAAGGACTGTGAAATTATGTATGGTAATATATCTTTATGCACAACCATCTATGATAGGGTAGGAACAGTGATGAAAGGTTATGGTGAAATGAGCTATTATAATGAATAGCTGTAGATACATTGATGATTTGAATTTGCTCAAGGGTATGGCTGTCCTACATATCAACACATGAAGTTTTAGGGCTAAGTACGAGAGACTGAGGATTGAACTCAGAGATAGCAATGTTGAAGTGATAACTGTGTCGGAAACTTGGCTAAAAAAAGAGGATGCGTTAACATCTTACCAAATACCGGGTTATGTTACGATAAGGCTAGACCGACAGTGGAAAGAAAACGAGTATGACAAAAAAACTAAAATTGGTGGAGGGATACTCATGTTAATTAAAAACAATGTTAAGTTTGACAAACAAAAATATGCATACCTGAACACAAGTGAACACAATATTGAAGTACAAATATTCCAAGTTAAAACTGATTCAAAGAAGAAAATAGTCATAATGAATACATATCGTCCCCCGCTGGGAATTAAAGCATATTTATCGAACGTTTATCTCAAATTATAGATGAAGTTAACCAAAATACCAATGTTGAGTTTTTCATACTAGGAGATATGAATATCAATTGAAGTCTCGGAAAATAAAGATAACTATGTTTGTGAATTAACAAATGAAATGACCCTGAGAGGATTAAAACAACCCATTAAACAATACCCTAGAATGGAACAAAAAGATAGTATACTCGATCTTATTTTTACAAATACAAATTTTATCAATGAGGCTGGGGTATTAGACTAGAATATTAGTGATCATATGATAGTTTACCTAAATAGGGGAAAAAAAGAACCAAAAGTGGAATTTTAAGACGCACTTACAAAAAATATACTAAGTAAAAGTTGAAAGAATACGTAAATAATATTAGATGGGACAATTATCTAAAACTTACTGGCACAGAACAACAATGGGATTTTTTGTTGACTGAACTAAATAAGTTTATGGACAAAATATGTCAAAAAAAGACAATATAAAGCACGTCGGATCAATGAACCCTGGATCACAGGTGTCTTAATAGAGATGATACATGAAAAAAATCGGCTCCAAACAAAAGCAAAAAAACAACAAAAAAGGGACCGCAATGAGACATGTAAAGCAAGAAATGTAGCAAATAAAACAACAAAAAAGGCAAGGCAAACATATATAACAGCCCAAACCAAACTAAATAACAAAAATCCTAAACAATTTTGGCGTGAAATAAATTCAATATTACCAGGTACAAATCAAAAAGACAACACTCAGATTACATTAGAAGATCAAGAAACACATGTACCCATACCTCAGAAGGAAATATCTGATTATATAAATAACTTTTTTCTTAATATTGGACCAACACTAGCTGAAAATAAAAACCTTCCATGGAAGTTTTATGATATAAGAATAGAGGACTATATGAAAATGCTGAATGTAACAGTTGAGGATATGCAAAAATTGTTGTTAGATATTAATGTAAAAAAAAACCTCGGGAATCACTGTCAAATAAAATGTCAAAACCGAAGTCGTGCGAGATTATTTACTTCTTGTTGTCGGCCATTTTACAGCCCTATGTAATAATATTTAAAACATGTGATATCCCTGAGGGATGGAAAGCCTCAATTATTACGCCAATTCCTAAGGGTGGAAATGAAAAGGATTGCTCCAACCTTCGCCCTATCTCAATACTACCATTCCAGTCTAAATTATTAGAAAAAATAGTTAACAATTTAACATATTAATAAATTTAAAATCATATCTTCAGAACAGGGTGGGTTTCGCAAGGGATTCTCAACAGTTACGATACTGGCAGATTTTACAGATGAAGTATCACGCAATATTAATGTTGACAATGTGACAGGAACAGTTTTCATTGATTTAAAGAAGGCCTTTGACACCGTGAACCACTCCATCCTCATCTCAAAATTAGAAGAATGTGGAATTAGGGGTAAAAATTTAGCGAAAATCTCCGCCGAGCCCCCTAGCAGATACCCCGGGGTAACAGTGTAGCACTAGCAGGGGGTATGGTAAGGCTTGATACTGGACCCCTGCTCATTTAACCAGGCCTTTATAGTTTGGAAATTGATAGTGAAGTGTTATCTTCTCTGCAGTAAGCTGCAAGCCTGTGTGAACATTCTAGCCTCTAGGGCGTATTTTCCCGCGCTCAATTTATAATAACGTTGTTTCTTTCACAGACCGCTTGGAGGCTCAAAATGCAGTGCTCTTGTTGGTCCGTCTAGAACCGAACCCTGCTTTGCGGCAATTTCAGAGCCAGAGCGTCCTGACCCTGGCGACAACGGGACGCAGGGCCTACTACAGTCTATGCTATTACTATGGGTGACCTATAGTTTTTGAATACCATATTTTTCAGTAGATTTCCTATGTAAATCAAGCAAATGCAAATTGGCCTATTTTACCCACGGAGATTGAATAAACTGGACAAAATGTCAAATTTACTCATGTAGAATTAGGATAAATCCCAAGAAACCAATTTTTTACTAATAATTGACATTATCTAAAAATCAACAGGTGGCGCCACTGTGAATTATAGGATATGCCTTTAAAAACGGATCACCGGGTAAGGTACTGTTGGCGGGTGGCTTCCCTTAATTAGTCCATCTAGAACCAGAGTGTCTAGAACCGAACCCTGCTTTGCAGTTTGAGAGCCTTCAGCGCCCTCGCCCTGGCGACAACGGGACGTAGGCCCTACCACAGTCTATTGTTTAATATCGCCGCATCGCCTAGCGAATGATCGGGGAACCAGCGCATGAGGAATGTAGACCGTGCCGCCATCTACTGACTATACTTATAAAATAAGATTACCCAGCATGCTATGCGAGATCATAACAACAAACATGGCGTCGAACAGTCATAAGTCGTGACTCTGACATATATCAGGACTTTAATGCTTAAATACCACTCCTTTATTGGAATATTGACCACAGAAACAGATAAGTTAAGGTAAGAGAGTATACATATTAACAGATAAGGTGAAATACTGAACCCTTTCAGCAAACACCGTGGCAGATATAAAATGAAACCGTGATTCATCCTTCCATAGACAAGTCGCACTGACTGAGTGACAGTCACAAATCTGGTGCAAGACATTATACAAGTGGTGGTTCATCTTCGGTAACGATCTTTCTAGACTAAGTGACATCGGATTCATTTCCAGGATGAAAAGAAACCGCTCTTCGTGTCTACCATGGTGATGTGATAGAGCTATCAACGATATTATCAACAGTGGTGTTTCTTCGCACAGTAAAGTAACCGTAAATGCTTTCTTTTTCTTTTTGGTTGGATTTGCATTTGTAAATTCAATGGTTTCGCCATATCAAGAAGGCATGGTAGGCATAATGTAACCTAGTTATGGTTCACAACCCAAACGTATCCTAGTGTATAGGGTCGGACTCGTCTGACTTAGTGTAACCAGCGTAAGTAGTGTATGACGAGGAGGTGGGGTTATTGAACAATAAGTTAACTCAAGAATCGGGTGGATTAGACTAGATCTAGATTCTAGACCTACATTGTTCATGGTGTAAGGTTCATGCTTTTCCCCTTTGTCAAAAAAATGATAAATACATGTAATGAATATGTATACAGTATAGTATGTTGTGTCTAGGGATGTCCATTCGAGGTCTATTTCAAGGATTGCCTGACGATTCGCGGTGGCGGACGGTTCGCGGTGGTGTTTTGGTCGTTCGCGGCGGACCATTCGCGGTGGGAATACGGACTATTCGCGGTCCTATTCTGACGGGAGCAGGGGGCCACAACTACGGTGAGGGAAATTGAGGGAGTGGTGAGGGAAATTGAGGGAGTGGTGAGGGACAGTGAGGGATTGGTGAGGGACTGGTGAGGGATTGGTGAGGGAAATTGAGGGAGTGGTGAGGGATTGGTGAGGGACTGGTGAGGGATTGGTTAGGGAAATTGAGGGAGTGGTGAGGGAAATTGAGGGACTGGTGAGGGAAACAACTACAAAATACATTTGAATCCCGTATTAACGGCCCTGTTTATTGTTAATTCTCAACCTTTCATAATATCACAGCTAATAATTATCACATAACAGGCTTGGACACATTCTGACTATGACACATCTTCATTCTGACTACGCTACATCTACAGTTTACATTAGTCATTTACTCAGCAGCAGCGTGAAGGTCGATGTTGGCGTCGCAGTGAGCAGAGCACATCGTACATTGCCCACCGCGAATGGTCTTCCCGACCTCCCGAGCCGTCGGGGATTTGACCGCGAATAGTCGGGGTTTTACCACGAATGGTCCGCCGCGAATGGTCTGCATACCAGTTCAAGTGACACTTCGGATAATGCGCAGCCTAAAATTTGAAATGCATGCCCTATTTCTTTGAATACTGGAGAACTCGATCCATAACGATCTCGATCCGTTTTAAATCTTCCCATCTCAAGTATCATATTACAACTGTGGATACATTCTATATTCAATAGTAAATACCTTATCTTGGCCTCAAATTTCGTCATTTTTGGGAAAGAAAGCAAACCGAAAACCCACCCTTAATACTAACCCTGTCCCAAACCTTATCATTTCCATCTATATGAAACTGTCTTAAGTGGTGATTCAACCAACACACAAGATCTGGCGAGATTAGTCACGATTTGGGTGTCTTGCTAAGTCAGGCTAGGTTGGAATAACCGCGTGCCTATTCAGGACTTGCACACTAGCGCCATCTTGTAATGGCCGCCTAAGTAGGTCAATCGAAAACGAGGCGAGCACTCTCCAGTCAGTTTATTGCAGGTGGACAGCCATGCCTCACAGTGCGGCACTAGTGTAACTGAAGAGAAATAGCAAATATTCATATATTCCCTTTAGATAATCAAAATATAAACGCACAGACTGTCTTCTATGTGTCTATTTACTGGTCTTTATTGCTAGTCTCTATGCTCTTTTGAGGACCCTTAAAAACCCAGCCCGTTTTCCGACACTGAACTCAGTATCTTATAAATACAAGTATGAAAAATCATCGTTTGTTTTCTGAATGGTCCATATCATAACTGGTCACCGTTTTTAAAAACATGTCTGGTTCATCTCCAAATTTAGTTTTTAGTTTTCTTCATCTTCCTTACTACCTGTGGAATTTTAGTGGTTTGGGATAGGTATCTTCAAAGTTTTTCTTTTTTGGGCACTTTTAGATATGAAGACAAATAGTCCAAACCATGCTATATTATTAGCAATTTGCTATACATGGTCAAATGAAAGATTTTTTGAATTATTTAATCCAAGTCAGTAAAATTTCATAGACAGTCAGGTACTGTAGTTAAGGAAAACAAATAGAGACCAGAATTTCCTAGACTAAAAAAAATTGTTTTTATGCAAAACTAAATTCTCCATGCTCTTCCAGGTTTTTCCATGCTCCATGTGAGAATTTTAAATCACCACATGAATTCTTCTATATGCGAATATAATATAATTGAAAATTTGGCGTGACTTTGTTGGTGATGCTATCAATCTAGGTAGTGGCATGTATGTTAGCTATCATTTCATATTTCAAATGTTATATAATGAATGCAGTGTTTTCACACCTTGTCCCAGATGTCAAGACTCTCCACTCAGGTGTTATGACCCAGGAGGTGTGATAGAAAAACAAACTGTGAAAAACGATGGACTGTGTCTGTGAATTTAAGTCTTTACACATAGGCACCCACTGCACAGTGAAGCCACAACAGGTAGCCTGCCTCGTCTTTGAAAAAGCACAGCGACGCTGGTTTCGGCTAGTGGGGCGCTGTTACATAAGACCAGCGCAACCCGTTATCACGGCGACCGACGCGCACGCTTATGTGCAAGTGGTGAATTTGTCGGGATGTGTCTCAGGGATGTGTCTTGAGGTGTCGCACCAAAATATACACCTGACACCACATGTCTACACCTGACATCACATGTCTAGGTTTGCGACAACAGAAACCTATATGACACATCGCGACACTGTAAGATATTACAAGATATACCAAGATATATCACGACAAATCCATCCTGTTGGTGGAATCGGCCCTTTATTCATAAGTATCTGAAACGGTCGAATTCTCCAAAACGGGTCGAGTTCTCCTGACAACTGCAGGTCGAGTTCGTTTTGGGTCGAGTTCTCAAGTAGCCATATCTTCTGTCCTACCCAAGTGTTTGTCACAAGGGTTTTGCCCCCTGGACCCCCACATGTCCATCTACTCATATAATCTTCCACAAGTAAGTAGATCCCATGGCATGCCCAAATCCCATGTACTTTATGGGATTAGGGACTATTTTCTTTGTTCTCCAGCGAGAAAAGGACTGTTTTCCCTTAATCAACGGCTTTGAAGCTTTAACTTTCAAATCTGTAATCAATGGTTATGGTTTTTAACAACATAGAAATAATTGGTAGTGGTTTACTGTGGACCCATACATTTTTCATAAATTCTTCGAGTTCGGTGAGTATTTCTGACCAAAATATCAAGGGACAGATGGAATTCAGACACACTCAATATGTCTTTTTATTATTATGTACCTAGAAATCATTAAGAATGCCATTCTACAACTCCCTAAATAGAAGAACGAGTGGTCACGTGGTAGGGAGGGTAGTATAATTAAACTACTAGTAACTAGGGCGCATGCATGAGACATTCGTGCACCGGTATATAATAATTGTTATTAGTGGCACTGGTATTGATCACATCATATAAATCTTCATATCTTTACCCTATAAACAGTTGGAGTTGTACTTTTAAGAGGAAGCTGGAGGAGGTAAGCGCGACGAGGAGGACAATACGCCATCAGCATATGTAATGGCGTATCGCCGACAAGAGGACCGGCGCCAGTACGATAGTAATAGCAGCGACTGTGATACAGAATATTCAGAACCAGATGAGCGGAGAAAACCATGTATAAAGCCAAGCATGAAGAGCCGTCTAGGGTTAGTATTTATCATCATGAGATAACAATTTTAGTATATATACATCTACTTTCATTACGTCCTCGTTGGTGGTGCGTGGTCATTTATAAACATATCTAGTAGTTCATACTATATTGCGATAATGAAGTTCTATGTTTTAATTGAATTGGTTTCTATCGTTATGTTTTGTTTGCTTTCAACTGATACATCTAATAAAAAGATATATTTGCTGTATGAAGTTCCCTTTTTATTTCAGAGGAAGTAGTAAGTCAAAGCCCTGTTTAGTCAAGCAACCTTCGGACCAGCTGAGTTCGACCAGCAATAGTGGAAGTCCTGACAATGACCGATCTTCGGGCGCTGTACAAACA
This sequence comes from Alentia gelatinosa, assembly GCA_950022655.1. Lineage (NCBI taxonomy): Eukaryota > Metazoa > Annelida > Polychaeta > Phyllodocida > Polynoidae > Alentia > Alentia gelatinosa. The sequence continues at coordinate 21,410,218 of OX465580.1, read as the reverse complement.
CCTTTGATTTATGGGGCTGGCTCAAGAAATCGACTTAGAACTAACCTTAGCTCGAGTAAGAGACATTTTCGGCAATCTAGGTTGACAGAGCTCACTTTTTCTGAAATCAAGATTAAAATGATTAAGATTTATATATCCTGGGAATGCTCATATATTAGGGGCCAATACCTAGCTGGTGGGGCCCCAGAGGCCACCGGGGGCCATGTCTGATAGCGTGGTGTTACCACTGTGCTCCTGTCCCCGTCACGTAAACAATACAATTCCTCACTAATTCATCTAGATAAAACATGTAGTGTGTTGACGAACCATCTTTTGGAGTATTAGCATCACATGCATGTCGATTGAGTCTTTACTGACCAGCAATGATATACACACAACATATATTAATTTTAGATACTAATAAAACGAGTGACTTCCTACTGAGAAATACTAGATTTATGATTTAGGCTTTCAACCAAACACATACCTCTTAATTTATGAACTAGAATGCTTTAAGGTGTGTGAAAGATCAACTGGAGTAAGTATATCGATATGATGCATACAAGTAGATAATAGACCATGTTGCTATGATTTCTTTTGGTATTAATGATATATTTGAATAGTTTCGTTTGAAAATTGAATATGATTTTCGATCAGATCTTGCACGGAATCATCAAAGCCTCCCTGCAAATAGTCTGGTTGAACGGCAACGCAGTGAACGCATAACTCTATTGGTGGATGAAACCAGATTTGTGGTCGACCCGGATCTATTTCGTTTACATCCAAATACGATGCTTGGTCGGTAAGTACAATGGTAAAGTTGTAAGCTATACCATTTCAATGTAGTCCTACTTGATCTTTCATTCAATTACCTGATTAAACAAGTAAATGTGCGGTTAGTTCCTCTCCTTGCACAGTCAAACAGCAGCTGTCAACAAACGTTCAACCAAAACAAAGCAACTTGAAGATATTTGAAATAAGTTCATTTAAACTGCAGAGTTCTTTATTTCCGGGTATATAATGCCTGCCCCTGTAAATAACATTATTTATACCCCAGGGCAATAGCAATAGAGCCTGCATTGACAACAATGCCATGGTACGAATAGATGATCGGTACACTTCACCAAATCAAAACATGCATAATTCCGCTGATTAACTTTGATAACAAAGCCAGTGGGCCGTACATTCCGATCATACTTGGATAGTCTGTGAATAAAATATTCTATAAGAAGGTACTGGTATTCACCTACTGATGAAGGTATGCATGATTTTATTATAGAGTGTGATATTTGTCATTGAAACTTGTGTTGATAATTAGTTTAATTGAATTTCAGAATGTTCAGTTCATCGTTAGACAATAACTTCACTCGCCCTAACGATAGAGGGGAATACGAGGTCGCCGATGGCATCTCAGCCACTGTTTTCAGGGCAATATTAGTAAGTTATCACCTCAGAGTATCCTGTCAGAAAATTGATGCTGTAAAAAATATATGCTGTAATTGGCTATTAGAGACGTGATGGAATTTCATTATTCTCTTTAAAATATAGATATACGAGAACTAAATATAGTTAGTATTGGGAGAAACCTATGATATGTACTTTATACACGTGAGAAACCTTCACTCCATTCTCTAGTATTATTTATCTTACTTTGCAACAACTATGGATATAGTTTAGTTGTCGCAGTATTTGTGTTGTCATGAAGTGACTTAATTACCGTTATGATTTCAGGAGTACTACAAAACGATGACAATCCGTTGTCCTCCTAGTGTGAGTGTCCAGGAGCTCAGAGAAGCATGTGATTATCTTCTTGTTCCTTTCGATGCTGAAACGATCAAGTGCCAGAATCTAAGTGAGTGCTTATTCCACCTTTATGCAGCTTGGTATATAGTTCTATCCTAAGGTTTACCACAGGTATTCGTATGATATAACTTGGGTCATATTTGTGAGAAAAATTACTGCTATTTGATGATTTTTTTAGGTTTGCTGTGTAGGATTCAGTTTAATGATACAACAGCTCTTTGGATTGAATCCCTTAGTCTCTAGACATTGCACTAAAAATATACTGTAGTGGAATTTATTCTTTTCATTCAAGGAGACCCTTCCCTTCCTTAAGCAAGCATACCATCAGATTTTTCCCATGATTAAAAGAAATTCGTATCGGACTTATAGTGTAAAAAGTGGTTGTAATGTTTTTAGATAAGGCTCTAAATTTGGGAATAATTAGATATCATTCAGTAATCATAAAAATGGCAAAGACGGATATAGGATCTTTTATTACGCAAGAAATATTAAAAAAAAAACAAAACCCGATGAACATTTGATCAAATTACTTATGTCTCCCCTTTGTTAACAGCTTCCATTTTCACCTCTTTCTAGGAGGCCTTCTTCATGAACTCTCCAATGATGGCGCCCGGGAGCAGTTTAACGTCTCACTAGATGAGGAAATTCTGCCCCACATGGTGCAAAGTGCGCAGGTGATTATGCAGATGTTTGAGGCAAATTTTAAAGTCTCACCGTTTTGCTTGGTTCATATGCTATTACGTTATATTAGATGGAAAGGAGTTCATGATCCTAGAACTAAGCACTGCTTCATCTCTCGGGTAGTGAACGTATTATGAGGAGAACATAACATAGTGACGAGCGCGAGTGAATGGCAAGTGACAGTGACTACCCTGTTTGTTCATACTAACCTGGTTACTTCTTCAAATTTATTTACTATTCATGGAATATCTCTAACGAAATAGTTCAAAAGTATTTTTATTACCTACCTATTATAAAACGTGTAAATTCCGATAACATCCGCTTGGTGATGCTCCCGCACATAGAGACAAAGTGAACCAAACTTAGGCTTGGAGACTGAAGAGCCATGAGAGTGAGATTCTCGTACAGTACCTAACTGAATCCTGCTATTTTTTTTGTTTTTCTCTCCACAGATGTACTTCTATTCTTATGATTTGTTTTTAGCTGTACTGAAAACATAATTTTGAACTGTAGTTTTCCAATCTCCTTTCCTTGAGAGAATGCATTTCGCTGGTTCTTGGCAAAAATCCTGTGTAACGTGAAATAGTCAGAGTCATAATTTCCTAAAGTTGAGAACGGCAGCCGAGAGAAGGCACCACTTTCAGAAATATCTTAGACTGCAGTGTTGTGGCCAGGCCACGCTAGAGCGACTCCGACTCGACGAAGTCGCTGGTATCATCTAAAACTTGGAACAATGTGCATAATGATATCACGCGAAGGAAGGTATCACATATCACAGGTATCGAATATCACAGATAGAAATGTACGAGTAAAGCATAACGAAAAACGGGGACAAAAGTCAAGCTTTCTTATCAAACATCGTAGTATAGTTTTTTATCTTAATAAATTTTGCCTTATATGACGTAGTAATGAAGACTTCTCCCTTGGCCCAATATGTAGGTGGACAGACTTTGGCATTGTGTATGCGGGGAATTATCGATATTGACTTATGTGTGTATAAAAAGAATCAAATGAATGTTAACTGTTGTTCCTTACAGCGAGGAGATCGTGAATGTCATATTGTCATACTCACTGACGAAGACATCGTCGATTGGGATGAGGAGTACCCTCCGCAGATGGGCGAGGAATATGCCCAAGGTAAATTCCACTTTACTCCATATAAATATTGATTTGTTCAGTTGAGCTCGCAGTTGCCTGTCTATATAAAGGTAGAACTTCCTTTTGGTCTGCCTGGTGACTCAGTGTAACTTGCACAAATTTGTAATTGCTTGCCAACATGTTTTGCCAACCCTGAGACATTTTAGTGATGATATATGGCGTTCGTGTGTCCTAAGATCCGAAAAATTGATCCGAAAAATTGTCAATCTGGTTTATAGATGGAAAGTTTTAAGAGTTACCATGCAAACACCAACCGTTAAAACTGGTCGCTTTCCTTTCACATGCTGTGTGTATTCAATTGCATTATCAGACTGACATATTACCTGTTTTTAACTTACAGTGATAACGAGCACAGTACTGTACAGATTCTTCAAGTACATTGAAAACCGAGATGTGGCCAAGCAAGTCCTTAAGGAACGAGGACTTAAGAAGATACGCCTCGGTATTGAAGGCTACCCTACCTACAAAGAGAAGGTCAGGAAGAGGCCTGGGGGAAGGCCTGAAGGTAGGGTTAACTGCAATTAACGTCTTAGCTGGCAATGTGTGTTATGAACTGGTAAAATTGTCAACTGAGGAAAAGTAAATTAGTCAATGTAGGACGAGGCGATGTCCTTCTCTCCCAGCGATGCTACCTTGTATGGCAGTTTTTAGAACTGCCCCTAACCACCGTAACCATAGCGCACTGTCAGTCGTGACATCATAGTGTCAACAACTGTCGCCCTGGAGTCTCTACAGAGATCTGGGGGTTATGTGGACAGTATTATACTGTATTTAGGTGTGCTGTTCTCTGTATGTGGGGTAATTTAGCAAGGTTTCGAGGGAAGCGGCTCATCAGGCATCATATAAAGCTTTGTGGGTAACAAGGTGATCAGACTAATGATGTCTGAGCTTAAAAAAAAAGAAAAGTAAATTAGTATAGATTCCATGAAGCAGGGATTGTTGTACCAGTAAATGATATTTATATTGAACTGGACAAATGTTGGACCAGTAGGTATGCCGATAGAAAAATGACATGTAGAGTCTCATGAGTAGTAACTTGTTAGATGGGAAAAGAGAGAAAACTATCTAGTATTTATGCATCACGGTCACCATAAGATCTCAAGTTGTGGCGCGTCTTACAGCTTCATGCATGGGAAACTATTTCCACAATTAGGAAAATCTTAGCTTTTCTTTGAAAGTCACTCGACTTGGGTTTAATATATGTATTTTAGATTGATTATATTCCGTTGAAAAAGTAGCAAAAATTGGCGGCATAGTCGTTTTTCACATTAATTTTTGTTACAGTATAAAAGGGAATGATTCTATGTTGATAAGTACGCATGGGGCTTCTTTTATCTATGTCATCAAGTTATCTTTACTCAATTTGCTCATCGATTTCTTCTTCAGTAATTTACAACTACGTGCAACGCCCGTTCCTACACATGTCCTGGGAGAAGGAAGAAGCCAAGAGTAGACACGTCGACTTCCAGTGTGTCAAGTCCAAGTCCATCACCAACCTGCTCGAGGCTGCCGCAGCCGAGGAGGGCCAGGGTGCCGTGCCTGCCGCAGCCGGGGCGCCGCTGCAGTTGCCGCCGCCGACTGTGGACAATCCACTGCCACCACCGCCGCCGCCAGTCGTCGCACCTCCGCCACAACCAGCCCCAGCGCAATATCACCAGCCCCAGGTGGCGCCACAGCCCGCACTCTCCGAGCCGTACCCGGAACCCATGATGCCTCCCGAGCTGCCAGATGATTGAAGACTAACGAAGTTAACTCTTATTTAATATATATTGGGCGTTTTTCATCCAGAGTGTCACTTAATATGTCTATATATATATATGATGCAAAAAGAATTAACTTTGGCTTTGATAGTTTTTAACTATCGAAACCTTGTTCTGCTGAAATAACTTCGATAACCGATTTAAGTTCGTTTGTATCAGCTACATGGCATCATTGCGTAGCTATATCTTCTACCAGTGCATCCCACGAGGTTCATATTTGGTATTGAATGCTATTTTGGTACTGGTCTGCCCAAATTAGAATAGTTTAAGCGGAGCTTCTGCTTTAACCGTACAGAACATTGGGCTTGGTCAATTATGGGTTGTCATGCAAGTCAACAGTAGTACCATACCGCAATTTTTTTTCTGTTTCACTGCCTCCCGAATTCTTAGTGTATAAACTAATGATCCGAGAACATGTTTTATAGCGACGACTAAGCACGTTGCTTTTACTGTTCTAATCCTGATTCAGCCCATTAATACCGAGGAATGAAATAAGCTTTTCATGGAAACCGTTCTGAGATCATCTCTATACCACAGCATGGATCCTGTGTATGAAGCTTCTTGATAGTATACATTTCTATCGTCCAACTGTCGGGTTTTGAATTGGTAATAGTACTGGCCATTGTTTAGATCCCGTTGCTTATGGTGTCATAGTGCTTGTAATTGAAATGTGTAAATTATGATAATACCTGATACTCCTGTCATATCGACCTTAGGTTAAGGTGAATCTAATGCGCTATATACCTATACAACAACAGTATGTTTTGTACCACACAAGAACACTGTATTGTTAAGTTTGAAAATAAGGCCATTAGAGATGTGCTCACGGAAACACAACAAACAAGAAATGATATTGATTACCCTGTTATACATAATACCTACCTAAATATGTTGCGAATCGCTACAAGATTAAAGTGCTAGAGGGTCATATCTAGAAAGGAAGGTTATTTTACCCTTCAGAAAAACTAATTAAAGCTTGAATTCCCTGCTATATCACTCTGTCGTTTTATATTGTCTGATCAGACCAATATCGAAGATGATAACCTGCCTTTACTTTAATTTGCACTATACAGCTATTAATGAATGGTGGTGGGAAAAGTACTGAATATTTGGAATTTGGAAAATTGATACCTTTACAATACTGAAGAAAGTTGGACGAAGCACATGTAAACAAAGGGAGACAAATACATTTTTTGATGTAAGTGTATGAGGTGATCAACTTCGTGTATTTTGTTTTTGAAAAAATGAGATAATAGAAATCTGGTTAATTGTAAAACCACATGAAAGCTTTGAGTCATTTTCCTATATTTCGAGGTGTTCAGGTTTGTTGTATGTAATGTAACCGTATTTGCTATCATCATAAATACTATGTTCCTACAAATGCGAACACCAAAAAGTGATGTAGTACTATTAACAGACTTACTTAAAAATATCCACAATCTATAAACTTTAACATAGCCACAGTTTGAAAAAAAAAGAAGGTAAAGACGTCACATTTGTAAAGCCATTGACCCATCACTCGTTTACATGTATAGCATTTGAAAGACTCTGTTCCTTGTAGGATCCAAGAACCCAAGTGGACTAATAAATATACCTGAAATACACTTTCTTGACTGCCCTTGTGTCGATTACTCTACCTAGATTGTAGGACGAGAAATTGCAAAGGCGATCTCTATTACATTAAAATTATAAGTTAATCATTCCTTCCTGCAAATATGGCCGATTGCTCAGAACAAAGGTGTTGGTAAATGATTGATAAGAACACCCCAGTTGTGTATTTATGCATCTCAAGGCCATGACACACTGTACGATTTCGGAACATGAATGTTCCTTTCTCGTCCACAAAAGAACAATCGTAAGCACAGGTGAGTCCTAAATTGAGTAAGTCAGTGTGGCACCCCCTCCACAGAATGTCGGAAAAAAGACAAGGAAATATTTTCATGACATTACAGGGTTTAAACATGAAATATATAAACAAAAAAACACTGGATATGTATTACCTACGAGTAACATTATTACAAAATATATCTTTCTAAGAAAGCAAAATTGAAATATTTCCCCCCTTACTTATAAAACAAAAAAAAAGATTTAGTTCATATCATGTTGCATGTGTACTTCATTACATGTGCTCATCCACTGCGCTTTGACTTAGTATGTTACATGCGTATGCTCTGGTGGCCAGTGTACTGTTTAACAAGGGTGCTGCCCTCTATAGTCAATAATTATAACCAGGGATGTCAGTTGGAGTCGGGGGAAAAAAACGGAAATATTTTATGTTATTTACTGCATTAGAGAGACATAATAGGGCTGCGGGCGTGTGTGGAGATTCAAACCAATGTTTTATTGGTGTGAATAAGGCTTGATTTATACTTTCTTTGTTATATACAAAAAAAAGTATTGGCTTGCATCTTACATCCAAATCACCTAAAATATTGCAATATGAAAAATCAAATTGCTTCAGGTACAACTTATGTCCTAAAGAACCAATTTGAAGGGTGTTTTTCTAACTTAAAAGATGGAAATCGCTCTCACGCCATAGATAATCGGCTGGTTCTTATAAACAATACATGTGGGTCTATCTGTTGGGATATATATGATATATCTGTGTCATAGATTAGAAACCTGTCAATTGTTGGCAGTCTGGCATCCCTGTATCATCATTGATAAATATATTGACTACTACATTGTCAGTATGAATAGGTCAGTCTATACAGGTATACAGTTTAAGTAGACCCTGTAATAGATGTGTTAGCCCGTCAGCTAATAATGTACTGCATACATTAACACATACAGCCACAGTCTGCCGTTTTCACAGCTTGCCCCACTTTAACACCTGACACTTGGCAGTGGAGAATGTGAAGTGATCCTGGGACATATATACATTTAGGAAGTACACACGTGCACACACTTACAAATAGATTAGTAAAAGGAACCAGGTAAAACCAGGTATAAATATTGCCCAGAACATTCTGCAAATATCCATGAAGACATTACTATAGATATTTAAAAACATATTCCTAAATAGACACTCTTCTAACATCTGTTAATACTATATTTGACTGTAATTCAAATTTATGGTTCTTATCCATGATTTCTCCTAAGCAATTATAACTATCTACAATATATCCAATTCACCGCCTTTTAAGTAACGGCTGATCTCATTTTCGAGGATTTTTCCAAACCATATGAGTTTTTATGTTTCTACATGTATTACCAGTTTCATTTTATCTAACCAGTTTTGCATTTTATCCAGATCCTGTTTGACTTTACTATGGCAGCTATAATGTGGCCGAGTGCAGTGTTTTAACACCTTGTCCCATAAGTCAAGACTCTCCACTCAGGTGTTGTGCCTCAGGAGGTGTGATAGAAAAGTAAACTGTGAAAAATATGGGCTGTGTCTGTGAATATAACTCTTTATACATAGGCACACACTGTACAGTGAAACCACATCAGGTATCACGCCTTTCATGCTTTCGGATAAGTACAGCAACGCTGATTTTCGGCGAGTGGTGCGCGGTTATATAATACCAGCGCAACCCGTTATCACTGCGACCGACGCGCCACGCTTATAAATGTGCAAGTGGTGAATTGTCTGTAATCCTTCTGTGTTTTCCTGTGGTTTAACTGCATCACAGACACTGTGATAACCTTAGAACAATGTCGGAGTCGGCAACGGAGAAGGGGTGAGGGTATGTGGGTAGTGAGTTCTAAGTGGGGTTCAGTAAGTGGAGATACAGGGAATTGAGGTACAGAGCTGTACCCTATCATGAGGGTACTTGGACCATACGCTTGGAAGCCTTTACGCTTGGGACGATAAGCTTCGTGAATTGGATGATACGATTCGTTTTTGGTAGTTGGCGCCGTGGCCGCCTCGGAAGATACGCTTTGTTTTCGAATATCGGTGGTTCGGAGTGGCCAAACTTCTTCATATTTGAAAAGTTTATAGGTTACATATTTCCCTACCTTATGTTAAAGTTTCATGTCTTAATTCTTATGAGAAGTGGGTGAAATCACCCGAAAAAATGACAGGACCGCACATGAGTGATAATAGGTGCACATAGCGATCGGAAAAAATGTCACACCCATAACGGCAAATTATAAACCTAACCATTATTTCGTGAATGTATTTTGACATCTATTAGTCTTTACCTGGTGTTTCTACACCAATTATTCACAGAGTTATCACCTGAAATGTACAGAGTGGCTTTAAACTTGTGCTGTCCAAGTTTGATAACAATAGATCGACGGGCCGTACCGTACACATAATTTTCTGCACTTCCCATAGGAATTAAGCAATGAAACTTTTAGACAAGTTAGGGACATATGTGACCTATAAGCCTTTAAAATATGAAGAAAATCTGCTTCACCGATCTGCGGTTATTACCGAAATAAAAAATGGCATGTGGCTGAAGTTAAGAAAAATTGTATGGTCCGTCGCTCACGCGCGGAAAAGCGAGGCGTGCCGGCTCCGAAGCTTATCGTCCAGCATTCAACATGAGTATGGTGGCAGATCCGCTGGGGAAACGGGTACTTTGGCTCATTTGAATAATTTAGCAGTTATTATTTCAATTCACACAAAGAAAAAGAATTTTGTATTGTAAAAATGAAAACATTGGTTTCATTAGAAACAAGGAAAACTGACATCCCTGCCTCCAGAACTTTGCCTAACATTTGAAAATACCCCCGTGGACATGTACCTCTGTCGCCGATAAATTGAGTCCAATGTTCCTAAATCGGGACCGCTAAATTAAGTAACCTGTTGCAGACAACAGAGTTTAACCCTTTAACAGCAGCATGATGCCTCCAGGCATTCCCCTGGCTACAGCAGGAAGATGCCTCCAGGCATCTTGGAGGCATCGTTGATAGTCATGTACAAAATTCAATAAATAGAAAAATAATTGTTCAAATTAAAAGAAATCTTAAGAAAGTATAAGAGCCATATTTAAATTTGATTTGGTATGACAAAGTATCATCAGTTACCAAGGTAAATTACTCAAATCACATGACACATCTTGTAACATTGCTACTTCTCCAAAAATGTGCTGCCGTAGCAGGGTCATTTATGCAGGCAATACCTGCCATGTAATAAGCAAAGGACCTGGGTGCTGCAGGGAAAGGGTTAAGAAATACCCCCATGGTGCCTACTGATTTTGTTATTAGTCCCTGGGTAAGGAGAAATGGCCCTGCCACACACAGACTGAGCCCCACTAACCATTTCGACTCCCAGATATCAAAATTTAGTACTGGTCCTTTATCGGTGGCCTCAAAAATCGACTCAAAAGTCAGTCGTCCAGTGTGGACAGAATTTTCTTAGGATTTACTCCCATTAACGACCACCACCCCCATCCATAAATCCTGCTGTAATGGTCGACTCCCTGCACAAATTCGCCTGAAACACATTAAGACTAGCTTACGCTTAACGGAGTTAATCAATGGGAACGAAATTGTACAGTGTGTTTTCCACTTAATATAATATCAACGATGGAGTTTGAGAAGATTTGTAACTCAATACGACTTCAGCAGCCTCCCAATGAACAGTAAAGCTTTCCGTCTGGACTATTTGGTTAAGGATGACTTTTACACCCTATAGCTCATGGTGGCTCGTATCATCTGTCTTCATTCATGCGTGACACTTCCTTAAAAATTTCACATATATTTCCACCTAACATGCTATGATCCAAATTTAAAAAAAGAAAGTAAATTTCTTATACACATGTTTTATTACTGACAATATACATTAAATTGTGAGAAAACTACAAATTCTACAAAACCAAATTTATATGATATATACTTTTTCTGAATTCAATCAATATTTTTTCAATGTCTTCTTTACCAACGCCATTCTCTGGAAAGATATGAAAGAATTCTTGATCAGGTTAATCGTTCAACATATGAGTATAAGTCACATTTAACAAACTAGTATCGTTTGTGGCCTTATATGTCTACGTCAGGCATGAAATTTTCACCGATTCATCAACATACCAAGGTTCTTTCATGAGATTAATGTAAAACTGAGGAGAATAGTTTCGGGGGTGGGGAAACAAAATTAAAACCTTGAAGGATGCTGCAGGATATTTACACGATTCTGAACATTTAGTTCTCGGCTGAGACCAGAAATCCATTTCACGGCCCTCTCCCGGAGCACTGTCTCTGGACCCTATTGGGGGCCCAGGTTGCCCGCTCCCCTCGCCGGATTTTCCGCAATTTCCCAGTCCCAGCCAATGACAGCTTTTTGGGTATTTCTTGGTCAGTGGCCTACACAACATCATCAATATGCAGTCTAGTTTCCATTAAAAATACACTCCACTGTGTGAACCGAAGCAACCACGAGCCGTTTCTTTATCATCAATGTAAGCATGTCTCACTACAAGCAGCTAGACTGACCACGCACAACAGAAGTAATGGTTTTGATGAATGGATTTCTGGTTTCTTTTACGTTGAAAGCTGAAATGCTCATATGTTATCACTTTTGAACTGGTTCCGCGAAACATGAAGCAGAAACCTATCAGCAAAAGGGTTTTTTTTAATTTTTTTTTATTAGGCACATTCAAATTTTTACATTCGGTTTTCAATGAGCCTACCTTTCATATGGCATCAGCTCAGCGCTATTCCAGCAAAATCAATCTATGTGTATTATTGGTAATATTAATAGTAATAATGCTAACGGACGCTAAAAGGGTGTTGCCGTATCATACAAAAGGGCCTCTGACTACTGTTGGAGCTTCGCGGACCCGAGAGCATGGAAGAAATTACCCTAACATCATAATCGCATCTTAAACTATTCAATGAGTATGGACTTCTTACCTGTTTGTGTGCTTCTGTTGTAGCTGCCTTTTTGAACGGACGTAATTCTTCAGATCCGAAGCCGGGGATCCACATATTCCAGTTCCTCTCTATGAAAATAGATGAGAATCAATGTCTTAACTGAAGCACTAGACATTTCTTTTTAATTCATAGCACACAGCCTATTAATAGTTCCCCTTTTGATATCAAAACTATGTGGAGTTGGGCTAGTATAGTAAATTGGTTGGAATCATGAAAAGGAAACGCATAGAAAACAGCGAAACATAATCTAAATATCTTAAACACTTCCAACAATACACTATTAATTTTATATTAACAAATATAAACATCGTTATCGCATATGAGGCCATCCATAAAGTATGTACGCAAAATTCCTAAAAATGTTCCCCCCCCCCCCGCTACCCCTTCTCGGTCTTGTAAGCAATATAACAAAGAAGAGACTTATGGAAAATTTCCGATTTTTGTTATTCTCACCCCTCATTGCGTATGTCATTTATGGATTGCCCATACATACAGCTGGTAACCATTTGACTTTTACAATGCATTCATCTTTTTACTAATTCAAGTGTATCAACTCACCTAAATGAAGTTGGACATCCTTTACTTCTAATGTATTGGCTTTCCGGTGCTTAGCGATCTGACACGATGATGTTACTACGTTATCTATGAAATCATCCGCTATTTGCATCAAAATCTGGAATTAGAAACCTTTAATATGAACAATTTTGCTTTGTGGAAAACATACTCATAATATATTCCCTGAACCGCCTCTCAATACATGAGTTACTGTTTAGCACAGCCTACTGTTGGTTGTTAGGCCATCGCTCAGTCAAACGTGGCATAGTCTGGCTTCATGCCTATAGTGTTACACTTCAATCACAACTAGAGTGTGAATGCAGGACGCTGGGATAAATTAAGGCATTGTATTAACAAGGTGAATTACTTGCTAATAAAAAAAGTCTGGTGTATCTAAACTTCAGAGTTAATCATTGTCTCGGTTTTCCATTGGAAAATATAGGTATATGATGGTTAGGCTTGTTAATGTGTTATTGGACAGCCACGTGCGGTATTCCAAGCAATATCTAAAGTATAACTGAGGCGATATGCGTGTACAACACGCCAATTTGTAGCTGGTATACCATATAATACGATGCAATCACCAAATTTTCTCTGGAGATAACCTGGGTATTATAAATGAATTAAGAGGAATCGAATCTATGAAAAGAATTTAGGTGGAAACCTCACCCCTACACATTTACCGAGGTGAGAGTTCTTTTACTTCCCACACCACATAGACATGGTATGAGAAGGATTGGCCTTTGATATAGCAGTAAAGCTACCACTGCTGGGGGTCAAGGAGAAAAGTGGCTGCAGTGGGACTCCAATCAACAAAGTCCAGTGCTCTTTACCACTGAGTTAACTCCCCACCCTGGTCGCTTTTGTTATGCTTGTGTGCAAGCATATCCGGTCTGCACTACGAGGAGGCAAGGCGACCAAGAGGGTGAATATTGCTGTCCACCCCAGCAGACCAGAGTGGAAAATGTATATTAGAGTCATATTACAAACACTATTTGTTCATATACCTTCTATGACTTCATATTATATTTATAGTCATGTGATGGTGAAGGCTTAAACACGCCATTTGTGATTGGGTGGAAAAACCTTTTTGTAATCGGTGAAACTATACATTGACTAAAAATATACTATGACTATGAGACATACAAAAGTTCTTTTGCAGCACTTTCTGAATATTTTGTTTTTGTTTATTGAACAAATAAACGCCATGACTGTCGGCATTACAATTTGCTCCTTACAATAGTTGTAGTCGCGTCGCGTCATTTTTATAAACAAAACCTTTAGTTTTAGAGATACATACAAGTGATGGAAAATAAAAGAAATAATTACAGTGATCAGAATAGGAGGTGTGATAAAATGCTTAATATAATAATACAAATAATGGTGAATTGAGAGGATAAGACTACTCAGAGAATGCACTCTCATGTTTAGGTTTGTTTAGGTATTGGGGGTGATATCTATCTCAGAATGCTTAACAAATACAACATGCAATAAATAAATCCGGAAAAATAAAAATGAAACCAGTTTGGGCAAAGGGCGTGAACGTAAAATACAAATACCTCTTCGACATCTTCGTCAAGCTGTTCTAATGGGTCTACTTCCTTGACAAGTTCCTGAAGTCTCCGTTTGTCCAATACTCTGTTATCAAAACTGGAATGGGAGGCGTTTGTGGCATTGCTGCGGTTGGCGGAGGCCGTGGCGTTTGTGGCGTTTGTTGTAGATGGCGTAGATGACATTGTGTCGATTTCTCTTAAGGATTCTACAAGAAATAGCGTTGATTATTAGGCCACCTGGAAATTCATTAAGACCCACAGTTGTATACTGACTTATGTCCCAGTTGACCACAACAGAACGAAAAACAGGAAATACCAATCACAAAGTGCCGTACCCTCATGAATCAGAATAGGGTCAAACAGCAAGGTTTCAACAGAAGTAACATTTTACTTGTCCGAGAAACTGACTGTAGTGTAGAGGAGTGTAGTCGGTGTAGAGTGACTACGTTTTACTATAGTCTAAATAATGCATTTAAAAGGTGGCAAGAACGTACCCATTGTTTGGATATACAACCGATGAATCTCTTGAATCTAATCAAAACACTCTCTGAAGTAAAGTGTATCTTTCAAGATTCTACTCCCGCCTATTGCTACTCTGCACTTTTAGAAACCTCTCGCCGGATGTTCCGGGAAGGCCGACGAGATCTAGTCACGCTCACACACACACAGTCACTATGTCAGTGTGTGTATTGCACTTTGATGCCACAGCTTATATCCCATGAAATTTGGATACAGATGAAAGAATTCGATGGTTTCCATACCCGAATCACACCCTTAATTTCATATCTTACCTGGAGGAGGCAGTGAATCAATATGACTATCTAATATGGCCCATTTCTAACAGAAACTGCCACTTTTCGGAATGATATTTCGAGATGCATCGATTATCGCTCTCAAGCAGATACCTGTAAAAGACTAATCCAATGTAAAATAAACGGACTTCCTTTTTACAATCATTGAATATGTAATTGTTTCACACTTTCTTATTAAGGTATCCCATGAATATTGTTATATCTCACCATCTTATTATTACATACAAAACCCAAGAATGTTGCATTCCACTCTAAAAATAAAGAAAGGGATCATCCCGCCTAACATCTCAGTACTCCTAGTTTTAAGTATCGACAACCCAATTTCTTTCAAGTATAGCAATATGTTAGAAACAAGAACAAATCTGCATTACATATTATCTTAAATTATAGAGATCTATTGAAATCAGTATCACATATCAATTCTATCTAACTCATACCTGATAAACAAATAAAACGGTTTAAAGAAGAAATAATAAAGTATCTTTATTAGTGACGCCTGAAGTACATAAACAATAATGGCGGCATGATCGGGAGTGGATTCAGCAGATCTACAGTTCTTTGGCTGGTTCCTTTGGCTTAGCATGGATACCTCAAGTAGAAGTTTCAGCATCAACAGCAGTTCCGTAAGTGACACTAAATATCAATTCTTCTGTGATCTTTAAACGGGTCAGTGACAATTAGATCCGTTCACTTCGAGATCTGTCAGTTGCTTGAGTTAGGGTAGGGGGCCATCCATAAACTGATAAAGTATGTACGCAGAATTTCTGAAATTTTGGACCCCCCCACCCCCTCTCCCAATCTTGTACGCAATAGAACAAAGAGGGAGCATACGCAAAATTTCCAAAATTCGCCAACCTTCAAAAGAGTTGTCGCTTACTTTATAACTGTGTATTTAAAAGTAGTTTTCCAGTAGATCTTGCTGGTTCTCAAAGCCAGCCATTTTGTTCAGTTTTCCTCGCTGGTTCCCTAGCTGCTTAGGGCCTCGCCTAATATCATAGAACAGCTGTTCATCCCTGAATGGAGATCAGGGGTGAATTCTTTACCTAATTCAATATTACGTTTTGGCTTACTAATAGCATTTTAAATCATAGTTCAGTAGAGTACCTGTACCGTATAGTGTACGCCACTGATGTGTTGTAATGTTACTGAGTCAATGTTAGTCAACATTTTCACTGAATTGTGAATATCAGTACATCACACTATTGAGTGAAACGCCAACACAACCTGTTCCAAACAATGCATATATATTATCTAATAATGTTAGTCAACATTTTCACTGAATTGTGAATATCACACCATTAAGTGAAACGCCAACACAACCTGTTCCAAACAATTCATTTATATTATCTAATAAGCGTTCCTCATTTAGAGCAGGATGAGGGTTTTATTGGGGAAATTGTTGACCCCCTAGCCTAGCCCGGCGAATATCCTAAAATGAAAGGCGACCCTTCCCCACTTCCTCCAGACTAATATTAATAATCCAAGAAAAACAACCAACAAAAACCAACATAATAAAGTATCTCTGTCTTCTATGCCAATATATAGTAAGATTTGTTTAATTTCGGGTATATATGTGAATTGATGTTATTTAAAAAAAATCCCCATCTCGCCGTAGTGAGGAATACCCTCGTTTATTCCTGCGATTTAGTGCGATGGATCCGTCGCAATAGGAGCCATAAATACTGCCGGCGGGCCGTTTTGGGCCTCACAAAACGTGTGCGACGACGCTTCAGTCGGGCCTTTACTGCTATGAATAAATGTTCAATATTTTACTATATACCCATGCCGTATATATACTGTAAATACGCACCTTTTTGCCATATAACGTAAAAATTCTGTACGGACCACTGGTCCGTACACTAAAATACGGACCACCTTGCCATACACGTTTATTAGCCTAATAATTAGGATACTGGTTGTAAAGCTAAATGAAATTAATGATTTTTTTTTGTAATTTCGGGTATATAGTAAATATATAACGTCCAACCATGCAGAACAATTCACAGAACTCGATGGTAATTTACAGTTTGTACGGAACTCGGCGTAAACGCCACAGTCCGTACAAACTGTACATTACTATCTCGTTCTGTGAATTGTACAGCATGGTCAGGACGTTCTATATCAGTATTTAGCGTGTCTGCATTGCTCGTTATGATATCTGCTCTAGTGTATGATTAACCAGTGTTTTCCTCTGTACTTTATATAGCTGGTTAGCCTGAAAGCTGAGCTGTTGAGGAAAGAGCAAGAGTATCTAGATCACAAACATAAAAGACCAGATGCTGTAAAGGTAAGTCAACTTGTAAAAATAAATAAAAAAAGAAAGATTTATTATCATATAACTGCATTTAAGAAATACATTTATTATATACTCATGCAGTATATGTGTTAATCACATACTGCTGCTCCCTGTGTAATATAAATTGTATACTGAACCCTGTGCAGTACACTGTTATACTGAACACGTTGAAATATCAGCAGTGTGTGAGATTTCACGTAGACGTGTATTCTATGCCAATATATGGTAAGATTTGATTAATTTTGGGTATATAATGAATAAAGAACGACCTACCATGCTTGTACATGCTACAAAACTTGATGGGAATTGATATTATTTACGGAACACGGCCTAGGGCCTAGTTCCTTAAATAACAACAATTCCCCATCTCATTTTGCAGCATGTACAGCATTGTCAGGTCGTTCTATATAAGTAACTAATGAAACACCCATCTTTAGCTAAAACTACCTGTAGAATTACCCTTTCTTTACTAATGGTGCCACTATGGCATTCCCCAGCCACGTACAAATGTTGCCATATGGCACAACCAGCCATGGGTGAATGATGCCGTATGGCATCATTTGACATTTTACAATTTAGGCTATATACTCAATGCTATAACACCATTTTTACACAAAATTTGTATTTAAATATGACCAATATAATTATTGGGAAAAATGAAATGGTTGCCATAGTGACACAAATCATGACACATGACACCATTTTTGAAATTTGTTGCTTGCCATTACCGACCATACATGTGAGCTGGTATTGCCGCCTACATGATGCAGCACTAAAATCGTCCGTAAGGATTGGGTTAAGATTGCTTGTTTTATCACGTTTTCAGAAAAAGATAAAACCTGATGGCATTGGGGCACAGAATGCAGGAGTTACGGGACG
This sequence comes from Alentia gelatinosa, assembly GCA_950022655.1. NCBI lineage: Eukaryota > Metazoa > Annelida > Polychaeta > Phyllodocida > Polynoidae > Alentia > Alentia gelatinosa. Next base: position 21,391,917 of record OX465580.1, on the reverse strand, counting down.
GGCAGCAAAGGATTTAGAGGAAAAACTCATCAACGATAATGAGACAAAAAACTCTCGGTGAGGAACTCTATGATATTGTTTTCTAATGATCTGGCATTCATTTATGCGTTTCTTCATTTTTTCCTCCCTCCCAAGTTTTATCATGTGACATTTGTACTGAGTCAAAACTTTTAATGAGATTAATATATGTATATGTAATATCCTTTTTTTATGTATTTGATGATAATAGCTTCTTGCTTAGAATGATAATGAACGCGTTCACTTACTCTTGTAGTCTTCCTTTTAATTCAGATTATGATATTTTACGTTTTTACAAATTTTATCAAGATCATTATATATCTAAGATTGCTCAAAAATCATTGCAGCTGGTAGCAGGTAAAATTTTAAACGACACGGCATATCTTCATGATTATATTTATTTGTTTATTCTAGGGAAATTCTTGAAAAGAAAGCAAAGCTGTATGAAGCTATGGCCAAGGGCTACATAGAAGGTAAGGCATTGCACTTTGACACAAGAGGTACAATACATTTATATAACAATACAAAATGTACGCACGTCCATGTTACTAATGTTTAATTTATTCTTTCTATAGATGACGATACAAACGAAAACTGCCTGGTTGACTTCCATCAAAAGCAGCGTAGTCGGGATCAGAATGAAGTGACTGAATGGGCACCTGTCTCAGGCAAAAGGTAAAATTCTTGAAACATAAAATGTTCCAATATACACAACAAATATGTAATTCCCGCTCACAGAAGGTAATGGACTATTTCAGTATTGTCATGTGATATACTCTAACCTGTCTGGTAAAGGAAATTCCTAATTTCGATAGTATACCTTCTAAGACTAACCTTTGTAATTATGAGGGAAAAGAGGAAAATATTACCACTCACTCGGCGATGGGCTAATCCCTTAAAAGATAAGGAGGCAGTTATATTCTCCTAAGATTACCGACATGTTTCGGAGTTATTCACTCCTTCATCAGGGTATATTTTATTGCTTCATGTGGTACAGGTATATCAGTTTGGGAGCTGTTTAATGTATCATGGATGTCTTATCCATTATTTGTAATTATGACTTTATTTAATCTAAAACTAGTCACGCTGAAAATGAACGATTTCATTTTTGAGTGAATGATCTATTTCCATGGGCAGTGAAGTGAAAGACTTTGATCGAGGACCGATCACCAATATCAGTGAAGAGGCAGGTACTTCGCCAACTGGACCTCTACATTACGCTAATGTGCAACACAAGGGTAGGTAAAGGTTCAAAGAAACGAAATTCACTACAATTTGCCGATCATAAAGGATGATCTATTAATTCCAATTCTTTGAATGACTATATCGACCTTGTTTTATACATAAATTAGGATTAACACGACTCTGACACGTCCTATATGTAATCTTTAATCAAGAACTATCTTTACAAAAGTTTATCATATGTCACCGAAAGGTTATTTGATATTTATTATCTTAATTGCTTTAGGATCCGTGAAACATTATTGAGAAATAACAAAAAGAGAACAGCCAAAGTAGTTAAATGGTGAAAAGTTTAATCACTTATCGGTATATTTTAACACGACTTTTCAATTGTACATATAGAGATTCGCACGCATGGGGTGGGATACTACCAGTTCTCTGAGGACAACAAGAAACGGCAGGAACAAATGGAGCTACTTGACAAACTTAGATCGCAGGTTAGCATGCCCATGTCTCATTAAAACAATGGCGATATTGGATTTTTTTACCCATTGATTGCTTTACACTATCCTATCATGCTCCGAAATTATGCGAGTCAATGTAAAATTTTAAGATCCCTACAATCAATACCTCTATAATTAAGGGTCAATAAATCTTTATTCATGGTTGATTCGCTCGTGAGCTTATGAACACCAAAGACTGAGCAAGTTGATTTGAAAGTAGACTTAATTAGAGTCCACTATACCATGGATAAAAGACGTGCGTTATTTCTGATTGCAGACAGAGGATCAGAAGGCTAAAAAAGAGAGGCTCCAGGAGAAGAAACGGAATCTGATGGCACAGAGAATGGCCAGGATGCGAGAGCGACGGGGACTCCCAGAGCCCAAGCCTGAAGGTACCTCATTTTAGGTTTTCTTTTCTTTTTTTTGCCAATGAGAAAGAAAACAACGTTACCCCGTCTCAAGCATTTTAGGTTTTACCATCCATTAAACTTCCTTTGACGATATTTTTATGAGGCTCAGTCGGCTCTATCCACTTCCGGTTAGGCAAAGACATTTTGGAAGGTCGACTTGCTTAGTTTTTATATTGCAGTGCTTTTAGCAAATACCATCGTTTTAAACCATATGTCTCATTATTGATGCACATCAGCAGCCACCGTCTACGATTTTGCTACTCCGTATTCCCGATGACAGTTAACGTATGTCAGATGAACAGGGCGCACTTTGTATGTCAGGCAGTTGGTGCACGCATGAAAACTTTTCCAACCGTCAGGACCATTTTTTAGATCGGTGAAAAATCGGATGATCGGTGAAAAATCGGATTCCACCCCCCCCCCCCTTTTTTTGGGGGGGGGGGGGGTGGAATGTGTGTGTGTGTGGGGGGGGGGGGGGGGAGTAGGGGGTTTCACGGGCCCTAGTTTAGATTATAAATTCATGTTATCAATACTCAAATTTACCTGAATGATCACGAGTAAAGAATAGAATTCTAGGACTTTCCCGGGGGGCGGAGTGTTATTCCTGTCCCCTGCTGAAGACATTAGGGTGGCCCCCAGCGCCCCACCCCCTCCCTGCCGCTTTTCCAGTTTTTTTTTTGTTTTTTTTTAAAACGCCATTCCCATCCATGAATAGATACTGAGGAGAGAGGTATATTGAGGGGGTTCAGATTGCGTTATTTCATTAGAATCAGATAATGTCATTACCTTGATAAGTGATGTAAACGAGTTAGGGCCTATTCAGCAACGTCACGGTTTTACTTAATACATTTCCACCAAGCTATGCATACAAGACTATCTCAACCTTGAGACATATACTCATGCACTGAATGGAATATTAAGTACCCATGTAACACCATTAACTCTTCTGTATCATATCTACCGTCTCTCATGACGATTCTACGTCACTCGTGTGTGACCAATTTGATAGTACATAATTGTGATACTGTATAAACTGTCTGCCTCAATTTGTATACAACCTGCCATTTATTCCATCTGTATATTGTTCCAGTTCTGGAACTAAAACCACAAAACTAGGAGCTGACATTTGCCCCTCGACCCATTTATCATTTCTTATCGAGACAACAGGCGCGTGTTTTAATTATCCATTAGGAGATATGGAGTTCACGTTTAAAGATTACCAAAAAAAAGTGTTTTACCTCATTCTTTCTACGCCGCCATGTCTTGAGGGTTTAACGTCTGTTGACGTAAACAATGTACCAGTTAAGGGTGGAAAATTGTAAGTTTTACCGTATGCACACCGTAATGACCCATGTAACCGACTACTGACGTCAAAGACACACGTCACAGTGACCTTTCCTGTTTGTCCACAGATACACACCTATTCCGAAGGTGTTCACAGGGTTGATAATTCACATAGAATCAAGTGCATTTATGGACAAAAATCAAGTGTTAAACTGGATATAGAGGACAGCTATACATACAAAATAGAATTTAATGATGCAATTTTTTCACCATGAACACCAGTAATACTATCAAGAAATGTCAGGAAATTACATATGATTGTTTATATGATATGAGTTGTCTATGCGGAATGATATCACGAAGCAGAGCTGAGTGATATCTGTAGCTGTATACAATGAATGCCATGTAAACAATCATATGAAATTGAGTGACATTTAGATTTTATCCTACCCCGTCACATGTTTTTAACCTCATATGTCACCCGTGGCATATAAATAATTTATGGCATAACCGTGGCATACAGTCACACCATGTTAAGCCTATGGAGATTTATATGAGGGGTAGGATAAAACCGAGTATGGCACTTAAAAGCTTCCCTGTCCGAGTGAGCCACGTCAGCTTAGCATGTACAAACTATTCATGTCTTCCTACTTTTAAGTAACAAACGTTTATAGTAGGTATACTTTTGGCAGTAATAGGGGAGTTTGGTGATACGACAGAAGCTCAAGAACTTTACATGTACATATGTGCGTGTGTTGTAGTATCTTGTCACTTATGAATAGCTCAAGCTTGGCATATGGAGCTCTGTAAACTGACTAATTTGTGCTTATTGTCAATACGATTTAAAATTACCTATTTTCCTAGTAGGTTTGATATTTTAGTCACACATTATATCTGCATTTTGTGCTTTAACAAATGTATATGTAAATTGTAGAGTGTCCATCTACTAATATTTCAGAAGAAGAACCGGAACAAAAAACTGAAGTGCCTGAAGTAGTGCCTCTGAAACGGGACGATACATGGCGGAACTTGGCGCCAATCACCAGGGAATGGGACAAAGGGAAGAACAGAGGTCGGTATTTTCAAAATGTATCTCGTGTGAACCTTAATATGATATACACATATGCATGAAAATTCTAAGTACAGCATATTTTGTTGCTGACGTAAATACTATCTCATACTTCAGAGGTCAAATTCTCGGAGGATATCTATGAAATATTCGTTCGATAAACGTTTGTCTTGGAATCTCGGGAAGATTCAGGTGATCAGTCTAATTTACGGAAGCTAACGTTTATTACAGATGTCAATAAGAGCTACTTGGAGAGACGGCGGGACCAGAGACCGACTGAGTTTGCACCTCCAGTGGAATTCCAGCTGGACTCGTCTATGAAAGCAGCTCAGAACAGTCGACCGAGTCACTCGTTATCTACAAAACCAGCCGCCGCCCACACTCACAAACCCAGACTCACAATGAAAGCAGACGACATTGAGCAAGCGCTGAAGAGCATACGTAGTGAAACAGAGAAACAGGGAACTACTCCTGCCACAGAGTCTCCGAGCGTCGTGAAGCTAAATCAACTTCCCAGGGAAACCCCACCAGTACCCGTAGGTGCTACGATAGTAGGCCTCGAAGAAATACCTCTTCCCCCATCAGGGCCTACTGGTCCGACGACTGATACCTTGAATACAGTTCCTCCAGAGCCCGTTCTCACGACACCAGCCTGTAGTGGTAGTGTACCATTGACTTGTGCCCCTGTCTTAACTTACCCGGGAACCCTGCCGCAGACGACCGCAGCACATGGTGCTAACTCACAGCTGACGGTCGGCCCGGGCGTCGCCGTGCCGGACGCGGCCAACACGGGGACGTCATATACGCCATACGGTGTGCCGCATTGGCAGGACGTAGACACGACGCAACCTCCACCGGCCCTCCCAGCAGTGCCCCCGCCATTCACTCACCCTGCACCGCCAGCCCTCCCGGGGCCCCCACTATCCTCCCACCCTGGTGTGTCGACCCTACAAGCTCCGGCGGACCTTATAGAGTCACAGGACTCTGACATGTCGTCAGGCATGACGTCATGGACGTCAGACGCTGCTGTGACCACCCTGTACGGTTCCCCGGCTGAAAGCGCCGCCGATAGAGGGAGTTCACTGAAGCGCCACCTAGCGCCACAACCGGCACACTACAGCAGCGCGCCGAGCAAGGTGCAGATCGTGCGTCCGGCGTACGAGCGGGTTCACCTGCACCAACTGCCGCTCACCCTGCCCGCCCCGCCCTCCGAGCTCAACGTGCCCCAGTACAAGGCCCAGGACGCCGCGCACATCCCCGCCGCCTCCAGGGACCACAAACAGAACAGGAACATCATACATAAGTGGAAGACTCAGTTTGACTATAAGGAACCGAAATGAGTTTTATTCTATGTGTTCTAGGAACCTCAGTATATTGATGTACATGGATATTGCGGTAAAACAAAGAAATTCCTTTAGAATTAAAAAAAAACATACATGGAAATATTTATGTTCTTGATGAGTTCATTATTTCTATTCATCTAGGCACATACTTATTTGTTGAACTCGACTTTGACATGTTATTGAAATGGGGGATTACTGTGTTAGCTCCCATTTCTAGACTGCCCATTACCTGTGTAATAATGCGGCCTTTCAGGGATGATTCGGTACATGAAGAGTCAACTGTTATACATCATTTTGGCGTGTCTGCCAACATAAGTGTAAAGGTCTACTGCCCTGGTTCATGACCGACTTGAATGTCACACAATATGTCCTTGTCGGAAACAATCTATTAAAAACATTACTTGACGCCTACATCATCTATAAACACGCCTTTTATTGCTCGGCGATTCTTTGTATTATTTTCGAGAAAACGCCCCGAGATTGATTAGGCTGAAAATAAGGTAGTTCTAATAATGATTTTTAACCTTGGTGTGAAGCTCATACTTGGCTACCATCATTGTTAATATGTGTGTGGATCCATAATAGAATGTCATACAGCATTTTAGAAGTTACCAGGTTGGAACAAGCCGGAGTTCCCCCTAAGGTGGCTTGTATGTCCATGCTTGTAGAGATAATGATGGGAACAACATGCACATTAAGTGCAATTGAATTAACTGCCGCTATGGGAATATGCCTCCTCATTTCTCTATCGCTTAAATGTTTTAGTACAGCTAGACTGCAATACCGTGCTTCGAGCCTAAAAGTAATTTTGAAATCACTTACAAGATAAAACCTGCGGCCAGTAAGCATGCGTTCACACGTGCCTGTGTTGACTAGTGAAGGAAACACCATATGCAAATATTTCAATAAACTATGTTTATTTCAATGCCCGGTAAACAAATTGGAAAACAATCGGTGCTCTGAGATTGTTATATTATTTTTTGCAAGTTCACAAATAGACTAACAAGATAACATATATGACTAAACGTTGCTGGATATATCGGAGTGTACAGAGTGGCCTACACATATACATGTATGTGTAAAAGAAGGAAAATTAATCTCAGGTAGAATTCGTGCAGGATTTAATATCTGAAAAGTCGCGAATTATAAATACACCAGTACAATCCTGAGGACCGACATGTATCACATCACAAAAAGAAAAATAATTTCTATACAACCATACACAATACAGCTGAAAAGATATTGGCAGTAAAAAAAAGTAGGGACTTGGTACATTTAGGTAAGTAAACACAATCACGTAGTCATGGAATAAAACAAAGTATCATAACATGCAAGGTGGATACTGAGAATGTATTGCGATAGTAAGAAAGTAAATGGACGAAAGACATATTAAACAAATAACATGTGAAAGCCAACAGTTTCGCAGTGTCGATAAGGATATACTAGACATAAGGTGGATCCTTCACAGCTCCAGTTTGGAAGATAAGGACAGCGAATAACGTAGGCAAAGACAACCCCTATACACCTTCATACCCAGTGCATTACCCATACCAAAGTTGTCGTCATTATCGTCAGACAACAGACGGACAAAAATCCACATACAAGTGATTAACAGACTAGTTGTACCTTTTGATATATATAATTTTCTATAAAATTGCAAATATATATATTACTCTTCGACTTATTTCAACATGGTGATTGGAAGTATCCGTATTCCATATGGTTACATATATATGTAGAATTATGCATTGGTTATACATCTGGTCCAAAAGATTGCTATTGTAATAGCAGACATCATTCCACAGCATATATACAATAGAGTTTATGGGATCTATCAACGTTCCATTATTTCAATATAAACAAAATATGTCATTGCATCTTTTCTCATTTTCGGCACGTCATATCTTTGACGGACCTCTGACTTTTAGTTTCAGTTCCCGTTAGATATTCTAGGTTTAGCTTTACATGGATTTCACAACTTCTCGACTAATAAACCAAAGCTTTAAAATTTGCTCTCAATCTAGAATCATACTCTATCAGGGTGTATCAATAATCACAGCTTCCATACACTATCACGAAAGGTTAAAGGCAAGATTAATCAGCGCTGCAAAATCGTTCTCTCATTAGATATTATGTTACGGTACATATCCTTTTAAAATCAAAAGCTATAGACTTGACTGTTGAACTCAGCTGTTTAGTAACTGCATTTAAAAAAAAAAAAACCCGTCTCTATGGGGATTAATTACATTTACTCACACAAGGCTGTCATATCAAATCACTGTTTTTTTTAGTTGCTGTTTAATTAAGTCATCCCTTCTTATCACTTGACTTTTCAGCGGTTTGTTCATAATTCCTAGAAATCTAAGATACTAAAATAGAATAAATATGGCATGTAATGGATTTTACGCTCTCATGATATTGACGTCAGATGTAGCTGTATTTGTATAAAACCCAAGATACTAAGAACAGTTTCAGACATTTGTTTAAACTATTGCACACTTGACTCTTCTCACTTGGATATATATATACACAACTCACATTGGTCTGTCATGGAATTACCTGGTATTGATATTCTATCAAGGGGTATCTTGTAAAAAATACCTTTTACAACTTCATTCACAAAGTATACATCCCAAAGAGAAGCGGTAGGATATGACATAACTTGGTCAGTGTTGAAGGACTCTGTTTGAAATAACTGTGTAAGTATGCTGTCAATCTTATGGTAAGTGAGATAGGTAAGGAATGTGTAAAAGTATAAAGGTACCGACCACCTTGTGAGATAAACATTAATCATATACCTATTGCTCATCAAGAAGCTTTGCTAACGCCGAGAGCAGCAAATTCATTTCCGTGTCACTATCTTGAACGCTCTCAGTTGGAGAATCTTTCTTTTCTGGCCCATTTCGTATTTTCAGGTTTCCGGAAACCAATGCTTCTGACGTTATCATACGTTCAAGTTCAGACTCGTCCATTAACGTTGCCTTCTTGACCATGCTTGGTTGTCTCTGTTGTAAACTGCTCCTGGCCCTTGTGATAACGGTTGGCTCCTCCTCTGTACCATATAAGGTCATCCCCCATCGGATGAGCTTAGCCGGGTCGCTGGACACGGTTGAACTTTTAGGTGCCAGTTGATTGACCTCTAGCGTCCACATGCCCTTGGGATCCTCTCCCCAGTTGAGGACAGTCATAAAGGTAAAGTTAATACCGGAATCGTTGTCGTCCAGTGAGCGCGGCCGGAGGATTTCTGAGCGCGTGCCACTTGGAGAGATGAGGAAGATGTTGATATTACCTCTGTATGGGGCCTCGACCTTCAAATGCACCTCTACATGCTCCAGGTGTTTCACCTCATTGTCCTTGACACCTCGACAGCCGGACGTACTCAGCGTTTTGGTCAAGGGCTTCTCCGGGGTGATAAGACTACGAATACCAAGATCAAATACATGTTGGTCAGTTCAATACAATACCATTTGTGAGTTGGACGTGAAAGCGCAGTGCTGTCTCATTTATTATCCTACCCCTAATAAAAAACTCCATAGGCTTAACATTGGGTCACTGTATTCGGTCTGGAGTTCAGAAAAATGAAAAATATCGCTCTAGTGGGATACACTTGACAAATGACGTCATTTGTTATTGTAGAAGTAATTTAGACGGGCGGGGTAGGATAAATTCTAAACCAAACTCGAGTTAGTCATGTTATTGTTCATCACACTCCGGCAAGATCGCGTATTACTGCTCTCGGCTTCGCCTCACGCAGTAATATTGCGATCTTGCCGTCATGCGATAAACAACAACATGACTAACTCTTGTTTAGTTTCTCCATAATCAATGTATGGAATAAAATATCAGATCAAGGGATGGTGGTTTGAATCACATGTATTTGGATTGATATTGCATTGGGGTTGAATATGGAACCATGTTGAGACACATTACAAAGCTATGACCTAGACGATAAAAAAAATTCCAACACCGGGCATAGGTAAAAATTATTTTGAGTTTTACCTAACATCCATGTGAACGAAAAATTGGAACAAACCTAGACGATAAGGGCGATACAATGAATCGGACAAGCAAATATGTGATACATTGTATAATATATGGAAACTGGCTTACTGTCTTCGTACGTCAAAAATATGCGGTGAAATTATTGATCAGATACATCCCGATGCCGAAGGCAGAGGGATGTATCTGATTGATAATTTTACCAAGTATTTTGACGTACGAAGACAGTCAGCCCGTTTTCGTATTATTATATACCTAAAAATGGCGAAATTATAGCTCGTCACGTGATCACATACCCCGTACGTCACAGTGTGACGTACGGCTATACATACGTCATGGGTAGCAGCGGGCAGTATGTGTGGTTCATACGGCCATAGGTATATAATAATATAAGGAACTAAAATAATTGCAATCTAAAAAAAATCAAATCCCAAACCGAATTTAGCGAGATAATATATATGGTGGGATTGTTTGAGGTCACATAACAAAATCACTTACGCCTCAGTTTCATCTGGCTCGACCTCACAGACGTGCTGCTCGGGCACCGTACGCCACCGCTGTGCAACTTCCACCATCATACCGCAGTCCAGGGCGCCGAAACCGAAACGCGGGTTAAAGTGCCAGTTGGCTCCGTTGACAATCCAGCCCTTCTCCTGGCCATTGGGAATTCTGGCTGTCTGCACCACGATGTGCTGCATATCTCTCCATGTCAGACTACGGCTGGAATGAACACAGGAGCGCATTCTACTCAGTCATACAGTTGTCTACATATATACAATGTATACCAGCATTGTCGGAAGAAGGTCGGGGAAGGGCTGGGTAGGTTTTATGGTCTTGTATAAGACATCCATTTAAGGATTAGGATCACATACCAATTTGTTCCCAATTATCCTTGTATGAAACACATTCTATCAGACTTTTATAGGGGTTATTATATAGAATAAATGATTTTTTAATCAATATTGCTTCGTCTTATTGAGTGTTTTCTATGAAGTTTTTCGCATTTGTATACTGACAAATCAGATTATATTCAAGGGTATATAACTTCATCGACAATTCTTTTTCAATAAGTTTAACGTGAATAATGGAATGCCCACTGAAAACAGTAGAAACGAACAATCAAACAAAGCAGCTGATTCTTTGGTTGATAAATATAACTTAATAATCGGATAGAAGTTGGAATATCCTACAAGTGAGTATAGTTATCCCCCAAATTGGTTTATTATGTTCTTGGTTCACCTACTTTGCTTCCATAACCAGAGCAAAACATCCAGCAGCGAGCGGCGCTGCACTCGACGTCCCCTGAAACTCCAGCGTGCAGCCGTCTATGGGATCAGTTGTCACCTGAACAGCGATGGTATCTTTGGGTAATTGCATTAGGCATGACTTCAATCACATACCCGTTATTAAGAAGACATGAAAATAACACCGCTATAGCAAGCTGATCAATGTCCCCCGCCCCACGCCAAAAATAAAAAGATATCAACCAAATACTCATCAAGGACAACTCTACACCAACAGAATTAATTGATTGCTAATATAGATGTCCAAAATATCATCTTGATTTAGATACAATACTGAGATAAAATGAACGATATATGAGAAGAAGTTATCGTACATAATAACAATGAATAGGTTGCTCACAACTTTGATCTTGGGGTTGCGCTCTTCGAATTGACCAGGCGCCTTGTGGGAGCCACCAGTGAAGATGACAGCCATGGTGGACGGGCAAATCTCAGTGAAATAGGTACTGAGCCCCTCGTCCGAGATACAGCCTACAGACAGAGTGTAGATACTGGACACGTAGCCATCACAGCTACACGTATCGTTGTACATGCCACCGTTACCTGTGGCCCACACGAATATAGAACCCAGACCGCCACGACCCTGTAACGACAACAACAGCAACGGTATTTAAGTCACGTATCGTGAACAATATGCATTCGTAAGATTAATATATTTCTTAAACTAGCTGCGGGAAGTAATTTGATATAAAGACATACTGGAGGATACCGTTTAGTAAATGGCATTTGATAAAGGTACATAAAAGTTATTTGTCACTTAAACCATATTGGCTTTACCAACCCCTCCAACACACGGAAAGAAATCCAAAAAGCAATGGTTTGTCTTGACAATATCAAACAGAGCTCCATCTTGTTGATACAAAAACACCCTAAGTAATATCACCTTTGCACCAATTCAACTAGCTGCGAGATACATATATAAATGCGCAAAAGATCCTTCCTACATGACTTATGATACAATAATTTATGTTGTGGCAATAAAACTGAACATATTAAACGGGTAATAATTGGATTCAGTGAAACTATTTCATCTCATATTGACAGATGGATTTAAACCATGACATAATATTCAACCGTTTATCTTTTTGGGTAGTGTACAAACAGAATTATTTCAAATTGTACTCGATCAGACATTCTTACCTGAGTGACGCCTTTCTGAAGAGCCTGCTTACACAGTCTGCCAGGTCCCTCCATGGTTTTGCCGTTGTCTGTCGGTCCCCAGGAGGCACTGTATATTTGGACGAACTGGTTATTGAAATTCAGGGCCTCTGCCTCCAGGGCGTCCGTCACAGGTCCGTCCAGCATCTTCACTCCTGGAGATGGGGAGGTCAGGCAATGATAAAATGAACATTATTCCTAACAGTTATCTAAATACAGTCAGTTTCATCCAAATAAATCTATGGTTTCTTAATGCATTCAACATTTTTGATAAATTCCCTGACCCAAGATCCTTACAGACAAGCCTTGCATTCCAGAATTGTATGGGGACGCATGGACCCCCCCCCCCCCCCAATGTGTTTAGCCATGTACAAAACTATTATTTCCCAAACAGGTATTTACAGGTAATTGAGGATGGGTTGTGTACGCAAAGTGTTTGGGTTTGATTTCTATGAGTATGAACCACCTTTGTCATCTTGTTTTGCTGTATCTAGTAAATCCTCCTCAACCCACAAGTAAAGAAAATTCACAAGGACATTCTTAAATTGAGGAATAGTTACAATTTATGGTAGACGTTATCAAGTTATTACATTATCATTTAAACGCATCTTTCGTGTGGCATTTGAAAATATGCCAAGAAAACTACAACGAAAAGTCGACATGGTTGGCTCCCGCAAAAATACACCCTGCTGAACAACTTCATACATTTTTTTAATTAATTTTATTTCATTCTGTTGAAAACAGATCTTCCATAAAACAATTACTATTATCATTGCTATCATTATTTTTCTTCTCTTTTTACTTATTGCTATTATTGTTAAATCATCATGATTACAAGTTTACTTCGTTGTTGAATACTACACCCTCAACAGAAAGACCTTATGTTTCAGATATAGATTGGATGAATAACAAAATTTAATAAAAACACGAAGAATTCCTTACCTCCGATTTTACAGTTGAAAGCAATGCCTATGCCGCATACTGAGTTGTTGGCCTGTGCCGCCACCTCACCAGCACATCGTGTGCCATGACTTTAAATGATAAAACACAGCTATCATTAGACTGTTTATCTAAATCATAACTATGAACTTTAAGTTCATATTCATCCAGGTACAACGTCAATTCTAATCTTGATGGACTGACAATGTAATACAAATCTGTTTAGAATGTAGCGGTGAGCGGATGAGGCTGTGTGTTTCCTGCATACATGTGTACTTTGTTTACAAGAAGAATGGTGTACAATTCTTTTTTTTCTTATACATATTTTTGTATTTGCCAGATAATTCGCCACGTGGGCGGACTTCCATTATTTGATAATAGTATATTTGTCAGCCTAGGTATGCACATGTATCTTTCATTTATATATTTGTATAATATATAGAGAAAAAGAGCCTACAATGTAGAAATCAATTAAACATAAAGGGCCCACCTCAATAAGTTTCAGTATTTAAAGGCACTTAAACCTAAATGCTTACGTGTTGGAAGGATCCTTAAGGTTGGGCTTAGGATCACGTGATTTTCCTTTAGGGTCATTCAAGTTGGTGCTTGCTCTCGGTTCCTGTAGGTACAGATAGACGATTCTATCAAACTGAAATCTATTCCAGTGGCATAAGTCTATCCCATCTCATGAGATATGTGAACCGATGGCTTTTAATGTAAGAAATGGTATAACAAGGATAAATAGCTGTTATGGCATTGCCATAATTTCGGTTTTAGCAAGTAATGTATAAATGTTCATTAAACCGTAACGGGTGCAGGCCGCGTCTGGCGCCGTAGGGGTGAGCTATTTTTGTATTGGTCAAGGTTCCCTCTCCACACACACCCACGATGCCAGACGCGGCCCGCACCCGTTATTTTCGAGAAATATTGTTGTATATATAGTGCTGTTACTAACCTAACACAATAGTCTTTTATCGTTTCGATTGAGATTTTTTGTGTGAGTACTACTTCCTTTCAGTAACCGAATATAGTGGATTTCTATAACTCCACGGGTAGTGGTCATTGTGAGTATTTATATAGAACTGCATCGAGAATCGTATAAATAGACAATACTCCACGAGTTTGGCTGGGCCGCAATCGTCATCGAGGCGAAGCCGAGTGACGATTATGGCCCAGCCAAACGAGTGGAGTATTGTCTATTTTACGATTAGAGTGCGGTTCTGGATTTATCTTACCCCTTTCTATTGTTTAGATAACATCACAACTTCAGAATAATCAGAATATACTTAGCAAATCCACTATGCCACGGCCGTGGCGTAGTATTGTCCCTTTACCAGGGTGACCGTTGAGTATATTTTTCTAATGTTATTCCTATGGCTAAACTTGTACCAGGGGTGAGATATAATCTTACAGACTGAATGTAGTAGACTTACATAGTTTCGCTCGAGGTCCGGGTGAGTGTGATCCAGGCCGTCGTCCAGGATAGAGACCACCACTCCTTTCCCAGTGATCCCCTTCTTCCACACACACACTACATTCACGTCATATCCAACTGGACCTCCTGACTGACCGTGGTTGTCCTGTCACCGCAAAGAATCATAGAATAACTTTTGGTAAAGAAGTGGGATAACAAATACATTTGTGTAATTTCACCCACTAGATGGATTCATCTAGCACGTTTTTGGCAGCGGACATGTGAGTAGACATGGTTGATGATATCAGTGTTACTTCTATTAGATCTATTCTAATTGTAAAATCCCCGCTCTTTTTGTTAATTATGGAAGAAAAAAAAAAACAATTCTAGCAGAATGCTCGACTATTTTGCAGTAGCTTTTCACAAGTGCGACTATGATCAGTGAACAACGTTCCCGATAAAAAAAATCCCGGTGAATGAAGTTTTATTGCGTTGTAAATTCTAAAGTCAATCGCTCTGGTCACTAGTGTATACCCATAAAATCAAGTTTAATAACGGTCAAGGATGTACATGCACATGCATATTGATAGTAAAGTAATAGGAATTGGAGAGTAATTGTTAAATTGATCTATAATTTTATCCGCGACGACCTCTTCCGGACTTTGAGTGAACTTCCTCGGATGACGTCACTATCCTACCTCAGTCGGGTGGCGCGCTTCTTCAAAAGAAGAAGCTACTTTGCCCACAGTTTTCTCATAGATAATAAATTGTATTACCTCCATTTCAGCTTCGCGTGAGTTAATTATTTTCTTCCATCGTTTAGATTTAACAATACAAGAACCAGACGATGCATTATATATCATACGAACAACTGTACCCCAAAAGATGTGAATAGAGATTTTTGAACACAAAAGATAAGTATTTGTATTCCGAATTCCATTCTGCTATAATTAGATCTTTAAAATTTTAGAAACTAAATTACATAACGAAATAAAACTACACGATTCATAAATGTAATTTACGAAAGAAAATGGAATTGATGCAGACAACCGCGTGTGGTAGAAATAGAGCATGACGAGAGTGGAGTGTCTTATCTGATACATTTGTCCAGTCGTCTATTCAATACTTACAAGGTACCATTGGTCGGGGTAGAGCGGGTCTAAGAATTTAGCGCCACACTGGTTTTGTTTCTCGGAGAAGGCGCGGGTATGAACCTTGTCATTGTCGTGGTTGAAGCGCTGGTAGACGGATGGGTCCCTGTAGTGTCGGATGGGCAGCTCAAGTTGCTTGTCGTGGATGATGACCCGGCGAGCAAGTTCGAGCAGCTCACTATCGGCGTCTTCCTGAGTCCTCAGTCTAGATCGGCGGTTGGGAAGTGCCCCACGTTTCTCACGTTTCAACAAACGTTGTTGTTCCACATACTTTACCTAAATGGAGAAGACAATTTTACATCAAGCGACCATGTCTATCTGGGCAAGGTCAATCAATAATGTAACTTGTGGCTTGTGAACCCTGGTTGGGGGGAGTGTGTCATTTGTTTGGTAATATTTCGTTGTGATTTCACCCATTCAATCTGCAACCGAGTTGCATTGTTCTGCGTTCTGTATATATTTGTGTAAGATCCATATATATCCGCTAGTTAGTAGAGCAATTGCATAGGCCTATATCCCTTATTGTTTCAAATATAAATACACCCATACGTGTTATATGCACTTCTTGTGATCGCTAGTTTGAAACCAACGCCATGATAGCAATTGTTGAATAAATACAGACTTTTGATATGCTTAAATGGGTAGAGACGAATTTTTTTCCGAAACGCTCGACGACGTCGAACGGGAAGAGTTTGTCAACATGGGTAGAGACGAAGCAATGGTTTGTAGCGATTTATCCCATAGGAAAAGTAGGAGCACCCGCCACAGCACGAGCAAAATGTCAACTATAATCATATGCTGTCCAGAAGTTTTAAGATGGACCTGATAAAGTAATATCATACACAAAGGAATACCACTCACATTTGGATCCTTCTTCAGTAGTTCCAAAATATCATCAGCACTTCGCTTATGACGGTGTGCCACTTCCGGGTGTTTGAATACATAAATGTTCCCAAGTTGTGTCAGCTATATAGAGAAAACATACAATTATTCACAAGTGTCACTCACTGAGCCAATATGGTTCATTTATACAATATAAACAATTACGGCTGATGTTATAAACACATATGATATAAAAAGATAGTTGACATTAGAACGTGTAATTTGGAGATTCTTGGCGGGAACCTGTGCGCTCTGCATAAGTAAGGGGTGGCATTAGACTTGCTCATGTCTTTGATCATGGACATAAGTAAGAGATAGAACTATTTTGCAACGTTTGTACTTCCCATAATTCCTGAGAAGCCAAGGAATCAGCGAGGAGGTGTGGAGTAGGTGGAGGGGTAGGAGGGATATGCATAGGAGAAGGGACTGAAGCCAGTCTAGGGTAGACTATATACAAAAGCTACCTTCAAGAGGACACCTGTCTACAAATGATAGAGTGTTTATGTTTGTTTATATGCGCCATCCTAAAAGGATATACGGCATTTTGTACGCAACAAGCAATGCATTTCCAAAGGCAATTCGTACGGAGAGGGGGAGTCTTTGCATTTGAATTTATGTATCAGAAAAGGTGTCGACTTGTTAATGAGTAATTTTGTATGCATATGAAAATCTATGCACACGGGTCAGCCTGTAGGCTACGTATGAGGCAGCATGTGTGAAAGAAAAAACATATATTGGTTAAGAAAGCTGTCTGTGGATAATGAGCAATTATTTTTGTAATATGACGCTCTTGAATTATCATTCATTATAGACGACGGACACTTGGCGCCCTGTAACCTATATGTATGACAATCTTATGTTACTGCATAAACTTTACCCGATGGACTTTTACATGTCACGGTATTAACTGACTGTAAAAGGCTATCAAGAAACATAACGCGTTCCAGGTAATCTATGTCAAAAGAGTGGTCTATACGTAGAAAAGGCGGGCATGTAGCCAACACAAGGCCTTCCAAAAGATCCCGCACGAAAGGTAACGTCTCACCCAGTTACATGTCACAAAAGTTACCATTATATTACCATTAATCAAAAATAATTATATGTATACTGTGTGTATGAAAGGAAAGTCCGCGCAAGGTTGAATTATGACAAACATATGTTTTTACATTTGACACCATGTAATCTTCAGATTTTTGAGAGTGGTCTCTAGACAACATCACCATCAGGAGCGTATGTTTATAACGGAAACCAACTCATACCTTATTTATCCGCTGACATCCCAATTTTATCTAGATATGACTATCATTTGGCTCAGGGTGACTTTTTAATATTCCATGACCAATTCACTTCATCGAGTATATATGGATATTATCAGAAATTACTATTGCTCTTAAATATGCATAGCAAATACGAATATAGAGCATCACTATTTTTATAATACACAATATATACACAGAGATGAAAGTCAGGAGAGGGAAAAATCGGAAATTTCAAACATTTATACAAAAAGAATCATTTATAACATTATTTTGTAAGAGAATGGCTATAAATCTATACATAGTCTAGTGTTGCCGGTGTATATGAAATGTCAGATTCATTCCGTCATTTATCGGAAAACTTGCATCCCTGTATACATAGATAGACTTAAGGTGCAGTCAATTAATACATGTATTTCCCAAAATGTTACACTTTCATTATTCTTATTCTAACATATTTTCACAACCGAAGCAACGGCTATACATTAAGACATGGCAGTCCGGTACCCACCTCACGTTTGATTTTACAGCCGTGTACACCGGCTACCAGATCAGCAATGTCGTCATCACCGTCAATATCCACAGCGAATTCGTTGGTATACACCCATTCTGACTGTGGCGACGCCGACAGTAGCACAACCTGGACCAGGCTGGCCACCACCAGCACCGCCCACATCACACAACCTGAAACAGCGAGGGAAATATATATAGACACCTGGTTACGATTACATGTATAATGAGAGCGTGGCAAGGGAGACAATGGTTAGGTTAATGTTATGCCCCTTCCCATCAACCCAGAATAAATGAAAATAATGGGTCTAGAATGGAGGGTCTTCATATTTATAGGCTTTATACAATTTTATATTTCCATGGAGTTCTGCAGGGGGTCCACAGGTCATACTCTGTAGTGAAAAAGGAAATTTGTACACAAAAATCCGGTCTGTTAATGGTGAGGAGGATCCAGAACCCTGTCCCTATATGTATAGGTCACTGTTTATTATTCATTCTGTGAATATATATTTTTATTTATTAGTGAAAAAGCAGTTCTGCTCTCAGGCATATCTTCCACTGCAATTGTGCAGTCCAGTACATCAGTACATCGAAGTAATCCAATAATCCAATAGTTTATCTTCAACATGTACATATCTACAAGAGAACAGATGAGTGGTGGTGAAAAGGATGAATAGATATAGTCATAGGTATACCTAGTAGTCCTGAGAACAGTCGTGCCATTACAATTCGTAACGAGACATTTTGAGCTTGATCGCTACCTTGAAATCATTGACTGTTACTACTTTTTGAGTTTCTTCATTTAAAGAATCTCAAAGTTGTTAACCTCTGAATTCAGTCTATCTCTGGAATAAGCCCGTCTTAGCTCTAACATTCCTAAGTTTGACCTTCGACAAATTTCGGGTGTTTCGTTATTTTTCTTGTAACAGGCTATCATTCTTTGACTTTACCAGCTACATATCCCTTCTTGTATCTAGATAATATATTTTCAACTTCTTATGTAGATCGTCTATCATTCATACCTGGCGAACCAACTGTCCCTTCTGCGGATTGACTCCCTATCATTCGTTCATGCAGGGGTAGCAGGGACTAGTAAAGGACCTGATGTATAATGAATTAAACTTCAATATCCTTGAAACTGATTCCTAGATTGGGGACTCCAAAGCAGAACTTGTTTTCCATCAGTGGATTATTCCATCGACCACGTAAACACCAACCAATGCTAGCACTACAAACCGTATCCTATCCCTCCTGGTACCGAATTTAGGTGTACAACTGCATGGCATTCAACACTATAACATTTAGGTACAAAAGAAAGAAACAACAGATCTCAAGACCAGAACATACCCCGTGGTGGCTGTGTACTGTTGGGTCACGACATGGTAGAACAGACTATAAATGCTTAGTGTGCGCTTTTCCACGAACAGAGGGAAATTTCAAAGACTTCTATATTGACAGGTATCTCATAGTTTAAAATTCATATACTGATGACAAGTACATTGAGCCCACAATGACAGTAAGGTTAATATGTAACAAGTAAATATACTTTCTGGGTTAAATATTGTTCATTTTAAAAGAGTTTCAGTAGACGAGGCGATATTAAAACTTGATATTGGTACAACCGATGCTTGTTTAATTCAGGAGGTACTCTGATACAGTACACAGTTGAGTAAAAAGGAAAATAAGAACAGAGCGCCACTCCCTAATGGCCAGTTTTACAGGACTGTCACCCCATGCATGTACATGTATACATGTACATGTATATCTTACGGTGACGTATCAAAGAGGTGTAAGCCTGTCTTACACCGTTACATGTAAATTGTAGGAAGTATATCATAACATGTATACACCATAGACTGAGAAATCAACTAGATATTCACCAAAGGGTGAATTTCTACAATCCACAACCCAATATTGTATCATTGTATATCTCATAAATAAGTGAAAAGAACATAACCAGAATGCTATGGTTAGGAGTGCAATCATAGCATTTATTATATAACTATGCAGTATATTTGATGATTACGTACTCCTGCTCCCTATGCAGTATAAATTAGCAGGGGTTAAAACATTTCTTCAGATATTGGGTACAATCGCCGGATAAAAATATAAAACGCTCTTCATGTTTTATCAAATGCAGATCCTAGGATCTTGATAGCCGTTAAATGTCATTAAAGTGTAGGTGGAAAAAATTTGTATATCAAGTTTATTACGACGTAAAGTGTACTACATATTTTTAAAGAAAACACCACGAACACAAACTGAGGGGAAGTGCAATATCCATTATCAAATAGAAGAGCGTGGTGTCCCGATACTAATGCAGAGGACAAAAGTAAGCGGTTGGCAATACAAGAAATGGGCTAAAATATGCTACTTAATTCCAATTTGGTGGTTAGGTAGGTAGATGGATGGTTGGTCAGATTGGTAGATAGATAAATTGGTTGTAAGGTAGGTTGGTGGGTAGGCAGAATGATAGATAGGTAGATTGGCGGTAAGGTAGGTTGGTTTGTTGTGGGATGAGTGGGCAGATTGGTAGATTATAAGTAGGTTGGTGGTGAGGAAGGTTGATCATTGGGTGGACAGGTTGGTGGATGGGTAGGTAGGTTGGTGGATGGGGAGGTTGATGATAAGGTAGGATGGTGGACGGGCATATTGGTCGTTAGATACGTTAGTGGGGTTGCAGATTTGTAGGTGGTAAGTCTGGAGGTTGGTGAGTAGACATGTTGGTGGGTGGGCATGTTGTTGGGTAGGCAAGTTGGTGAGGAGGCAGGTTGGTGGGTGAGCAGGTTAGTGAGTGGCTAGGTTGGTGAGTGAGCAGGTTGGAGTGTGGACAGGTTGGTGGGTGGACAGGTTGGTGGATGGGCAGGTTGGTGGGTAGGCAGGTTAATGGGCGGTCAGGTTGGTCAGTGGGCAGGTTGGTGGGTGGGTAGATCCGTGAGTGGGCAGGTCAGTGGGTGGGCAGGTTGGTGGAGGCAGGGCGGGTCTGCGGGCTTGGAATCACTGGGAATCTCCCTGAACTACTTCGCAATGAGAAATATTTAATTGAGATACACTATATAAATACCGGCTTCAAAACGTTAGTATTCCAGAATATATGCGCATATGCGGACATGTGAATGTATACTGAATACGTTCATTGCCGTATACATATATATAACATACATGAACAGAATGTACATAGATATACGTATCCATATTAAAGCCATTTCTGTATTATGAATGAATATTTTGCTCTTCTGATATAAGAACAAATACCCACCATTATCCCTTTATGTAGAGGAATACTGCGGCTATATGTAAACCGTTCTATATGATTAGTCCGGGAAGACATTTATCTTAAGCATATCACAGCATAGAAGCACCATAGAGATAAACATCCGCAGCTATCGGATATCACTTCTTTGAGAAGATGCCGGATTCGGTCTCAAAACGATTAGGGTGCGGCGGCATCCACGCCAAACAAGAACAAGTTCCAAGTAGCATTTATAAACGTAGGTCACCGTTCTGTAGTGATATTGTAGGAAAATATAAGAAGAAGCCATATCCATTGCTTTTTTTGTATAACCCGATACTGGTGGTTTCTAAATTCGAAGGGAAAAAATCTAGCAAAATATCATGTGCGCCTATAACACCAGGGGCTGATGCTGAGAGCATAATATCGTCCGGCCTCCAAGCAGGTCAAATTTACACAAAATAACCCATACCCATATTGGTATACTGACATCACGACCTAGATGTGGAAATGCTATGGTACTGATAATGATTATCAATCATCACATCGTCTATATCTGTGTACACTATGCACTTTGCCTTCAGATATAATAACAATCCGTCCTTGTAAATAGAGCTGAACCGTAATATTTGCATACATTCCGTGGGCCTAGCATATATACTACCACTATTTAGTCCTATGTACATGATTTATGAAATCACAAATATCTCCTGGTCAGGTATAGACATTTTCTTTTAAATAAAGAAGCCCATTTTGTCTATTGCAATACATTTAGTTCGAAGTGTCCATCATCAGTAGACTCATCGAGAGCAAACCCCCTCAATATAGCAGAGAAACAACATACTTTTCTCGTGGGGATTGCATAGATCAACCCGTTGTATGTTGGGCAGTTCTCTTAATGGCTAAACCTATCTGCATCGTAAATACCAACTCTCGTGGCCCTTTATCAAGCTTTATCGTGTAATAATATATAACCTTTTTGGTTGTATATGGATATGGAATTATCGTAATTGTGATACTAGCTTGGACTAGAATTATTATTCATCAGACCAGCTGATAATGTGAGTGATCATGGAGTGGTCCAATAAACCTACACCTACACGTAGAACACCTACACATTATCGATAACCTCAAACAGGTTGAGGTTTATATATACATAGGATATTTCTCTCTATCCCATGCATACTGCTATTCTCCTTTTGTTTAAACAAGAGAGTAACTTTGAATTGACAAAGCAACTCCAATATTAGCCAATATAACCAGCCGTCTTTTCAAACCGGGTAGTTTACAGTCAGCCCCCCATCATGAAAAAAAACCACAAAATTTTTGCTTGATAAACACATACCAAGTTATATTGTGATTCATTCCCACGTTACCATCTTACTCTAAAATTAAACTGTGGTGTGGATTTAGAGGACCGTATGGATATGAGGGCGTGAATATTTTACCTATTTCATTATGTATACACATGTACTATACATGCCATTGCTGCATACAGGGAGATTGGTCCACTGTGATAATCCAAGGAATATGCATTTCAAGATGTAGTTTTCAAATAGCGACTTGGCTTAATATCTCCATATGGTTGAAGACACATTGGTAGGTCTTCACCCCGGGCACTGAGAATGACAGGCAAGCATTTCCGGGATGGACCTGAACACTTGACCCATGTTGGTCTGGAGACCCATGTGATTGTGTATTCTACGCTCATATACTTTGATTACTTAGATAAGTGTAGCAAATTCGTTTTTTACCCGCTGAACCTTCCGACTAATTTACCCAAGGTTGCCCTGTTTACACTTGAGAATGCCATTGACATATTATAGTGCAAGTCTCCCATAGACCGCAGTGGAGTCAAACACTGGGGTGCATACATGTACAGCCTCTGGCCCTGGCCTCTGGCATGTCCTCAACACTGACATAAGGGGTCTTTGAAACCTACCTGCTGACCCTCCCAGCTATCTGGTGATTGATAAGGATCCGGTAAAACTCCAGAGAAATGTCCAATTTCAAGGGGCCCAGTGGCCACTCCGTTCTACTGTACTTTCTGGGCAGTGTGTCTCATGCGTCAGTACGCAGAGACCGTGTCATGAGAATCTGTATGGTGGACGTGTTTGTCACACACGAACCGTAGTTCTATTCTGGGCCAGTCCCCTCTTAGTGGTGCTGTGGGCGGGTGTCAGGGGGAGGGTGCATGTGACGTACTTATCGAAGTAGGTCATTGGTGTGTGAGATCAAAACCGTGACTGTCACTGAAATTGAAGAAGTCAGAAATCAATTTCAGAAAGCCCACATTTCGGCATAATGAAAGTGCTTTTCTTCTCTATATGTAACAATTCTTATCATGCATCCGTAAGATTACTAAATATATTGTACAACTTAGAAGATTGTGGCCTGCTTGTCCCGATATTTTATGCTTGGTCAGCAAAGCACAAACCACAAATATCAGGCACTTGCCTTGAGATTTGGTCGTTTCACCGGCGTGAACGTCACCACTCTTTATCCGTATGCTATTAGGTTGTTAGAAGGTTGGTTGTTTGCGCGGTCTACGTAGCAACAAGCGTGAGCTTATCACATGGAGATCGATCGGTGAGATAAGACAAATTAGGGGAACTTTTTGCATGTAAATAAATCATATCTACTAGATATGCCGCGCTTGTGTATTAACCAATATCGTCTCCAAATTCATGAACTTATCTGACTGAATATCACAACGATTCACTTTATTCAATATGGATGAGAATATTTGAGGTGCTTTCCCCCAAAGAATTACTTCACACTAATTGGTCGGGATCCAAAAGCGGGTGGGGCTCGGTAAACCTATTGGTCAGGTTCAGAAGAGCCGACTGCGATAGGGCGTTATTCAACATCATTGTGACCGACTGAGGAGGTTTAATGGACATGCGAGGAGAACAGAGTGGCGCCACCTGGCGCTTACCAGAGGCATCCCACGCTTCCCGGAAACAGCGCCATCTAGCGTATCGCGGCCGTTGTGACGTCATGCCGCACGCTCATCAAAGACTCCTTTGAACATTTTACGTTATCCTGCTACTTCGCTGACAAAGTATAGTTTTCGCGCATTTCCGACTTCTGAAAATGCCTCCGAAGAAAACGGCCACGGCCAAGACTCAGAAAATATGCAAGAAGACATTGGCAGGAGAGAATAAGACGGTCAAGATGGATAAGAAGATCAAAGATCTGAGTCGCGAATTGCGAGCTATGAAATCTGCGGTAATGGCCGTCACCCAGGCAGCGACCTCTAGGCCCCAGGCGGCAGCCTCGTCCCCTAGGCCTATAGCCGAATCTATGATGACAGTCCAACAAGGTACACCATCGACGCCTACGGGTCCCCCGATGCGGGGATTTAATTTTCATCGACCTGCTACAACGGTTAGTGCTGCTCCAACGGTTGCAAACAACGGTTTCGAAGCTTCCATGTTGTCTCACCCCTGGATCCCCAGGGACGCTCCCAGCCTAGGCGTTCCATATCACGATCAAGCCATCGATGATCAAGTTCGTTTACTGCTTCAATCAACGGCTCATTTTCTACGGCCAAACAGAGGTAAATTCATAATCCCGTGCCATTATGTTTTATTGCCCAGCCGTAAGGATCAAGTGAACTTGGGGACCGTTAATTTACAAGAGCATATCTGGGGGATCCTCAGCATCGTGGACGATGCGGCGGTGCCCCCTATCGTCAAACCTCACATATTATCCCACCTCAGGGAGGTTGTCGAGGACTGCCTTGATTATGATTTCGCAGCCGTTCGCCGTTGGAGCGAAGAAATATTCATACGGGTAGCGGAAGGTCGTTTCGCCCGGGGCTGGGAGGATTCCGAGCAAATTCAACATCTATGCACGGCCATCTCCCGTTCTGAGAGTTCCAGGGTTTGCCGCGCGGTGGAGGCACCAGCAGCAAAAGAGAAAAACAAATCACTGGGCGCCTCCCCAGCCCACCCCCCCTGCAAAGTGTATAACAGCGAAGGGGGGTGCGCTGTCACCCCCCCTCACTCCACAAGTGGGGGAACGGTAGTTCACTGTTGTTCATACTGTTTTGACAACTTTGGCGCTCACCACGCTCACAGTTTCGTGGATTGCCGCATAAGGGCCCGGCACAAGGCCGGCGGCGGCAGTCACTCGTCTAGTACGCCCTTTCGCGGGCAGGCAGGGGGACGACCTGCCGCTTCCAACAACTCAGCTTAGCTTCCTACAGCAGGGGGAGCGTCTCCCGGGGGAAGGGGCGGACAACCCCCCCCCCCCCCCCCCCCCCCCGGCAAGTCCATCTGATGCTCTGCCGCCGATGTGTAGCGCCCCCCCCCCCCCTCGGACGAGTTTTGTGAGTGCTTCCCCATGGAGGCGGCGCTTTACAATTCTATCCAAGCTGGGGGGGAATACAACTATCGAGCTGCTCATTGCGAGGTCCCGTCGGGCCTACGGGTCAACCGTTGGGCCAAACTCCTCTTTCACTACCACGACACCGAACTGTGCGATTTCCTCCGCTACGGGTGCCCGATAAGCTTCAATCAGGCCCGTTGGCCTCTCTCCACGTTCAACAACCACGCTTCAGGGAGGTCCCAGGGTGCCGCGCTTGCTGCTTTTGCCGCAAAGGAGCTCAGTCACGGGGGGCTGACGGGCCCTCTCGTTCACCTCCCGTTCGACCAGTGGACTCAAGTGTCTCCTCTTCTCACCCGTCCCAAAAAGGGGGGGGAGGGGGTTCGTGTGATACTGGATTTATCCTTCCCACCTGGCCAGGTGGTCAACGATGCCATAGCCCTCGGCTATTACCTGGGGTCTCCAGCCGCTTATACTCTACCCGGAGTCGGGGATTTGATCGAGGAGATTCTCGCAGTGGGCCCTACGGCTCACGTCTGGTCCGCGGACCTCTCCAGGGCGTATCGCCAACTACGGATCGACCCCATCGATGCCCCCCTACTGTGCTTCCGTGTGGGGGGGGTCTTTCTACGTGGAGCGATGCCCCCCGTTTGGTTGCCGCACCTCCTCCATAGCGTGCCAACGCACATCGAACGGGGTTGTCTACATGATGCGCTCCCGTTCACAGCATTGTCTCGCATACCTGGACGACTTTGCAGGTGTTGCCGCAGGGAGGGGCGCCTCTCAGGAAGTGTACGACCACTTTCTGTGGTTGGCCGACCATCTGGGCTTGCAACTGGGCACCGAGAAGTGCCAGCCTCCGACACGCCGCCTCACCTGGTTAGGGTTCATGTTGGACATCAACGCGTCCACTGTCTCCATTCCTCCCGGCAAGCTCGCAGATGTCCTGGAGGTGTGCCGCGAGTGGGGGGGGGGGGGGGGCGCTCGCACGCATCTCGCCACCAGCTCCAGTCGCTTCTCGGCCGTCTCGTCCACGTCGGCCACTGTGTCCGCTACGCCCACCGTTTCATGACGCGGCTCTTCTCGGCCCTATGGGCATCTCAGGGAGCCACAGTCATCTCCGTAGGACGGGAAATGCACGCGGACATTGCATGGTTCTGCGCTTATGCGACTATCACAGATCTCTTCAGTATTGGTTTGTAAATTGCAGGCACCCCTCTCGACCTACACGGTATCACACAGTATAAAATACAAGCCCAGAATGAACAAAGGTCCCAAACTGGTATAAACAGTATAATGTCAGAAAATTTTATACCAAGCTGGAAGTCTGAAACATTATAAGAGATAGGGTGCCATGGCTACCGAAGATGACCAGGTGCCACGACGCTGTAAGTCTGCGGCCGGCATGCCATGAGAGTGGAAAAATTGGGCACCCCCCCTCCGGAACGAGTGAGGAGTCACCTCGTTCGCGTGGGGGAAACCAACTCGTTGCAGGAGGCAACGGACGACCGCGGTAAACTGAGAGGCCGGAAACGGCTCCGCCGGTCGTAACAGGAACATGGGGTCCAACGGCCACGCGGGGGCGGCCGCTATATAAGATCTCCATGCCCTGACGGGGCACAAAGCCCGGTCATCGGAAGGTTCCAAAATGATAACGGCCGGAGGGCGGCCGGGTCCGATGGTCTTAGCTGACCGTACTGTGAGAGCTAAACGGCCGTCCTGGAGGACCGCATCGGCGCACAAAAGCGCGTGAGATGATTTGCGCCTCCCCGGTGGTGGAGCGAAGAGATTTGAAGCGCGGAGGAGGCGTTCTGTCATACCTCTTCACTAGGTAATAAAATTTACCAAATGCCTTTGACGAGTTTTTGGTCATTGTGACCGACTGAGGAGGTTTAATGGACATGCGAGGAGAACAGAGTGGCGCCACCTGGCGCTTACCAGAGGCATCCCGTGCTTCCCGGAAACAGCGCCATCTAGTGTATCGCGGCCGTTGTGACGTCATGCCGCATGCTCATCAAAGACTCCTTTGGACATTTTACCTCCCACCCACCCCACAGTTTCTACTAGGGAGTATCAAATTTTCTGACATTATACTGTTTATACCAGTTTGAGACCTTCGTTCATTCTGGGCTTGTATTTTATACTGTGTGATACCGTTCTGTCATACCTCTTCACTAGGTAATAAAATTTACCAAATGCCTTCGACGAGTTTTTGGTCATTATATAAACTAGGAGCAAATAGAATGTTCACTATTGATGAATGAGCGTGCAATCTTAAATGGATAACAACTAAAGGTTTGGGTTACATTCAGTCTATGGATCGTTTTCTATAACCACTTGCACTCAGTAAACTTGCCTTTTCTGTAACTGCCTGAGCCTGTCTTTAGGATCCAAACATATCAAACACCAGTAGGTTAATGAGGTATTTCGGTCTTGAGTCAGCTGGGCATGCCTCTAAGACACTCAGACACTGTCACCCTACTTCATATCCAATAGCACAGCGAATAGCACGCATATAGTGATGGGATAGATTTTTCGTTGATCCTACGTTGAAGATCTTTTCAAATCGAGTATGGTCCAGCATTTTCTTCAAGGCATTTTGAGCATCAATTGCAAATACATACAAGCGGCGTGGCATGGATGGTAACAAGCGGACCAGAATATCTATAGTTCCAATAGAAATCAACAATTTAGTAGAGTATGGTTTATATAGTCAAGTCAGTCTTGTTGGAAAGTGGACAATGGTGCCGCACCGTTTTGAAAATCCCCGACCCTCCCATGCATGGTTAGTAATAGCCTTCCATGTGGCTCATTCCGATGATGGTTAACTAAGTGCTGATTCCACCAGACTAAGATTTCATCGAAAAAAAATGAAAAAGAGAAAATAACATATGATGATGATGATAATAATAATAATAATAATAATAATGATGATGATGATAATGATAATAATAATAATAAAAATAACCCGCAGACACCGTATTGCTTCTTCCTCTTCCATTTGTTTGTTTGAGTAATTTAATGTCCAATTTGTTCAATTAGACTTCGTTTGTCACGCTACCTAACGTTAGGAAGTATGCCAGCGGTCGCTTTAGATTTCCCATCAAAATTCGAGGCCTAATTCGTTGTAATGTTGGATATACACCAATAAAGCCCATTATCTTGTTCCATACTGTATCTAGACCATGGTCCACCCGTTTGCTGAGCCTCTTCACAAAGATACGGCCCATATATATATGATGTAGGCTTACGTTTCTTCTGTGCAACACAGTAAATAGATGTCACAATGAGACATGACCCCCCCCCCCCCCCGCATGTGTGGTTCGACCTGTAAAGCAGGCGCACATTGGTTCATATTCCCTGAGAATGCGATTGATTTGAGGATCTGTCAGGAAAAAGTATGTTAGAGTAATCAGTTGGGTTAAAATGGGATGTGCGTTGTATACCACATATCATATAGAACACATAACAGAGCATAAGTCACTTATACCTGAATACAAATACACAGAACTCATGCCCTGGTAGAAACTCACTTTTAGAAAATGTTTTTTGTAGGGGCGAAAATGTGTGTTTCTAGTTATATAGACCCCAAACCAAAGTAGGGCGTGGAGATTTTTCTTTACCCATTACATCAGTTAGCATCAATATTGAAGTAGGTACATGGGGCTTTAATCCACAATTCACCGCTACACGACCATAAATAATTCTTCTCAAGATTGTCAGGATATGCTCAATTGTAGCATTCACTTTTAATTGTAGCATATTTTGGCTGGTCAAATTGAATAATAAGCTTGTATTCTTTAATAGGATTTCCCTACAAGACCCCGGGGGGGGGGGGGGGGTCGCCTTATTCTATACGCGAAAGAGGCTAGGGAGAATGTAAGTCAGCTCTACAATGTTTTATTCATGGGTTATGGGTGACCTACCATAGTTCTTTGGCTAGGATTCTTGTACCAAATGATTTAAAATCTTATAAAACAATACGCCTTGTCCGAGCATTGTATGAGCAAAGGTCCTCGTTCTCCTTCGTACAGGTTATTCCATGCACGCTCGACTCCTTAGAATATGGCAGAGCCTTTCTACCAAGTGTACTACCAACATCCCCCAACACCAAATATGTAATAGGCCTTTTTCCGCAGGCCGGTGTCGCACCTTATCTGGTTGGTTACGCAATGCCTGCAGCCAAACATACCCCTGGCAACGCATTCTTTAGCCTTGGATCATTCAGTATATGAGCGTAATACTTTCATAAGGCCCGTGTATATCATTTTCAGAGAAATTCCAATGATTTCATCGTATTCTATGGTATTCCAGCTCCAGTTTGATGTATCATACATGTATATCACTTCAATGATACTATAGATATAGGTTAGATAACACAGGGACACCAAAACTGAATATACAGTAATACATTGTACATTGGCAGGCCTAGCTATAATATGCTTATCTTTTTCGAAGCTGAACCCAAGATAATTAGCAACTATAAAGTTTAGACATCCCAGACTTGTTGATACAATACCCTTGCTTGCTCCAACAATTTAATCTGTCAAAAAACAACACTCCTGCAATCACACCCATCGTTCACACTTTAGGTGTAATTGCTGTGTGCCTCTATATGAACACCGCTGGAATCGCGGTGTTTGTCCGAGCGGCCGCGTTACTAGACAGTGGGCCGTTAGGCGGCGCTGAACGGCAACACCTGTATTCTAATATCACAGAAGACAACCCCACCTGGTGGTGCCATCTCACGGGTCACACTGGAACTCCCTGTTAGTCCCATCCAGGACAACCCAGGAAGCAGGGTTGGTTCTGTGATATATAGGCTGACAATTCGATAATACGAAAAATGGCAAGGGGCAATCCATGAAGTATGGATGGAGTGAGGGAGATGGGGTTCCAAAATTTTGTACACAGCCCTTCTTTGACCCATTCATTACTTGTCCCTATGGAAACAGGTTGATTAAATATCTGTGAAAATGTTATAGAGCACATGATAAACTCACGAAGACGGTCATTTTGATGTGCCACATGTCTATATTTGTTGTAAAAAGAGTATTTCTATGGACTTTTGTTCTATTTATGGCTTCCATTTTGAACTTTGGCTTATAGCTCAAATTCCCAACACTTCCCAGAGGTTGGTCCCAGACAGAATGAAAGAGCAGAAAAAAATGACCCAAACAATTCCCCAAAATTGGTAGGCTTTAAATCATTATAGTGCTGGTGAAATGACCCCCAACTATTACTAATGCCGTTTCAGTTTTGAATCAACTCGAGTCGAAACCAGTGGCTTTATGTTGTTTCTCTAACGACGAGTTATAATCTGTGATTCATAATCATAACTATTGATTGATCTTTCGTTTATTATGGCCATAGGACTTTTATCTAGTATCAATACACACCTTCCACTTTTAAGAACACAGGCTCTAAGAAATCAGAAGATATGAAATGATCTTTCCAGGAGGCTTTTCCCAGTTGAATGTGAACAATTTCTTAAATCAATCTCTGAAAATTCCTCTTATTTCCAATACCGCTTCCTCCGAATTTTTTTCTTCTTGTTTCATTAATTTCGTTCAATTCTATGTGATTCAATATTCGACTCCTCATCTCCAAAGCTGCCACTCATTCTCTATTTCCCTACTCTTCTAATCTATTCTCTTAATTTCGATGTTTCACCAATATCTCTCCTCTTGTTTTTTTGTCATTGTTCTTTTTTAGTAGAAAACGATGTAAAATGGAGATAAAAAAGAGAGCAAACAACGAAACGAACATTTCTTCATATTGTAAGTTTAGGATCATGGGATGAGAACGATATTTTTGTACTACCAGCTTAGATTAAGAATTGAGTTTAATTCTTTCGATGTTTTTGACTTGCAAATCCATCTTGTGAAAATTAGATTAAGAATTGATGTAGCCTTATGAATATTGCTAAAAAGGATTCAAGATTTTAAACTGCCCTGTAATAAGTACCGGAATACATCGGAAAGTGATGATAAGATGCTTTGTTTTTACCATTGAGGGATTTCACTTGGACATACATATGTGCACGATTACAGTTGTGAATAAAGAGATTCTTTGCTCGTTGAAAAAAAACCCTCTCTCTTCATTCTCTGATTTTCCTGCTTCTCCCTGGCCTTACCACCTCCTTTGTAATTGATTTCCTCTCTATTTTCACAATATGTATGATTGATTTAATCTTTCTAACATTTGCCCTTTCATGGATATATCATCCTTTACCAATATGTTCCATCAAACAGGATGTTCTCTTGTGGCTTGTAAATGATATACCGTAACTACGCCATTTTCATTTACAAAGCCCAAACTATTTTATCTCTTACTATTCTCCCGTTGTTATATTTCTCCCGTTCCTTCTGTTCCTTCATCTATCGCCGTTATCTGCCCTTATTAATCCCCAGTGTCTTTTAAAATCACATAAAAGACTATGGTATAGCCTGTTTTCCTGAGGTGTTAGTAGCCGCTTTAGTCAAATCCTAATGCTGCTTGCACTATGGCGCCATCTCTAGTTATATGCGGGTTTTCAACCGACTTGGGGGACATGCACGCCGTCTAGGGTCGACGAAGACAACTATAAACACCACCTAGATCTTAAAGGGCCTAGAACTCGTGACTAGTTTCTATTATCATTATGTCACCAACGCAATGACCAGCTTATATAAACATGCCAGCAGAAGAATTAACAGTGAAGGCTTCTGTTGAAACCCTAACTCGGGAACGCCAGAGATGCCGACTGGCTGTGAATAAATTCGTATTCATTTCGAATAAAAGAATAGATAAATATAGCTATAAAAGTAGGTAGGTATAGGTAAAAAATTAATTTGACAGAATTTATGCTTCATAAATTATTGGAAATGGTATGGAAATGCGATATAAAATTATTTGAGGAATGAGTGTGATGAATGAAATGGAATATAACGATTTTATGAATAGTCATAAGGATGGGTAATACAATTTTGTGATGTGAGCTGTGTAAGTTTGTTGGTGAAAGAAATGATGCAAGGGCTTTTGTTTTAGTGACTGCAGTTGCACATATCAAGCCATCTGGTAATATCGACAGGGGTCTGGAAACAAAGCCCCCTCTGGGTGTCCAGGAGGCAAAGCCTCTGGAAACATTTACAAGCTTATACAAGCATATACAAGCTGTCCCTAGGATTTTCGTAAAGGGAGGGGTTACACATCTTAGGATATCTGTGAATATTAGGAGGGGTCTAGCAGCAGGTGGGTCCAGGGGGCAAAGCCCCAGTAGCAACTTGAATTATGTACATTTTACAGTCCGTATCCAGGATTTTGTTTCAGGGATGGGAGTTACATATCTTAGGCTACCTGGGAAAATTGTTAGGGTTCTAGCTGCAAGACCCCTCCTGGGGTCCAGGGGGATAAGCTCCTAGATGAACTTATTATGATCATAAGCATTTTACAAGCTGTCCTTAGAATTTTGTTTCAGGGAAGGTGGTTACATATCTTGAGCTTTCTGGGAATATTGCCAGTGGTCTAGCAGCAAAGCCCCTCCTGGGGGTCCAGGGGGCAAAACCTCCAAGATCACTTTGATTTGTAAAGCTCTACCCGGGATTCTGTTTCATTTAGGGAGTTGCACACCTTAAGTTATCTGGGAATATTGGCAGGGGTTTAACAGGAGAGCCCCTCATTGGGTCCATATCGCAAAGCCCCTGGAAACATTTGGATTTTGTATATTATACAAGCTGTCCCCAGGTTCTTGTTTCAAGAAGGGGGAGATGCAAACCTGAGACTACCTGGGAAGATTGCCAGGGGTCTAGTGGTGTAGCCCTTCCTGGGGGTCTAGGAGGAAGCCCCTAGCAGCACCTGGACCTTAAAGGTTATACCGTACAAGGTGTATCCAGGATTGTATTTCCAGGAGTGGGGTTACACCCCTTTTAATAT
The DNA here is from genome assembly GCA_950022655.1 of Alentia gelatinosa. Lineage (NCBI taxonomy): Eukaryota > Metazoa > Annelida > Polychaeta > Phyllodocida > Polynoidae > Alentia > Alentia gelatinosa. The sequence continues at coordinate 21,358,017 of OX465580.1, read as the reverse complement.
CTGAGAATATTACTAAGGATCCAACAGTAAAGCCCTCTTGGGGTCAAGGGGGCAAAGCCACTGTTATCATTTGAATTATGATACTTATGCACAATGGATTATGTTTTGAAGAAGCGGCTTTGCACACCTGAGGCTACCTAGGGATATTGTCAGTAAAGTGGCAAAATCCATCTAGGGGTCCAGGAGGCAAAACCTCGGAAGCACTTAGACATTATACATCACACAAGCTGTTCCGAGGATTTTGTTTCAGGCAGGGTGGGAGGTACATACCTCAGGGACATACCCAGGATTTTGTTATGGGGGCACACCTTGGACTACCTTGGATAGTCGGTTTGGGCTCCAGGGGGGGAAAAGCCCCCAGCAGCACTTAGAAATTGTCAATTATGCAAGCTGTATCCAGGATTTTGACACTGTCTAGGAATACTGCCAGGAGTCCAGTAGCAAAGCCCCATTTGGAAGGGGAGGGGTGTCCTGGGGGCAAAGCCCCCGGAAGAATTTGGATTTCATAAATTATACATCTAGGATTGTGTTATGGGGGGGGGGGGGGGAGCCATACACTTGGGATTACCTGGGTAGCTTGCCAGGGATCCAGTTGCAAAGCCCCTGCTGGGGATCTAGGAGGCAAAACCTCAAGATTAACTTGAGTTTTAGATTTTGAAAGAGCTTTATCTAGGATTTTGATTGATTGAGGGGGGATCATTACATACATGACACTACCTGGAATGTTGCTAGAGGACTAATAACATGGCATCTCTGAAAGATCCAGGGGGCAAAACCCCTGGAGGCACTTTGGTTTCAGAAATTATTCATACAATCTATATCCATCATTCTGTTTCAGGAGAGATTACACATCTGGGACTACTCAGGAGGATTGTGAGAAGTGCCTCCTTTAGGGTCGAGAAGCCAAAGCCCTGAAGCACTTGGCAATTTTAGATTAGATAGTATTTTTAGGATACATAATTGGCATAAGATTTGAATCATAAAACCTCTCTGAGGGGTCAAAGGGTGAAGCCAGGGGAAGCATTTAGATTTTATAGATGATATAAGCTGTTCCCAGGATTTTGGTTTGTGCAGGAGATTTACACAACTGAGACAACCTGGGAAGACCTGGGGTGTTCTAGAAGCTAAGACCCACTTGGTCCAGGGGGCAAAGGCCGGGGAATCATTAGGATTTCATAGATTATACAAGCTGTTTCCAAAGAGTGAAGTCCCTGGAAGCAGTTGGATTTCTAGTGTAGGGGTCCTGTGGCATAGCCCCTCCTTGGGGTGCACTGATGAAACCCCAGGATTTAATTTCAGTGAGGGGGTCACAAACCTGGGAACATATCCAGGGGTCCAACAGCAAATCAAATCCTGAGGATCAGGGGGCATAGCCCCTGGAAGTACTTGCATTTTACCAATTCTATTTAGGGGGAGGGTCCTTACACACCTGAAACTACATGGGGAGATTGCCAGGGATCCATTTGCAAAACCCACTTGGGAGGTTCAGGGGTCAGAACACCTGGAAGCACTTAGGTTTCATATATTATACAAGCTAGCCTTAAAAATTTGTTTCAGGGATGGGGAAATACATACCTGAGACAACCTGGGAAGATCAGTGGGTGTCCAGTGGTAAAGCCCTGCCTACCCCTAGAGGTCCAGGGGGCAAAGCCTGCAGAAGCAATTGGCTTTTATACATTATGCAAGATGTCTCTTGGATCTTGGAGCCAGGATGGTTACTGATCGAAGGTTATTTATGAAAATTGCAGGGGCTCTAAAAGTGCCTCTTTGGGAGTCCAGGGGGCCATTTGAAGAGCTCTCTTTTTTTCGGGTAAACAATTCCAGTAACCCATCTGATTGGAGACCCATCTCCATTCTACCTCTCCAGGGTAAATTATTCTAAAGGATTATTCATACTTATATTTCAAATTATGCTGAAAATGAACAACTTTTTAATAAACAGCAATTTGGTTTCAGATGAGGGAGAGGCACCACTGATGCTGTGATGCACCTTGTTAACGACTTGTACACTCATAGGGATAATGGCCGGTTAACTAGTTGTTTGTTTATTGATTTTATAGTAAGGCATTTGACCGTGTTCATAGGAAGTTAATTTCAAGTAACATATTTAATCATTTTTATATTGGTCATGAAATGGTCTCCTGTATTGAAAGTTATCTTGGTGACAGGTCACAATGTACTAGAGTTGGCAGTTCCCTGTCCTCTATCATACTGAATCATGCTGGTGTCCCTCAGGGAAGTATTCTTGGTCCCCTTTTATTTAACTGCTTTATTAATGACATAAAAGATTTACCTTTTTCGTGCAGCCATATTTTCTATGCTGACAATCTTGTTTTGTATAGTAATGATAAGAATATTGAGACTTCTATGTCTACAGCATGACACAGATTATTATCTGACCAGTGTAGTAGAAACTCAATGTTGATAAATGCAAAAAAAAGAAAACTTTGTATTTTTGGATCACCCAACCAATTGAAAAGGCAGGAAAATACAATAAATGAACTTCATATTAGCATAGGGTCCTCAATAATTCCCTGATGTAACGCATTCAAGTATCTTGGTATAATTTTGGACTCCAACCTAACCTGGAATAACATGATTAATGATTCTGTAAAAAAAAGTCCACCAACGGATTTATCAGTTGGCTAGAATTAGAAAATTTATAACCATGTCAGTAAGTATAAAAATCTACAAGACTCTGGTAGCTCCGATCTTTGATTACTCATGTTACTTTATAAGTGGAGCTTCTCTGAATGCACTTGAAAAGCTGCAAAAAGCCCAAAATAGAGCTCTTCCAGTCTGTACTAGGTCTAGGATCAGAGAACATAGCATAAAACAACTACATGAGTTATGCAAGGTAGAACTGCTCTCTGTGAGACAAAAATATCTTAAGATGGTCTTCATGAGGAGGTATTGTAGGCATATTTTGCTAGCTGAAAACCTCTGCACTAGAGCACAGGAAAAACGTCAATTGTCTCTAAAACTGCCTCAGACGAGCCATTTCAAGAGTAACCCCATTATATGAGGGTATTTACTTTGGAATAGCTTGTCAAAGGAGGTCCAGAACTGTGAAAAAATATTGGCATATAAGAACCATGTGAGGTTAAAGAGCAGGCAACTGGATTGAGCTCTGAAATGGTTAAGTACCTTATGTGTTCTTCATCTTATATCATCAACTCATGTTTCACCTATCAACCTACGACTGTGCAAAATTGTTATAATGACCACAATATGTACTACTGATAGAATGAGAAACACAAGACCTGCCGCCCAGCAGAATATCTCTTTATAATACTTAGTGAAATAAAAAAAAAATAAAAAAAAGACCTACGATCTTGTGCGGCGTTGCCCAGAATCACTACACAGTAAGGATCGGCACGTCGCGCCACCTTCCGTAGAACAAACGAACACTGCTGGATTCCCACCCCGCTACATTACCCCTCCCAGTTTTTACTAAGGGGGAACCAAGGCAGCCATTTTGCTGCTAGGGGACAACCCGTCTAAAAATTACAACACAAATCCAGCAGTTCTTGGTCTACTCTCTAGCTTCCTGGCGTTCACAAGAATTCTCTGATACCATTGTATGAGTGAAAGGTGGAATTGTAAAATGGAGAATAAAAATATGGAAAATAAGACATTCAGGAAAGAAGAGACGACATGTTGAAGAAGACGAAAAGGATTAGCCTCGCTAGCACCTTTTTTTATGTATGATAAATGTGATATTCACACATCTTTTGCCGGGGAGTGTGTTTCTTGAGCATTGGGCAGGGAAGACTCGACAGTCGCGGACCTATAGGTGGTCAGCCCGGCCTGTCGAGTACCCTGCCTCCAGCTGTTCTGGATCTTGTGGAAGTCCTGGAGGACTCCCGGCGGGTGATGTCGTTCTTTCCTTTTTCTGCGTCTTGAAGTATCGAGCCCAGCGGGCCCAGCGGCGTTGCAGACCTACTACATTCAGCCCGATGCCGGCGGGTGCTGGGCTTCCCATTGTTTCCAGTTGAAAGACGTCCATATGGTGAAGAAGGGCCAGCCTCGCTTAGCACCTTCCCGGATGAGTGTTTTCCGAATACGGAAGTAACGGCCAAAAAGGCAAAACATTTCTCCATCCACTTTGTAAAAGTGTGTGGTATCAGTGTTCTTATTTTCGGCTCCAGCTATACTGGCATACGCTTGAAATCGAGAACCAATGAAGGCCCCAATTTCAGCCAAATTCAGAACTTATGATCACCGACCCAAGGTAGGGATAGGCAGTGTCATCCAACGAAACAGGGATGACGTCTACTATCTCACTGTTGAGTCGACGAACTCGGTTCCAACACAGACCCAGTAAGTCAGATCTATACCCGGGAGGTATAGCCTTCCTTACCCGGTGCCACATAAAGGTATGGACAGAAGTCCACACCACAGGCCGGAGGTTTTCATGATGGGAGCCTATTACGGGCTTAACCATCGGAAGAACCTTCAGCCGCCTGAAACCAGGGTTGTGCCTCTGGGAAGACCTTGCCCGGAGAGTGGAGCATCTGCACTGATATCCATGGGCTGAGCCTCTATGGACGCAGTGCCGGTCATGGAGATATCCTCCACGGATGACCACCCCAACATGTCGGCGAGTTGCCGGCGTGTCGGGTCTGGTCCTTCTGTGGTAAACTGGAGGAATCTCCCGCGGCTACGCTGTCGGGACAACCACGCTTCCTCAAGGGCTTGCGGGTCATCTCCGATGTCGTATAGCAACATGCCCAAATGCCGAAGACAACGTTCATCTTGGAGATGGGCCTGTGCTTCCACTCGGGCAAACCTCGACTGGGCCGTGGTTTTCGCAATACGCACGTCCTCTAAGTCCGTTGCATATCGCGTAGCCAGGCCCTTCGTGGCTTCCCGTTCCTCGTACCGGGTTAGGTTTACCAGCTCCTTAACGAGGCTCTCATGGAGGGCCTGGGCGCCCTTTCGGACGCGGCCTTCCAATGTGCTGCCTATGTGCGACTCAAGTTGACCCGCCCGTTGGACGTACTCAACACTGAGCGCACAGGGAGAGGAAGTTATTTTCGACTCGGCTGGAGGCCTTGTCGTTGGTTTCTTCTTCACCTCAGGTGCCGGGTTGGCTGGGGGTGGGAGTGCCGGAAAGGCCTCTTCACTCCGAACTTTCCCTGGCGCGTGGGTACCACCCTTCATCTGGGTGATAGGGGTCACTCCCGGGAGGCTTATGCTAGGATGCGTCCCAGCCAGTTTCTCTACGGGTCCCCCTGCTTTGGAAGCAGTTGGAACGTTCCCTTCACCCTTTGCTGAAAGGAGTTTTAATCCTTCAGCCAAACTCGGTGTAGCCTGGTAGGCAGCTTCCACCACGTCAGTGATGTGCCTACTAGGTACCGACTTCTCCTGAGGCTTTCTGGCAGGTTTTGCAGATGTATCATCCTCGCTGGACGAGGATGACGGCAACTGTTTGACCCGCCGTCGAGCCTTCAAGGAACCCTTCGACGGTTCCCAGCTATGGGACCGCTTGTTCCTCGACTTTTGTGACATCCGACGGTGGTTCGAGGTCAGCATCAGACTCCCGTACCAGCCGGGATTCTTCTTCCATCTGATCTTGAACAACCGGCCATCATTCACGCAAGTTTCCGGCTCCAGTCTGCCTTTCTAAGCATCGGAAGCTAATACCTCGAACCTCTGCCAAAGGTTCATGACCCGCTCCTGAGCTGCAGCTCCAGCAGTCCGGTGCTCCCGGGCAATGTGTCGGATGAGACACCATCGCCGCGAACTAGCACACCCGGCCTGGCAAGCACCACCTTTCTTGCCCAGACACTGTAGCCATGGCCGTTCGTCTAGGTTAACCTCGACGAGGTGCCTAGCATATCGACCCTCAGTGGCGTAGGTCGGTGACAATTTCTTGTCCCTCCCATGGCAACTGACAAAGACACAATGATCGCCATTTCCGAACTTGTGCCATGCATACGCGATCCGGGCTTTCACCTGATCGTCATATTTCAGAAGACTTACGCTCTGTACCCCTTTGACCTGGTCGGAATACCAGTCGTTGGGAGAGCCCTCATCTTGCAACCATTCCTTGTCGTCCAAGGTTCAATCTAGACCGACACCATTCCGGATATAGTGGCCCTTCTAGGCAAGTATAAGTCTCGCCCAGCAAAGAGGCGGGCTTTATGCCAGGCTGGAAATCACCGCCATCACTCTTGGGGCCGAATCCGGACAAAGGTTTAGCCTTATCCATCTCCTTCCCCCAACATTTCACCCTGTCCCCACCTGTGGCACCCGCGGAGGTGCTCGGGTTGGGTTCAGGTTGTCCTGTCTCGGTCTGCGAAGTGGGCTTGTCCGAGCCTTTCGACCCGGCCCCCTTCGACGGCTTCCCTTATTTCTCGGGTTTGGTTTTCACCTTACCCGAGTCACGCGAGGATGACCGAACATCCTGTCCAGCTAACTCCGCCTCAGCCCGTTCCCGGGCGGCGCGACGGAGTCGCTTTCGTTGCTGCTTCGACAGCTGCGGTTCAGAGCCGGGAGCAGTCTTAGGTTTTGACACCTCAGCCTTACTCTCAGTCTTCCCCGGCTCAGGTTTAGCTGGCTTTGACACCGGTTTATCACCTTTGCTGGACGGCCCCGCGGTTACGGAGTCGCCCCCAACTGACGAATCAGTCTCCATGGCCGTCTCTGCCCCAGCCTCGGCCCTCTCAGGTTTAGCCACCGGTCCCGGGGCCAAAAAGGTCCCAGCGGCCGCTGGCTTCCCCTTGGGAGGAGCCCAATGCTGGTACATCGACGGTACCATGGCACGCGTCTTGGGATCAGGGATTCCCGCCATCATTTGTTCCAGGCTCTGGTCTGAAACCTCGGGCCCGGATTCTACCAGGGTAGAGGTCTTCCCCAGAGAACGGCGACGCGGGCGGGCTCAGCCTCGCCTCGGCATCTCGTGCTCCGATTCAGAACCTCTTGCCTCCATCATGATCACATCCGAATTGGAGTTCTCAGCTTTCACTGAGCTGGTCTTCGGACGTGCACCGGTAGAACCCTTAGTGGCCGGGGCCGCCATGGTATTCTTCCCTTTTCGGACTTTTTCCTGTCCGGGTCGTTCAACTTGGGTTTCCCCAAGAAGAACAGAGTCCTCGGACTCGTCCCCTTCCAGGTCAAAGTCACCATCATCTGACCCGATAAGCAAAGCATCATCGTCCAGGTCTGCCCCCCGCTCAGCCGAAGCTGACGATCCGGGCAGCGTTGAGGGGAGCTCTCGCTCACCCTCCATAACGGGGGTACGGTCAGCCATGCTGCTACCGCCCGACTCTCGTGGTGCTAGGCACCGCTCTGAACACAGAGTGAAGACCACTGAAAAAACAGGGCCTTATATACTCTTAGTTGACCCAGATTCACTTCCGCGAACCATTCAACCGTGCCGAGACTGACTCAACTTGAGCGCCTCAACACTGCATGTGTGAAGAAACCAAGGGTCAGCGTTATGCTTGACTTGATTCGTTTACACGCCTCAATCTCCCAGCGTAGGTTCCGAGACCCGGGGAAGCCCTTTTTTGAGCTCCAACCCGAGTTCTCCACCACGTGGGGGTTTCTATATGCCGTCGTGTATTATGTTAGAAGTGTGGGAGGCTGTGTACAATTTCCCATGAGAGGATCGTACCTATTAGTGCGTTCGGCAATTCTGCAGCCTCTAGAGGGTCCTCGACGGGACCCCTTAGAGCAACGTCTGGGCTGCGGCACACAACAACAAGTTTAAGGTAACTTTTTGATCAACTCTCATGTTCAATTGACATGCCACTGACTCCCAATGGTCTACACTCCGTACCAATGCTTCTCGTTGTGTTTTTCGACAACCCCGGCACCACTACTCTTTGTAGTTAACCACAGCTTTCGATTTTTAAGCGATTGCTGCGGCGGGGTTTTAAGCCCATTATAGGCTTCTTTCTACATCTCGAACCATGCTTATTATACATAGCTCGATCCGTAGCAAAAGTGGACTTAGCTGCGTTAGGCTTCCCATCTACCCACACCTTCCCTTTGAAGTTAGTGTCAGTAGGAATGACCTTCTGTGGCCGTCCTGGTCTCCGTCGTGTTGACGGGAACCCATTACTCGGAACCCCGGTTACTTTTGACCGGGACTTCCCAGTCGGGGTCTGCCTCCGCTGTGTAAACGGGGGTTTGACACCCGGCTTCCCGGCTCTTTGAACCTGAGACCTCCCTGGTTTACAGGTTGGGTCCGCGGTTAGTGACACATCCCGCATGGTAGCAGGGTGTGGAACTTCAAAGCCGGAACTTTTGCGCTTACCCTCCCAGAGTCGTAATAGAGCTACATGGGATTTGTAACGACTTCGTGACCATTCATCCTCTATCACTACTGTCATTTCTGACAATACTTGAACAATTCGGAATGGTCCATCCTAGTTAGGAGCGAGTTTAACATTTACCAACGGAGTGTGGTATCGTACAACCCGGTCTCCTATTCGGAACATACGTGGCTTGAGATTGACATCATGTCCAGTCTTTTGCCACTCGGCAGCTTTCACCAGGTTCCGTCTTGCAAGGTAATATCCCTCAACCAAACGTTCCCTGAGTTTTTCGACAAACCCTATGGGACAATGATCATCCGTAGACATTCCTGGAACACCATAGACTATGTCGGCAGGCATTACTATCTCCATGCCAAAGACGAGTAAGTTAGGTGAACACCCCGTGCTTGAATGAATGGTTCCATTGTAAGTGTGTGCTATGAATGGCGCCAATTCATCCCAGTTCTTCCGGTTTTCATCTACCAGAGTACGAAGACACTGGATTAATGTCCAGTTGAACCTTTCTACCATACCATCTGATTGGGGATGATATGGATTTGTATGCGTCTTTTTAATCTCCAGTATCTTACACATTTCTTTCCAGATCTGAGATTCAAATTCCCGTCCCTGGTCAGAATGTAGCACACTCAGAGTTCCAAAAGGCAACATCCAGTTTTTCACTAAAGCTTCCGCAGAAGTGGCCGCTTTGTGATTCTTAAGGGGATAGATCTGTACATATTTTGTGTAGTAATCCATCACCACCATCATACAGGTGTTCCCATCTTCCGACTCTTCGATACCAGAAATGATATCTAGAGCGATTCTGGCAAACCTGACTCCAAACAATTCCTGCTGTAGCGGCATCTTTCCATGGCCTACCCCGGGTTTGACTTTGCCACAGACGGAACAACCAGATATCCATCTTCTGATATCTGCACCCAGCCCAGGCCAGTAGTAACGACGCCTTATTCGGGCAACCATCCTTTTCCGTCCTAGATGCGCTGCACTCCTATGCTCGTGACATAGGGTCATTAATCCAGAGCGTAGTTCTCGAGGGACCACTAATTGCAGAGTACGCTTCAGCGGTTGCAACGTGGTTCTCCATCGATATAATACTTCATTTCGGACTTCCAATTCCTTCCACTGACCACACAGATTCCGAAATTCTCGGTTTTCAGGCGAGATCCCGGGCCCTGTAGGTCTGCGGAGCCCATTTGCTACCAGCTTGCTTAACCGGGACAGATCTGGGTCAGCCTGTTGACTTTCCTTAATCTGTTCCAGAGTCCACTGATAGCTCTGGGGCGCTTTCACTTTCTGGGAGCGTAGGGTAGCTATCACCGCTCTATGCTCACCACAATCCCGGCAATCTGGACGTCCACATTTCCGCACTGGCCTCCTTGAGAGACAATCCGCATTAATGTTGGACTTTTCAGCCCGGTGCTCGATCTGGCAGTTGGTCAGTCCGAATTCGGAAAGAGCCGCCAGCCATCTTCCAATCATTCCCTCGGCATCTTTAAAGTTAAAGAGCCATTTGAGAGAAGAATGGTCGGTACGTAAGATATAATCTCCACCGGCTAGGAAGTGTCGATATTTTCTTACATACACCACAACCGCTAAGAGTTCCCTCTTAGTGGTACAGTAGTTCCGCTGGCTATTGGAACTTCCACACCATCCTGAATCTGAGACAAAGCCGCTCAGATACTCTCATTACTAGCGTCAGTATCAAGAATGAACCGACCCTGGGGCAGAGGGTACTTCAACACGGGAGTCTCCGTAAAATTTCTTTTTAGTTCCAGAAAAGCGACTTCAGCTTCCGGAGTCCATTGGATCTCTTTCGGCTTCCCTGGCTTATCTAGTACTACATACTGTTGCATGGGATGTGCAATTTCAGAAAAACCCGGGATAAAGTCGCGATAATATGAACAAAACCCTAGGAAAGACCTTATGTCTTTTATATTCTGGGGGCGGGGCCAGTTAGCCACAACCTCTAACTTGGATGGGTCAGCCCGGATTCCTTCTCCGAAAACTATCCGCCCCAAGTATTCCACAGACCGTCTGAACAATTTGCATTTCTGGGGTTTGAGCTTCAATCTATAGGATTTAATTCGCTCAAATACCTTTCGCAGGTTTTCTAGACATTCAACATAATTTTTTCCGAAGATGATTATGTCGTCCAGATAAACCAAGCACCTTTTCCATTGCAAGCCACGTAACATTTGATCCATCATGGACTCAAAGGTTGCCAGAGCATTGCATAGGCCAAATGGCATTACGGTGAATTCGTAAAGCCCTTGATGAGTAGTGAACGCTGTTTTGGGCTGATCATTACTATTCATCTTTACCTGCCAATATCCGAACTGGAGATCCAGAGTACAAAACCACTGGTTCCCTCCTAGAGAGTCGAGACTCTCATCGATCTGAGGTATTGGATAGGCATTCTTCCGGGTGATACCATTCAGTTTTCTGTAGTCAATACAGAACCGGCAGGTACCATCCTTCTTAGTAACCATTACAACAGGGCTGGCCCAAGGACTCGCACTGGGTATAATTACTTTTTGGCTCACCATTTTCTCCACTTCCTCCTCTAAAGCTGTCCGTTTTACTGGGGGCAGCCGTCGATAGGGAAGATGGAATGGTTGGTGTCCCTCAGTGTCAATCGTATGTTCAGCCCGATCAGTTCGTCCTAAAGGATCCCCTGGTCGGGCAAAGATTGTCTCCACATTCTTAAGAAGTATTCTTAGTATGTGTCATTCCCCACTATTTAGTGCGTCTGCAGACTGAACGAAGGCTTCCAGAGTTTCATGCAACTGACCTGGAACTGGAATGTGTTCTGTTCCAGAATCAATAGCACTTACTCGAACTTACTCATAATCAATTCCCTTGAAGTCCAGTTTTCCTGGTTCAGATGCTATATCTTTCCCGTTTATATTGGAAACCGGAATAGGTGTGATTCCCTGTGGACCGGAGTCTACTAGGCCATCTACATGAGCTAGGGTTGCCCAGCCCAATGTATCACCTTTCTTCAATTTAAGCAACCCGGAGGTATGATTACTTATAGGAATTGATCCTTCTCTTGCACTACCAATCAAAGTATTCCAGGCCTGTATTCCTTTTAAGGAAAACAATTCCGGGTTTGGTTCGAATAGCGCATCTCCACGTGGTAAATCACCTTCCCCAGCTATCAGGACATTAACCATCTGCTGACGTGGGATCCCCACATCTTGTTGAACAGAAATCACTGAAGAAATCCATCGGCAACTACATTCCACCTCCATTAACTCAGGGTATTTGAGTCGGAGAGTGCCATCCTGTAGATCCACAGAGCTTCCATAGAGGGTGAGAAAATCTACGCCTAATATTCCGCTCTCTTCGATATCACTTAGTATGGGACCCCATACAAATTCAGTGTTACCTATCGAGACTGGAATAATCACACTGCCATAGCATCTCATTTGAGCGCCATTGGCAGCTTTTGCCGAAGCTCCAGGAACATGACATTCCTGGGCGAACCTGATAGACTGATAGAGTCCATTGTTTAACACAGAGCGACTTGCGCCAGTATCTAGTAATAGATCTATCTTTCTTCCCTGAATTCTAGCCGGCACATACCAGCGTCGCCCACCTCAGGGAGACGGCTGTCGTATAAACCGCGAGATCCCATCCAAGGTTCCGAGGTCCCATCCGCGTTGACAAAGCCATTGCAGACAGGGGTGCCCGGGTGAGAGATACTTACTACAGATCATTGCGACTGTACTTCGTATCCTCCCCTTTTCTGGTAAGGTTGGGACGGATCCCTTCCTATTTATCTCGCTGGTCTGTGTCCCCTGGCACACACCTTCCTGGACCGTAGTGTTGCCACTCTCTACAGTCCTCCCTCGTTTTCCGGATCACTTCTGGAAGCAACCGGCAACGCGGGCAGACCACGAGGTGTCTCCACTGTGGATACGTTCTGGGACAATCTGGAGAGATATGCCCCATTTTGTTGCACCGCCAACACCGTCGCATCCAGCTGGTTTTTCTCCACCTGGCCCAGTCTTTCGTTGATGTTAGCCAACAACTTCATAACCTCGGAAGAGTCTTCCCCCGGTTCTGCGTTTTTGGGTTTTGCCTCTGCCGCAGAAGGTACATCGCTGTTCCTTCCATAGCTAGGGGTTTGACTGCGTCCGCGTCCCCGTTTCTGGAAACCTCCCCTTCCGAGCACCATTGAACGAACATTAGAGAGTATATCCTCTATTTCCGTTTCCTGGCACTCGTAGGTATCTTCTTCCTCTACTTGTTGCCAAGAAGAGCCTACTACGTTAACCCGGGAAGTTTTTCCTGGATTAGCATACTTTCTGAACAGTACACACCGTTGTTCATAGGCGTCCACTATTCAGAGCACCTGCATAAAATTCATTCCAGGCTCCCATTTTGAGATGACTTCCGTTCGCACGTCATCATCTCGAAGCCCTTTCACAAACTGTGTTTGTAAATCTTCATGCAGCACGGGAGAATCTAGCCTCGTTCCCGGGTATACTTCCATCAACATTTGTTGTAGAGCCAGCCCATAGGCGCGAGTTGTCTCCTCCCGACCCTGGATCCTCTTTAAGAAAGTGGATCTAGGATTCAGCGTTACCAGCTGACCACAGTAGTATGAGGCTACCTCCACTAACTCATCCCATTCTGTACCACCGGAATGGCGAAAAGCGCGAAGTGCAGCTTCACCGGGTCCATCTCGTAGCGCTCTTTTGAGGTATGGAAATGCGTCGACCTTATTCCAGCCATTACACTGTATATACTCACAAAATCCTGCGAACCAGTGTTCCCACTCCATCCCCTTGCCGTAAGGTTTAGGAATGACAGCGTTCCTTCTGGCTGCGTTCTCTGGTCGCATGATCCGAACCTTGTCGGCTCGTGCCATTGACAAGTTGAATATCCGATCTTGCTCCCTTACCTGGTCAACAGAACTGAATCCTAGCTCAGCTATAGCTTTGCTGGTATGATCCGGACTCTGATAACCTGATCTTGACTCGGAAGGTAGCCTGAAGTTCCGACCCAAGAAGGCCTTCAGGATACCTTCGGAGTTTACCTGGAAGGTATCCTCCTCACCATCCCGGGGAGTACTTGACTCTCCAGGACTGTCTGTCTGAGACCCAATCTTGCTGAGTCCCTCCAGATCCCTCGCAGGGCCATTTTGGCTGCCGGTCGCCGGACTGAAACTCTTCAGAACCGTCGAACACAGATTCTGAGCGGCGGTCTTCTTCCAAGATTTCCCTTTGCCAGACTTCTGGGTGTTACCCCCTCCCTCCAGTTTAGGTGACGTTTCGTCATTCCGGGCCAGAAGAGCCGGTTGAGAAGTTACCTCCTCATCCTCGCTCTCCAGCGCAGCCTGGGATCTGGTTTTTATACCAGCCCCATTCATTCACCGAGAATCCCGGGTTGTGCAAGCAACTTATGATCCTGGTCACGGCACCAATGTGGTGGTCGCCGCCAGTCTAGCAGGTTGGATGACCCCAATCCGGAACGCTAGTTCCAGGCAGGATCCCACCCTACGCACTCTACGTAGGTTGGTTCAGTTTTCAGTGAGTTTACACGGACCTAGTCACACACAACACAACACACACATTTAATAAACAGGAATGTTTATTAACAATCTACTTCCCACCAGTACAGTACCCCAGCACAATATGCCAGGTAACGCTGGAGAGGCTAATCTAAAAGACTCGCCTAACCACCAGGAAGGTTACGAGAACCCGCCTGCAAAGTGAGGGCCAAAGGGTCTGTTCCGTAGAATAGAGACGCGCGAGGACAGCCTGTCGACCTACTGTGAGCGCTGAGTATATAAACCCAGCGTTACGTAATCCCGGTCCCCGCCGCGCCACTCTCGTGTGCGGCGTTGCCCGGAATCACTACACAGTAAGGATCGGCACGTCGCGCCACCTTCCGTAGAACAAACGAACACTGCTGGATTCCCACCCCACTACATTACTAATGGTCTTAAATACATCATTGGCTTATACATTTCAATTTTAGTTCTGAATGAATGAAATGATTACACAACTACAGTACAAGCTACACACACGAGACCCCCTAGAGGTGTCGTACATTACGACAATTTGGGACGATGTAAGACGATTTGGATGATGTAGGTCACCATTCATGTAACAAGAATTGGCCCTGGAATTTTATCTTATCGTACGAACATTGTAGCTGTACAAGCAACCGGTCTATGTAATGACAATCACCCTACGACCATCGTGGGACAACCTTTATGTAACGGGGCCCTGGATCATTAGATGAGACATTATAGCGATTGTTACTGCTATTCCATTCCTCCAGAAATAACTGTGGGTGTTCTGTGAGAGACCAGGGGAAATCAGTTCACACACAGGAGCGTAAGATACTGAATCTAAAGGTGGGGGTTTACTCACAGTGGCTGATGCTTTACGTTCCCTACAAAGACCCTACTGAAGCCAATTGTAAGTTCTGGCTGTGGTCTCCTTGACATGATACTCTACTAGAGGCTGTGTGGTAACCGGTTGCAACAAAGAGAACAAGGCTGTTCCATACTCCAGGTCTAAGTAAAAGCCAGATTCAGATTAAGGGACACATGGCCAGGAGCCGGCGTGAACAATCCCTCTGAAAGCAGGGACAAAAATCCTGGTCTAAAGGTTTGCAGGCCCTCCGCCACATAGGCTAGGAGGGGCCCACCAACAGGCATGTTGGTCGCAATTTTAGCCCACCGGCAGCTAAGCCATTTACTATATACCCATGCCGTATATACAGTAAATACGCACCGTTTCGGCATATGACGTAAAAATACTGTACGGACCGCTGGTCCGTACACTAAAATACGGACCACCTTGCAATACACACTTATTGTAATTTTGGTTGTCAAGAAAAATTAAATTGATTTTATTTTTAAATTTCGGGTATATAGTAAATATATAACGTCCAACCATGCTTGTACAATTCACAGAACTCGATGATAATTTACGGTTTGTACGGAACTCGGCATAAATGCCTCAGTCCGCACAAACCGTAAATTACCATCTCGTTCTGTGAATTGTACAGCATGGTCAGGACGTTCTATATAAATATTCAGAAAGTCTAGACATGATGTAAATGTAGGACGTATGTTCATTAAATCTCAGGATCGAGGTATATATATGGAAGTAAATCCATTAAATATTTTATCTATTAAGCATGGTTTACAGAGTCGCCATTGAAAATGTATTTGGCCACAGTAAACCACTACCCAGTATTCATTAGTGGCTGAAACCCACACCCATGATTTACGGCTTCCAAATCCATGATTTATGGAAAATACACTCGTCTAGGAGATACTCGGATGTTTAGTCTAAATCTTTTTTTTGAGCAAGACGTGTTTATTCAAGAGAAAGGGAGACTAGTATTTACCTGATACAACAAGCGATCTTCCATACTACATGTGCAGGTCCGGGACATATTATGACATGGACAATACTCAAGACACCACAGGACATCACAAAAAACGTACATCAGAAATATTAGTGCCTTCTTCAAATTTATACATATCTACATATTTTCTAAAATATCACAATTTTCTTATTTTGTACTGCTCTAGGAAGTTTATCCCATAGCTTTACGCCAACTGCTAAAGCTGATCGTTTATACTTTTCAGTATTTGGTTTTTTATTTTTTAAACAAATTTTCTCAGTTCTCCTAGTTTCCCTTATAGGACATAATTCGCAATTCATTGGATTTGTACTCCACCATTTGATGATTGATAACAGATGACATGTACGTCTTTATTCCGGTGTCCGCATTTTACAATGTTCTAATAATTGATATGTAGATATTTTATCCCTCAATTTTTTTCCTATGGCAACCCTTAAACTCATATTAATTAGTATTTGCATTTTTTTCAATTGGGTTTTTCCCATCAAAGTGTAAATTACGTCACTATACTCCAGTATAGGGAGAAACATTTGTTTTACTATCTTTATTCTAGTAACTTCATTTAGTAAATAACCTAATTTACGAAATTTAAAGAACTTTAAATAAAATTTATTTACAATCTTCTCATAATGTAGTGTTAGTTTTAATCTATAATCTATTATGAACACTGGAGTTGTGCATGGAGAGCTAGGCGCCCCTCACTGAATACAGAGCAGAACAAAATGGTGAACCTTTCAGTCGATAGGAGTAATTCGCCGGATGCAAAAAAAATAACAAAATTGCACTTTATCGAATATCTAGGAATTGAAATAATTATTGATGAAAATGGGTGACAAATATAACAATCGATAGTTATTGGATGGTAAGCGATGTAAACCACTCGAGGTTGACGACGTAATTCACCCGCTATTGTTCGTTCATTACTACGCGTCAACCTCTCGTGGTTTACAGCCGCCCATTAAAAGAGTCATCGGTTATTGTCGATGTCATTTATTCAGAAAGCTTATTAAGTCTGTGTATAGATAGCAAGGCATCTATAGAAGTAAATCTATACCTTGTGTTTATAATTGTTGAAAGGTACACATGTATATCTGTAAGGATAAATGTGTCGTCTGTGTGCAGCTTTGTAGTGTTATAGGATTGTGTCCAGAGGGTTTAATTGTCACATATTTAGTTGTATAATCTATCTGGTGTCATCCACATCCACTGAGAACCAAGCAGTCTGTTCGTTGAAAATGAGATGCAGGACAGAACTACCAACTCAACAGACTATTCTCCATGATGGCCAGGAACTCATGGGCCTTACCTCGGTAAAATCAATCACATACTTAGCACCTTTTCTGTGTCGGCAAAACAAGCAGCGCTTGGCGAACCGGGCGGTCGGAAATCAGCACCACTGCATCACTCACCTTGGAATCTAATAAATATTAGACACGCTGGTGGTAAGGAGTGAAAACTGTGAGATGCTTGGGGTGCCTAGGTAAACGTATATATTAGGGTGATGGTTTATGAGTGACCTGAATGTTTTTACATCCCATTCTCGTATATCTGTCGCGTCAGTGTGTTCGACCGTTCTCATCAGAATTTTTTCTCCACTATGGAAAGTATATTTTCTTTGTACTACTAAGGATATCATTGTGTGTTAAGGAGAAGAATAAGGCATGAGGCTATTAACCATTATTTTATCTAATTATATAGCTTTTACAGTTTAAGGGTACATGGATGTTGCTGTAATCTGTTTTCTTCCGATGCATTGAAAGTAAAAATAAATGTTCTGTAACAAATGCATTAAACCAATAAGGAAAATGCAGTTCGGTGATGGAAGGTACACATGTTTTTCTTCATGGTAATTTTTGTTCGGCGATGGACAAACCACGTGTAGTATATCGGATGTTTTCTTTCTTCGACTATCTTATAACCTTTTGATATATAATTGTGACGATGTCTTATATATATATATGAAACCACAAAAACAAATGGTAATATACAATCTTTTAGTGAATCTAGGAATCTATATCTGTAATCACACTACTTTAAATACCAATATGGACACCCCATCCTTACTGATTTGAGTAGAAAAGAATTCAAAAGTTCCGTACGTCTCCGTAAGGTTTCAATCTCTCTATTTCTGTAACAATTGTTTATCTCGCTGACATTTATCTTCTTCCTCTCGATCTTCTTTTTCTTCTGAATATCTGATCTCATCAAAATATCCATCAGCGAAGACGACATCTGTGTAAGAATATGTTTGTAGCTGTCGTCACAACAATCAAGGTAACTCTCTCTCCAAACAATTTTGGACATGTTGGCATATATATATGTACTCAGCGGAATTCACTCTTTGTTTTTATCAATTCCCCCAGCTATGATAAACTACAGCGGTTGTGAGG
Source organism: Alentia gelatinosa (assembly GCA_950022655.1). NCBI lineage: Eukaryota > Metazoa > Annelida > Polychaeta > Phyllodocida > Polynoidae > Alentia > Alentia gelatinosa. Next base: position 21,339,938 of record OX465580.1, on the reverse strand, counting down.
AAGAAGTGGAGAATTATCACGAGATAATATATCCAGACACGTTATAGACGTGTCCAAAGATTATCAATCGACGGTTTTTGTTTGTCGGATTCCGTCAAGGTGGAATTCGGTTACACTGCATCGCTTGCATTCCAGACCGTCCGTTCGCCGAGCAGACGACTTTCTCGAGGCTGGGCGCAGTTGGCGGGAAAATCTCCCTCCGCCCACAATTAGGCAATGGTGGGAGAATTTCATGAATTCCGGGCAAAATAGTATGCTATAAACACCGTCCGACACACACCGCCCACCCACACGCCCTGCGCTTTCAATCATGAACACAACAAAATGATGGCCTGTTAGAAGGTAAAGAAAACCAATTGAGTTCGGAGAGTTCACCTAAGGACTTGAATCTGCACGTTCAGCAAAACTAGAGAAAAGCATGCACCCCGCTAGAGGAGGATATATCATCTAAAAGGGCAAACATGGGCGACGAAAAAAGCCTATCAGAGAACAAAGATGGGGCAGAAGGCTTGCTACCAGACCTAGGCCATCTTACCAAGACGATACCAGAGTCAATATATCCCACACAGGACGTTTAGGAAAGTAAGAATCCCGCCTATATATATTGTATACTATAGAACAATATCAATTAAGTATATGTACATATATAAGAAATTTCCAGTAATGCGATGTTCATGTGTATTCTATATGAATAATTTAAGAACCTGTGGGACCATCACATAAGCCAAATAATTTACAACCACTGGGCTGCTATAGATATAAATTGGATTCACAAATCAGAAATATTTGCTCCCGAAACCTTATTGGAAGACAAACTGGTTACAGACAAATTTCAGATGCACACACCATATTTGATTGAATTGCGATGCTATATTTGCCTTGTGTTCTATGCAAATGTTGCTTGGTCTCATACATGGTCATATAGTCAGACAAACAATGACTGCAGTTTTCTTTTTTTTGGCACATTGTCAAAGGTTTTTGAATAGCTGCAGAACAGCTGTGATTCTGATGGCGAAGCGTGCTATGTATGTTGCAATCATGCTCAATGTCAGTTAGTGGAATCTGCAGTGATAAATATTAAACTCATTATCAATTATATCTCTATTGAAGAATGCTGGTTGAATAGGTCAAATTTTCATTTATTGATTACCCTCTCAATAAGAGTCTAGATATCCCAATACATTCATTTTACCACCTTTACATCCGTGCCTTTATCTACTTTTCATACACTCACACAACAGACAGTATCGTGTTACCCGGGAACTTTTTAATGAACCTAGTACCTATTGTGGTCTAAAACCCCCCTTCGATGAGGACAAGAGGATCAGCCAATAAAGAGGGGCAACTACGAGTCGGTTGAGCTGGGGCAATCTACTATATCAGACTATTACGTTTACTCAAAAAAGAGTAACCAGTGTCAAAGGTCACGGTAGTCAACTCCACTTTCAACTCATCTTTTAATCCTACAAAACTACCTCCATGCTTCTAATGAATCTACATCTGCGACCCAACTACTGAGCCTTTACACTTGCGGCTTGATTCCTGCACTACAGTCTGATTTCCTACACAACGTTCATAAACCCTTTATATATATATATATATATATATATATATATATATATATATATATATATGTCCATTTAGTTTTTTACATCCACCTAAAACTCAATGTCGTGACCCTCATTCATTGACCTCTAACTCTAGGCTACTGTTATAGCCAATCACCTCTATCCTTACGGCACGACACATTAATACAACCCCATTCACGTCTTTCACCATTCTTATCTCTTCAAATATTTGCTCTTTATTTCAACACCATAACCCCCATTCAATCATTGCTAACTGTGCATCATGGTTCATATTCATTTACCTATATCATTACAATACATCAATGCAAGTATCACATCAGAGCTAGTATAAATTTGCTCCTATTTCAACAAAATAACCCTCACCCATTCACTACCACCTCTACGCCATAGCTTATAGTCATTTGCCTCTATATCAATGTGTCATTTCATTATATCCTCTTTCGCATTACACCAAGTATTCACTCTCCTATCCCGACACAATAGCCTTCATCCATTCACCTATATCTTCATACATGCACCCCCAACCAATTAACCTCCATTCCTACACATAAAACAGCACAATTTTCATCCATCCACTTCTATCGCAAAGGGAAAAGTTTACACTTACCGTTGGACTTTGAAATTATTAGTCAAGAAAATATAATGTCATGATGCTTCCACATTGTTTCCAAATCTTAGCAATAGTTTTTATTGCATGTGTAATGCTATAATTTATCCTCCATTACTTAGATTGCAGGTATTTGATTCCCCCTCTGGAGCAATTGTGCATAAGTTTACATCGCACAAACTAGAATATTATTATTCAAACTCAAATCGTCCATTTCAATAGCAGCGCAATGCTATGTAGACTTAGCGGGTTTACAGTCGATGAATTCTCTTAATATAAACCATCTTGTTAAAGTTGATCTTAATTCTTATTAAGGGCATTGTTGGCGGAGGCAATTCTGCATCGATACTGGTGATTAAAAGGTTGGAGGTTACACAGATATTCTTCTGCTCACTAAAGTTAACGAGAATTCAAAATAAGTGAATCTGAAAAATGTTGGTAAATCCATACTCATGTAAGATATATTGTGTGTGGATAATTCTGTATCAGACAAACTAAAAGGCGTCGCGTCACGCATGAATGGCTGTATTCTCACTCAGTAGAGTAACAGCAGACCTTCAAATATCTGAAGGAGGGTTTTATTTACCTGAAAGTGTATCGACGTTACACTAACGCAGTCAACAGTCATAAAAACCTAAGTACATACTGGGCTCCGACGCCTGAAAGTATTTGATAAAGGTGGAATGGGGGAGAATGGGATCTATGTCGGGTATAAGATGTAGGTGTGGGCGACGTTGGGGGTATAAAATGGGGGTGGGCGCGGGGCCACAGTGCCCTGCGCCAGGTACGGCAGGGCTTGGGTCTTTATGGCGCTTGGAATGCCGCGACGATGACTCTGATCTTGATCCTCCTGACTTGATCACTCAGGTTTCATAGTCGCGCCTCGCTAGGTCACCCAAAGGTCAAATGAGGTGCGTAGGGTGCGAACAATGCCCCCTGTAAGACGAGTGCGTGGCAGGTGGGCGGGCGAACGTGCCACGGGGACGTGAAAGGGGTGCGCGTCCATCCAGCGTCCCGTCACTGCGTTCAGTGATCTAATGCTCGGTACGCGGGCTTCTCCGCAGGGGGCGCCACCTTCGCGTTGACTGGGATTTCTCCACGCGGGGGCTTACCTGTTGGCCCAGGAGAAAGCCGACAATAGGGATTGTCACCTTGCGTTGATAACCTTTGCGGGTTGTGCAGGTGAGCTCCCCATTGTGTGGGAGAATGAGATAATAATGGAGAGGGAACAGGGTGTTTACGCGAGCCTCGCCCGTCGCCGCCTTGGCCGGGGACCCCCGGCGCTACTACAATGCCTACAGAGCGGCGCCAAACCACGGCCTCTTGGCAAATGTCGTCTGCTCATCGAGAAAATGAAGGAATCATGGCGGGCGGCCGTCAGTCAAACCTGCGTCCATAGAGGCGGGGTGTTTTAGGCCACCGGCGGAGGTGGGCGACGGGCTCCAAGGGTAAACATCTCCACCCCACAAGAGCGGACATTACAGGGCACATCCACAAAAGCCAAATTGGACAGAATATTTACCTATTGTCGCCGTCACGGCCGACGCTACTTTAATAAGTACTTTTGAATATTGGCCATTGAGAGACCCCTAGCGGAGCTCTTTTTATTCTCCCGATCCAAAAGTAAATGCGAGGTATCTTCTGGTCTGTTGCTGTAGAGGGATTTAGACATTCGAAGTCGGAGTGTTTTCTATATAGGGTGTTTTTAAACCAGACGAAGTCGTGAGAATAGGGGTAGGGGAGTTGATATTGGCACCCTGTCCCCACCCAGAACATCTTCACAAACATATCCCCCCAAAAAAGAAGAAAAAAGTGACAATCCCCGTCGCCTTCACCTTCCATTGTCCCAGGAGTCATAAACAGATCGTTTTATACCGTCATCTCAGTGATATAATCGTATTTTTTGCAATATTTAGAATGTAAAATTAATAGAGAAACATATATCTTCTTCAATGTGTGTATCCAAAGTTCGTCCATATGGAAAGCATTATGTTTTCTAGATACAACTATTCTATGATGTTATTTACCGTGGTTTTCAGCACTATTTGCCCTCAACATCCTAATAGATATAGTCGTTCTGTGACACAATCTGTAGCTTCTAGTCGATGGTGTCTGCATGCAACATATATCCATCACCGATTTCATAATGGAAATTTGGTTAGCTTCTTTTGTACGGATAGTAACATCATGCATGGCCAAGTCCCACATCGAACAGTCGGATTAACTATCATCTTCATGTATCAGTTGCACCCGGGTATCACAAACAGATTATCGTGAAACTGGATGAGTTTTAATCTTGACCACCACATGCCACGACTGGAGTTTGGCATAGTGACTTCGAAGCCGAGTCATGTCCGAAGCCAAAACTCCAGGAGTGGCATGCGGTGGCCAAGATTATTAAAAACGAATCAGGTTTTGATTTTATCCTACCCCGTCTCCTCGATTTTGGAATATTACGTGATCACAATTTTGTATGCCACTAGTGGCATATAAAACTCCGTATGCCAGTCAGCGTGGCATACGGAAACTCAATGTTAAGCCTACGAGATTTTATACTAGGGGTAGGATAAACGTACATGTCCACCGCACCCAAGAGCATAACATGTTTTTCATAACATTATACTTCATGCTGTTGTCTCGTGAAAGGTCAAAATCTCTATGCAACACTCTTATAACGACATACAGAACTGTATTAACTTATGATTCATATATGAACATAACGCCTAGCATTTCGTCTGTGTTTGTCGGTACCATGTCAATAAACATATTGAATCGACATAGACTTGTTTCGCAGTTTCAAAATATGGTTTAGAGACATTTTAGTGAAGTGAGTATATATTAGTCATGAGGACGGGTTATCGGATATATGGCCAATAAGAAACAGACACGCTAATTTGTTTCGAGATTCCACTACTTATCCCCACTTGGAATTTACAGGGAACTCTTGGATGAAGATACTCTATGAAAGTAATGGGAAGTGTTTATGCTCTGATTCCATTATATTATAGCGTCCTCCAAGGTCAGGATAGTTTTTGAAAATATCATGATGCTAATATAAAGCTGTTTTACTGTCTATATTCAACAGACATTAATGAAAGGTGACATTGCCTACCAAAAATTTGCATGAACTACATCATGTATTTCAAGATGACGTTATTTGTACTGCCTTGAATGAAATAAACATATAATTGTAAGCATTAGATAAGAATTGATCACCCGGAGTAAATGCAAAATGATTTGCTGCGTGTTTAGTATGATCGCTTAAGCAACACTTGTTGACTGTCGAATGGAGGGGTACGAGTATAATGCAATCTTGTGTAACATGCTGCAATGACCTTTGATGGATTTTCTAAATTGAGACCACTGTGATCTTCACATCTACTAAAATATCAAGATCTTATTTGTAGATATTCCTGTTTTCAAATTTACATAATAAAACAACTCATACCGTGTCGTCGATGACGTATTTTATCAGTTCGAAAAAAATCGTAGCATCTGACCTTTAAGGACATTGTACCTTACCACTGTATAAGTTTCGAGTTGAAAGGACATTTTGAACTAGATACGAATCGTAAAAAAATGTAGGGAAATAATCCTTAAATGGAATGTCATGGTAAAGTGGTCGTGTATATGTACATCTGTATTTGTAATCAGCGTGTTTACTCACTACATTAAACAGGGGAAATGACCTCCATACCACATGTGTATAAAGTCATTCAACTCACAACCCGAGGCACGGCATCATATTTTACTTTACGTCAAATTCAATGAAGATCATGTAGTGCACAATACGGCCAAATGTTTGCGTGATCTGATATATACGATACGTTTATGGATTATATTTTCAAAGAACAAAATATTTTCAGACCATATACCAATCTCAATATGCACACACGTGCATACATGCAAAATATGTCATGAGATTATCAGAAACGCAACTTATCCACACCACACCACACCACACCACTGCATCTTAAAGTACCATTTCACCTCGTTCAAAGTCTCCATTGTCAAAGTGACGCGATGAAAAGCAATTGAGCCTTTAAAGACCAGGTTGAGATTTGAGGTACACGTGGGAGTCAGCTCTACAGATATCGCTGGCGTTGGATCCCAGCCCCATGTTCTTTCCACCAGATCCCCGGATCTTGGCCTCAGAGAACAAAGCTCAGCCAAGGGTGACGGCCTCGTGCTTTTTCCACTAGGGGGCGGTTGGGGCACAGCGGCGTGCAGTGGCGGTGATGGTAGGGGGGGGGGGCAGTGGTAGTAGGAGGTATAGGACGAGAGGACAGGACAGGTAGAGGGATAAGTCAGCTCTGACGTCCACCGCTCCACACCGTGACACCTATACAACCACAGGTGAGTAATAAGCCTGTAGTAGTTACCTGTTGACCATCAGGAGGGGTCCTTGAGGCCAGTCGCATACATGTATGTACGGCTCATGTCCTACGCTGCAGAAGGCAAATACATTGTACCCTTATATTCCGTAATACATATTTTTTTTAAATGGGAGTACAATTATAGGCACATTCCAACGTTCTAAATTTTAATCGGGGCCGGGCCTCCAGGTAGGGTGTACAGTGCTCGTTAAAAAATAGCTGAAAGGGCACCTAGGATACAGTTCTACGTCAATGCATTACGTCCCCACCTAATATTCCCCTCTTCTCGTCCCTCCCTCCCTCCCTCCCACCACCCAACCCTTCTTTACCAGGCGTTCGTGTTGACGATGTCAACATCTCTTTTCAGATGTGCATCGGCCAAGGAGGAACTCGCGCGGGGACCACGCTCCTCCTAATGGATGTAAAGTGATCGAGAAGGACCGCTAACCGCCGCCGACCGCCGGCCCCCGGACCGCGACCCGCACCGCCGGACACTCTCCTCGGCAGGTAGCACCACCAGGACCGGTGACACCTCCCAGGTACGGAACGGACGCTGTGCGCGCCTACTTCTCTCGCAAGCTCCTCCAGAAACCAGCTCGCAGGCATCATCATCCTTGTGAGGGTGTGTGTGCATCGGACTAAATCAGTCGTACGTATCACGCCTACTCTACCGTATCCAGCAATATCTGTGTCCTGGCCGCCCGTGCTCTGACGTCCATCGACCTCTGCAGGAGGAATTTCAGGGCCGAAAAGTCGTCTGCTCTTGAGGCAGACGGCACAACGGTATCCTCCGGTGCAACCTGCCGGCGCCGCAGCGCGCGCTCCCCGGCCTGGCTAATATAAAAGAGGCGGGCGCTGCCAGTTTACGTTCAGTGGTTGTCACAGAGTAAACCAGCTCAGCACCACTAACACCACCACCAAGTGTGGTTTTCCCCACTACTCACGGTACTACAACTAGGACCCGCGCCATTCTACGTGTGCATACAGAGCGCGGGACACGGATTGGAAAGGAGAGAGTGAGTGAGCGAGAAACGGGACCTCGCTATCTCTATTTATCTGTGACATGTCAACACTCCTCGCTCACACTTCCATCGGGCCAGTGTTCACGGGTCTCCGTCTAGTCCAGATAAGGAGAGTTGGAGCTGGCACTGGTGGTAAGGACCGCCTCCAACGTTAGAAGCAGCAGCAGAAGCGCCTGGAGGTGCGCAAAAATAAGCGAGGGGAGCTGATTCGTCTCCTGTCAGATCGAGTGTAATAATAGGAGAAAGGAACTGCTATTCTCCTAAATTTGATTTAGATATATAGATTTGTATTATATATCTATCTGTATAGACCAACAAAATTGGCCAAAGCCTGAGGATACTTGCAGGACCATTTAACAAAAAAATCTCTGCGCAAAGGCTAGTTCCATGTGGGTGAAGGGCATCGGCTGTTGTAGGAGGTGGAGGGGCAGGTACCACCCCTCTTCCTAAGCTACCATGGGTCCAGCCCGCGCCGGTTTGCCCGCCCTGCACACCACAGGATCCGCCACAAGTGACCATGCCAGAGAATACGCCGCCCGACGAACGACGTCTCCCGAGAAATGAGGAAATCACCAAAAAAATCTGTCGCATCTGGTTGAAAGGCAAGTCGCAATGCGATTCGACTACCCACTCATTTATTACATAGTGGCTATCCTAGACATCGCCCAAGCCGGTGAGTTCTCTATTTGGTCTATACCATCTTTGTTTGCAGTACATCTCTTCATTTTCAGCGCCGCTTCCCGACAGCATGTCTGTGTATGTGTTTGTAAGGATATACGGGTATAGGGTCTTCCTCACCAGCTTTCTTTCTGTGGATCGGAGGGTAGTAGGGTAAATCCCATACTCACTTGGGAGTCAACTGTGGACAGTGATACAAGATTGATACCAAAGGTTGATATCAAAGGGCCCCCAACACGGTTGATACCTCCCTCCACGGCAGGCTCTCTTCAGGGCCACACCGGGAGAGGTGAGGGCTTGTTGCTGGAAACTCCAAGGTGGGCCTGTCAACGGGAATAATGCCGAGCCGAACCAGTCGCATTTCACACCAAACACGCACAATGCCCACCGACTTTTGTGGCATGTGTTCCCGTCCCCAATGTTAGTTTGCCAATTTCCATTGTTTGTCCCAGGTAAATTCGACAGGCAAACCTGGCCACTGGGGTAGGAGTGAGTCGGGCGGTAGTAGAGAAAGAGAGGGAGAAAGAGAGGGTGGGAGAGAGAATCTATGTGTGTAAGAAGGGTGTGTGTGCAAGTATAGATGAGGTTGTAAGAAACAGAAACATAATTTATGAGTTACACGTCTGTACATCGACCCTCATAGAAAGTCATATAGACAGAACTAAGCGTGTTATAATGCATGCATAAACTTCATGCCCTATATTTTGAGCGAACCGTTTCCATGTAAAAGGGCACTGGCGCTAGTTATCAATACATATAAACCCCTACAGAAAGTTATCCGAGGAGGTACCTGAATTGGTCGCGTAATTGGATATGGAATTAAGGAATATACGGTATGCGGTTACATGCAGAGGATGCAACCACGATAATGACACACTGGTAAAATTATATCTAGGAAACAAGCTATGCTTCTCACCCCATATCTTCAGTGGAAATTTCCAGAACCCCAAGTATTTCGATCAAACAAACATTTTTTGTCATGATCATGATTATGCAATTTCAGTAGTGTTGAATTGTTGTTATTTTCTTATCGGTTTAGATATATCAATTAAGATACACACATATTCCAGAACACACCAGACGCTTATTAGAAGGTTGTGCAAAATGGAATCCGGATACTATTCTGAAAAGTATGAGTAACATCCATTATACATGTTCTGTAATTGGTTTAATTCGACTTACATGGGTTCCTGGGCTTGAAAGATATCACGAAGCTGGACAAATGCTATATGGAGGAATATGGAAGTTATTTATTCTTAAGATGAGTGCATTTTTGGAACAGACAAAGGAATGTCTGAATCCCCAATGGTATTTGGTCTCAATGATAATAGAGATATGCTAGTGCATGAAGGTAGGAGACCAGAGATGAGAGAGAAAATCAGTTGTTGAATCCAGCTATGTCAGGATATGGTTGAAGAGTTCACTGTGCGGTTTAAATCATGTCAGGATATGCGTGGTTCATCTATATGCTCGTTGGTTATATTAATCAAGATGAGCTGTTTACCTCCGACGGATGGTGCATCTATTCTATAGATGAGGAAAATCAGGCAACTAACAGAAAACAAGCCACCTCATTGACATGTAGTAAGCGGATAATTTGAAATGAGAAAGTCAAGGGATGAGGAGTGAGGTGAGGGCTCGGGGAGGAGGTAGCTCGAAGCTCAAGAATGAGGTAACTTGGGTGTGCGAATGAGGTAGATAAGGGCTAAGCGCATGCCTATGGAATGAGGTAGGTGAGGGCTAGAAGGGAAAGGTAGGGAAGGCGTGGTATGGACAGATGAAGGGCCGGTGGGGTGGGTAGGTGAGGGACAGGTGAGCCAACTTTCAGCACTCGGCCATACAACTCGCTCTACCTGGCAGGCCCCGGGCGGGCGCCGGCAGATCCGTCATGTAAGAAAACAACTCCACCGGGAGGTGTTCTTCATTTATCGATGATATACTACATTCCTGCCATTCCTTCGGCCAGAGCCCTTCCGCACGCCGGTCTACGGCTGCCGGCCCTCCTGGGCAGATACCCGAGCTTGCTCCTAAAACCGGACAACACCGCCATCTATAAGTCCGCCTAAAGCCCGGCTACAATGCTGCCTTTTTCTTACAATGTGCCTTACAACCAACCTACGAGGCCGGCAATTACTATGCCTATGCTATACATTCTTCCCAACGGGAACTGCATTGGCTATACAGCCATCCTAGAGATTGAAGTGTAGACCGACCTGTAACCAGGCTTAAACACACGAAGCCTAAAAACCGTTTTAACAATACAAGCACGACCCAAATCAAGCCTATACGTCCAAGCAAGACCTAGCTGAGGTGGCCGACATTTATCAAGCATTTGCAAACATTGGATTCGGGGTGGACACATTTGACGGGTGGTTGAAATGTTCCTTTAGAATAGTTAAAGAGGGATCTGATCAAGGCAGATCAAAAAGATGTCGCAGCAAGGCTGCTGAGGACTGCGGCGACGCGTGAGGGGAGAAGTCTGTGCAGATCCCCTCTGCGCACCCGGGTGACTGGAACGCCCCACACGTCGGCACTGTTCCGCAGTAAATACACATCCCGCAGAGACGACATCACACGTTTCTGATTGGTTATAAAACAAACAAGAGACGACGTCTTCTCCTTTTCCCTCACCGTCTTAAATATTTTCTTCAGACCCCTTGGAAAGGGAACTATATATACATAGCAATGTATCTAGGGAATATGCATACACTATACATATGCATATATTATATATATGTATATATACATACATACATGTTTACATATATGTATATACATTTATCCTACCCCTAATATAAAATCCCATAGGCTTAACATTGGGTTTCCGTATGCCACGCTGACTGGCATACGGAGTTTTATATGCCACTAGTGGCATACAGAATTTTTATCATGTAATATTCAAAAATCGAGGAGACAGGGTAGGATAAAATCAAAACCTGATTCATTTTAATTATGGCCACCACATTCCACTCCTGGAGTTTTGGCTCCGGATTTCACTCGGCTTCGCCTCGTGAAGTCACTTTGCCAAACTCCAGTCGTGGAATACGGTGGCCAAGATTAAAACTCATCCAGTTTTACGATAGTATTTACGTATAGGCCTATGTATGTATTTGTCCATGTATGTATCCCACCAAAGTCAGGCATAATCTACTCCGGTATTTATATGCATGTGAGCGCATATGGCAGATAGGCGCATAAAATCTCCCTTTTGTAATGTACGCGGCGAAGTTCTACTCTACAAATGTTATGTGAGGAAATTAAAAAGACTATGAGTACCAAGGACTCATAGCTCAAGGACTGAATTTGTAAAGACTTGATGGCAGGAAAACACTTTAATGGTATTGATTGTAATCTGTGCTTTCATATCAAATTGTAATGAACAGTCTGATGACTTAAAACCAGCTGTAGTTGACGATCAGGCAGTATAATAACAATAATAATAAAAGAATGTATTTGTCCATGTATGTATCCTAAGAAAAGAAAAGAATAATATACTCCGGTATTTCTGTATATGTCTGTGAATTCTTAGGATATGTATATTCCAATCGAAATTTGTCTGATAAGTTCCGACGAACTTGGTTTAAGAAGTTCGGGGCCACATTTCATACTTGAACTGAGAAATGTTAGATGTAGATGAAAAAATGAAAAAAATCTTTAGATATGGGGCTAGATTTAGCCAGTGCATGCATCAGCAGTGGTCTATGTGTGGTGGGTCGGTCGGATCCCTGTCCCGTGGTCTCGCTCTGTCGCTCGGCCTCTCGCTGCGTCAGGCCTTTCTGGACCGTCTTCTTTAAGAAAAATCACAGCATCATAAATTTCTCGATGTATTTACGAGACTCGTGCGCTAGCCGCATACTCCACCAGGTCTCTACTATCCTCACCACCACTACCACAGGCACACACAACCTGGACGTTTGAAATGTCTGAGCTCTCAAGCCGCATTTTCAAATAATCTAGGTTACCACTTTTTCGGTCCAGTACATTCTGACGAATTCTGTTGCCAAACGTTCGATGATTTTTCCACAGAAATGGCGCTCAACACTCGGCTCCGACTAAAAAGACGAACCTCCATCGGGGCCCACGCCACACATTATACATCGAAGTGCACAAACCTAAAAGCCGTGTGCGACTTTTAAAAGATTTTTCATTTCTGGCTGGTGGTTTTGAGTTGTGCTGCTATGTGAGATCATGTCACCGACTATACATACATACGCATATTATGTTGGAAGTCCGACACCACAAACAAAGGTCCGACTACACACTAACTCCCCATCGCAACTCAATAACCAACAGGTCAGTGGGAATCCCACAACCCTAGATTATCCGGGCCCTAAACTGATCTTAAAGAGTGTCCGGTTGTTGCACTTTTCACTGAAAACAAGGAAGTACCACGAGAAGAACGTCGTGTTATGTCTTGAGACTGGTACCCTGGCTGCCCTTCATGTGTACATACATGTACATTCCACGCATACTTACACACCTTTGCAGAAGTGCAGCCAGGAACCAGCCACAACTAAAGGTCCACACATGCGGCCTTTGCTTTGAGTTCGTGCTATTTCCGCTATTCAGCTGACCAGTTGTAGGGGGATCAGGGAAACACGAGTCTCGGATTAGTCAGATTGACCGGCGACTAGATGTCATTGGTTGGTGACAATAGGGATCGCTCTCTATTTAGGGGCTTAGGACTATTAAGGGCTTGTATGTCATCCATAAAGAGGTCGTAGTGGAAGTGATGGGCAAGGCCGAGATACCTGATAGACTCTATTAGTTGTCTCCATGATATGTCACCAAACTAAAGTCAGGAATGCATCAATTAGCGGCCTATTAATGTGTCACAAAATGAAAGTTGGAGAGCAGAGAGCGTAATATAGGGAAAGAGGGTTACTGTGGCTGTATGTGATAGATACAGAGGCAGAGGTTCATATGATCGTCCATTTTATCAAGTATCTGTCACATACAGATGCACTATACCTGTTTTCGTATTATTTTATACCTTAAAATAGCCATTTTTCTACATTCACTTTTGGAGGATTTGTTGGGTTTGGCCGCCGTTCATGTATACCCAGTACACCACGTGCGTGTTGTATGATCATAAATATTACATGGGTAGGAACGGGCGGTATGCTTAGGATATACAGCCATAGGTACATACTAATGTTGCAGCAAGAATAAATCTATGAGATAAGAATGACAAACAAAGACTGGCTTCATTCTTAGCCACACTGAGTAGATTCAACTATACAAGGATATTAGAAATAATCCAAATGTTTTGGTAAATATACGTAGGAAGATAATAGAAATCCCTTTTTTAATTGCAAGTTGAAGATCACCAGGTGGGAAACCTACGTTTATCATCTGATACTATTGCTAAACATGTCAGGGTTGAAGGATGGGATATCTACATGTACATGACGGAGTACACCCCTGTTGTTTTCTGTAGGATCCCTCAGAAGGAATTAGCCATGCACCTTTCCTTGCATCCCGTTGTTCACTGTAATATATGCATCTAGACACTCCCCAGTCACCAGTAATACCAAGTCTATGGTTAGCACTAACAAATAGGCGGGACATCTGTCTGCTCCCGACTTACAAATGTTTGTTAGTCACCACTTTCCTTGGGGATGGATCTAGATCGTGTATATACCCACAAAAAAGCGGATTGATAGAGGGATACACTGTGTGTTTGCCAAACAAATCCACCATTCTCGTAGAAGGCACCCAGGGTTATCCTTTTCACTACAAAACATCTGATGGAATTTCGAAGGGAATAACATGTGGAGATGACGACTGGTACTTGACGAGGTTGCTGTGTATTGGGGGCACCGGGTCGGACGTTTCGGGGCGGGGGCAACCCTCCCCTTTCATTTTGCACATATTTTACTATTGTCATTACTCGAAACTTCAATAGGCAGAACATACAAAACTATATGTAAATATATACACACATGTGATATCATTAAACGTATCGTATGTAATATTGATATCTTAAACGCACATGGCATATGATGTATATATACACATGAGATATGTTTAATATAAATATATTTCGACACTGTTTTGAGATGTTGGCTCCTTTAAAAAGAAATAGCTCGTAATGGCAGAGGGTGTCTCCTTGGTCCATGAATCCAGATTTGATAGTGATTTCAGACATGATAGTGGCATGTTAGTCAATATCTGGCTTAAGGGAGCGATAAGGACCACATAAAAAGAAGTAGCCTTGTGGATTTTGCTTATCAACAGGTTATCATCGATCCTTGATGATATTCTATTATATTAACGGATAAGGGGCGTCGGATGAGCTTGGTCACTGACTATGTTGTCGACCCTGCGTGTTAGTTAATACCTGCTTACATAAACATTCCGCCTGCCACTTGGCGTCCGCTCTATGTCCTTCGGCTGTCGTAACAGTGCCCTCCGTCAGTCTCTGGCTCCCATTGTACGCCTCTCCTAGGTCAGCATGCCACGTGTCATCCAGCGCCACCAGCTCGCAACCCACTACACAGCGATCCCGACCTGCCACCTGCCACCCGCCATTGACGACTACCCGCCATTAGCTACCTGCCATTAATCACCTACCATAGACTAGAGACCATAGGCCAGCCATCATATTTTGCCACCTGTCATTGACCATCCACGATAGGTCGCCGGTAATATACTACTTGTCATAGGTCGCCCATCATAAGCCACACATAATTACCCATCTACCATTGGTCAGCCACCATAGACCACTACTATGGAGCCCCCTCCCAGAGGGCACCTGCCATATGCCACCCACTATATGCCACCAAACATATGCCCCCTGCCTTTAGCCACATACCATAGGCTATCCGCCATAGGTCAATTGTAATATGCCTCACATTAGATACCATCTATAGTATGCCATCCGCCATATACCATTAAACCTTAAGCCTCCCAATATATGCTCCCTACTGTTTGTTACCTGCTATATATGCAACCAGGCACATTAACATGTATGACACCCATGGGATGCTACCCACCATATGCCCTCCATCCAAGCGCTACCCACCATATGCCACCCACCTAAATATTATCCACCATATGCCACCCATCCACTCTACCCAATCATAGGCTACTGACCTAAAGCCATCCTCCATCAACCAGCTAGACCATGGCAGTCGAATAAACCGAACTGCTGTCCTGGGATATCTACTCTCCATGTCCCCTAATCCACATCCCCATCTCAGAGCGTTGAGGACGGGTCTCCATGAGTGGTTGTTATCCCCTACACCCATAAGTCACAGTCCTGCTTATCTTGTCCGCAATACCTGACCCAGCTGGGACATGGTGCTCCGCCACAGTCTGTATACAAATATCACAAACCTTGACTGATGATTAATGGACAGCGTCTCATGAAGGATATGATCTAAAAATAACACCGTGTATTTGTTTATCTAGTACTGAACGAAACATCTGCTTCTATTAAGAATAACGTAAGGTGGCTCTTACAGAGGGAGGTTACTATGTATGGGTATGAGTGTTTGTCATACATGTACTACGCGGGAAACCTATGAAAGTTTAGGGTCAGAGCTCCCATCGAGTTAGAATTTCGTAGAAATTCATAAGGCGAAGCCACGTGAATTACGTAGCAATTCAATTGAGATGGGATCGATCTCCTACCCTAAACTTGAATAGGTTTCTGAATTTATTTCAGCCTTCACATTGACTAATGGGCTAACATTTCTGACATTATCCTCCATTGAGTATTTTTTTATCTAGATAATCAATGGGCGTTGGATACGAATTTCCAATGTTAAGTCTATGAGGGAAAAATACCAGGGGTGAGATAATATATACATGTACATACAAATGTACTTATATCATATGGGTAGGGTCTTACCAATCCCCATGCAATAACTACTGCCAAATATGGAAACTTCCATATGGGCGGCCACCTTACGAGTCCCAGCTAGTAGGTCTGGTGGCAAATGGCCGCATTAGTGAGGTTGCATGCAATCTGTGCAAAAGTATAGATGTAGTATATGATGAAAGAATGCGAGCTGATAATATCTGTTCTTTGACATTGTGGGCGAGTTCACAGTTAGAACATCCCTCCTATTCTTCAACCACACACGACACACTACAGGCGTGATGTGTGTATGTCAATGGTAGGAAGAGAGTTAAGGCCTGGAGTGGATCAAGGAAGGGGGGTTCCCTTAAGGTCACACGTACCGTACGATCCTCCTGTGTGTGGATCCCGTGTGATAGCGTTGTCTGCTGGCCATCCCCACACCCTCCCCACCTGTACACACCTGTAGGTGGCCGCACTGGAGCGCCCCCTACCGTACAGGTAGAGGTGTCAGGGTGTGCACCACCTGACCACATGGGGCACACCTGGTGGGGACACCTGCGGGGTAGGGCGGTATGATCATTTGGCCATGTCATGGGTCCCAGCCGACCATGAATTGTGTCCTCAAAGCCACATAACACCTCCGATTTCGCGCTCAGCATAAAAAAGAATTAGGTTAAGCATTTTGGCTTGTGCGGACTGAGATTGTCATGCGACAGGACCCCGAGTCTGTGAGCTGGTCACGTGACGGTTGGAGGGACGCCCGGCGGGGGGTGAGGGCACACGCCGCGGGGGGTGTGGGGCGGGAGGGGGTGACGTGACAACCGTCTGCGGGGTCCCACGCGCAGGAGAGGCTGGTCTCAAGCCTGACACCCCTCTAGAGACCGTACTGTTCCCAGATCGTCTCACCAAACGAGTCTACCGAGAGGTGTAACTTCATTTACTGTATACCCATGCCGTATATATACTGTAAATACGCACCGTTTTGGCATATGACGTAAATATACTGTACGGACCAGCGGTCCGTACACTAAAATACGGACCACCTTGCCATACACGTTCATTAACATATCGGTTGCTAAAAATTAAATTAATGATTTAAAAAAAAAATTGGGGTATATAGTAAATATATAACGTCCAACCATGCTTGTACAAGTCACAGAACTCGATGGTAATTTACGGTTTGTACGGAACTCGGCATAAATGCCTCGGTCCGTACATACCGTAAATTACCATCTCGTTCTGTGAATTGTACAGCATGGTCAGGACGTTCTATATAACTACTGACCTAAACCCCATGTACTGACCAAAACCATCTACTTAAGATCATCCATAAATTAGTCTCACTTACCGAATGAAACCACTCTCAATGTATATCTTTTATTGATCAATACCGTATACTGACTGTACACATTTGCGACTGAAACCACATACTGATCAAAGTCCGTTAAGGATTAATCAAGCCGTAAGAATAAAACCACCTTTTGTGTAACTTCACATATCGACTTCAGCCATCTACAGCTTAGTCGGACTTACCTTTTACAGACCGAACCCTACCTATAGATAAAATTCCCCTATCAAAGTCCATATCAAATAGAAGTCACTAAAAGACCAAACCTAACTATATCCTAATCAGGCACATACCTAGCATCCTTACCCGAATTCCTAAAACGAGAAGACAATATAGAGTGGAATAGGGTGATAAAGGGTTATTTATTTATACTAAAAAGAGATGAATATAGGCGCACATGTATATCTATGCATGTATGTACCTGTGGAGGGAGAGGATGTATATATATATATATAAAGTCAGTATACGATATTGATCAATAAAAGATATATAATTATCTTATATATATATATATATATATATATATATATATATATATATATATATATAACCTGATAGAGTTTGTCCATAGGAATAACATTGAAACGATGTACATCTGATAGCAATGTATGGTATGCTAATCAACCAGAGGGCAGAACTCTGCGATCCGATAATAACATCCCTCTGTCATAATATCTATGTATTTCCATATCTTCTTGCATACTACCGTGTATTTTCTTCAGAGCATTCTGAAAATATATATCCGGCGTATCTTTTCATTCCGGTATAAAGTACGTCCTGGCAAGAAACTGACAGAGAAACATGTTTGTCACCGAGCTTTGTTTCAATCCAAAAAGCAAAACTCGTATCACAAACACTGGATCAACTGATGTCACACGGAAGCTAGTGACTTAAGATAAACTCTTGTGATGGGCGAAATAAAAGATAAACATATCATAGGTGTAGACTAAATAAAGTTTAGGCGTATCCCCAGAGAAATCAGAATTGTTTGAAATGCTCTTCCCACATTCAGTAGAAATAGCGCGGGATTGGGATTTGGCGGGATGGGTCCATGGCAACATACAGGTTGTTGGTCACCATCCGTCACAGAGGATCTTGTGGTATTTACGATCATGCATTTATTCCCATCGGATCGTAACTGCTCTTTGGTGGATTAGCAAAAGACTAATTTTTATTGGAAAACAAGTTTTTGATTAATGAAAGCTGTGATTATCTGTTTGTTTAATCATTCCCATTGTATTGTTCCGTACTGTCCGCGTGTTGTCAGCATGTTCATTGTTTAACTTGCTAAAGAGCAAACTAATCTATGCATTATTGTTGAAGACTACATGTAAGAACGCCCGGTAGGATGAATGTACATCATTTACTGAATGGAAGTTTGAATGGTGGACCGCAAATATAGTTCTACACATGCGAATCAACCCCAGTAAAAGATTATATCTCACTCGTCGGCATTGGAGTAGCAGGCCATCAGAAATGTATCAAATAGGGTTGGGATGCGGGCAGATTATGTAGTAAATCTGCACATTATAAACGAACTTTCTATGCAAACTAGGCTAGCAACCAGTGTATTCCCAAACAATATTTTCAGTATTTGTTAAAAAGTAGAGAATTTGAAAACTTATTGAAATTGCCCCACGATATCTTAATTAGAGTTTATACGATTCTTTGTTACCTTGTAAATCGGCGAAGAAACACCAAACCTGTGTAGCATGGATTGAAAAAAAATCTCATTAAGAAAATATTTTTTATCAATCCTGGAGGATATAACATAAGCCTCCGTTCTCTAGGGAAATGGTTATCCGTATGGAATATGATCGACATAAGGACTATGAAGATCACAGAGGTCATCCGGCACACGGGCGCGTCCTGGGGGTGGTATTGAGGTCATCCATCATCGTCCGTTCCAGGTGATTTCTTGCTGCCAATCACCCACAACCAGGACCCAGTCGTCCGCCATATTGACACGTACCCAGCGTTCTCGTCGAGTGACCCGGGTACCAGCGCACCCAGAGTTGACAGATCCCCATGTGACGTTTCGCCGAATCTTTCTTTTAAACACAAGGACCTTAACCCTAAATAATGCCAGTGCAGTGCCAGTGGCGCATATTATGTGTATTTAGTCCCGACCCCTGCGATTCGCATGTAGGTTGTAATGAAAGCAGAACGATAACTTATTTCAACACCTATGATCAGTGTCTTTCTGCCCTCACCTTCTCCTCTCCAATTCCCCTCCGACCTGCCTGACCTCTGAATTGTCGAGCACACGAGACTTTTCCCAGGTCTCTACGTTTGCATTTCGATCTACATGTACATGTTCGGTACTCAGTGTGTGTGTTCAGGAGTTCAATATCTGTGGGTTCATCGATATAGTACTACACCTAGGCCGTCCAGGGACCTTGCCCTGCATACACAAAGTTTAGTACAACAAAACCTAACATGGGCACGTTACACATTAGTTACATGGTGGGTGCGTTGTGGTGTGACAGAGGAGTCAATGGTTCTGAATACCATGACCGAAAACATTTGTCAACAGGAGATCATTATGTATTTTTCTATATACCCCCTAGAGATATTATGTACAGGGGGTAGCAGCTTCTACTGAAAGTCCTTCTGATTCGAAAAAATCGAACATATAACAAAACTCTAAATGAACGTGCCCTCAAGGTATATGTAATTAAATAAGGAAAGATAATGTGTGTTGAGTTGAGTGAGTGATGTGTGAACCCGGAAATTCAACTCTGCTAATGTCTTATCGATTTGGCTAAAGCTTCATCTCGTGTACAAACACTATGCAAACCGCATGAAACACATCAACTGACGAAGAGATACTGGACGGCGACTTTCCATATGTACAGAGTGGTATCGTGTTAAAAATCCCTATAAAAAGATCCAGATTGAAAAAAAAGAAATTCTCAAGGTAAACTGAGTAGGGAAGAGGTGGATCCATCAGAGCGCCCCTATCACAACGCCCACCTTGTTAAATAGCGAGTTCCTGGTTCATGTTTATCACAACTTGATCATATCAATTTCAAAGATGATGTGACTCGGGCTAGTCTGAGCAAAACAGCCTCACACCCCAGAGTATACGCGGAATGTCTATGTATGTGTGTTTGGGGGAGGTGGGAGGGTGGATTGAGACGAGGGGTTAGGGGCAGGCGCTGAGCTTTCTACAAAATAGACTCTAATAATAGAGATATGTTGGCTGTGGATCTGATTATATGGCGGAGTGAGCGCGGACGGGTGTAGGGCGGTGGCTCAGGACGAGTTGGCTACACTACCAAACAGCAGGGGTCCCGAACACTCGACGATCCGAGATTCTGAAAAGACAGCAGCCCTCAGTTGATAAATAAGGGTGCTCTTTTTTCCCATCTGGTGACAGTCCTGCTTCTCCTTTTTTTCCCCAATTTGTTGTTGTTTTTTAGGGGTGGGTGGGTGGTTAGGGGGGCTTAACACAGTCCCGGAATACTCAATATTTTTTTTGAGTGTCTGCTTAGTTAATGCAAACCCTGAGATACATCTGTGGGGAACTCCGTCCACCTGCCATTCAGACACTGTAGACGTAAGTGATGGTCCAGTGGGATGGTAATGGTGTTTTATGGAGTATCAACTGCCTCTGTCATATCACAGCGAGATCGCATCTCGGAGAGGAGGGAAACAGGGAAGCAGGAAGTAGGGAAGTTCAGCTAATAAACCCTAACCTACAAATATACTCACGGCAGCGACAATAATTATTTTGCCGAAGCAGATCAGGATTCATTCTCGTAAAACCATGCCAACAAGCAACATAGCTCCTGGGAGCTGTTTCAAAACCATAGACTTAACCCACGTTTTGAAACAGCTCCCAGGGGCTTTGATGAAAATTCTTTATAAAACTAGCCTGATATTGAGGGAAACAGTTTAAGTCCCCGAAATGGGACCCGCCGACTGTCTGGAAAACCAGTTGCCCTCAATTGATACATAAAGATGGTCATATTCCCGATTGGTGTCAGTCATGTTTCCGCTGTACCTACTGACATGAATGCTATATGCTATTGCGTGCCGAGGTTTAATATTGATGCACTGGTAAGGTCAATAAAGTGGCTGGGACAGACCCTATCAGACATATCATAATATCACAAGGACCAGGATATAAACCCCCAAACGCATTACCAAACAGAATGGTTGTCTTGTTGGGTGTGGATTGTAAGGGGGTTATATCCTAAGATCTAGCAGTGTGAGCAGGTGTGCAGGCGTGACTGTGCCCAACATAGAATCGAATGAAATCCAACGTTTCCCATGAGAAATTAATGGTCTTTATTTATCTAGTCGCACGAATAAGTCCTCACGTAGATGTAACCCCTTGCGTGCGGGACCTCTGAAACGTTTACAGTTTGTGTTTTGTTTCTCTGTGTATGTTTCCGTGGGATGCACAAACGGGTCAGTCACTCAAGACTGGGTGCGCGAAATCCCCCAAGGTGCCTTGACTGGCCACTTACCTACCTGCCACTCCCCACTTGACGGTAAAGACTTTGCTCTGGAAGGCTGAGTGGTATGTGCAGCAGTGCTAGGTCTTCTCGACCCGATCCTCTCCTGCCTCTCCGTGCAAACACACTCCTCCAGGCAGAGCTTCCTCCAGTAAGCCTTGAGCAATGTAGCAGGGACCTCAGGCTGACAGTAAAGACGCCTGGCTTGTGGACATATCATTAGCCATGTTCGGACATACAGTGGCAATTTTCCTGTGCGGTTACTATCGTAAAACCGGATGAGTTTTGATCTGGGCCCCCGTATGCGACGACTGGAGCGGAGTGATATCCGGAGCCAAAACTCCAGGAGTCGCATACGGGAGCCCAGATTAAAACGAATAAGGTTTTGATTTTATCCTAACCCCTGTGGACGATATTTTTATGTGAGGATAATAACAAAAAACACGATAAAAACTTTCTGAAGTCCTCCATATAGCTCTCCTTGCTGCTCTGAAGGCGCTAGGAACTACTTTCAGCTGCTGATCTCTGATTGGTCCATTTCTTGTACGCTCCTAGGAGCGATTTTTTATCCGTATGCGACATACGGGCGCATGCGGAAAGTCAATGTTGAGCCTATGGGATTTTATATTAGGGGTAGGATAAAGACAAATCCTCTCTCATTTATTTTTGTACATTGGGGCAGTTTTTATTTTAGGCATTCATGGCTCGTGATGATAATGGGAATCAGCGCCTTTAAGCTGTGTGAAGCAGCACCACCAAAGTGCCCCAAGTTTCACGCCGATGAAAATGTATCTTATAAAAAAAGCTCGAGATGACGAGGCATCCTCAATACCATTATCTCCATTAAAAGATATTATCGTTCTGCTTTTAAGTTCAAACCAATCAATATCATAAATTGCCTCTTACAAAAATGCTGCAGATATGGTAATAGTATTCTGTTGCTCGGTGCTCTCTTTTGGAAACTATTTTAATTCCGACCAGAATTTTTATAAGATCCCTTGCTGGTAAATTGAAAATCAGACTCAAAAAGAGAAAAGATGAACAGTGAGATATCATATCAGAAAATAGTTTATTGAGTTCTAGCACCTCTTCCCATCTATTGTGGAATGCCTTTCCCTTTGGATG
Source organism: Alentia gelatinosa (assembly GCA_950022655.1). Lineage (NCBI taxonomy): Eukaryota > Metazoa > Annelida > Polychaeta > Phyllodocida > Polynoidae > Alentia > Alentia gelatinosa. The sequence goes on along the minus strand of OX465580.1, from coordinate 21,316,917 downwards.
CACCTTTCCTCAAACTTACATCGCAATCTCATAATTCTAAGCAGGGTCTAATTCATTTGCATAGGCATCTCAGAATAAATCATCTATACATTTATACATGGTATGCCTATAACTAGAATTAAAACACGTGTATCCCGTTAACCTTTCTCACAAATATTATGTAGTTGCATGTACATTCCAATGGAATTCCCAACGTATTTCAGTGGAGCAATGACACCGACAAGTTATCCACTTGTTTATGTACCGACTCGAAGCCCTCAGCTCAGGCAGGGGAGATTTTTTCTCGGCTCTTCTGGACTACACAGATCGTCTTGAGTGTTTGATCACAGCCAGCAATACTCAGATAGATTTCGCCTGTCTGAGTGCACGGGCAAGCACGGGCAAGCACGGGGTTCGCCAGGTGCCCAGCACCTATTGTGGAGAGAGGCTGCACCCCTCCCTCTACCAAGGCTCCTAACTTGATGGCACCGATCAGCTTTCAGGAAATTGACAGATCTCTGTCGCCGCAGACGAAGGGCGGGGGCGAGCATATTTGCAAGAGTTGAAATCCAAGCGTAGTGGGGAAGGTCCGATGCTGCGGCAGGTAATCGAGCAAGTACACAGGTGAGCTGACCTGTGGGGCGGGGACAGGTAGGCAACAGGTATGGGGTATCAAAGCTAACCCGCTAATCCTCTAACCCCTCCCCTAACCCCGACTCCCCGACCCCAGCCCTACCTCGTGTGCCCCTCCCTTTCTCTTTCCTCCCATACACCCACCTGCCCACCCTTCTCAGTATCACCGCCCACTTCTGACTTCAGCCGCTGCTCAAAACTAACCTGTGCACCGAGAAAACGTATAGGGCCCCTCTGAAAGTACTGCCCAAGTCTTCTAGGGATATGCCTTTGCTGTCTTCAATTGATAAAATCTTCGGAGAAGACTATATATTAACCAGCTATGATTAATGTTAGATTTTAACAAGGAACCGCAATAAAAGGCAATAAAAAACTAAAATATCAACTATCAATGGGAGATTAAATCTCCTAGGTCGTTGATGAAATTGGGCTCATGTGCAAAGAATAACCAGCATAACTAATCCTCAGAGAATAGCGAGCTGAGGAATTTAGAACATCTGGTTATTCCGAAGATACTAATACATAGTTGATCAGATTATTACGCGCAAGGTCCTTGATCGGGTTATTACTGTGAACGGAGAGATGCTAACTTAGTGTGGCAACTATAGGGGTATCTATTACAAGGACATGGACGAAATAGATACCGGATGTGTATGTCTATGTGCATATCGGTATTGGGTTGGAATATATACCAGGGAATATGCATTTGATGGAATAGGATATAAGAATAGGTTTGGTGTGTCTGATGCCGGGGACACTCCACGCGAGTCAAGGCAGCGATCTCTGGAATCGCCAACACAAATTGGCATGTATGTGAGATATTATTTCATAGGAATATCTCCTGCCTATAATTTATCACCTTGGAAACAATGATCACGTGAAATATGAAATAATAGCTCACATATACGCCATTTTGTGTTGGCGATTACGGAACTCGCTGCGTTTCTCGCTTGGTGTGTCTCCAGCTTTATTGTATTTAGGAGATATTGGTCTGGTTGGGTGGAGAACAAACGAGCTCTGTGTGGGTCTGCGGTGGGTATACGGAACACCTCAGTTCAGACAGTCTTCGTAGGCTCCATTAAGCTGGAGACACACCAATCGAGAAAAGAAGCGATATTTCACCTGATTATTGCTTCCGAGATGCTAAATTATCGGTGGGAGATATTACTATGAAATAATATCTCACATAAATGATATTTTGTATTGGCGATTCCAGAGATCGCCGCCTTGACTCGCTTGGTGTGTCCCCAGCATAATGCCGGAGACACACCAAGCGAGTAACGGCAGCGATCTCTGGAATCGCCAACACAAATTGTCGTGTATGTGAGATATTATTTCATAGGAATATCTCCTGCCTATAATTTAATATCTTGGTAGCAATAATCAGGTGAAATATGAAATGATAGCTCACATATAGGCCATTTTGTGTTGGCTATTACAGAACTCGCTGCTTTTCTCGCTTGGTGTGTCCCCGGTATAAGGATGAGGTAGAAATACCCGTACACGTTACTGCGGGGAGAGCCCTCCCTTTCCGTTCGCTGCCGACCCTTGGCAAGTAACGGCTCTATTTGTCCCGAGCTCTTCAGTCTGTCCACGTAGAGCGGCGGTCATGAGGTGATGGTGGAGAGAGGAGACGTCAGGTACCTGCTTACCTGCCCCCTCCCCCCGCGATCGCGTTGTCATCTTCGTGTTCTACTCTGTAATGCAATATGCTCCTTTTATCATTTAATCTATGATACTAGAGCTAATTTCGCCACATTTCTTGCCTCTACCCACCTATTTCACACCAACATCTCATATATTAACTCACTAACTTACCAGCATCATAAACGTAACTTAATTTAAGGGTATCTGCACTGCTGCTGAAGAGTGTGATTTGCAGATCGCTCCTCAATTCTATCTCTTATCACTATTGAATAGGGCACATGTAGCTATTGTGTAATGGAAGCAGCCATCTTGGCCCCCCACACCATACAAAACACCAGGTGGCGGGTCCATTTATTAATGAATTTTATCTAAAAAAACATTTTTTGGCAAAGAGAGGTTTTACCTCCCCCATCTCACGATTATTTATAGATTACAACAACTGATAACAGCTGTTGTCCACCAACTACAGTGGCGCTACCTTACAATTTCCAGGGGACGTTAGCAGAGCAAGCAATCACTCTGTGCCCCATAGTTGACATATCATAACTGGCCACGTCAGCACATGTCAACGTCGTACAACAAACCATGATGGTACATCTACAAGCACACAGTTTACAACACTGAACACAAACTATGACCACTTTATCCCCCGAAATCTTTCAGACGAAAGAAATATGATGGCTGAAAGGTCTGATCGATTCTTGTGCATGGCTGAGATACCCTAGTACAATTTATATGGAGTAGTGTCTAAATTTATCTGAGCTTCATTCAATATCGCTACCAATTACAAGAGCTGTTTCATGAGATTTTCTTTTCCTTAATTACAGAAGACTTGATATCTTTATTAACATTTGTATCTGATAACAAGTTTAGTTTGTTTTTGTCTGTGTTTTTAGTAAGTACAAGGATAAAGATCAAACCATTATGACTTTTAGCAGACGAACTCCTCATTCAACTAACCTAGTTAGAACATGGGTATTGTACATAAGCTGTACCTGTAAATATGTTGAGTACATACTGAGACTGGACAAGAAAGCATTCATCCATTTTAGCCAGTGGAACCTACCAATAATAGGGTCTACTAGCCCCTGTGATAACTCCAATATGGATAAAACCTTTAAGTCTAGCTGTAATCCAGGTCATATCCAACCAATATGTCATACCCCCATAAACAAGAATAAATTCTCTCAATTTTATTGCATATTGATTTTTTATTCAGATACATTAACAACACAATTTAGCTGATAATAACTATAGATCAAAATTGAAGACGCACCAGTGGGGCATACCCGTGGATTTTCCTGCGATTGACTTCAACAGGTCCATCGCAGTTGGGTCATTAATACCGTCGATGGGGCGTCGTCTGGCCCATAAAATGTGTGCGACGGTCGCGTCGCACCAGTAGGGCCGGGCCTTAGCACAGCTGGAGCACAACACTGCCACACTTCAGCACATCACACCAGATCACCAACACGCCATATGACGTTGGTGCATCTGCTCGCTACATCACTCACATCACCTCACCACGCTACATATGGTCAGCAAGCTACAGCACAAGACACGTCCACTTCAGCACACTGCCAGAGCACATCAGCTCAACACAGCACACCACATCAGCCTCAAGTTGTGGCGCGTTATTTACCATGTAAAGAGTGTTGCCCGGTAGTGAGAAAGGGGCCATGCTGACAGCGGGCTGGCATGAGGAGGGGGGTTGACTTGTCACTGACTTGTGTGAACAAACCTAACCTGGCTGGGCTTGACGCATGATGACATTGTTGGTTTTCTGACAGCCAAATACCAAGTGCACATTTGTACGAACTCGGTGACAGTTCGGTGCGACAGCTTGTGTTTTTCGGTGCACACTCCTTGATGGCTTAGTTTACTGCTGGTTGTGCTCCTTAAAATGTCCTCCACTTTAATATCGTTGTTTGTTGGTGCTGAAGTTGGTATTGTGCTAGAGGAAGGCGCTAGGTTTATGTAATATTTGGTGCAGACAAAGTCCTGTCATTCCTAGGTTTGTAAATATACACACGTACATAAATATACATACATATGTATAATGTTATTCATACATCATTCATTGTGGTACCTTCTTTTTGATTCGTAAAAATGGTGAAAACAGAATGTCAATCTAAATTAATCTTAAAGGAAGGGTAAATATTTAATGCTTATTCATAACCACAAATTTGCCGTTCGGCATGTGTACTGTCGGTGTAGTTGAAGGTTTATTTCGTCTGAATACATACATGAAGGTGGGACGTTCACAACTAAGCAGAATCTCAGAAGAATATGGCACCATAGATCTCTTAAAGCAATTACAAACATTTCTTTGGCAATGCCTATAAAGTGAGATGTGAGATGAAAGGCCATTTATAGTCACTTTAATAGGAGAATACAAGCATGCCTTGCTAAACCTAGTGAACAGTCTCACTGTTGGTCCCGAAAACCGATCTTCTTTTCCATTGGCACTTAAGGGATGAATGAACACAAATATAAGATCCCATCTTAATCAAAACTGTCATTTCATAATAATAAAATACTCTCGTGGTTTTATCTTTTAAGTGTCAAAGGACTAGTAGCATGACCTTGAAATGATATCTTTAAGTCCAAGACTCAACACTCATCACGTGAGAAGAAAGTGAATCTATTAACAGGCTGTTTCAGAAATCACTCATTGTGCAACATCCACACACCCTAAAAGTCAGGGTCCTATTCGGAAAACCAATGGCGAGATATTTCTGACAAAGAGTAGTTATTCCAGAATTCGCATTTTACTGGCCAGAATGGCGGTGAATGATAATTCATTACTGAGAATTTAATAAACTGTGTGACACATTACTAGTGAAACTGGAATTTACAGCCAATGTTCTCTACAACATGCTTCGCATATTCAAAATAAAACGTATCCAACCCGCACCGCGGGAAATTCTCCGAAGTGATTGTGTTCAGCAGTGTATGCTTGCAGACGCATTAATTGTAGCCGATAAGCATGTTCTAGATAATATTATGTTGAAAAAAGCTACCGAGATGGAACTTCCATAGGTAACTGATAAGTATAGATACTGCAAATCCGAATCTGAAGCTGATGCGTCGAGTCATTTGATTTGGTGGTTGAGGGTGAGTAATTTCCACCTTTAGAAACGGCGATCGTTACCCGAGAATGTGCGTCCACCAACCACGACAAGGCTGCGACAACGGCTTTCCGACAAGGTCCACGACAGCTCTACGATAGGAAGCCTTGTCGTAGCCTTGTCGTGGTTGGTGGACCATAGTTCCCGACAAGAGGCTACGACAAGGCCACGACAGGCTGCGACATGAACCTTGTCGGGGGCCTGTCGGGGGCCTTCCGACAAGGTTACGACAAAATCGAACATATTCGATTTTGGAGCCGTGTCGTGGCGTGTCGTGGCGTGTCGCAGTGGTCTACGATAGAATATTTAGGTGGAGCGTGCACTTCCCGATAGGCTGCGACAAGGGCTCACGACAGCTCCCCTCCTCACGACAAGGCTGCGACAAGGAGCCGATAAGAACTTTCTTGTCGTCGCGTGTCGCAGCCTTGTCGTGGTTGGTGGACGCACCCTCTAACACCGACAGTGGCTACGGTTACCTTGTTAGTTGTTTCTGACACACTTAGTTGAGTTATGACCACACCTGAAGGGTTTATGAATAAAGTGTTGATCTTTACCAGCAGAGATGGTGCGATTTTTGTAATAACCTCAACGTTAATTCATTCTGCCGGCAGCGTATGAAAAGTCAATCTTCACTCTGTTTATTCTGTAGGCGTCAATTGCTACTAAAATTATTCTCAAGAATCTTAAAGAATAGTTGAATATATACACTTGATATTTTACAGCAATCTACGATGTACATATATTCCTACATATGTGGTACAAATAGGTAAATTACCTCGAACTAATGTACATAATCTCTTTAGGAGAGAAGACTAACATTACAATTCCTTTACTGCTGTTAAAGGAACAACTAACCTAATCAACTTGCAGTACTTCTCGCCTCTGAAAATAGAATGAGGGCATTCCCCCTCCTCTTGAAAACTTTAAACCCTTCTTCCAGCTGTATCGCCAACACATCAGCTCATATCTCTTAGCCTAGGTGTCCATTGATTGAAGATTGTCTTTAATTTATCTAATATTACAAAATGATTGCAGTCTATGACCCTACTGGTAGCATATCCTAGTGCTGTATATCGCCGTGCGGTCAAGGTTGAGCCGATAATACCATGCCTAAGTTGTTACGGTTGTAGTGTGAGTCCATATTGATGTACCCGGGTACATAATGCATATTTTCAGACATCTAGGACCCATTCCACTAAAGACTACTTGATAGCAAACTAGATAACTGCTCGAACTAATCCGGAGAATAAGGTTCACCCAACATATATTACGGATCTATTCCTCTCATATTCTACGTCCGGTCAGAGATACTGATATGTGTGAAAAGCCATACCATCTTATTTATCTTAGAACTATTGCCCGTTTGCAATTTTCGAGATCTAGTGTCTCGATATGCCACTGAACATGTTACCGGTTTATTAGATGAAATATTTGCCAGTAGTGCCATTTAAGTGTCACATTGAGTTAAAGGCTCTCGATATCGGTGTAAAGGGTGTAGTTGTGATACGAGTTCTTCGATCATGCAGTAAACACGTGGTACGCGGCTCATCTGATTTCAGAAATCCTCTGTGAATACTCTGCTCGCACTACCTAACGGATTATTCCATATACACGTCAGGTCGACACCCGCAGAAATGAAATTATAACTTCGTTTTACCGATTCCATACATAATTGTAACTGATGCAGCTATGTAAGGTTCTTGTCCCATTTACAAATGTTTTAGAATTTATATATCAGTCTCCAACCTTTTTTCCGCTAGAAAAGATGCTCTACAAAGAATATAATTGTTTGTTACTGATTTATATTTTATCGCTTTTGATAGTTGTTGTTATTTCTTAATTACTGGCATTAGAATGTCACAACGGTGGGTTTATATAAATTCCTTTGTGGTCTATGTCTATTCGATACCATTGCATACTTGTGTTGAGAGTTCCCATTATTGTCCGACGTTATGTAGGGACTAGCATGTTCAAAAGATATGCGATAGGAGATACAATATATATAGATAGCGCATCAGTGTGAAATACACGTACCAAAGCACTCGTCTCTCTTCATCTCGTGCTAAAGTTCCCGGAAGCCATCCAGTGCTTGTGACAGTTGTTATCTCTTTATGAGAGCAAACCTCTATTGTTTGCTCACAAAGAGATAGCAGAAAGTGATCAGCGTTACCCGAATTGTAACCCATTAAAAATGGAACAGATCTAGGGTGTGCGTTTATATGATATCGAATCGCGATACAGCATCATCGGAATCACAGAGGTTCCGCAGTCACCTGAATCAACAAATATTGTTGCTTGAGTTAGGTATGAATTGGTTGGCGGTTCACATTTTCGAAATTCTCCTGATAAGGTGGCCATCATTTAATTAAGTACGTACATAGATTTTCCAAAATTGAGGACCCCACCCCCAATCTTGTATGCCTTAGAGCGAAGAAGGAGCAAACGCAAACTTTCCAAAAATGTTTACACTCCCGTCCCCCTCAGTGCGTATGTACTTTATAAATGGTCGCATAGTGGAATCGGAGACTTTTGTCATATCACTGATCTGTTATACGCAATGTAGCCACAACACAACTATGAAATAAAGGGTTTCTGTAATGTCCTGTAATGCCTCTGATGTCTTATCTACCTTGGACTGTTCATGATACCCTTTCCAGTCCCCTTATGTCTCGTTTAATTTGTTGCTTTCTTCTCCAGTATTTTAATGTTTTGATCTGGCTCGTGCTCCGTGTCCAGTTTTCATTCTGTTTTGCCCAGTCACTTTCTGATTTGATCAGTCTCTTGCTGTCTTGTGCTGTATCCTGCTGCGTCATAATGTCTCTTGTCGGTTTGTGCAGTATCTTGCCGTCATGTACAATCTCTTTCATCGTATTCAAATCGCCTGCCAGTTTGACCATTTTGTCTTGTGCAGTCTCTTCCTGCTTTGTTCTAGGTCTTTCACGTCTTGTCCAGATTCATGCTGCCGCGTCCTCTCTCTTGTTATCTGGATATAATAGCTCTATCCACAAGTTCTTCTGCCATCATGCCCTCCATCCTTTGGTCCTATCATCTCTTCTTCCCTCTAGAACCATTGATATCCTCTCAAGCAACTGGGTCAATATCCTGTGTTTCTTCAGGTCCTTTGGTCCTACCACCCTATATTCTGTTTTTCCGTCTCCACGTACAGAGGCCTCCGCCTATTGAAAGCCTTACCTCGAATTATCAGCACCAGGCACAGCCTCCATGCAGTTGTAGCGCCAAAGCCCCGCCCTCAATTCTTACTCGCATACCCCTCCTCTTCACCTTCCTCCAAGTCACCACCTTGATAGAATTCGCCCATACGCCCCCTCCCACCCCTACACTGGCCTGGCGTTGAGCAGACAGGTGTGGCCTTAGTCCTGCATGTCGGGCATTCCGCGAGTTACCGGTAAAGTCGCGGCAATGCGCCCGCCGGCCTCGAGTAACTCATCGTCTTCGATCGAGCCTCTCCGGTGTCGATGCTGATATACAGGTATGGGGATACACCCTGCGATCCTCCCTACTCAGTTCACCGTAAACAGCTTTGCTGTAGCTCATCGCGCGTTGAATAACAAGCGCAGCTTCGCTTTGAGCATTCCCCATGCTGTACTTCTTTTATGGAGCCATCGCTTGACGTCGACGTCTCCAGTGTTGGTATGTACGGTGTGACACTCATTGATGAGCTAGGCGACAGACTAAAGACGTACCCACTTCTCAGTCTACATTGATTTGAGGTAGCACTGATAAGCTGGAATGCATTGGGCATAAACATAGATGCCAACAGTAATTAGACTTTTTAGATTATTGTCAGTGCATCTCTCTCTCTCTCTCTCTCTCTCTCTCTTTCTCTCTCTCTCCCTCTCTCTCTTTCTCTCTGTCTCCCTCTCTCTATCTGTCTGTCTGTCTGTCTGTCTCTGTCTCTGTCTCTCTCTATATATATTTATATATATATATGTATTAACACACACACATACATATATGTACATACGGACCATACACACATATATATATATGTATATACATATGTATGTGTGTGTGTGTATATATATATATATATATATATATATATATATATATATATATATATATATAAATGCACACGCAAACGATGAACCATTACTGCACAGTAAATTCTCATACAAAGACGAAAATGGAATGATTGCAAAATAGGACCAACCACTCTGGAGGTCACAATCATACAACAAGACGTAAACAGGATAAGGAAAAAACCGTCACCTTGATCATTTTATTCATAAATGTATAGAGATCTTCATACCCTTGATGGCATAGACATCGATACTGCCCCTCAGAGGGTTCCCCTTGGCTGGAGCCGTGGGCTGCAGACCAGCACTGCTCTGAGGCCATTCATTCACTGTCTGGGATGTAGGGACGCCCCGTCTGCTGTCTGGGACCCCTGGTCGAGACAAAACCCCGGAGGCACGGAGGACATCTCCTCGCTCATTCTCCCATCCTTCTATTGTATCTTCCTTGTGACTAGAATGGCCCTAATTTATCTTTGCTGCAGATTTAGCTGCTTGGATGTGGAGATTTAGGTAAAATGTTTCCATCATTCATCGCCATGCTGCTGGTTGCCGACAGGTTCTGTGTGCCACCAACGGTGACATCCAGTGACCAACGGAGGTCGTGGTACCGGGCACCGGCGGGCGAGTGACGTCACACTGACAGTGTGTCTCGTGGCCTGGTCACGTGACCGGCGTGAGATTTACCAGTTATAACCGCAATAAGTGGATTCCGTTTTTCCCAGCACCTCCCCCTCCAGAATGGTCCGTGCGTTTCTCCCCCGCCTACCCCCAACCCCTCGGCACCCCTCCTCCAACTCTCCCCGTACCATCCATCAAGTGTCCCTTCGCCATCCATCTCAAAGTTGTAGGCATTCCTTTATCTTAATATTTGTATCGTTAGACCCTGCCAGCTGCCACAAAGCGCCTACCCTCCAGACCTGTACCAGTATGAGGGCTTAGATTAACCCTCCCTAACTTCTCCCATTGGTCCCCGTCCCTTCAGCACTCCTATCCATATCATATCTCAGGCTGTTCTCCATTCACACCTCCCCTCAACACACACACCTTACTAATCACCTGCCCTTTTGTCTAAATCCCACATATGTATTCGAATTGTTTAGTTGCGGAGGATCCATCAGGCCAAATAATGGGGGTGCAGTGGGGGAGCAGGATACTGAGAGGGGTAAGCATATAAAAGTGCCTGGATCTTAACTAAGTAACTGGGTTTACAAAACAAGGAGAAATAGGTACAAAGTCTCTGACGAGCGCACCAGGGAAGCCAACCCGATGTGACATTCCACCAGAATATTACGGAGGCCAGGATAAGACTCGCGAGGACCCAGCTTGGATCCAGAAGCCCAGGGTAAGGTAATTGGCGGGGGTAGTCATGGGTAGGAGGTACGGGGGTTGAGGGGCGGGGGTACGACTTAGACACCATTCTGTGCCCCACCCCACGGGGAGAGTGTGCCCCATACAGCCCCTACAGTTCTCTAGATGTATCTGATATCATTGTAGTTGGAGCATTTGTGATGCTCTTCAAGTTTTTTCATGGTAAGGAAAAGATGGAATTTCAGCAATAATGAGATTCTGTAGATTGATTTATGGTTGGTAGGTTAGTGAATTGCTGTGTTTCTTTTCTTTTCATGTGAATTTAAGTATTCGATACAGCATTAAAGGGAATCATGTGTCAAATCTCTATAAATATACATGTATACATGCTGTCTTTTTTTTATTTTCTTATTTACGATGAGTTGATGTGTGAAAAAGTTATGCTAAGGTTTCTACTGGCCCACTATGATGGGTTTTTCGTGTTTTTTTCTTCTTTTTAGATATTGTCTAGACATAATGATTTAATATCTGCAGATTACTCGCTTCAATCTAAGTTAGCATACTCAACATACACTCCCATTGTTCATGCCATAAGCTGAAGGAGGCCTGGCCAAATGAAGCCACCTCTGAAAATAGCCAGATGCCTAGACCAGCTCCCGTATACAAAGTCAAGCGAGGGCAAAAAGTTGCCCTGGGTATCTGTTAAAATAGTCCGCTTGGAATTCTGACCATCTTGAGCTGATTTGAGAGCACGATGCCAGCACTCAAAGCAGAGGGTAGTCTACAGAGGCTATTGGGGGGCGGGTGGGTGGTTGGTTAGGTAGGGGTGACGACAGTGTGTGTGGGGGTGTGTAAAGGAGGGGAGGGGACTTGGATAGTATAAGATTGGATGGTGTGTCGCATGGGGCGGGATAGACGCCTGATGCGATGCGGGGACAGCCGGTGGGGGCCCATACCCGCCGCCCCGGCCGAGATACATGTTTTCTTTGAGTTTGTTGGTCGTAACACTGGGCCGGGTTGGATGTGAGGGAATGTGGCCTGATTGGTAGCGATGGTGGCCTTCTTCATCGCCGTCCCAGCCGGCCCCGGCGACGACGGTATGTGGACTCAAAGATCCCGATGGTCACTGGATTAAAAAGGGTTGTACCAACTACCGATCAACCTACTTCTTACTTTTCTTTTCTCCGGCATGTTCATATGATGCAAGCCTTACGACACTACTTACGTCACACTAATGACATGTTTATGTCATTTGCATATCATGATCGTGTCACGCCTATGTCTTATTCATGTCATACATTCACATACTCTTCTTTTTTTATTGGCGAAACGAGAAATCTTCAACCAGTTTGGATCAATTTGAATATAATAAATTATTTAACCATATACGACATGCCATAGAATCAGAACACGTATACATTTTCAGGGATAAGAATTACATAGCTGAAAGACGACATAATGGTCTCGAAAAAGGCAGTTGAAATAATTAAATTTTTCTTGATAATACAAATTCAATTATTTACGCATCAAGCCTCTATGACTTCATTTGAATTGTAGATATTCCAAACTCAGGTAATTTATGGTCATATTTACGTCATAGTAAATGTCAAATATGTACTTGTAATTAAGTCACATCGACGCCACATTCCATGGCCAAACTGAGCAGACGTTGCCCAGACAAGTTGTGACCTTCACGTCATAGCGACGTCACACTGATGTCACAGTCGTGTAAATACCACACCACAGGCGTGTTGTTGTGCCAAGGCTCCCCCCATAAATAGCGGACCTCACGAAATCCGATAGAAATAAGGCTAATCATGTTGACTACCGATAATAACAGATTGCTTCTGAAGTCTATTACTAAAGCAGGTCGTATCAAATACATGTGTGTGAGATAGCAGATGTGTAAAGTGTAGTCACGGATTAAATCAGTGATATTTTCAGTTGCCAGCTTTGCTTCCGCTTCAAACAAGGCCACCCGAAGACACTTTGTTCAATCATGGCCCATAGCTTGAGATCTGACTTCAGACCCGGCCTCACTGGTACAACGCGATTGTCGCACACGTTTTTATGGGCCGATAAATGACTCCTGGACTAATTTTGTTACCTCAACTGCGACTGATTCGTTTCACTCAATCGCAGGAAAAGTACAGGATATGCCCCACTGGTGCGATTGAATTGTCGCAACGTTTCTGGTATGAAGTATTTTGACATTTTACTTTTGTTTTATTACTGCATGTCTGGTATTCCTCTAAACTTCATGAGAACACCCATGCCAATCTGACTAGGCTGAGGTTCATCTTCATAGTCATAGTCAGACTTTTTCAGAGTTTGCTTTGCTATAACACCTCCTGACACCTTGCACTTGAGTGGGGGTGGGACAGGGTGTGAAAACATTGCACTCTGTCACCATGACCACAGTTGTGTAGTATCATCTAAGGAAACATTCAGAGTGACTGCAGCAATAACTCTCAGATACATAGGACGTACGCCATACCGATGCGACGAATCCGTCGCAAATCCTGAACATTTCAAAATGTGCAACGCAATGGATCCGTCGCATCCCACACAGGCGCGTGTCCGACCCTACAGGATTGACTGTGTGCGATTCGACGGGAGGTGCCGGTTTCATGACCATCGCCAACCGTTTATGACTTTTTATTGACTTGCGACGGTTCCGTCACACCAGTGGGACCGGACCTTTAAACACCAAGACTACCAGACTACCAAGTACACTTGTCCAGCGTTACATATTGCAACAGGGGATTAGCTTGTCAGACAAGATGAGGATAGAACTCTCCCTATGATGCCTTTCATCTCTGTTCTATTGGTGAAAACGGGAGTTTGGCAATATGCAAACATCAGATATCGTCAGGCATCAAGCATTCATCAAACTGTTGTAATATCTGTATCTCATATGTTTCTATACGAATATATGTATTCAATCACGGGATAAAAAGACTAGGTGGTGACAAAGATTCGGGAATGGCGTCCATGTGTGCTAGAGAAATTGTCAATATGTTATAAGGGTATGATGACAAAGGGGAAGACAATTGTGAAGTTGTAAGGGGCTGCACTAGGGAGAGGCAAAGACAAGGGCTGGTCACAGTGCTAAGAGTGATATAGGGAACATAGCTATTGTGCAATGGAAGTGTCAATTTTACTCCATTATGCCATCAAAATCACCAGGTGGTGGGACCAACTATCAATATAAAAAAAAGTTGGGGGATTGCCATAGAGGAATTTTAGCCTCGTCTCAATATCTATATCATAACTATATTATAGCAACTAATAATATTGGTTGTCCCGCGACTACAGTGGAGATATCCTACAATTTCCTGGCGGATGATAGCGGAACTAGCAATCACTCTGTGCCCTATAGTGTGGGGTTGGGATGTGTGTGTGTGTTTGTTTGTTTGTGTGTGTGTGTGGGTGGGGGGGGGGGGGGAGTCTGTGTGGTATAAGGGTGTGGGGGAGGGAGAGATCATGTTATGACGTCACGGCACACGTTGTCAAGTGGACCCACGTATCCTGTCACAGGCACATGTCCTGTTAGATCGAGGCGACCGTCTTCTCTCCATGGGGCGTCTGGTTCTACCCTTTTCCTGACAGGCCTTCATCATAACGGAATGCCCCCACAGGCCACGAGGGGGCGCAACGACGCAGGGGTGATGACACGTCGGCGACGATGATGCGCCTCCTGTCAGGGGTGGATCCACGGGGGTGGATCATAACCAACCCCTTACCCCGATCGTCACCAACATCCAGACAAGGTGACTGTTGGAGATAGAGCCAGAGGCTGAGACCAGAGAGAGAAAGTTAGAGGGAGGGAGGAAGAACGAGGTAGAGAGGGAGAAAGATCCACAGAGCACATCGGCACACAGACATCCTCACAGCATCACTGGTAGCCCGGAGTAAAAGAAATCCAAGCAGTCTGGGAGGAAAACAAGCCGAGTAGCAACTGTAGCCCCACCACGAGCCGTCTTAACTCAAAACGCTGCCGTTGGTGGTGTTTGTGGGGAAACTCGGTTGACGGACGCTGGGCATGTGTGACCTTGATGCCGATCTGACGCGTGAGCACCCAACCAGTGCCTACAACCTCCTGACAGGCGCCAAAATATACTCTATTGAAACGTAAAATGCCGCTCCTATGTCCCACAGCCGGCGAGTTTATACGAGCAGCTCAGTAAAATAATACCAGCGCGAGTGTTCTATGCCTGATGTGGCTAGGAATGAGAGTGTGTGGAAACTGAGAGGAAGTGGGGGCATTTTAGTCCCAACTCCCTCACTCATTCCCTCTCCTCCTTCATCCCTCTAAAAGGGGCGTACGAATGACCCCCAAAGAGGGCTAGGTTGTGATATATGAACTTGTTATCAATAGTTTTGCAAGCTTTTATCTTCCTTCGTCAGGTGAAGGGAGCTTGTGGTTCAGGTTTTCTTGGTCCAAAAGCTTCTCATGAGTTTGATTTTGTCCCTGTTTAACGGTAATTTGAGCTGTATTTGTAGCCAATTAGTACTGAATCAATTATGGTCGTAGAATCAATTTAAAAAAAGATGATATATATTGCCCAACCTGCCCTGCTATCTTCCGCCCACTTTCGATCCCTAAGGTGAGATTCGTTCCCTAGTTACGCTGCCCATGTATTGTGTCAGCATAAATGCTACCTCAGCAATATTTCGTAGAGTAGTAGCTCACAGACAAACAACTGATGTTACTCAACTGCTGGAGGCTGTATGTAAGTGTCATAGATCTCGGTTTGGCTCGTAAATTGGACATTGCCGGAGGAATCAGTACCACCGCTCCCTCCAACTCTCCGTCGGAACAGATAATGCTAGAAGCTGGTTGTGATAGAAAACTATCCAAAGCTTACCTCACTGTTTCTTTTGTTGATTGCTTACTCCGTTTTATCACACTCTGTCATTCTTGGAGTACAACTGACCAGAATAGTCAACGCGAGCAAGCTGGGGGATAATGAGAAGCTAAATATATTAAAAAAATTAAAACCTAACCTGCTGATATAACTTACGTAAGTATCAAGCAGGGTACTACAATGACTTCCAAAGTATATAAAATGCCGTGATACATGCATCAGGTAGGAGGACTACACCTTACTTGATGGGAGGTGCCCTTTAGAGTTTAACCTTACCGTTATGATTAAGTTTCTGTCATAATAATCATTGGGTAAATATTTGCATTACGTGGAATTTTATCACATAGGCCTACATCCCACCTCTAGCCATAATACGTAACACTGTGTCATGAAACAATCTTTTCTGATCGACTTTTCTATGGGTTTCAGTTGTCAATTCACTCGTTCGACGGATGCTTGGATAAATAAAATAAGATGGAATATATAATCTTGATCCTGTGAACTCGTTTTAAAGTATAAAGTACAACGGCATTTACTCATCTTCTTTTCAGGGAACGATACTTTAGGTGCAGATATAATATAGCCTACTTTGACACACCCACTGTTGATCTGCTTTAGTTACGGATTAGGCGTTATCCTCGAGTTGTCGGTTCTAAATATGATATGCAGAGTGTCACTAACGATCTGTACATAATGCGATCCGGCACGGCTTATAACTGCTCATGGATTTACTGTTCCAACACCGTATGGATGTTGAGAGAGTCAGGATTTGACGGTGCGCCGGAATGCAAGCCTTCATATGATCAGTCAGCGACAAAGGTCGAGGGGGTCCTACGAGGCAGTCGAACCAGTAATGAAGTTCTCGATAGCCCCGTGGAGGCTCAGTGCGCACCCGGTCGGCTTTGATACCGAATGGCCATCGAAATGAGTGGAATGCTGAGTGAATAAAGCGGCCCAAGGGATGTGCGTTTATAATAGGGACCCTGGCCTCTGGACAATTGATATATCGAGTCCCCCTAGGCGTACATGTCCCTTGGGTTGGTCGACATACCGAAGACCCAAGGTTAAAATAGTAACCGCTGTCAGGTTCTGCCGGCTGAAGGCGACCAAGGACAGACATGATCAACAACAGCTGATTTACAAATGAAGAGGAGAGAACGGATAAGCTGAGGCATGGAAGTACCGTGTGGAGAGAGGAGTGTAAAGCCAGAAGTGATGATGGTGAATTCAGGGGGATGGAGTAAAGCAAATACTTACATGGAATAGGGGCGACATGGAGGGCGACAGAGAGCGGGAGAAGAGAAGAGGTAAAGGGACAGTGAGGAGAATAGAGAGAGATAGAGAGAATGACAGAGGGGGAAGGCAGAAAGAAGGTACATGTACATATGTAAAAGACATAAAAGAAGATGAAAGACGGAAGCGAAAGAGAATGAAATTATGGAAGATATAACGAGGAAAAGGATAGATCATTAGAAAGGAACAAATGAAAAAATATGTGTTTTCTTATATAGAAGGGTATATTGTCGGGAAATACGCAAAAGATAGGGACAGATAGGAAGACACTGGATACGTGAGAATCTGAGAGAGTAAGACAGATAAGGAAAAGGATAGAGAAGGTGGTATATAGAGAAAAGTGGAATAGGAGACTGGCAGTAGTGAGACAGTGCAGGCGAAGACGTGTGGGAGGGAGGAGGGCACCAGATGGGAATGCCAACATACTGGTGGGTCGTTTTTCCTCCGAGCTGTGAATGGCATTGTTGAGGATGCCCGGCCGGCATTCCGCCACCAGCCCCCTGAAAGGTTGCCTCCCCTTGCCGGTTCCTGCGCCGGATGAGATGATGTGGAACCTGAACTTCCCAGGTTTTGGCATAACCTTCCAGTCGTGTTCCGCTAAAGGTTGGCATCTAAACTTATCATCGATGTGAAATACTGCCCTCTGGCGGCGCTAGCTGCGGACCTGCCCCCGAAACACGACCCTAGCGGCTTCCGCCGGAGCCCGCTAGGGGCGCTCCGACTCAAAAACGGTCTCGCACAAAACAATCTTCTCGTTGCTGATTGGAAGGCGTGTCAGTATTTCCTGTCAGCGTATGAGTACGAGGCGAAGTGGAGGCGATATACCTTCATCCTGTACTAACAGAATCTGCTTACTTTGATACGTCATCTTGCTATTGCTACAGTCGATTTGGGAATCAATTAGATAGTAGACGAGCAGCTCGTGCTGGAGTTTCCGGACATCATTTTCCTGTCGGAGCGGCTCGCAAGGTGTTCACTCTCCCCCACGGGTGTATACATGATTGCGTTGAGGTTGTGAATACACGTACCTGTGGCGCATGTGTGTCTGGCGGAGATATTTCATATCTATCAGCATGCATAGATTTACTTATCCTACCCCTAATAAAAAACGCCATAAGTTTAACATTGACTCAATGTATTTGACATAGCGTTGGATAAAGTGTTATTTATGCACCGAGGTGAATAAAAAAAACGGACCAATCAGGGACGAGATAGCGAAAGTAGATCCGGCAGCATTGATAACTACTAACATGGATAATTCTAAATATTCTCTGTATATCGGTGAGATGGGGTAGGATAAATACGAAACCGAACTCGAGTTAGCCTTGTCAATGTTTATACCACTCTGGTCAGGTCTGCTACTCACTAAACTCGGCTAACGCCTCGTGTAGTAATACACAACCTGTCCATCGTGGCATAAACATTGACAAGGCTAACTCTCGTTTGGTTTCTACTAAGTATCTAAACAACGCGTAGTTCAGAATGCTCCTCTCCGTAAAAACTTTGACATTCTTTGATGTCCCTAATGTGTTGTACATCACCCATTACTGCAGATTTCTCAGCCCTTTGGGTACATCGTGAATGTTACGAGGGGTTTCCCCTTACCAACCCATCCCTGGTGATGTACAACTCCAGGTACACAATTCTGGCACGTGCGGTTATCATAATCCATCAGAATGAGCAGACTTTTTTCTTACACATCCTGCTTGATTTGAATTGGAGTTACAACCAACTGTGCGCCCCACTTAGTTGTCTGCTGCCTTCTTTTAATTTCTAACGGGCACCAGTCTGGTATGTGTTATAGGATAAATGTACAACATATAACAATATTGGCTCGCAAAGTTTGCCATTAGTGTTGAAATTGCATGACACTGGTTTTGCCCTTATCTATCGACACGGCCATCCATATGAGCTTACCGTGATATGACCCTGGTAGTTTCTACAGCTTGAAACAACATAAACACAACTATTGTATACTGTACCATCTTCATGAAATCCCTCCACACATCACTGTCTATGGAGACCGACACCTCCTCTTCTATCAGTACTACCGTAGTCCATACACAAACCTTACCAAACAAACCCATCACGGTCTATGAAGCCCCTTTTTTTTATTCTGAAAGGGTCAAACCCAGAAGCATACGGCGGCAGAACAACTGAGTGAGAAGGTCCTCTAGGTTACTGCGCACGCTCACTGCCTCTTTTCCCCACTCGGCCTCCTCTGAAATGTCAACACCGTAAAGATCCATGACAATATGGTCGTCATGAACTCGCT